>BSBM01000303.1:15447500-16098903 GCA_027924585.1 Larix kaempferi
AGAAACCTAAGGCACATTTCCCATTGCTATATAAGAAAGTCTTTGGGGCATGGTAAAGACACACAAAGGAAGAGCAAAGGAATGCTGGAAAGATTATGAAGGGGGGGAAAGAGCTCAAATTCTTCAAAAGCAAGGGTGAAGGAAAGGAAGCTTATATCAATGGAGTAAGGGTTCACATCTAATGCCATGGTAAGGATGTATTTCTCCATTGTTTTACTATGAATAGATTCAAGTTTCTACCATCTATGAGTTTAAATCTGGTTTATCTTGTATGAATTTAATTCTTGGATGGATTTAGATCTTAAATATCTTTGTCTTGATTGATGAATAGATATAGATCTTTTGGAAATTTGTAATAATATTTTCAAGTTACTGACGTAGGAACCCACCATTCCTTAGGAAGATAGTTAAATTAGTGTAAACACAACCCTACACTAAATATGGCGACCATAACTGGCTTGTTGAATTTTCTTAAATTTTCTTGATTTTTCCTAAAGTTTCTTCAAGTTTTAAGGTGTTCTCCCTTCAGATCTGCTCCTTTTTAGCTTAAAGATTATTAAAAGAACCTCAGATCTGGCTTGAGCAGCTCAAGATCAGCCTAAATCCATCTTTAATTCATCAAATCACCTCACTTTACACTCAAATCTGAGTTTTCTTGATTTGTTTAAGGTCTAGAATTTTGAATTTCTTGATTTGTTCTAAGTTTCTTAGGGTCTGAAACTTTGAATTTCTTGATTTTTGAGAGCTGGTAGCATCATTTCTTCAGAACTCTACATGACTTCTTTAACATTCTACCTTTAAACCTGGAGTGTGATGCATTGAAGTTCTTGGATCTCTCACATCTTTAAGTTCTAACCCTCTGCATTAAATCTTGAATCTCAGTTTAAATCTTTAAACTCTGCGTACTGCTTAACCTCTTCCATCAGATCTTTAACCTTTGCCAAACGATTCAAATTTTTTAAAAAAAAATTTACAACTCTGCATGTATCACTGCGTGGCTCCAGCTCTGCATAAAAAAAATTTAAATATTTGGCTCCAACTCTGCGTTGAAGTATTTTAAAAACGTTAAAGACTTTAAGGACAAAACCTTTCTGCGTGTAGAAGCTTAAGGACAAAACCTTTCTGCGTGTAGAAGCTTAAGGACATTAACTTTCTGCGTGTAGAGGTTTAAGGACATTAACTTCTGCGTGTAGAAGCTTTGTTGAGCCCTCACCCCCAGATCTGCGAACCTAGTTTCCATTTAAAGATTTCTGACAAACTCTTCAACCTCTGCGGAAAGATCTTTAAAATCTTGATCGATGATAATAGCAAAGTCCCGAGCTTGCCCGTCGATGGATGGATCATAGTAATAAAACTCTTGCGATTGAGGCTCTGCGTTTCTTGAATTGAAGGCGTTTTTCCATATTAAAATGCATTGTCATTTCCAAAATTTGATGAGATCCATAAATAGAGAAGGCATTTTGGGGGAAGCTGTGAAGTTTTCACTTTAAAATTTCTGGATTGAAGGTCTGCGCGTTAAGCTCTGCCATCACTCTGCGTTGAAAGAGTAATAAAGATATTCTTGCTTTTGAAAAAATTAAAGATGCATCCATCTCTGCATTAACAGATCTTAACGATCTTAAACCTCAACATGAATTCGTCGATCTTCGAGCTTGCTCGATTCACCATCAAGACTCTGCATGAAAATTCTTGAAGCTCTGCTTTGATGTTAAAATCTTTCACCAATCTAGATCTCTGCTGTGTTAAAACCTTCAAGATTCTTTCCTCTGCATTTAAATTTTCTTCAAACTCGGCGTGAATCCCTTGCATAGTAGATCTCAATGCGAAGGTTCATCTCTGCGTAAATCCCAGTCTATTCTTTAAACTTTAAAGTTAATTAAAGATTTGCGTTCATCATCTTAACCCTCTACGTGAGACCTTTAATGGTTGCTGTGCCTGAATCAAACCTCTACGTGGATAGGGGGTTTGGGGAAGGCATTGAAGATTTAATTAAGGATCTGCATGCTAACCCTGCATTAAACAAGAACCCAACCTTGCTCTGGCGAATGCGTTAAAGGATAGTAACCAATCTTGAATCTCTAGGTTTGAAAGCTTTAATCTCTGCGTTTCAGTTCAAGATGTTGTCCGTTGAATGAAGTTTTCATTTGATGTTGTCTGTCGTATGATTGAAGGCGTTTTCAAATGTTATCGTATTGGTTGAATGCTTAAGCTAATTGTTTGAAATACATCTTTGAGATTCCTTTGAATTATATTGTTGAATGCATGTTCCGTTCTTTTGTGGATTTGTATGGTGAATGCGGGTTCAACCATGCGTTGAATGCCATGGAATGTTGAGTCTTGGCTGCATTGAACCATAGCGCACACACTTGTCCAACTACAAGCATAGACTTAGCTTCACCCTAGCTTGCCGTGGGTCCACCAAGCGAATGATATCGCAGCCCTTACAGGTGCACTATAGTAGTTACCACATTATGTTTAGGATCTGTGCGAGTTACTGTTGGAATGCTTATGGTGATTTTCTTATGGTGTGATAAAAATGCCAAAACGTGAATAGCACCGGGTGTAGCTTTTTAATGTTGGTTTAACATCTCCACGCTGGCATTTAAAAAATTCATTTTCGAATCTTTTGCCAAGAGTTTTGGTTTCAACTTTTATTGTGGCACTCAATTTGCCCAAATTTAGTTTAGGGGTTACTTTAAACATTCAACCAATTTTTAATTTTGGAGGAACTAAACAAAAAAAATCGCATTTGTTTATAAATTCTTTTTCAATATTCATTTTTTCTTTTTGAAAAAATAGAATTCAAAAGATTAAAAAGAATTAATACATTTTGCAAAAGTTTGGCATACTGGGTTCAAATCCTTAATTTGTGGATGAAAACAAAAAACAAAAAATGGTAAATTCATTTTTTACATAGTTCAAAGTTTTGGTGCAAAATTCTCAATTTTTGGATTAAAACAAAAAAGAAAAAATTGTAAATTCTGTACATAGTTCAAAGTTTTGGTGCAAAATCTTTAGTTTTGAACAAAAGAAGAAAAAAAATTGAATTTTTTTTTTAAACTTTGGATTGAATTGACATATGCTTGGAATTTTATGTATTTGAAAGCACCATCTACCCACATTTGCATTTGAAAAACACCTTGCACATCACACGATTGAGATAATTTGAGAATCATTTCTTCCCAAAAAGAATAATTCAAACTTTAATTAGTTGCATTTTGTCTTAGAGTTAGAATATTTTCATGATTTGCATGCACAATTAGAGAGGATTGCACCCTTACAATTTAGTTTTCTTGAGATATATTGTGTATGAGGCACCGTATCCTCTTCACTCGCATCTTATGATGATCTTGTGAATGAGAAAGTGTATCTCGCGTGTAATCGTTTAGGGGTTAATTTTCAAGCATGTTATATTGAGGCACTGTATCCTCTTCATTCGCATATTATGATGATCTTGTGAATGAGAAAGTGTATCTCACATGTAACAGTTTAGGATTTAATTCAAAAGCATTCCAAAACGGCTCTGTGTATCCTCTTCACCTGGGCTTTCGGGCGATCTTGTGAATGAGAAACAGGGATCCCTCATGTAATAGAATTAGATTCATGTTTACTTGAGATATCTATTTGGATTACATTGATCTTTACACATCGATTATTATCCATATTTCAGAAAAACTGTGCATGAACATAAGACATTTACTAGAAATTTTGCATGTTTGAAAGAAGCTCATGAACCTCTAACCCTTCCTTCAGTTAGGATATTCATCGAACTGAAAGATAGCATCGTGAGCATCTTGCATTATGTGGTTCATTTTGTGTTCGAGTTAAAACACCATCAGTTTCACTTCCACTCCTGAGACTAAGCAAACTTCCACTAAAATTGGCGCTTAATCTAAAATTGACAAACTTTTGATTTTAATATCACCAACAAGATTAGGTTAGTGCCCTGGATTAGGTTTGGAGAGTTAACACTCTTGGGCTGCAAAACTTTGAAACTAGCATTGATTAAAAAGAGTAAATCCATTATCGCAAAAAATGCTTGTCGGGAAAGTGCTTCTGAAACATGCGTCAAGCACGAGGTCAATCTGGATAAGTAAGGGTGGTTCCCCCTTCTTGCTTATTTAGTGGGACATGAGCTTATCGAAGGGATTCTATGTTCAGTGACAAGTCCTCTAGTGACATCACTGTTTCTAGAGTTTCTGGTAATAAGAGTTGTCCTCGACTTACAAGTGTTTTCCCGACCGTCGATTGTGAAGTGGTAACTTTAGTGGTTATTCTTAGGATATCACATAAGCTATTGTGAGTGGGACACACTTGCAATACCTGAGAAAGACTTTGGAACTTTTACTCATTGGGAGGGTGAGTGATCAAGTACCAACACTTGTACCCCTGGCAATTAAAGTTTATTGTAACTATTTCTCACACCTTCGCTCCTAGCAATTGTATGAGGACATGAAATCCCTCAGCAGCTACTAGTTTCGGAAGGCCTTCCAATCCAGCTTTTCACTGAGCTTCAGTTCTTTGGAAAAGTAAGTTTGCTTGCTTGAAATCTCCAGGGAATTTTTACTGTGTGGACACTTTCTTTTGTTGAGTCTAGAAAGCCATAGGATTGTTTGATTTTTTTTTCAAAAACTTTTTAAACATATCCTTTTATCAATATTCTTCAAAGTGGCTAATCTTCCGACTCGCCAGTCAGAGTGGCATAGAGGCGAGTCACCAGAAATTGAAGGCCCCGCTACATTGCGGAGATGACTACAAAATACAAGACACTTTGAATTTGAAACCAACACACTTCTAACTTCAATAATCAATAGTAGAGCAGAGACACATCAAACAAATACTACAACACCACCTACCCAGGAAAACATAGAAATTGTTGATCCCCTTGCTCCAATTTCAATTGAAACATTAGAAGACAACACTACAAATCCCGTAAATCCACCTCTGACAAATCTTTCAGACCCAGTGGTAGTCCACATCAGTGAACCTTTGAATACCATCAATCCTCTTGTGGCACACTTGGTACACATGCTAAATTCAACATCTAATCCCATGGCTTCATTAGGAGCACAAGGGACCACATCGGCACCGTCTCAAACAAGTGTTAGAGGTAGCAATACTCCCAACATCCCTATGGATTCATCAGGAGCACAAGGGACCACATCATCACAACCTCAAACAATTACTGGAGGTAGTAATATTTCCAACTTGACCTCTACCACAACTCCACTAGTTAGTTTACCTACTTCTACCATAAGTTCAACTAGCGCTTCAATGCCAGTTGGTACAGTTTCGGGTCCCAATCCTGGAAGTACATCCACTTTAGCTGCAGGAATCCCTACTGGAGGGTCTGCCTTACCAAAATTGGGTTTCCCATATGGTTTGGCTACTCAAGGTCAAAACAATTCAGGAGTCAACCAAAATCCTATTGGCATACCAAACATTTCTCCAAATCTTAACCCTGGGGGGAATCCTTCACTTTGGACTCTCAACATCCCTAGTGGACTTAATGGACCATGGAACACTAATGATAATTGGGGTAATACTCCACAAGTTAGTGGAAGTGCCTCGGGAAACCTTTATCCAAAATTTCCTAGCACAAATCCTGGGGGCAATCCCATTCCCCCAACAGGTATCACACCTGGAGGCAACCCATCCACCAACTTCATTCCACCATGGAGTGGGAAAGTTCCAGGAAGTACCCAATCTTCTTGGGCACCACCCTCGCAAGGGGGAAATCAACCTTGGAACGCTTATCCAAACCAAGGAAACACTTAAGGGAGTGGTAATGTTCCACCAAGTAACCAATCTCAATGGAACATACCCCTGCAAGGGAGCAATCCACCCATAAATCCCAACCAGCAATGGATTGGTAATGTTCCAACAAGTAACCAATCTCAATGGAACATACCCCCGCAAGGGGGCAATCCACCCATTAATCCTATGCCATAGTGGGGTGGCAATGTTCCACCAAATATCCATCCTCAATGGAACATACCTCCGCAAGGGGGCACTCCATACATGCATCCTATCCCACAATGGAATGGAAAATATTCAGGAAATAAACCACCTTTTTGGATGCAATCTCCACAAGGAGGTAACCCTACTTGGAATGCTTTTCAAGCCCAAGGACCACAACTGTGGAGCCATCAAGCTTCACCTGGATATCAAACATTTGCTCCGGCATCATCCAAATCACCATTTCTAGCTACATTGAATCTACCGGATTTATCCTAGCTGACCAATGACCCTGTTCTACATTTGAATGGGTGGCCAACCATACCAACCAAACTACCCTCAGACATACCCAATTTTGACAGAAAACCAGAGGAAGATCCATCAAATCATGTGAAGACATTCCATTTGTGGTGTTCATCCAATTCCCTAGTTGATGATAGTACTAGGTTGAGGTTGTTTCAACGGACCCTAACTAGAAATGCTGCGAAATGGTACATTGAGTTGCCCCGCAATACATTTACAGAATTTTCATCTTTGGCTATGGCATTTTTGGCACATTTTCAATTACCTATCCACTATGAGACGGGAACTAAACTTTTGACTTCACTTAGGCAATCCATCACTACTCACATCTCGGATCATATCCACGAGTGGAGGAGACGTCAAAGGGTTATAAAAGATTAAATCCCTGATCAATTCTTAGCATATTGGTTCATTAAATCATTATTTCCTACTCTTGCTAAAGATGTAGCCATATCAGGAGCCATGACTGAAGAACAACTCATTCAGAGTGCTCACCATATGGATTTAGTATATTCCCAATCGGACACACTTTATGACTTAATACCCCATGCTGTAAGACCTGCGTGTAATCCAGCTAGGCCGCCAAAAGGACCTCATACTGATGGTGTGATTGGATCCATTAACCAAGTTGAACAGATTACCCAACAATTGGGACAAATGTCAGTTCAAAATCAGCAACCCATAGCTGGCCAGGCAACTTAGCAATCTACCACTCCTACCCAAACTTCCGAAATCCTTACAGTTCAAACTGCGGACCCCAAAGGAAAAAAGAAGAAGCAAAAGAAGAAACCTAATGCTAACCCTAATACAGGAGATGCATCTAAGGTGAATAATCCTAATGGAGGAAACCATGAGAATAGAAAGAACAAGTACCCTTGCAAAATTTGCAAGGAGGATCATCCTACTCATCTTTGTCCTCATATGGATGATATTCATCGCATGTTGGCTCAACGAGGAGGGAAACAACCACAACCTGTTGTCCTAACTCAACCCTTCCCCCAGCAACAACAAATGGTTGTTGCGGCCCCAGTACCTCCACCAGGAGGGAACCATGCAAACCCCCCACTGGGGGGCAATCTACCCAACGCGAATATGTTCACAATTGGTGAACATAACATTCATATCCAAACTAGGGCCCATTCTTACGACATACCTTCAAAAGATGCTGAAGCAACTAGATCTCAGCCTAGTGGTTTTCTAAATATTTAAAAACCAACCATAGACATGGTGCCTCGACCTCCAAAAGGGGTCCTCCACAAAACAACACACAATCCCAATGCGTGAGCTGCTCAAAACTACAATGTGGTTGAAGATTTAGCTCAAGCCCCTTGTGCAATGTCTGCCTTGGAGGTGTTGCAAAGTTGTCCCACTTAGCAGAAAGCACTATTGTCTGCCATCGGTGTTGTTGATCCATCAGATACCAATTAAATCACATGTGATTTAGAACAGCCCACATGTAGGCTTCCCTCACAAATTGCTTTCCAAATTAAAGTAACTTCACATGGGAAGCATATTTTTCGAACCATTGTGGATGAAGGATCCTCCACTTGCGTCATGTCCCTAGCTTTTTGGAAAGCTTTGGGATCACCCACCTTAGTACCATCCCAAACAATACTCAAGGCATTTGATGGATATTCGTTCCCACCTCATGGACTTATCTTGGCTTGCCCAGTTGAACTAGGGGAAAAACGGTTCAAGTAGATGTTGAGGTAGTGGATGCACCCATAGACTACAATTTTCTATTGGGTCGTAATTGGATTCATAAGATGACGGCTGTAGTGTCTTCAATATTCTGATTCATTCGATTCCCCCACCAAGGGAAGATTGTAACAATCGATCAACTAGATTACTGCACACCAGAAACTGGTCTCCACTTGAATGTACCCTTTGTTGAGGATTCAAAGATGGTATTTCAGGATGTTGGGGTAGGAATGTTTAAGACTCGTCCCTTTTGGGAACTTTTCCACTTCCACCACCAATATTGACCCCTAACATTGCTCCAATTTTCACCATAACATCGGAAGTATACTTTCCATTAAGATTTTTCTCTAATTTCGTTTCGGAGGTCGGTTCCATCTCATCGGTTGGAACCTCCAAAGAAAACACCTTAGATGAAAATAGTCATGGAAAGATACATACTTCTGCACACCATGAGGAAATGAAGAGTAGTGTTCCCTTTTCTGTCTCGGAGCTTGCTTATCAAGCTATTCAAATGGCTTCGGCAGAACTGGATTAAAACCCTTCCAAGATAGGGGAGTATGATCCCTATACTTCACCTGTTTGGGCCTTGAACTCTCAAAGTAACCATGATCTCCTATATCAGACTTTCTCTTCAGATGAAGCCATCCTAGAGGCTATGAACATCTCAGAACGACCCTGGGACGATATGCATCACAAATCCTCGTTTCTTCCTAAGATCGATTCATTAGAAGTTAAACCTAAAAATCTTTACTTCGATGATGACATCAGCAAGTACCCATGCCCTGAACAAGTTCATAAAGTGAGTTCAGAAGGAAATTGGCCAAAAAGGTTCTACGTTGATGATGACATTATTAAATACCAATGCCCTATCCTGATACACAATGTGATTTCAGAAGGTAATTTGGTGAACATTTTGAAAACCATCCGAATTGATATATCCATCAAACCTAGCGTTGTTGAGCACATCAACATAGGTGAGAATTTTTCTCCTGAAGAAATAAAATTTTACACTGCTTTATTTAAAAAGTATCGTGATGTGTTCGCATGGTCTTATGCAGAAATGCCAGGCATCGATCCCAGCATCGTAGAACATGAAATCAAAACTTATCCCAATGTTAAACCTGTGCGGCAAAAACTACGTCCAATGAACCCTAACAAATCAGCTGCCATTAAAGCAGAAGTTAAAAATCTCTTGAACGTTGGATTCATTTATCCTGTTCCTTTGACTGATTGGGTATCCAACCCTATTCCAATTAACAAAAAAGAAGGAACTATCTGGGTTTTTACCAATTTTAGAGATCTAAACTTAGCTTGTCCTAAGGATAACTATCCCACACCTTTCATTGATCAGATCATCGATGAATGTGCTGGAATGAAATCTTTTCATTCATGGATGACTTCTCTGGTTATAACCAAATCCAGATAAAAAATGAAGACCAACATAAAACAGCTTTTATATGCCCTTGGGGGAACTTCGCTTATAGGAAAATGCCATTTGGCCTTAAAAATGTCGGGGCTACCTTTCAAAGAGCAATGTCATACGCATTTCACGATATTAAATATATCGTCGAAGTTTACCTTGATGATTTGGCAGCTAAATCTAAAAAGACAGATGAACATGGTGCACATTTACAAGCCATATTTGAGCGTTGTCGCAAGTACAACATTAGGTTAAATCCACATAAATGCATGTTTTGTGTGGACTCTGGGAGGTTACTTGGGTTCGTAGTATCCCAAAAAGGGATCATGGTTGATCCCATCAAGGTTGAGTCAATACTTCAGTTGCCTTCCCCAAAAACAATCACTCAACTTCAAAGCCTTCAAGGAAAATCCAACTACTTGAGAAAATTTGTCAAAAATTTTGCTGAAAAAGCTAAAGGTTTCATGCGTCTCTTAAAACAAGATGCAACATTTACATGTGATGGCCAAGCTCAACGCTCATTCGATGAACTAAAGAAAGTTTTGGTCTTCGCCCCGGTGCTTAGTCCACTGAACTATAATCGAGACTTTTTTCTATATTTGGCTGCCTCTCCTACCACAATTGGAATGGTCTTAGCATAAGAAGATGAATCCTCTCAAGAACATGTTGTTTACTATCTTAGTAAGGGCCTTGCAGGTCCCGAATTGAGATATTCCCAGGTCGAGAAGTTGGCCTTAGCAGCAATCCATGCTGTCCAACGACTTAGACATTACATACTTCCAAAGAAAACAACCATAGTGGCTGAAATGAACCCCATGAGACACATTTTGTCCTGCCATGTCAATGGTGGAAAATACTCAAAATGGATAGTAATTTTACAAGAATTTGACCTAGAATTTAAAAACGCTAAATCCAAGAAGTTGTTGGCATTTGCTGAATTAATGTCTGAGTTACCCATAGAGAAGGAGGGTACTATATCTATTGAAACTTGGGCAGATGAACATGTATTCCTCATTGCACCTTCTGATCCATGGTATGGAGCATTCATTATATACCTGCAAACCCCAAAGGATCGATCCTCAACTTTCTAGTATTGAACGACGTCGCAATCGACATCGAGCTCAAAGATACCTCATCATCGGGGATACTTTGTACCATCGAGGAATAGACATGATATTAAGACTTTTTTTAGTACACCAAGAAGCTGAACAAGTATTGAATGATTGCCATGCTGGAGCATGTGGCGGTCATCTTTCTAGGTTAGCAACTGCTCAGAAAATCTTGTGTGCAGGATACTTTTGGCCTACAATTTTCAAAGATTGCATAAATACCGTCAAAAAGTGTCACCCTTGCCAAATTTACACAAGAAAAATGTGCGCACATCCTGCTCCTTTACACCCTGTAGTAACCGTGGGTCCATTTTCAAAATGGGCCATTGATTATATGACAATCAACCCACCTTCAACCGATGGCCACCACTACATCATTGTAGCAGTGGACTACTTCACCAAGTGGGCTGAGGCAATGCCTACATTCAATTGCACGGGTAAAACTGTAGCATACTTTCTATTCAATCATGTGATAGCAAGGCTTGGTGTACCTAAAGAGATCACTACGGACAACAGAAGTCATTTTAGGAATTCCTATATGGATGAACTTACAAACCGGTTAGGATTTCGGCAGGACTTATCCTCGCCATACTATCCTCAAGCTAACGGACAAGTAGAAGCCATCAATAAGGTTTTGAAAACCATGTTACAAAGGATGATTAATAAAAACAAGAATAACTAGCACTTGATGTTGTTTACTACTCTTTGGGCCTACCAAACAACTGTTAAAACTGCAACCGGATTCACTCCTTTCCAACTGGTTTATGGAGAAGAAGTTGTGTTACCGATTGAATGTGAAATCCCATCATTAAAGATAGTTCTCGAACTCCTACCTAACACTTCTGCGGAAGAGGAAAGGCTTCTCCATTTCCATGCTTTGGATGAAACTAGAAGAGAAGCCTCTCTAAACATAGAAGTACACAAGAAGACGGTCAAAACACAATATGACAAGTCCATTCGTCCTAGAGTCTTCTCTGAAGGTGATCCGGTTTTAGTTTATGACCAAGACCAAGATAAAATAGGAGAAGGAAAATTTGTACCTAAATGGTTTGGCCCACTTATTGTCAAAACTGTGTTAAAAAGGGGAGCTTATGAATTAGTCAATTTTGATGGGGAGCCCATGTCGGAGATCAGAAATGGTCTCTATCTGAAGAAATACTTCGTGTAGGCATTGATGCCTCACACTATTTGTTGTATTATGTTGTAATTTTTGTATAAAATTTTGTACATTAGTTATTTCAGGCACACACTTATCTTGCTTGGCATTGTCACTTTGGCAGATGGCACAAGAATCTTTCACATATTTGGGATATGAGGATGGTGCCAGCCGTAGTTCTCGGAATGTTGCTTCCGCCGCATGGGTTTTTTTTTCACCTAATAACGAAGTTATTTGACAGGAGGCACTTTTCTCGGATCTGCACCCAACAATGTTGCAGAATATAGCCCAGTCATTGAGCTTCGTGTCGAGGCTATCACCCTTGGCATCCGATGAATAATCGTCAAACTGGACTCAGAGTTAGTTGTATCCCAGTTAAATGGGCAGTATCAGGTTCAACATCCTACACTGTTTAGAAATTTTCTACGAGTACGTCTTTTAGAGCGTAAGTTCGAGTTTATTGAGTATATACATGTTCCTAGAAGTCTGAATAGTTTGGCTGATTCTTTGGCCAACTATGTACTTGATTGGCATCTAAGTCATTAACAGCATACCAAAAAGCAAGCATGTACATTATTTCATGGCCAATTTAATTGAACACATCATTTAAAGACATAAGTGAAACCAAAATAATCTAGCTTACATCATAACCCAAAAAGTGTGTAAATTTTGCACACACCAAAAAGAATAGTGTAAATACTATTTTCCTTTTTTATTCTTTTTCTTACAGATAAGACCCAAAAAATGTTCATACAAACAAAAAAATGGAAAATTTGGAGAAACTTGAAAACATGGGAAATTGTTTCAAACTTTTCTAGTTCAACATTGAAACTAATCCACTACTGGTTGATCAAAGACTAAAGGTTCATAGCTTCTAGGAATTCAAGCTGAAAGGGGATACCTCCTCTCATACATCGGCTGCACAAAGAACAAATATGGTAAATCATGAGTATTTTTACTCATCTTTTATTCATACATGTACAAACCGTATCCTTTTGAATGATAGAAAGATGCATAATTCCTCATTTTTGGCTATCTTTTTACATATTAAATGTACATTTGAAGCAGTTTCTAACTAAACTGCTGGCTAGTGAAATGGTTTTTGATTTCAGGATTTGAAGACTTTGACAGTTCGAACTATTTGACTCAGGTAGTTGAGACAGACCATGATTCATGATGATCTATGATTTTGACATTTTTCACAAGATTCAAGCTGAAGTAAACCTCATTGAACCATTCCTACTTGGCCATTTCACCAAATTGGATAACCTCAGTCATACGGTATTACTTCACCGTCCGTCAACACATAATCCTGCTTCAAATAGCCTACCTTGGGAAGGAACAGCTGTAAGAGTGTGCACAACTAGCTTAGCCCTTGTTTGCAATATGGATCTTTTCCTTGGCCTAACCCGTGCCCTTGAAAAATAGGCGTACGCCCATGCAACACTCGTTCCCTCCTATGTATCATAACATTCTTTATTCTTTTTACAAAAAATAAAAAAGCATAAAAATTAAAAAACACAAAAATCCAAAAAGGTAGAGACTTGAATCACTTCATAGTATAATCCTTGGAGAAATGGGAAACAGTCAGTCCTTGTCACCCTTGAACATGACACATAATTTGGTCTCCGCTATCAGTACACCATCTGCATTTTCCTTAGGAAACTGTACCAGTATTTTGATCAAATCTCCATCGATGGGTTATCCTTCCCGTCACCAATGGAGCTTTTATTAATGCACTTGGAATTAGCAGATTTCATTAAGGTCGATTACTCAAAGTCCTATGTTGCCAAGTGTCCATTCTGCGTCGTGTTATGTGTTCAAGGTATGTCCAAACCGAGTCGTCCATTCCTCAAATATTCCTGACCAATCATGTCAGCCTGCCTTGTGTCAGTATACAGTGTTGAATCTTGCAGTTCTACCAAATTATATCATACTATTGATCTTTGTTTCATATCGGTTGATGTGGGATACATCAATGCCCTCCTTCTGATGGATCTATTCCTATCGACATCAAATCATTATCTAGGACATGGATCTAGAAACCTAAGAGTACCTTGGATATTGCAGTCATTAGTGGCAGGTTTCCTCGCAAATGACAGTGGGTATACATCAATACCCCTGATTGTTTGATTCTACAAGTGTTCGACTACAGAACATCTATTCACACTTGTTAGTCTGTACCCAGTACCTTAGAATCCATCATCATTATCGGTGGATCTCTTCGCATTTGTTAATCGCATTTGTTAACGGTATACATCAATGACCGGTAATTAGATGGTGTTTTATTATGCTCGACATCATATCACTTATTCGCATGATATAAACTCGTACTACCGTCGATTTGTATTGAATACCTTGGGAAACACAGTTGTATCACTCATCGATGCACTGCCCGAGCTGCGCAAGATTAGACTGCCATGTCAGAAGCCCAAAAATACTTTGTTCTCGCACTCATCAAAGTGCACATTTACATTTTCAGAAAAATTTGCTTTTAACATGGATCCACTGTGTATTATTCGTGGCCGTGCTTGTTTACTGTTGAGCATGGGTATGCCCGCCTCAGGAAGATATTATATACTTGAGAAATTGTTATGTTTTACAGGTGTGATCCTGTCACCTACCCAAATTCTGAAGAATATTATTCTATTTGCAAAATACTTTATGTTAAATTTTAATTTCAAAGTTTTGAAATTATGACCAAGTTTGGTCAAGGATGAATGTAATTACTAATTATTATTATTTAAATAAATTAAGTAGGAGACAAACACCCAAGGGAACTGTTAAATGAGTGTTCACTAACCCACTAGGAGGAATGGAAGTTGTTGGAAGGTATGGGACAGATGGCAGCAATTGCACTACACCACTAGCTGTTGGTTATGGGACAACTACCCCTAATAATGTGGCATTATCCCCCAGGTGGTGGGAGTGGGCAGGCAGCTCATTTAACGACCAAGTAACAACTAAAAAGGCCTAGGCAGCCTACTTAATGCAAATTCGAATTGGGCAAGCAGCCCTTACATAATATTTTCTATAGAAATATTCCTCATGTGCATCAGGTGATCACTGAGAGATTCAAATAGGGAAGCTAGTTGTGAGTGCAATCATAAGTCTGCATAATATTTTGCTAAGAAGAACCAAACATGCTGGTGCAAGTCTTTTGGACTTCTAGTTCTTGAAGATTCGATAGTTAGTGCTACTGCAAGTGGAGATCATAAATTCCTAAGTTTCTTCCTCTTGGTGGTTCAGTGAACAGGCTCGAGGGTCCTAAGGCAAGTATTTGCCTATCTTCAGGAATTGGTTGGGTGGAACAGTCTTCTTGGGTTGTTGGTTTCCCTACAGATTAATCCAGGTTTTTACAGTTTTCTACTTTATCTCAGTTAATAGTTATGTTTAGTAAAATTAGTAATCTCTGTTTTTCTATTTGGAAGAAGAATTTATTTCTGATTTTGTTTAAAGTATGAATGCTAAGTTTAAATGATGATCTGGAGTGATAAACCAATATCTACATTTTTCCACATGTTGTTTTATGCATCGTACTCTAGTGTAGAGAAGTAAATTAAGTATAGATGAAAAGATAGGCAAACTACCATTGATTCGATAAATAAGTATAGTGATTGAGTTGTGTTTCATTTTATGCCCTATAGCTAATAACAGTACTAATTACTGTATAATATTTAATATATTATAGAATACCCCATTGTTTCATGAAAAACAAACATTGTTTATTTCCTGTACAGATACATTGTATTTTCTTATCTCTACTATGTACATAGGAAATAAATGGAATCCAAAATTTCATACATCATATCATGTCCGCAATATAAATAGTACTTGCTGCAAATAAATAAATGTGTTCATTATGGACAAAGTTGCAAATCACAATCATTACATAGTTTTCATGTTTCACACACACACATTGTTTTCATTTCCTATTATAACAATTTCATTTATTATTTAGTTCTATCAGATAATGAAAACATTATAAACTTTATTTTGCCATCATTCATCTTATTTCTATATATATTATAAACTGTAAGTATTGATTTCAAAACTGGGTTCGTATCAAACCCTAGATAGAATTTCTATTTCCATTACCATCGTTTTGCGAAATTAAATAAACATAATCTACACAAGCTACAAATCGAAACCTATTATTTGCTCGAAAGTCCTTTCTGGAGTTATTGATTTAAAAACATCCTTTACTTTTACAGAAAGACTAGAATTTGGGGCGTGGCCCTATTCTTTTCTTTTGTAAACGAAAAACCATTTCATCTTTTGCAACATACAAAGTTTAGTCATCTACGAAAATGGATTAGATTTTGCTTAGCTCAACAATCACGTCTACCTACAGTACTCAAAACATATAACACAAACGAATAGCACAAAAAGAAATAGCATATTTTCATTACCGAGAAGAAAAGTATTGTATCCACAGTAGACGAGCCTCGGCTCTACTTCTTACTCCACATAACATAAACCAACAGGTTGTTGTTCAAAGCTTTAAACCATTACAAGTTCCAACTTCAAGAAGGAGAAATCAACGTTCTCAGAAACAAAAATTACAATACGTTTCCAAAAGAAAATCGCACAGGGTTTATTCCCAAGCTCAAAAATTTTAAAGCGAGTTCGAAAACCCTCAGCAATGACGAGTTAAACCTTCAAACTAAGCCTTGTGACATTTAAACAGACAAGGGTCTTACCCCTGTACCATTTTACACTTTAACATAGAAAGTTCTTCAAAGAATCTACTGATTGACAATGCCAAAAAGAGTGATGGAACTTGTTCCTCATTTCGTTGAAAACCTCAACCAAGTCGGATTAGGCACCTACGAGGGTTTGAGACCCGGAGCTTACCAGGAATGGAGGCTCGCAACCCATATCCAAACCCCTGCCTGAGCTGACCTTCGAACCTTGCACCTGCCACACAAACATTCTGGAGTTAGTCATGAATAGCATTTTGTAAACTATAAGTTAAATTTTCAAATTAAAAATTGTAGTCTCGAATGCTTACCCTTGCAGCAGTGGCCGAGCTCCACACCTTTACCAGCAACGACGAGCTCCACGATGGACAGAAATCAATATACCCTTTTTCTTTTGTAGAAGTGTTCTCTCCATCAAAGCCCCGAACGAAACTACAAAGCTATCAACTCAACAACTTCCCAACCACACTTAGAAGACACTGTATTATTATCTCATAGTGAGAAGGTACTAAACAAAACCTGCAAACTAATAGTTCAAACACCCATAGATCACAAGGTTGAATCCTCTCCACAACTCGGCGAAACCCTAACTTTCGACATCCTGTCGGCTTGTTGCCCGAAACAATAGAGATCAAAGAAATACATTAACTCACTTTCAAACATCACAACGTTGATTGTGCTAGGGTTACATCCAACCTTCCAAAATTAACGTAATCGACAATCACAAAATTGCCAACAAGGATCATTGGGTCTAACAACAATGACTGCATTTATTGCTACACTCATTACGCATGCACGGTAATGCCAACTTGGTTCACATTGGATCATCCAACAGCCAGCTCAGTTGATTGTTTACATAAAAACATTACACAACAAATATCTCAGCTATAGTATGCACAGGTGTTGTATTACGTGGAAGTTTTGTTAGCCCTTGTCACTTTGGAGTGGAATGGCCATTAATTGCAGATCGATACACTATCTCCACGCCAGCTCAAGGCACATGTCGAGCTTAAGGAGTTAGCAACCTGTCGTATCAACATTTAATACTTGATTAGTATCACATTCTATATGTTATCGATCAACATAGTTCTAAGACTTTGATTCACAAATTAAAACATTTGTGTTATATTTTGATTAATATATAAAGTTTATATTGCATCCAAACTTATGTTCACAAATAGAATGATTACTTTATGTTTTATTTAAATGTATGTTTTACACTATGAATTATTAAAGTCTTTTAGCCATAAGGCTCATATTCATATTATATATAGATAGATATTGTCAAATTATAGCATAGGTTAGCCAATGCTTAGGAAGGACAATGTTAGCATCAAAAATTTTATTTATTGTGTTAATAATTATTCATAATACTTACTATTGCAATATCAAGAATTATAGGCCTTGCATTTGGCAATCAATGAATCTAATGATGAATATTTAGCATGAAAATTTTATGAATGCTATGTACGTCTTACCATATTTTCTTATTTCAAACATTAATGCTTCTGCGGTACAATTTACTACATCAACACCATGAAGATATTAATTATCTTAAGACGACGACAAAGTCAGCTATCACAACAACGTTGGTCACAACAATGAACTTAGCAACTTGATGATTTTTCCTAGACGGCGTGGTTTTTATCATTGTTGAGTTATAAGATAGTTTTTGAAATTAATAAACATAATTCATATATTTCATACCTGCAACATTTCATTTCACAACAGATTTCATACATTATATTTATTTACGACGTTGAATTGAACTACACACGTACTTTGATTTTTGCAGTCATGAAACTTCTTACCTGTCGTCTGCACATAGAAACATGTTCAAATGCTTTAGCATTGCAGCTAAGTAAACTCTGGGGTCCCTCGTAGGACACCCTTGGACATCAAAAAGCAAACTGTGAGTGTCTTGTCAAAATAAAATATCGCATCATAATTTTGACCTGTCAATACATTTATTACAATAATCATGTTTGTCAAATGTGTGTTAAGGTTGTCGTTATCAAAATGCTGCTAATACATAAATTAAATTAAGTTTAGTACTAACGATTTTAATCATTGTCGTCGAAATCAAACCATCATTATTTTCCGCAATTATAATTATCCTTTTAAATGACGTTACAAAAATTTTAATTTTTTATGAAAATTCGGGATGTTACAGATCCTTAATCCATCGCATGTGAGCTTTCCTTCCCTTATCCTTGCTTTGAATGATAAAGAGTATCAGTATAAAGAGTATTAGTATACAGAGTATAAATTTCAATAATGTATTTCGGCCCTTAGCTCTACTTCGGACCTCACACATTAGGGGGAATCTGTTAACAACAAAATTAACACCCTTAGTCAAGTGACAGAAGAAGTGCATTTTTACCATGCACCTGTAGCAGGAAGACATGACACAAGTTCATGCATAGATGAATCCTCTCTAAGAAATGCATTAAAATGCATTAATTATGGTTAAAATCATTCTAAATGGTGAAAAAATCCTAAAAACTATGAAAAGTGGGTTTTCAAGTTAAAATAATCTAAAATGAATTATCCCACACTCAAAAGAGAAACCTAAGGCACATTTCTCAATGCTATATAATAAAGGCTTTGGAGCATGGTAAAGACACACAAAGGAAGAGCAAAGGTATGTTGGAAAGATTCTGAAGGGGTTGAAAGAGCTCAAATTCTTCAAAAGCAAGGGTGAAGGAAAGGAAGCTCATATCAATGGAGCAAGGGTTCACATCTAATGCCATGGTAAGGATGTATTTCTCCATTGTTCTACTATGAATAGATTCAAGTTTCTACCATCTATGAGTTTAAATCTAGTTTATCTTGTATGAATTTAATTCTTGGATGGATTTAGATCTTAAATGTGTGTGTCTTGATTAATGAATATATATAGATCTTTTGGAAATTTGTAATAATCTTTTCAAGTTACTGACATAGGAACTCACCATTCCTTAGGAAGATAGTTAAATTAGTGTAGACACAACCCTACACTAAATACTGTTATCATGATCATTGTATATTTGCTTCTATTTCAACTTAAAAAGGGAAAACCCTTGATTCATGGTATAATTATAAAAAGAAAGGACCTTTATAACATTGACCTTCTCATTAGGGAAGCATTTATTTTCAATCAAATATTCAAGATAATCATCATAAATCATAAGAGAGCTTGGATCAAATAGGGTATCTTCTTGAGCTATATTGGAATCATTAAAAACTTGGGGTTCCACACTTGGAAAATCATCTAAAATAGACTTGGATTCATAAAAAATGACTTTATCATATTCCTTTTTGGGAGATGTGGAAATATTTGGGGCCATTGAATTAGTCTAAAAAATTAACCTTCGAAAAAAATCAATGTGGATTGCATTCACCAATGGGAACTCTAGGCTCATGCACAATCTCTTCAAAGAAGAGATAGTCGTCCAAAGGGTAGGTTTTTAAGAGAAAATTACAAGGAAAATCATGGTAACAATGGAATACCACAGGACATTGTTCATTAATGTTGACCTCTTTATATTGGGGCATCTTATGGTTAGCCTTGTTGGCAAAGAGATCATGCTTTAGATTTTTTCAATCTCATAGTCAATAAGAAATTATACACTTCCAAATTGATGGGGAATGAATAGGTCATCTTTCATATATTCAACCTAAAAAATAGCATCAATCACATAAAATCCTAGATTCACTTCTTGTTGTGAAAGATATTAGTAATCAAGTGATCATCGAAGAATGTATTTTATATTCATTTTCATCATTAAAAAAATTGTTTTGGCTCTCATCAATAATAAAATTATGAATAGAAATTTCATCGTCAACTAACACTTCAGCCTGCAAATTATGACAACGAATCTCCCTAAATAAATAATTAATAAACTCAGTATGATGTTCCATCCTAATGTAATTCTCAAAAGGGATAGGGACATGATATATTTTCTTGGTATAAGCTTGAAAAGGGGCTTCCTTGAATGGAAAAAAAAAACATCATAAATCTCTTGCTCTAAACATGAATCATGAAAATGAGAGTTTTCAAAATAAAACTCGTTAAAAAAACCCTTGCTTAAAAGGTGAACCATGATGTTCATCACAAGAATCACACAATGGGAGGGTTGATGAAGGGTTGAAATTAGACTTTAAAATTATGAAAATTTTGTTAAAGAGATTGAAAAATTGCTCCTAGACTATGATGGATTGATGAAGAAGAGAATTGAACCATTCAACAACTTTATTTTGAAGTAGGATGGATTGATGAAGAAGAGAATTGAACCATTCAACAACTTTATTTTGAATCATGTGAGGGAAAATAAATATCATAAGAGAAGGATCATAGATTCCCTTAGAGAGACAACTCTCCATGAAGAATTTGATATTATCATTTTGATTTTCATGAGGAAAACCCTTAAACTAAGGAAGGTCATCAACCAAACACTGGAATATTGTACTGGAGTATGGTAATGTATTATACTATAGGTCATCAAAATTTGTCATGAGTGGGAAAAATAGAATTATGGTCACATGACATAAATCTCATGGATACAATAGAATTATAGTTAGGGCCGAGTATTCAAATGCATTGGTATATGCAAGAAAAATTACAAGACAATAAGGTCTTCATTTCCTTGTATGGTCACCAATTATGTTAATGCTTGAAATGGGAATCAAGCACAATACTAGAAAGACACTTGTAGGGCTCTCAAAGGGAAAAGAAAAGGTGGAATCCCAATTTAGATCAAAATATATAAACTCACTAATTATGTGTAACATCCCGAAAATTACCAAAAATAAAAATTAAAAAATTAAATTAGCAATAATTATCAAGTCATTAATGCAGAAATATAAATTAAATAAATGTATTCACTAAGATAATTCAAAACTATGACATGTCATACTTCCCAAATAAACATGATACGGTTCATTTGCTATTCAAATTTAAACGGATGCTAAACTTCTTGACAACGGATCTTTTGATGATTATGCAAGGAATACAATTTACAGATTTGCACAAGTTCTAAGTATAATTATATGTTGTTATAAGTTTGTACTATTATGATGATATTGATGTTGAGCTGACAGTTTGCTTGTGTGATGATGAAGGGGTCCTACGAGGTACCCCGGAGTTTACTTAGCTATGATTAGCTAATTCATTTGAACCGTGTTTCCCTGTGCAGACAGCAAGTAAGAAATTCTATGACATTAATGTTAAAGTGTCTTTCAATTCAATGCCAAGGTAGAATTAAATGCTAAGTACATCCTTGTGAAACAAGGTACTGGAGGTATGAATATTTTCGGTACTAATTCTAGTTTACTTGTTGACCTTCAAGTCCTTCTTTAATATAAAATTATGTCATCTAAATACTGAAATAATGCTATGTTGATTATCGCTACATAGTTGAATATGAAGAGTATGATTAGTGCTTGTGCTATGAACTTAGTACAAGAAGTGAATATCGTCACCAATTAAACTATACCTATAGTATTACATTTGTCATTAGACTTTGCAAAACATGGCTAACATAGATAACATATGGTGCGTATGGTGATTATGCTTATGAACTTAGCATTGGAAAGTGTATCACCCTCTTATCCATGCCTATAGATTCTCATTTATTTTATGAATTGGAAAATGCATGCTAAAATGTGCAATATATAATATGCATAGTATTTAAATTTCACATATGCATAGCTAAAGTCTTAACTCTATATATGGTCTCCAATTATCCAAAGATTAACACTATGTGAACATTTATATGGCTAAGCTTATTGCTTTAGGTCTGAACATGAGTTATAATAGTGACATTTTGATAATTATAAAGTGTTAATACCTTTTCCACCATATAATAGCACAGGTTATAAATGATGCGATGCAACCATAACTATAACGTCTAGTTATGAAATACAAGCCAAAACCTAACATAGAATTATTCGATGCATAATGGTAAACTATAGAGTCAAACCTAACAACAATTGATGCAATGTTGACAGGGTATTAAGCTTGGTTTTTGACACGAACCACTGGCATTGACAAGTCTTGGAATTTAATGTTGATTAGCTCGATAATGAAGTGGAGGCTTGGTTGTAAGATATTCACGTGCTTGTGATTTTATTGAGTGCCAACCTAAGGCTGAGCTGTGCCATGCACGAGCTTTCGGTCCGCTTACATGGCAATAGGTAGATGCAGCCATTAAATGGTAATAATGCATCACTAGTTCGAAAACAACGTGCCAGGATTGGCCACTACCCACCGTTGATCACTTGCAAGATCTAGGGTGGTGGATGAAACCCTAAACATTCGTAGGTAAGTCGTGACCTTTGGCCTTCTTGTCTTCATTGTTACGCTTAGTGGGAGGTGAGCAGGGCCGACCAAAAGCTGAAAAGTAGGGTTGATGGTTTCTATGAGTAGAGGACTCCTTCCTCGGTCTTGAACCCGGGACCTGAGTGATGAAGTTACAGGTTTCAAGCTTAATCATTAGTGCATAAGAGCCACGATACAGTTCTGTAAAGATATAAGTGTTCTTCTGTCAGTTGCTGAGAGTGTTGAAATTGGGATTCGGGTTCTCCATCTGAAATCGTCTTTAGGGTTTTGAAATTGTGTTTACTGATTTTGCTACCAGGCTTCGTCGTTCTTTTGCTGGTGTGGTGTGTCACTGATCTGAGCTCCGATTAGAAAGGTAATGTTTTCGATAATGATTAATACTGTGTTGCTTGTTTGCTTTCTTGTATCTTCTTGTTTTAACCCCTTCGAAATGGAATTTTGCAGGTAACCACTTCAAGGATGGTTCCTGTGCAAGCATGGAGAATGAAGAATGCTTCTACTTCTCCTGGTAAGCCCTGGTGGTTCTCAAAAACCTCGTAGGTGCCCCTTTTTGCAAGGTGTGATGGGGACTATCATATGCTGAGAGTGGAACTTGTCAACTTGTTTTGGTTGTGGCCAAGTGTTGATTTTTTTTTTAGTCCTATTTTGATGAATACGATATAGTGGATAATCTTCGCTGGTTTAAATGGCCATTCGGCTCCTTTGATGTCTGGTTGCACTGTTTGTTAAGAACTTCAGGATCGTAGTTTACTTGCTATTTGATAAGGGTAAGACCCTATGTTTTTTTTTGTTGCTCCACGGTCTTGTTTAATGATTTCGTTGGAAAGCGTTTAAGCCTTGCGTACTGTGGAACCTTAACAAGTCCGATATGTAACTCAAATATCCATTTTGAATGGAAAGGACTAGGAACCTAGGATTCTCTTGCACAGTTTGATAACTTGTTGAACAATGGTTGAGGTGGTGTCGAACCACAATGGTTGTCTTTGATTTTGAAATGAGGGTTAAGAAATGTGCAAATAAATGTTATTGTAATAATGAACAACAATGGTTGTTGTAAATAATAGTTTCCTGTAGCTTCACCATCGTTGTTGATGTTTAAGTTTTGGGAAAGCTTTGAGATAAGTTCGACTATCAGAAGTTTTGTAATGAAAAGGCCACGGTGTCTATTTTAATTCGCAATGAATCCTACCTAAAGTTTTTTTATTGTTATCTGTTTTGCAAAAGTGCCTCTGTACCCGGAACTTAACCTGTGTAACAAGGTTTTGATGATTTGAATGTTTGCGATGATGAGATGTGTTCTTACTAGGGTTATGAGCTGTCAAAAAAAAATATTAATACTAAATCGTGTTTTCTACTAAGTGGTGAATACTGTCTTGAAGAAATTTTGAAATGCTAATTAGGGTTCGAAAAGGAAGTGTCTAAAGTTTGCCATGAAAGGTTTGACGAGAGGTTTATGAACTGTGCATTAGAGGGATATTGCAGAAACTAGGGTATGTGGTAACGTAGAGTTTGATACTACTATGCATAGTTTTTGTATTTTAGCTACGGAATGAAATGGGTGATGAAATAATAGGTTTACATATAATAATTTTGTGCAGAGAATAGATTTTGCAGATGCTATAATTCTAGGCTATCCTTTACTTGAAAGCTTTAAGGAAATAAATGTTGAATTGCACAATATTTTTTTATCTGAGAAAGATGTAATTGAAATGGGAACATATAAATCTTGTGCAAAAAATAATTCTTGCAGCCGCTATTATTCTTGAAAATACAATTGCTAAGGAAAAACATGAAATGTATAACATTGATGTGCATTTGCTTAATGGCTGAAAGAAAATAGAGTTAAAAGAAATATATAGGACTATGCAGAAACATATTGTGTTTTTCTTTCATGTATTAATTAAATGAATTCTATGCTACGGTTGATGCTATACTGGAATGTTTACTGTGTTTTAAATATAGGACAGAATTCTGACAAGAACCTTACTATAAGAGTCTAAAATAATCCTCTTAGCCTTTTGCTTACTAAATTTGGCCGATTTAATTCTACCTCTCTATACTGGAGTACGATGCAGACTCAAGCATGGGGAAAAATGCAGAGGAGTCATTTTATCAGTCAAATAGCTAAATTAGATCAGAAAATAAAATTAGTTATTTCTACTGATCATTAGTAAATTTTCTAAACCAGTTGCTGCAGAGATTCATACTCCTGAAAAATACAAACAAAATAAAGAAACTGTAGAACCTGGTAATTGTAGGAGAAACAAATCACCCAAGGAGCCTGTTCCACCCAACCTGCTCCTGAAACAGCCAAGATGCCTGCCTTAGGACCCCCGAGCCTGTTCACTGAACCACCAGGAGGAAGAAACTTTAGAAGCTTAGGTCCTCAATCTTGCAGCAGCAAGTAGTTTATCCAGTCTTATAGACTCAGTAGTCAAAGAGACCTACACCAACACCTCTGGTTTTCCTTCTCATAAATAATTTGCAGACTTACAATTGCACTCTCACATAGCCTCCCTAATTCGAATCTCTCAGTCATCACCTGATGCACATGAGGAATATTTCTGCAGAAAATATTGTAAGAGTTGCCTGCTCAATTCGAATTGCCTTATATAGGATGCCTAGGCCTTTTGTGATTAACTGGTCATTAATGAGCTTCCTGCTCACTCCTCCACCTGGAGAATAATGCCATAATTTTAGGGGTAGTTGTCCCATAACCAACATCTAGTGGTGGAGTGAAAATGTTGCCATCTATCCCATGCCTTCTAGCAGCTTCCATTCCTCCTAGTGGGTCAGTGAACACTCTTGTAATAGCTTTCTAAAGTGTTTATCTCCTATTTCAATTTATTAAATAATAATAATGAGTCATTATAGTCATCTTTGACCAGATTTGGTCATAATTACAAAACTTTGTAATTATAAATTAACTTAAAGTATTTTGCAAAATAAAATAAATATCCCCAAAATTTGGGTAGGTGACATTATGTAGTTAGATTAATTAGTTAGTCAAGTTAGAAAAATATTTCCCCTTAAGGGTGCTAATCCTCCAATTGTGTGTGTGTGTATTTTAATATATACCTCATGTAAGAGATTTTAAATGTCCAGTTAGAATGTAGACCTAATCCTAATTAGCTATTCAAGTTATCTTATAAATCATATATGAGTTAGTAAATGTAGTAAGTATTATGCTAGTTGTAGGTTAGTCTAAAAAAGGTATGGAAGTACTAACATTCTGAACTAAAATGAGCTGGAAAATGCATAAAATAGGTCAGTGATATAAAATGCACAATTACATTGCTATGTGTAGAAGTAAACCAAATCCAAATTATTAGATCTACCAATTAATACCTAAATTTGGTATATTTGAACTATATGATAACTACTCATAAATGATTAAAAAGGTTATCCATATATATAGCGACTAACAAGACAAATCGAAGGACAAATCATGTTTGCTAAGGTAAGCAAGAAAGTTGAGAGAAAAATAATATATAAAAGAAATATAAGTGTAGGAATGCCTTAGAAAGATTTATTCATTGATAAATATTTATGTACAAGCAATAGTAACCAAAATGGCCTAGATGTTGTTCTATATTGCTATAAATAAATAGGATGCTTCCAAGACCATATGTCGTTTACAAGTTAAAATCAAATTGAGTGAATATGCACATAGCATGATGCCTTTGTTAACTCCACACTCAGATCATCTGATGGATATCTCATTAGAAAAAGTTTGCTATCTAAAATGGGTATCCTAGGGAAAATAATAAAATAAAATTTAAAACTATAAAAATAGGAGTTATGAATATTAGAGGGAAAGAAAGAAAACTACTTTTTTCTTGTATTTTCAAGTTATCTCTTTATAGATTTACGCATTTTTCTATAATAGACACTAGTTAGATAGTACATGCATTGTATACTTATAATAGACTCAACATGAGATATTCTAAAAGTAGAATAAAGACTGTGTATAATAAGTTTTTTAATTCTATTTTCAACTTATCTCATTCTACTTCCCATGAGTGCCTAGACTTGAAACTTGAGTGAAACAATAACGATTTAACTTGAAAATACAAGAAGAAAAAAATAGTCTGTTTCTTTCTTCTGAACACTTGTTACCCTTATGGTTGACATCATCACCTTGAATCCTATTAGTTCTTTTAAAGTGGATTTTGATAGTATTTTTTTAGGCCATTTTTTATCTCAAAAATTCTCTAATGATGATCATGGTAGCATTAGTCATGAAGACATTGTAGACAAATACATACATGAAGAAAATAAGCTTACTTCCTAAGGAAATAACCTTTTATTTCACCTTAGTGTTGGACCTTAGACTTTAGAACGAGCTTAAAGATAATGCAATAATACAATATAAAATATACCTACTTTACCTTTAATAAGGTCATCCTCCTCCCTTTATAGCCTGATGAATGGGAATGTGAAGTATCACTTCCACCTCTTGATTTGGAGAGTAGAAATTTTGAAGGACACATTGGTCAAAGTAGTTAGACTTCTAGGTTGACTACGGTCAACCCAACTTGTGTGCATTTTCGATTAACCATCCACAAACTTCTATTGATTATCCAGAACAACCAAAATTGAATCACAAAGTATGGGAAAGGAACATGCTGGCAAGCAATTTTGACATGGCACTTGACCTTCCTTCATTTGACATGCATGATCTTATTATCTTCTGGAACTTAAGCCCTAATACTAAATAAATACAACATTAAGGTTATATTTATAACTCATGTTTTTTTATATTAAAACTTTGTATCATTATCCATTATAACACTCTGTTACAATCCATAAATATTATAGCCCCTAAGTTATATAACCCCAAAACCCTAAAACCTTAAAATAGTTTACCACTATGACCATTATCACCATGCTTAATGTTTAAATTTGTAATGCATACCATGAAAACCGTATAAACCATATTATTATTGTTCTCTTGAATCCCATATAACCCTAAAAAACTAACACTTGAAAGCCCTAATTGACAACATATATCCCCCTACTCTTACAATTATTAACATCTAACCTTTATCAACACCAATACATATAACCCTTGATTTGTGTCTCTTGTAACTCTTAATCCTTACTCATGGGAATCATTTTTCATCATTTGTGTGCTTTCTTTTACCCATCTCTTGCACCAAATATAACTCTAATTTCCTCCTTTTTCTTTCTTTGAATATTATGGGACAACAAAACCATGATTCTCTCACAGTAACTTTGATTAATAGACATTATAGAATACACGAAGGATACAAAAGATAGGATTTTGGCATCTCTTGATGATTTTAAACTTGTTTTCCTTTTTTTTCAAATATGATTTCCTATCTATATTTCACTTTGATGATGGAAAATTAAAGGTGAAGACACTTCCACTCCTTTTACCATTTATTTAACTCTTGTAGACTTTGTAGATATATTAGGATTTATTATATGATAATTGAATATATCGGGTGTTCCATTGAGTCAAACTCTTTTAGATTGATTATGTTAATTAGTGTCATTTCACTATATGCTTTATCTAAAATGATTAGCAACACTTTCTAAAATTGTATAAATAGGCCACTCGAGTTGTATTGTAAAAGGAATTTAGAGAGACCTTGTATCAAATGTATTATAACGATGTCTTTAATTTAGCTATTTCTTTTAAATTTGGTTCGAGATGTGCATTCCCACACCTAGTGCAAGCTGGGCAATCATGTCGATAAAAAAGTTCTTCATGATAAATTGCACAAGCTTCATCGGTTATTTCTTATCTTTGTTTTTTTCTCTCATCTAAGTTTTTTGCTCCATATAGAGTAGTACGAACCCATTATCTCAAGATGAAATGTCATATGCCGCCTTCTTCAAGAAAGTTCAAACTAAACTAGGACGAGATCAGAGATATAGAGTAGTACTGGGTGTGTGAGTCATCTCTAAGTCTGGAAATCCTCCCATATTGTGAAGGCATGTGAACAGTCTACCCATGTCAAATTTCAGTGAATACAGAAATAGTTTGGGGAAATTTCAACGTTGGCCCAGAGGTCATCGTTTCCCATATCTACTCACAGTATAACAATGTCTTTAATTTAGTTGTTTATTTTAAAGTTGGTTCAAGACGTGCACCTAGTGCAACGAAAATAATGTCGATAAAAAAGTACTTCAAGATAAATTGCACAAGCTTCATCAGTTATTTATTGTGTTTGTGTTTTTCTATCATCTATGTTTTATGCTCCATATAGAGTAGTACGAACCCATTATGTCAAGATGAAATGTCGTCTAGGGCCTTCTTCATGAAAGTTTAAATTAAACTAGAGGAGATCAAAGATATAGAGTAGCATTGGGTGTGTGAGTCATCTCTAATTCTAGAAAGCCTCCCCTGTCATGAAGGCATGCGAATAGTCCACTCATGTCAAATTTCAGTACATACAGAAATAGTTTGAGGAAATTTCAACGTTGGCCCCATTCAGAGGTCATTGTTTCCCATGTCTACTCACAGTATAACAATGTCTTTAATTTAGTTGTTTCTTTTAAAGTTGGTTTGAGAACACATTCTCGCACCTAGTGCAGGCTAGGAAATAATGTCGATAAAAAAGTACTTCATGATAAATTGCACAAGCTTCATCAGTTATTTATTGTCCTTGTTTTTTGCTCTCATCTAATTTTTCTACCTCATAAAGAGTAGTACAAACCCATTATCTCAAGCTGAAATGTCGTTTATCACCTTCTTCATGAAAGTTCAAATGAAACTAGGACGAGATCAAATATATAGAGTATTACTGGGTGTGTGAGTCATCTTTATGTCCAAAAAGCCTCCCATATCGTGATGGCATGCGAACAGTCCACCCATGTCAAATTTCAGTGCATACATAAATAGTTTGAGGAAATTTCAACGTTGGCCCCATTCAAAGGTCATTGTTTCCCATATCTACTCAGAGTATAACAATGTCTTTAATTTAGCTATTTCTTTTAAAGGTGGTTCAAGATGCACATTCCTGCACCTAGTGCAAGGTAAATAAAGTCGATAAAAAATTACTTCATGATAAATTGCACAAGCTTCATCGGTTATATCTTGTCTTTGTATTTTTCTCTCATCTAAGTTTTCTACTCCATATAGAGTAGTACGAACCCATTATTTCAATATGAAATGTCATCTAGGTCCTTCTTCATGAAAGTTCAAATGAAACTAGGATGAGATCAAATATATAGAGTAGTACTAGTTGTGTGAGTCATCTTTGAGTCATGCTTTAGTTTTTTTCAAGCTCATAGTCAATAAGAAAATATACACTTCCAAATTGATGAGGAATGAATAGGTCATCTTTCATATATTCAACCTAAAAAATAGCATCAATGACATAAAATCCTTGATTCACTTCTTTGTTGTGAAATATTTTAGTAATCAAGTGATCATCAAAGAATGGATTTTATAGTCATTTTTATCATTAAAAAAATTGTTTCGCCTCTCATAAATAATAAAACTATGAATCAAAATTTCATCCTCAAATAACACTTCAACCTGCAAATTATGACAATGAATCTCACTAAAGAAATAATTAATAAAATCGGTATGATGTTCCATCCTAATGTAATTCTCAGAAGGGATAGGGACATGATATATTTTCTTGGTATAAGCTTGAAAAAGGGATTCCTTGAATGGAAAAAAACATCATAAATATCTTGCTCTAAACATGAATCATGAAAATGAGAGTTTTCAAAATAAAACTCGTTAAAAAAACCCTTGCTTAAAAGTTGAACCATGATGCTCATCACAAGAATCACACAATGGGAGGGTTGACGAAGGGTTGAAATTAGACTTTAAATTTATGAAAATTTCGTTAAAGAGATTGAAAAATTGCTCCTAGACTAGGATGGATTGATGAAGAAGAGAATTGAACCATTCAACAACTTTATTTTGAAGTAGGATGGATTGATGAAGAAGAGAATTGAACCATTCAACAACTTTATTTTGAAGCATGTGAGGGAAAATAAATATCATAAGAGAAGGATCATAGATTCTCTTAGAGAGAAAACACTCCATGAAGAATTTGATATTATCATTTTGATTTGCATGAGGAAAACCCTTAAACTAAGGAAGTTCATCAACCAAACACTAGAATCGTGTACTCGAGTATGGTAAGGTATTATACTATAGGTCATCAAAAAATTTCATGAGTGGAAAAAATAGAATTATGGTCACATGACATAAATCTCATGGATACAATAGAATTATATTTAGGGCCAAGTATTCAGATGCATTGGTATTTGAAAGAAAAATTACAAGACAATAAGGTCATCATTTCCTTGTATGGTCACCAATTATGTTAATGCTTGAAATGGGAATCAAGCACAATAATAGAAAGACACTTGTAGGGATCTCAATGTTAGGAACCTATGTCAACCCTTCTCTTTACTTTGTTAGTAGATTGTTGTTGAACACATATTCTTTGTAAGTCATCCCGTAGTATTATATGTTCCATGGTATTGATCCTTAGTTTGCATTAGCCCATAGTATTATTTGTTCCATGGTATTGATCCATAGTATTGGACACATATGCTTTGTAATTCATCCCATAGTATTATATGTTCCATGGCATTGATCCAAAGTATTGACGCATAGACTTAGTATATAAGTACGTGTTGAGGCCAATGAAGGCACCGAGAAGTTATTTGTATTAAGCTTGGTCAAAGGAGGTTTTCCCCTCGAAGTGGCCCACGATCAATAAATCTATTATAAGTTCTGTTATTTCTTATATCTCGTGCATTTTCATTAATTAATTGTTGCAAGTTGCTCACATCTGGTATCAGAGCACTTTCTTGGGCTCATTGGGTGGAATTTCTGCCAAAAAAAAATTGCATATGTATTTGTTCCTATCAATTGCAGGTTCGGATCCGGGAATAATCCCTATCCACTTAACTGTGGGAAGTACTTGGGCATAAGCCCTAAAACGTATTGTGAGTACCAAAGGAACCCCAAAGTAGCTGACCCATTGAGAGGACCTGTCAGGGAAAAGGGAAACGACCCGTACCTGATTGACTAGTTCCCACCCGTGAGGTAAATTCAAGAGATTTCGTTTGTGGCAAAGCGATTATCAGTTTTACTTGAGCCGTGGAGTGAGGGGTACTGCCCCAATATGCAAGCCGTTAGACAACATTGGTGGTCGAGTGAATCCCCTGAACCTTTAGGAAGTCACACATACCCGGGGTCCATATCTATTGCTAGCTGATAAATCACAGATTACATCTATACATAATTGTTTCCGATCATTTCCGCACCGTTGCAGATCCATTCTGGAAAAAACAAACAAACAAATAAACAAACTCCATATCTTCTGTTTTTTCGCCATATATTCTTTGTTTTAACTTTGTTTCCCTTGAAACTTCACTGACACCCTTGCAATCCCATTCTGCATATTTCATTCCTGAGGACCCTATCCCAAATTTCACTTCCCAAAGCCAAAAATCCCACATTTGTCTATTTTTAGGGTTTGTCATAACTTCTTCGATTTTCACCCAATCGCCTTCAAATTTTGCGATAGTGTTCATTTCCTATTTCTGCTTCTTTGTCCGTCTTTGACAAATTTTCCCATTCTTTCACTCAGCTTCATAAATCCCCATTTTTTGCTTCTGTGTCCGTTAGAAAGTGTCCAAAACCTAGTCAACCCCCAATTACCTATCAGAATTTTTCTCAAATCCAAATTTCCCTTTACTAAAGAAGATTATGTTTTTGTTTTTCTACCCTTTCAAAAAAAAAATTCTTGTTTATGGTTGTCACCCGTGCACGAGCACAAATCATGGAGGAAAAACTTGCAGCCCTCAAAACCAAACTCCAATATCTGGATGAAAAATTTCTCAGGCTCCATCTTCAGCATTCAGCCATGAACAATAAACGACAACCAAAATCTTCTGCATACACTAGGTTCTCTTCTTCCAACAATTTTCGTGGGTCGAAGCTTGATTTTCCTCGCTTCAATGGTAATGATCCGACTGGATGGATATACTGAGAAGAACAATATTTCAATCTGCATAATACTTTTGATGTCCACAAAGTTCCACTTGCATCCTTTCATTTGGAACAGGAAGCCCTTCAATGGTACCGTTGGTACATCAAGGCTCTTGACGAGCCAAAATGGACAAAATTTTTCCAACTCCTTTTGCAATGATTTGGTCCTAGTGCTTTTGATGAATTCAGAGGAGCACTCACTAAACTTTGCCAAATTAGAACTGTGAGAGAGTATCGGACATGATTTGAGAAAATGGTCAATCACACAGAAGGATTGTCTGATGAATTCTACAAGATTTGTTTTATCAATGGTCTCAAGGATGAAATTCACTCAGAGGTTAAAATGTTTTGTCCCAACACAATGATAGAATTCCTAGGGTTGGATAAGTTAGCGGAGGAAAATATCACATCCCAACAGCGCTCCAAATCCACTTTTGTTCCATTCAGAAATATGGTTTCCCAACGACCTCCCATCACGCCAGCTCCTCGACCAACTCCTATCAATCATTTTTCTGAAGTGGAGATGCAGGCACGTAGATAAAAAGGGATTTGTTATAATTGTGATGAGAAATTCACTCGGGGACATAGATGTGTTGAGAAACAGTTCTATCTCTTGGATTTGGATTCTTCGCCTACCTCTGAACTTGGTGAAGGAGCTCTAGATACAATAGATGATCAGGTTGACATTCAGCAGCCGCCTATTGACCCTCCGTCTTCGGATGACCACCCAGAGATATCTCTCCATGCTTTAGCCGGATTCACCACCCCACAAACAATGTATATCAAGGGTTACTTCAAGAATCTCCCTCTTACAATACGCATTGATTCTGGTAGCACTCATAACTTCAATGACCCTCGGATCGCCAAACAGGCTGATTGTTTTTTCCATCCTTGCTCCAACTTTGAAGTCATGATTGTCAATGGGGGCACCTTACCTTGCAAGGGGAAGTGTCACAATGTGCGCATCTCTATGGAATATTGTAACCTGCGCTCTAACATGTTTGCGTTGTCCTTAGGAGGATGTGATGTGGTTTTGGGCGCTCAATGGTTACGCACACTTGGCCCCATCTTATGGGATTTTGCTGAACTTTGGATGCAGTTTTCAATCAATGGGAAAAAACACACCTTTACGGGCTTACAACTAGGGTCTCTCTGCATCATCAGTTCACATCGCCTGGAAAATATCCTTCAAAAGAATTCATATGGTGACATCGCTCAGCTCCATTCCATCCAGATGCACCCATCAACGGTCTCCACTACTCCCTTGGATCTACAACACATTTTGGATAGATATGCAGGTGTCTTTGCTGAACCAGTGGGATTGTTGCCTTCAAGAGACCTTTTGCGGTAAGAATTTATCCGCCTCTACATCTGAGAAAGAAATGATGGTTATTTTGCATGCAGTACAGAATTGGAAACCATACCTATTAGGGGATTATTTCTGCATCAAGACTAATCACCAGAGTCTGAAAAATTTCCTGGAACAACGGGTCTCCTCCCCAACACAACTAAAATGGGTTAGGAAACTCATGGTTTAAGCCTATGATATCACTTACAAGAAAGGTAAGGACAATCTCGTGGCGGATGCTCTTTCTCACACAATTGATGACCAAGTTTCTCTTTCAGCTATTTCTATGCCTATTCCAAATTGGTTGACATTTGTTCAATGAGGCTATGTCTTCTATGAACTCCATGCTTCTCCATCGACGGGGCACTCTGGGTTCCTCCAAACCTATGAGCAGGCATAGTGTAACTTCTTTGCCAGGGAATGAAAATGACAATTCAATAGATTTTGGTTGTATGTGATACTCTCTAGGTCAGCAAGGGTGAAACGACACTCCTTCCAGGATTGCTCGAACCCTTGCCCATCCCTACACGGATTTGGACAGATATTTCTATGGATTTCATTAAAGGGCTATAGTGGTACAATACTGCATCTAAAATGACTCCATATGAAGCGATCTATGGTCAGGGACTGCCATTTCTTCTTCCATACACCCTCAGCAGTTCACCAGTTCAGGAAATTGACTCAGTTCTTCGAAATCGCGATCAAATTCTTTGCATTTTGCAGGACAATATTCACATGGAAAAAATTTGAATGCAACAACAAGCTTATCAGCACCGCTCTGGGAGCACTTTTCAAGCAGGTGATATGGTTTTTCTTCAGCAATCCTCCCTGAAAGTCAAAGCGTGTCATAAGCTCGCTCCAAAGTTCTATGGGCCCTATAAGGTTCTTCATAATATTGGGTCCGTTGCTTATAAATTGGAACTCCCTCCTTCTTCCTTCATTCATCCAGTATTTCATGTCTCTTGTCTGACGAAAGTTCTTGGCACCAACATCAGAGGACAAACTATTTTACCAAAACTGGATAATGAAGGATCCATCCTTTTGGAGCCGAAGGCCATCCTCAATAGGCGCACTCGCCAGCTTCACTCTCGATCTATTACAGGGGTATTAATTCAGTGGCACAAAATGAAACCAGAGGATGCTACATGGGAACCACTCCTTCATATTCAGCATCAATTTCCACATCTAAAGCTTTGAGGACAAAGCTTTTTCTAAGGGGGAGGGGATGTTAGGAACCTGTGTCAACCCTTCTCCTTACTCTTTTAGTATATTTTTGTTGGGCGCATATGCTTTTTAATTCGTCCCGTAGTATTATATGTTCCATGGTATTGATCCTTAGTTTGTATTAGCCCATAGTATTATATGTTCCATGGTATTGATCCTTAGTTTGTATTAGCCCATGGTGTTATCTGTTCCATGGTATTGATCCATAATATTGGACACATATGCTTTGTAAGTTGTCTCATAGTATTATATGTTCCATGGTATTGATCCATAGTATTAACGCATAGACCTAGTATATAATTACGTGTTGAGGCCAATGAAGGCACCGAGAAGTTATTTGTATTGAGCTTCCTCAAGGGAGGTTTCCCCCTTGAAGTGGCCCGCAATCAATAAATATATTATGAGTTCTGTTATTTCTGATATCTCATGCATTTTCATTAATTAATTGTTGCAGGTTCCTCACACTCAAAGGGAAAAGAAAAGGTGGAATCCCAATTTAGATCAAAATATCTAAACTCACTAATTATGTAGTTATATTAATTAGTTAATCAAGTTAGAAAAATATTCCCCCTTAAGGGTGCTAATCCTCCAATGTTGTGTGTGTGTATTTTAATATATACCTCATGCAAGAGATTTTAAATGTCCAGATAGAAAGTAGACCTAATCCTAATTAGCTATTCAGGTTATCTTATAAATCATATATGAGTTAGTAAATGTAGTAAGGCTTATGCCAGTTGTAGGTTAGTCTGAAAAAATATGGAAGTTCTAACATTCTGAATTAAAATGAGTTGGAAAATGCATAAATAAGGTCAATAATATAAAATGCAAAATTACATTGCTATGTGTAGAAGTAAACCAAATCCAAATTATTAGATCTACCAACTAATACATGAATTTGGTAGATTCGAAATATATGATAACTACTCATAAATGATTAAAAAGGTTATTCATATATATAGCGGCTAACAAAACAAATGGAAGGACAAATCATGTTTGCTAAGGTAAGCAAGAAAGCTGAGAGAGAAAAAATATATAAAATAAATATAAGTATAGGAAGGCCTTAGATTCATTGATAAAGATTTATGTACAGGCAATAGTAAGCAAAATGGCCTAGATGTTGTTCTATATTGCTATAAATAAATAGGATGCTTCCAAGACCATATTTCATTTACAAGTTAAAATCAAATTGAGTGAATACCCACAGAGCATGATGCCTTTGTTAACACCACACTCAGATTATCTAATGGATATCTCATTAGAGAAAGTTTTCTATCTAAAATGGGTCTCCTAGGGAAAATAATAAAATAAAATTTAAAATAATAAAATAGGAGTTATGAATATTAGATGGAAAGAAAGAAAACTACTTTTTTCTTGTATTTTCAAGTTACCTCTTAATAGATTTTCTCATTTTTCTATAACAGTCACTAGTTAGATAGTACCCACATTGTATACTTATAATAGACTCAACATGAGATATGCTAAAAGTCAAATAAAAAATGTGTTTAAATAAGTTTTTTTATTCTATTTTCAACTTATCTCATTCTACTTCCCATGAGTGCCTAGACTTGAAACCTTAGTGAAACAATAATGATATAAGTTGAAAATACAAGAAAAAATAGTTTTTTTTCTTTCTTTTGAACACTTGTTACCCTTTGGTTGACATCATCACCTTGAATCCTATTAGTTCTTTTAAAGTGGATTTTGATAGTATTTTTTTAGGTCGTTTTTTTATCTCAAAAACTCTCTAATGATGATCATGGTAGCATTAGTCATGAAGACATTGTAGACAAATACATACATGAAGAAAATAAGCTTACCTCCTAAGGGAATCACCTTCTTTCACCCTAGTGTTAGACCTTATATTGTATAACGAGCTTAAAGATAATGCAATAATACAATATAAAATATACCTACTTTCCCTTTAATGAGGTCATCCTCCTCCCTTTATAACATGATGAATGGGAATGTGAAGTATCACTTCTACCTCTTGATTTGGAGAGTAGAAATTTTGAAGGACACATTGCTCAAAGTAGTTAGACGTCTAGGTTGACTACGGTCAACTCAACTTGTGTGCATTTTCCATGAACCATCCACAAAATTCTATTGATTATCCACAACAACCAAAATTAAATCACATAGTATGGGAAAGGAACATTATGGCAAGCAATTTTGACATGGCACTTGACATTCCTTCATTTGGCATTCATGATCTTATTATCTTCTAGAACTTAAGCCCTAATACTAAATAAATACAACAATAAGGTTATATTTATAGCTCATGTTTGTTTATATTAAAAATTTGTATCCCTATCCCTTATAATACTCTGTTACAATCCATAAATATTATAGCCCCTAAGTTTTATAACCCCAAAACCCTAAAACCACTAGTAACCTAAAACCTTAAAATATTTTACCACTATGACCATTATCACCATGCTTAATGTTTAACTTTGTAATGCATACCGTGAAAACCCTATAAACCATATTATTGTTCTCTTGAATTCCATATAACCCTAAAAATTTAACCCTTGAAAGCCCAAATTGACAACATATATCCCCCTACTCTTACAATTATTAACATCTAACCTTTATCAACACCAATACATATAACCCTTGATTTGTGTCTCTTGTAACTCTTAAGCCTTACTAATGGGAATCATTTTTCATCATTATTGTGCTTTCTTTTACCCATCTTTTGCACCAAATATAACTCTAATTTCCCCCTTTTGCTTTCTTTGAATATTATGGGACAACAAAACCATGATTCTCTCACAGTCACTTTGATTAATAGACATTATGGAATACAGGATGGATAAAAAAGATAGGATTTTGGCATATCTTGATGATTTTAAACTTGTTTTCCTTTTTTTTCTAATATGATTTCCTATCTATATTTCACTTTGATGATGGAAAATTAAAGGTGAAGACACTTCCACTCCTTTTACCATTTATTTAACTCTTGTAGACTTTATAGAGATATTAGGATTTATTATATGATAATTGAATATATCGGGTGTTCCATTGAGTCAAACTCTTTTAGATTGATTATGTTAATTAGTGTCATTTCACTATATGCTTTATCTAAAATGATTAGCAACACTGTGAGGAACTTGCAACAATTAATTGATAAAATGCACAATATGAGATCACATAATATTTTTATTGATCGCAGGCCACTTCGAGGGGGCAACCTCCTTTGAGAAAGCTCAATACAAATAACTTCACGGTACCTTCATTGGCCTCAACACAAACTTATATACTAATTCTAGGTGCCAATACTATGGTCAAAACCATGGGCCAGTACAAACTATGGATCAACAAATACTATGGGATGACTTACAAAGCAGATGCGTCCAACAACAATAATACAAACTATGGATCAACAAATACTAAGGGATGACTTACAAGGCATATGCGTCCAACAACAATATACTAACAAAGTAAAGAGAAGGGTTGACATGGGTTCCTAACATCCCCTCCCCCTTATAAAACGCTTTGTCCTCAAATCTTTAGATGTGGAAATTGTTGTTGAATCTGAATGAGTGGTTCCCATGTAGCATCCTCTGGTTGCATTCCATGCCACTTAATTAAGACCTCTGTGGTAGAGAAAGAGCAAAGCTGACGAGTGCGCTTATTGAGGATGGCCTCCGGATCCAAATGGATGGATCCTTCATTATCCAATTCTGGTAAAATAGTTTGTCCTATGATGTTGGGGCCAAGAACTTTCTTCAGATAAGAGACATGAAATACTAGATGAATGCGGGAAGAAGGAGGAAGTTCCAATTTATAAGGAACAGACCCAATCTTCTGAAGAATCCTATATGGCCCATAGAAATTTGGAGCGAGCTTATGACTCCCTTTGAGTTTCAGGGAGGATTTCTTGTAAGGCTGGAGACGAAGAAAAAACATATCGCCTGCTTGAAAAGTGCGCTCGGAACGGTTTTGATCGGCTTGTTTCTTCATGCGATTTCTTTCCATGTGAAGATTGTCCCACAAAATGCAAAGAATCTGATCATGGTTTCGAAGGACCATGTCAACTGCCTGAACTGGTGAACTGTTGGGGGTGTATGGAAGAATAACTGGTGGTGCCTAACCATAGACTACTTCATATGGATTCATTTTAGAGGTAGTGTGGTAAGAGGTATTGTACCACCATTCAACGAGAGGGATCCACTTTTCCCACTGATTTTGTTGTTCAGAGGTGAAGCAATGAAGATAATTTTCCAAGCATTTATTGATAATTTCAGTCTGACCATCTGTTTGTGGGTGATACCCTGAACTCATCTTTAGTTTGGTGCCAGTGTGGAGAAATAGTTTTGTCCAAAAATGACTAGTGAAAGTCGCATCACAATCCGAGACAATGGAAGAAGGGATTCCATGAAGACGAAAGATCTGGTCCAAGAAAATTTGAGCAACTGAGGAGGCTGTATAGGGATGGCTGAGAGCACAAAAATGACTATATTTGGAGAGGCGATCAACCACAACCAAAAACACTTTATTCCCTCCAGATTTCGGGAGCCCTTTGATGAAATCCATAGAAATATCTATCCAAATCCATGTACGTATGGGAAAGGGTTCGAGCAATCCTGGAAGGAGTGTCCTTTCACCCTTATTGCGCTGGCAGGTATCACATTCAGCCACCATTTTTTGAATTGTCCTTTTCATTCCCGACCATATGTGCTCTGGGGAAGCACCAGACGACCCTTGTATCTTAGGGAAGCACCATCCCAAGAGTAATGTGGTACAGCATAAGGGTTGTTGCCCAAGCATTGAATGATTTGAGATCATTAAGAGTCATTGACGTAGCCCTGTTGAAAATATTGAAACCAATTTGGAATAGGCATAGAAATAGCTGAAAGAGAACCTTGGTCATCAAATGTGTGAGAAAGAGCATCCGCCACAATATTGTCCTTACCCTTCTTGTAAGTGATCTCATAGTCATAACCCATGAGTTTGCTAACCCATTTATGTTGTTCTGGGGAGGATACACGTTGTTCCAGGAAATATTTTTAGACTCTGGTGATCAGTCTTGATGCAGAAATGATTCCCTAATAGGTATGGTCACCACTTTTGTACTGCATGCAAAATAGCCATCATTTCCTTCTCATATGTAGAGGCAGCTAAATTCTTACCTGAAAGGGATTTTCTAGTGAACACAATGGGGTGTTCATCTTGAAGGAGAATGGCACCAAGTCCATTTCCGCAAGCATCACTCTCAATAGTGAGGGCTTGGAAAAATCGGGCATAGCTAGAATAGGTGAAGTACACATGGCTTGTTTCAGTTTTTCAAATGCACACTCAATAGCATGTGTCCATGTAAAAGCATCCTTTTTCAATAGAGAAGTTAATGGAGCTGCAATCGTCCCATAATCCTTTACAAACTTGCGGTAGTATCCAGTCAACCCCAAAAAACCACGAAGGCTCTTGAGTGTCTGAGGATGCGGCCAATTGTTCATGGCAGGGATTTTGGCAGGATCCACGCGAACCCCTTGTGCTGAGATAATGTGCCCAAGATACTCTACTTCCTTCTATCCAAAAACACATTTAGGTTGTTTGGTGTGGAGATGATGGTCAGAGAAAAGTTGCATTACAAGATCCAAATGCTGGAGATGTTCAGCCCGTGTTTTACTGTAGATGAGGATATCATCAAAGAAGACCAGAATGAATTTCCGCAAGTAGGGCCGAAATATTTTATTCATCAAGGCCTAGAATGTGGAAGGATCATTAGTGAGGCCAAAGGGCATGACCAAAAGCTCATAGTGGCCATCATGTGTGCGGAAATCTATTTTAGGGATATCATCCTCATGAACCCGAATTTGATGATACCTAGAACGAAGATCCAACTTGGAGAAAAATTGAGCACCATGAAGCTCATCAAGAAGCTCATCAACAATAGGAATTGGAAACTTATCCTTGATTGTGAGGTGATTAAGTGCTCGGAAGTCAATTCAAAGGCGCCATGACCCATCTTTTTGGCGGACAAGAAGAACTAGTGAAGAAAAGGAACTAGTGCTTGGGCGAATAATACCTTGCTTCAGTAAGTCCCGAATGAGCATTTCAATCTCTGTTTTTGTTGAAATGGGTAGCGATAGGGCCTGATGTTGGGAGGAACGCTTCTAGGAAGGATTTGAATATGATGGTCCTCTGGCCTTGAAGGTGGGAATCCCACTGGTTCAGTAAAGACACCTGTATATCAATCCAGAATTTTTTGTAGATCCAAAGGAGTAGTGGAGACCGCTGATGGTTGCATCTGAATGGAATGAATCTGAGCGATGACATCATGTGATTTCTTCTTAATGAGTTTTTCCATGCGATGTGAACTGATGATGCTAAGATACCCCGGTTGTAATCCTGTCAATAGTTGGTCGTCCTGAGATGGAGGGTCAATAGGCTTCTCTTGAATGTCGACCAGATCATCCATTGTATCTGGAGCTTCTTCACCAATTTCAGAGGCAGGCGGAGAATCCACATCCAAGAGATAGAGATTTTGCTCAACACATCTATGTCCCTGAGTGAATTTCTCATCATAATTATAACAAATCCATTTTTCTCTGCATGCCCGCATTTTTGTTTCAGACAAATGCTTGATAGGAGTTGGTCAAGGAGCTGGCGGGATGGGAGGTCGTTGAGAACCCATATTTCGGAAGGGAAAAAAAGTGGGTTTGGAGCATTGTTGGGCTGCAATCTTGTCTTATGCCAACTTAGCCAACCCTAGGGCTTCCATCATTTTGTTGGGACAAAACATTTTAACCTTAGAGTGGATTGCATCCTTTAAGCCACTGATAAAACAACTCCTGTAAAAGTCATCAAGCAATCCTTCGGTGTGGTTGGCTAGTTTCTCAAATTCGGTCTGATACTCTCTCACAGTGCCAATTTGGCGAATTTTAGTGAGGGTTCCTGTGAATTCATCAAAAGCACTAGGACCAAATTGTTGCAAAAGGAGCTGAAAAAAATCTGGCCATTTTGGCTCTTCATGAGCCTTGATGTACCAACGGTGCCATTGAAGAGCTTCTTGTTCCAAATGAAAATATGTAAGTGGAACTTTGTTGACATCAAAAGTATTATGCAGACTGAAATACAGTTCTATCCGATAGATCCATCCAGTCAGATCAGTACCATTGAAGTGAGGAAAAACAAGCTTCAGACCACGAAAATTGTTGGAATAAGAAACCCATTGTCTGAAGAAGACTCTGACTGTCGTTTATTGTTCAAGGTTGAATGCTCAAGATGGAGGCCAAGAAATTTTTCATCCATATCTTGAAGTTTGGTTTTGAGGGTTGCAAGTTCTTCTTCCATGTTTTTTGCTCCTGCTTGGGTGAAAACCATAACCAGGAGTTTTTTTTTTGACTGGGTAGAAAAACAAAACCAAAAACTGTTTCAGCAAGGGAAAATCTAGATTTGGGAAAAAATCTGATGGGTAATTTGGGTTTGACTAGGTTTTGGACACTGTCGAATGGATAGGGAAGCAAAAAAGGAGGATTTCAGAAGCGGGGTGAAAGAATGAGAAAATTTGTCAAAGAGGGACAAAGAAGCAGAAATAGGAAATGAACACTGTGGTAAAACTTTAAGGTGATTGGGTGAAAATCGAAGAAGTTATGGAAAACCCTAAAAATAGACAAATGTGGAATTTCTGGCTTTGGGAAGTGGAATTTGGGATAGGGTCCTTAGGACTGAAATATGCAGAATGGGATTGCAGCGGTGTCGGGGAAGTTTCAAGGGAAACATTTATTATTATTATTATTATTATTATTATTCAGGAATGGATCTGCAACGGCATGGAAGGGATCGGCAACAGATGGATCTACAACGGCGCGGAAGTGATCGGCAATAGATGGATCTGCAATAGTGCGGAAGTGATCGGCAACAGTTCTGGACAGAGGAACTATGCGATTTATCAGCTTAAAATAGATATAGACCCCATGTATGTTTGGATTCCTAACATTTCAGGGGATTCACTCGGCCACCAATGTTGTCAGAAGGCTTACGTATTGGGGCAGTACCCCTCACTCCACAACTCAGGTAAAACTAATAACCGCTTTTCCACAAATGACAACTCTTGGTTTACCTCACGGGTGGGAACAGTCAATCAGGTAGGGGTCGTTGCCCTTTTCACTGGTAGGTCCTCTTAATGGGCCAGCTACTTCGGGATTCCTGTGGTACTCCTCACAATGAGTTTTAGGGATTATTCCCAAGTACTTCCCACAATTAAGCGGATAGGGATTATTCCCAGATTCGAACCTGCAACAGATGCGAAAAAAAAAATGGCATAAATTTCACCCAAAGAGCCCAAGAAAGTGCTCTGATACCAGATGTGAGGAACCTGCAACAATTAATTGATAAAATGCACAATATATGAGATCACAAAATATTTTTATTGATCGTAGTCCACTTCGAGGGGGTAACCTCCTTTGAGCAAGCTCAATACAAATAACTTCACGGTACCTTCATTGGGCTCAACACAAACTTATATACTAAGTCTGGGTGCCAATACTGTGGGTCAAAACCATGGGCCAGTACAAACTATGGATCAACAAATACTACGGGACAACTTACAAAGCATATGCGTCCAACAACAATAATACAAACTATGGATCAACAAATACTATAGGACGACTTACAAACCATATCCGTCCAACAACAATATATTAACAAAGTAAAGCGAAGGGTTGACATGGGTTCCTAACAAACACTTTCTAAAATTGTATAAATAGGCCACCAAAGTTGTATTGTAAAAGGAATTTAGAGAGACCTTATATCAAATGTATTATAACGATGTCTTTAATTTAGATATTTCTTTTAAAGTTGTTTCGAGACGCACATTCTTGCACCTAGTGCAAGCTGGGAAATCATGTCGATAAAAAAGTACTTCAGATAAATTGCACAAGCTTCATCAGTTATTTCTTATCTTTGTTTTTTTCTCTCGTCTCATTTTTCTGCTCCATATAGAGTAGCACGAACCCATTATCTCAAGATGAAATGCCATCTACCACCTTCTTCATGAAAATTCAAACTAAACTAGGACGAGATTAGAGATATAGAGTAGTACTGGGTGTGTGAGTCATCTCTAAGTCTGGAAAGCCTCCCATATCATGAAGGCATGTAAACAATTTTCCCATGTCAAATTTTAGTGCATACAGAAATAGTTTGGGGAAATTTCAACGTTGGCACCATTCAAAGGTCATTGTTGCCCATCTCTAATCACAGTGTAACAATGTCTTTAATTTAGTTGTTTCTTTTAAAGTTGGTTCGAGACACACATTCCTGCACCTAGTGCAAGCTTGGAAACAATGTCGATAAAAAAGTACTTCATGATAAATTGCACAAGCTTCATCAATTATTTCTTGCCTTTATATTTTTCTCTCATCTACGTTTTCTGATCCATATAGAGTAGTACGAACCCATTATGTCAAGATGAAATGTCATCTACCACCTTCTTCATGAAATTTCAAATGAAACTAGGAGGAGATCAAAGATATAGAGTAGCATTGGGTGTGTGAGTCATCTCTAAGTCCGAAACTCCTCCCCTGTCGTGAAGGCATGCGAATAGTCTCCCCATGTCAAATTTCATTGCATACAGAAACAGTTTGAGGAAATTTCAACATTGGCCCCATTCAAAGGTCAGTGTTGCCCATGTCTACTCAAAGTATAACAATGTCTTTAATTTAGTTGTTTCTTTTAAAGTTGGTTTGAGACACACATTCCCGCACCTAGTGCAAGTTGGGAAATAATGTCGATAAAAAAGTACTTCATGATAAATTGCACAAGCTTCATCAGTTATTGCTTGTCTTTGTTTTTTGCTCTCATCTAAATTTTCTAACCCATATAGAGTAGTACAAACCCATTATCTCAAGATGAAATTTCATCTACTGCCTTCTTCATGAAAGTTCAAATGAAACTAGGATGAGATCAGATACATAGAGTAGTATTGGGTGGGTGAATCATCTCTATGTCCGAAAAGCCTCCCATATTGTGAAGGCATGCAAACAGTCCACCCATGTCAAATTTTAGTGCATACAGAAACAATTTGAGGAAATTTCAACATTAGCCCCATTCAAAGGTCATTGTTTCCCATATCTACTCACAGTATAACAATGTCTTTAATTTAGATATTCCTTTTAAATTTGGTTCAAGATGCACATTCCTACACCTAGTGTAAGGGAAATAAAGTCGATAAAAAAGTACTTCATGATAAATTGCACAAGCTTCATCAGTTATTTATTGTCTTTGTTTTTTTCTCTCATCTAAGTTTTCTACTCCATATAGAGTAGTACGAACCCATTATTTCAAGATGAAATGTCGTCTAGGGCCTTCTTCATGAAAGTTCAAACGAAACTAGGATGAGATCAAAGATATAGAGTAGTACTAGTTGTGTGAGTCATCTTTGAGTCCAGAATGCCTGCCATATCGTGAAGACACGTGAACAGTCCACCCATGTCAAATTTCAGTGCATACAAAAACAATTTGAGTAAATTTCAATGTTGGACCAATTCATAGGTCATTGTTGCCCATGTCTACTCATATTATAACAATGTCTTTAATTTAGTTGTTTTTTTAAAAGTTGGTTCAAGACGCACATTCCTATACCTAGTGCAAGGGCAATAATGTCGATAAAAAATTACTTCATGATAAATTGCACAAGCTTCATCATTTATTTCTTGTCTTGTTTTTTTGCTCTCATCTAAGTTTTATGATCCATATAGAGCAGTATGAGGTCATTATCTCAAGATGAAATGTTGTCTCCTTCCTTCTTCATGAAAGTTCAAACGGAACTAGGACAATATCATAGATATAGAGTAGTACTGGGTGTGTGCGTCATCTCTGAGTCCGAAAATCCTCCCATATTGTGAAGGCATGCAAACAGTCCACCCATGTGAAATTTTAGTGCATATAGAAACATATTGAGGAAATTTCAACGTTGCCCCCATTCAAAGTTCATTATTCCCATGTCTACTCACAGTATAACAATGTCTTTAATTTAGTTGTTTATTTTAAAGTTGGTTCGAGATTCACATTCCCACACCTAGTGAAAGGGTAATAATGTCGATAAAAAAGTACTTCATGATAAATTGCACAAGCTTCATCAGTTATTTCTTATCTTTGTTTTTTTCTCTCATCTAAGTTTTCTACTCCATATAGAGTAGTACAAACCCATTATTTCAAGATGAAATGTCATCTCCCGCCAAAGATGAATGAGATTCTCTTGGTTTCAAGAATAATTTATTCTCTACTAAACATGGCCAACCACGTGAAGGTGGAAGCTCATATGGCCCCCCCCCACCCCCTCACATCACTCTCAATTCCCCAATACCCAATCTATAAAATAGAAAATAATTGAAAGCAACATACTAATTAGATTCAGGCATAGAAACTACCAAAATAGAAATTAATTAAGGTAAAGTAAATTATCATGTGTTTGTAAATGATAATTTTGGTTTAACATGATGACGTGTGATATGGCCACTATTTCATGGTTTGACATGATAAACAACATGTAACGTAGGATATAAAAAAAATGCCATAAAACTTAAAAACATGTAATAAACCCACATAAATAAATTATTTAAAGAGAATAATTCATAAAAATTAAAATATATAGATACGTACCTCATCCAACTCAACATTTGTATCATACTTCTTCTGTATATTTTTCTTCATCCAAAAAAACATTTGTATCATCATTTGATTTAAAAACAATGTTGAAAGGAATGATGATATCATCACCATAATCACTGTCATTTTCGAGCATATCTTCATCGATATCATCATCAAGAATTGGTACATTTTATCTGACGCTTGGTTCATCTTCGCCATCTTTTTCGTCTATCAACCCATCTTCTTGCTTCATCTCTGCATCATATTCTTCTTCAATATCATCTTCTTACTCTATAGTATAATTTATCGACCTTCCTCGTGGATCATATCTAACAATAAATGACCAATCCCTCTTACCTAGAACCTTTGAGTAAAAGACATGTTCGCATTGGCTTGGTAAAACATAGCGATCATTTTTATTTTCAAGCACCATTGTTTTAATCATCGAAAATCCATTGGCATGATCAATAACAGTTCTATCCTCATCACCTCCATGCAGTAGTAATGGAATTAAAGTCACAATCAATTATATCATCCAAATACCCATAGTAATTATTTTAAATTTCTTGGGGATGTCTGTCTCTACTAGAGGAAACATTAGTGACCTGGAATACTGCAGTTATCCCACTATCAAAAGTTGTCCTGGTTTCATCCAACTATTTGATGCAAAATTTATGGCCATTGCACCACATACCCTTGTGGTGTTTCAACAAAAATATGTGAGACATGTAAAATATAGATTGACAATTAATAAACATATTTATGTAACTTGGAAAGTATCTAAAAAAAAAAAAACACCTGCAATCACATTATTATAATATAAAACAACTGAATAAAATGGGTGAATTTCCTTTCCTTTCCATCTTTCAAACCATATGCTAAATTTATTTCCCTCTATGTAACATCGGCATCTCCATTACGACAAGCTTCTCTAACCAATTCAGACAGTTGTTTCCATCATAACCTACCACCATGATTTTCTTTACATCTTTTAGTCCATACCTTCATCCAGTCAAGATTGTTTGCAATGTATAAATGTAGTGCCTCCCAATCTCAATGATCTGACTCAAAAAAGCATAATTCAACAATATTAGATATTAGTTATAACCATGGTAAATATTAATAAATGATGAAAGAATAAGTATTAAATGAGTATGAACATATACACAAATAAACAAAAAAAAAATATGTATCATAAATCTCCACAATTTAATTACCTCTCACTTTCTTCATTCTACCTTTCCCCAACAGGTGCCCCTCTTCAAATTTTTTGATGGAGTTCACATCCCAAATATAATCCACTGCTTGCATAGCTCACGCTACTAACTTAGGAAGATACTGACTAATATACACCATGGATTGATATACCATATATCCCTTCACCATAGAACCCCTCAGGACGTGCTCTTTGTCTAACCAAAGCCTTCAATGATTTCAAGTGCCTCTCCACCATCCACATTGACCTTGTGTGTACAAGTCCACACATTTAAATCTCCTCAACTTGGTGTATGAAAAATGTTGGAGGTAGATACTTTTTCATTTCACAAATTAGCCGAGGAATTTCTCTCTTCCAATACTTTATATCATGTTGATGGATTTCTTTCAATGAAAACCATCTATAGATCATGACGCAAGAAAATAACATGTTTCAACAAAACATAATATATATTACAATATAAGTAAAACACATGTCATTAAGTACAACAACAAATTGAAAAAACATTTTGCATGTAAATTATTCACAGCTACTTACCTCATGTATTTGTCAAGATCATATATAACTTGTTTGACGTTGTTGTCAAAGTCGTTTGGGAGAGATAGAGGTAGAACATATTGTAACAATAAAAAAGAATCGTTATTTGTTTCAAAAGTAGCCAAAAAAAAATAAAAATTCTAAAATATATATACAACCAATATATAAATATGAATACCAAAATTATTACCTTAATAAAGGTACATGCCACTCATGGGTTTTTACCCCACCAAATTCACCTTTCTTCATTAAGATATTATTTATGTTTGAAGAAAAACCTTTGGGAAATTTAATTCTTTGAATGACCTCTTTCACATCATTGCTTTGCTATTTTTTTAATAACCACGGAAGGTTATTTCAGTCTCCATCACTATTTGAATATCGAATCACACTTTGCATTGCATGATTGGCTTCCTGAATGTAAGTACAAATTTTGAAATTTTCTTCTTTATCCCTCTTGCCATCTATGATTCACCATAATGTTTCTATCACATTCTTCCCAATATGCATTGTATCAAACAAATGAGATATTTTTAGCTACTCATAGTAGGGAAACCTCATGAACTGAGTGGGATAACATTTCATTCCTCGTGGAAGCCCATTATTACTACCTTCACGACGACGAACTTGATGAAGGATAAAAGAAATCACAACAATAATGATAAAAAACGGTAAATATATTTAATAATTAAAATAGAATTTCAAATTCAAAACATTGCATATACAATACATAAAAGAATTGTGTACCTTGATTATTTCTATTATATTCTAACCTCCATAGGTGAGGTGTCATTCTTTGTGGTTTTAATCCAAACTCTTCTTTCCCATTGAAAAGATGTTTTTCTGGAGTATGAAACCTATGGGTCCTCAAGAGGAAGTATCTATACTCATCAAACACCGTCTTTCCTAAAGTTTTTGAATAATGATACTTCATCTTAGGACCACAAACTAGACATGCAAATTCACCCTTTGTTTGAACACTTGTAACAGATGGATTAATGTCAATTATACAATGGATTATTAAAAAAAATTAATGATATCTTCAAAATAATTATATAGTATTAAAGTGCAATGGAACGTTACTTTCTACAAAAATGTGTTAGTCCTGGGGCATCATGAATTGTCCATACAAGTATTCCATGGAATTGAAATCTATTTTGCCCGATTGGTTTACATATGTCATACATAGTGATGTTGTTCCATACTTGTATTAGCTCATCGATAAGAGGGTCATTATATACATTCATATATTTAACTTGGTACTTACCTAATTGTTTAAAATTACACATGATTACTACCATGATATGTATATGTAAGTAAATAAATAAATAAATGATATTATGATAAAAATGACACAAATGAAAATGTTACATTTGAAAAATTAATGTAGACGAATACATGGAACAATAATTGTCAACATTATGTACTCCCTCTTTATTAGCATCCAAGGAGGAATGTTATTGTTGATAACAAAAATAGGCCACACTAAGTAAATAGACCTAAGATCTATGAATGGATTAACACCGTCAGCTGCCAATGAAAGCCTAATATTACGAGGTTCATCTTTAAAATATGGCCATTTTTCTTTAATTTCCTTGAATGCATAACCATCTGCAGGAATTCAAAGAACACCATCTCCACTTATGTTCCGTGCATGGTAATACATAAACTATGCTATGCTTTTGCACTTGAACAGTCACTGCAAACGTGGTATTATGGGAATATGACGAAGAACCTTTTGAGGCACCATTTTTGTTACTTGATCTATTAAATATCCACTAATATGACATTTCAAGCATTCAATTTTCAACGCATGTTGTCCATAATATATAATATGATCATTAGTACATTCATCTATACGTTGATACTCCATTCCAATGTCTTTCATAATGGCAAGTAAATCTTGATATGTGCGAGGTAAAATATTTGACAATGGTAACATAAATTCACCTAACAATCTACAACATAAAAAATAACTAGTTAATGTAAAGAATATTAATCATAAATATTGCATTCTTATTTAACACATTAACTAACACTAAAAAAAGGGGAAATTTTCAACCTTTATGTATATCTGATGAAACATATTACATACCTTAGGATCTGTGTCATACAAGTGTTCGACAAATTATTCATAGCATTAAGTTCATCAAAAGCAATGTAGCGGAGAGAAGATTTTCTCTTGACCCTTTATAAAGTCGTTTATTTTCCTTTTCCATTAAAGGTTCATTGTAAATACCATCACTGTCCACATACTCATCTAGCCAACCGAACAAGTCTTGGATCATTTGATTTGTCCCATCATCTTGAACTATGTTATGGTTGTCATCTACTTACATGGGATCGTTAACTTGATCTTCATTAATCACTTCATTTTCCTCAGCTTGTCCAAACATCATTTATACTACTACTAGGGGAATTCTGTAGAAAGTTAAGGGGCAACTCTAACTTTATAATTACAAACAATCATGCAAAATTAGTGCATGTATAATAAATACTAAAAATATATTTTTTTACAAATACAATCAATATTAAGACAGATAATGAATATAAAGAGAGATAATTACCATTGGATGATATTCATTCAATCACCCGTCTATGTTCCCATATTTACTACAATGTTTTCTAGCTGTTGTTATTAAAATTCTCTCGAGACATCTCATAAAACAACTATTGCAAGGGAAAAAACATCTACTATCACCCTTTTCATCCTCTTCATTTCTTTCCCCACCTCTAATATTTTCTAAAATTCTTCCCACAAAAATACAGTAATGATTATAAAAATAAATCTACTTTTTGCTAGACAAGAAGACCTTACACCCTTTCTAAACCATCGTTGTTATAGAAAAATTGTATCAACATCTTTAAAACGGACCATATTTATAATTTTTGCGACTTCGGAATTCCGACAGATGTTGACCAAGTCAAAGTTGACTTTGTCAAACAGTGGGTGACCATTTGGAAATGGAAACAATTGTTATTTGGATCGTCGTAATTGTGACCTAAGGTCCCATAACGCCGCAAGTGCGACACAGTTTCATGTATCGTCTCTCTTGAGATGGTATGGCACCAATTGTCGCAATTCTGATAAAAATAGAGACATCGTCGCAATACCAACAAGATCGGGCGAGATTAAAAAAACTTGAAAATTTTAACATTTATCATAAATTTTTCGACAGTACAACCAATTTAGGCCATATTGTCGGAAACCTTTTGTCAGAATTTTTCCAATATGTACGAGTGTGGATTCATGGGACTTTAAACATTAGTGGTGGTCCTTCTTTCCTTCGATCATATTTCCTTAAAGTGTCCTACAATTAATCTCCCAACAATAGTCAGACCCCACATAAATACTTCAGATGGATTCCATAGGATTTCCAATATTCCCAACAAGCCCTCAAAGCTTGTTACTTGAGCTTCACTTCCATTCAAAAAATATATATATTGTTTTCATTTTCTCCTCACCAATTTTGTCTCTTTGATGAGCATAATGCATGGTTTTTCCTTCAAGATATTATTTTTTAGAAAACTTTGCTTTCCTTTGAAATTGAAGACCTATATGTTTGAGGAGATTATATTGATATCATACTTGTTATTAAGTAGGTATTCCCCCATAACAACTTTCGCTTTCCTCGATTCAATTAAGAAAGATCCTTCATATATTTTATTTTGTTTGATATTTCTTCCTCTTTGTTTTTTTTCTCTTGTTTGGGGTTTGACACTATTAAATGTGATTCCTAGATTGTGTTGTCACTCTTTAAGTTTAGTTATTCCAAGCAGTGTTATCCTCCCCTTCATCAAGTTGCTATGGTGTTTCTCTAGTTTCTCATACAAGAGATTTTCCATATATTATTTGCAATATGTTTCCATGAGGGCATAAGTGTTAACCTCAATCATCTCCACGTCCTCTTCTAATTCCTTTGAGTATTCTTATTCTTCTTCCCCTACTGCATCTTCTTATATTTCATTGTCTTGCGATAATCTTGGGTTTGGTGATGCCTATGTGCTTTTATATTCTTTTATTCTACTCTAGGGTTATGTTTTCATCCCTTGGTCATGGTAGCCTTTGTTTTCTCATCCAATTTGCTAATCATAGGTTGAGATTCATATCGTGAGATATTTTTTGGATTCTCTCCTAAGATAGGTGGTGGTGGCTACTAATCATTAATGTCCTTCTCTCCATTAACTAGTAATAAAGCATTTAATCAATTCATGTTGTATGAAAAGAAATTACATGCCTCTAGGGATAAATTTTCGCTAGATTGGCATTTGATTTGGACTTTCTTGAATCCATACTTGTATTTTTCCTCTATCTATTTTTATTTGGTTGGTACCAGATTAAGGGGATAGTGTCTATAGAGGAAACCATCTTCATGATATGTTTGGCATCTAAGTGGAACATGTTCATATTCTATGGTTTGAACCCGTTTTACATCTTGGAAACTTATTCCTATTGATTCTAAGAAAGAACCTAAATCATTCATTTAGGCACAAATGTGGGCATAGGAGGTATACTTACCCTGTTTCCTTCAAATATATTGACAAAGGCACCAAACATATTTACTATCCCTTCCATTATTTATTTTTCGCAAAACTATTATGACAATGAGTACATACATATCAAGATGGGAACTTGAATAAAGTTCTTTTTCTTTAGGCTAAACCTATCCAAACAATATCTCAAGTTTAAGCTAGTCAAGCTAAAGAAATAGGTTCATTGTTTTAAGATTATCTCCCCACCTTTCATGTTGGTAAAGGTCACTATGAAGAATCCTTTGGAGTCGAGCTTGAGATCAACCTATACTTCAAGATTTCGGCTATTATTTACCCACCAAGTTAATGCTTTCTATGAAGGAAAAGTCCATAGAAAATTGATTATGACGGTATTGTCTTTAATATGTTATATGTAGTTCCCTATTATTTGATAAGTTACCTCATAGCAAGGACTCTTTGCAATAGTTACTAGGTAGTTACCTTTTGGTTTTGCCTCCATATTTCATTTTGAATCCCCCTCTTAGGTATGTTTTGGCTCAAATTTTTTGTCGATACATGTGACTACCACATATTTGAATAAGGCCAAGGGGGAGCATGGATTTCCCTCCTCCAAGGAATCCATTGCTTTCAATGATTTTTCTACAAATCACATATACATAACCCTAAAATTTCTCAACTCTCAATGTTACATACTTTGGACAACATGTTACTTGCTACCTTGCTACAGGGAATATCCATATATTGAGATTGTGTTCCCCATTAATACTAATCTAGCTTATATTTTTCTCAACCATTATAATGTTCTTATGGGTATAACATGTTTCATAAGGAAAATGTTGTTTTAATAAAATGTTTCCTTATATCTATCTATAAAATAAGTATGTACAAATTGTTTTTTCAACAAAAGTAGTTTGTTTAAAGAAACCACCATGAGTACAAGAGAAAAAGTTGATAATCCTAACAACCAATTGTCAAAGGTAAAGTAATCAAGACAATGAGCATCTATATAATCTATTTTTAAAAGAATAAGTTAGGTAAGTGGTGATCTATTTTCAGTCTATTAAATCTCCTAGGCGAGCTAGATTCACAATTGAATTATACTCGGTATTATGGCATTTCATCAAAGACCACATAATTCAAATGGTTAAATAAGCTAGAGTACAAGGGAAGTTGGGAGGTAGAATAAATTCCACATTTTTATTTCTCATTCCAAAAGAAACAAAGACCAACAAATACTCTAGGTTTAGACCACTATGATGATGTAATGTATTGTATAACATATGTTCAAAGGTCATAGAAATTTACAAATGTGTTTTAATATTACAGGAGAGGTGGATTTTGTCCACAAAAAACAATCTTTGAAAAGGGCATTATGATTGAAAAAATTCACTTTAGCGGGGATGAAAAAAGATATACATGGTGATCAAGCCAGATGTGGAAATTTCATTTAACACTATGAATCGCCCCTATTTTTTAAACATGATGTCTAATTTTGAGTTTGTGGAAAATTTTAAATAAGAATGTGAATAAAGCCTTTGTGGATAGCTTCAATAGTAAAAGGAAGCCTCAAAAACTTTTTATGAGTCCAATGGAGCTAAATATACAAGGATGCCCCCTATCCAATTTCCTTTGCATAATAATGGCAGAGCCTTTGCGAAGAGTTGTAGAATAAATAGAGGAAAGGGATCAATCCTAGGAATTGAACTATTCAAGGACCCAAAAATATTTCATACTCATAGTTTGTAGTTAACACACTTCTTCTAGGTGGCATGTATACTATTATAAAAACAAGATTAAAACAAGGCATTGATACATATATATTACCAACAAGCAGGAGATAAACAATTAAAAATCATTTTTTTTTAATTAATGTATATAATACAACATTATCACAAATTTTATCCATTGTTATTTTGGTTTGAATATAAGTGGCTATCATTAAGATGCATAGGGTTTCATCTAATACCTTGGTTTTGACCCCTATAATGTATTGAATTAGTTTAAGAATAAATTATAAATATGTGGTTATATTTATGACAGTGAAGCCATGTGAGCTTAAATAAATGATCCCGTGTGTAAATTATGTAAATTTTTGTACATAGATTTCTAGTGTAGAGTTGAAGGCCAATTCTCAACTAGGGAATGGATAAGAATGCAAATGTTGCTAACATACTTCTATGGACTGCATGGTAAGATTTCAATGGTGTACTCAAGCAATGTAAATATTAATGATGGAATGTGTTTATGTGTGTGTGTGTGTGTAATGGTCCAATAAGGCTATAAAGAGCATGTGAGGAGCTATGATTCCACTATAGGGGAAGAAGAAAGGGCTCATATGGGAAGTAATCTTGTAATTCCAAGTGTAATCCAAGGATACCACCTCGTTTACATAATGTGCTTTAGTTAAGCCATCAAACTCCATTGACTTAGAAATCCAATCATTAAATGCATGTGGAATATTGGTGAGGAAGTCTACCTCATGTAATTATTGGAGCATGGACTGAGTATAATCAGTGTGGGAAATGTAAGACTAATTTATTTTCCTATTGGAAATAATTTTAGTCATCCATTCATTATCACTACTTTACCATTCAAACTCTAAGTTCGCTTCTCATGCTACATCCTTTGTTTTTTCTAATTAATTGCACTATAGTGAGAAAATTTTGTCAACTACTCCGCCACTATCATGATTTATTCATGTTGCTTTGTTGTCTTGGGAAACTTAGTGATAAAATGGTCCCCACTTCCCATTTCCACTATGGCATTGGAAATGGTTGTAGCAATCTTACTAAAAGTATGTGCTCAACCTTTACTCTTTGACATTCTATAATTCTTGCAATATACTCAACAATGTCTTTCTTCATTCCTCACCAAAAGCATTGACTTCTTACTGGTACAATTGTCTTTTGGTATCTAGTGTGTCTAGCATATGGAACATTATGCATCTCATGCATTACAAGTTTCCTTAATCCATGGGAACTAGGAACATAAACTCTATTGGTATACATAAGAATTCCATCATCTTCGAATTATAACCTTGATATTTATAGTGTACTTTTTCCTACTGTATCCTTCCTTAACATGAATATGATGCTCATATGAGATAATAGATTCAATAATTTTGTTTCTTAAATTGATTCACACATGATAATGGGTGTAGCATGCATTGCATGTGTTCTTCTATTGAGTGCATCAACAATTTTGTTATCTTTACCTTTGATATTCTTGATATCAAAGTCAAATTCCAAAAGAAATTCCAACCATCTTGTCTACCTAGCATTCAAAGTCTATTGTTCAAATAAATACTTCATACCACTATAGTATGTTCTTAACTCAAATTTTCTCGCCATCAAATAGTTTATCCACATCTTCAATGACTGAACAATGGCAATAAGATCTAAGCCATGTGTGAAATATTTATTCTCATGCTTCTTAATATGTCAGGATTCATAACAAACCACATGCCAATTCTCAGTAAGAATTATACCAATTCCATCCTTGCAAGCATCTATACAAACCATTAAATCTTCATTTGGATCACCAATCTTGAGAATGGGTGCTCTAGTGAGTAGTTTATTTAAATACTAGAAACTTTCCTCGCACTATAATGTCCATTCAAATTTAACTCTTTTTTTTGTAAATGTAATTGGATGTGCAATTTTCGAGAATCCTTCTATGAACCTAGTATAATATCCAACAAGTCCCATGAATGATCTTACTTCTTAAACACTCTTAGGTGTATGTCATCCCATAATAGCTTCAATATTTTATGGATTTACTATTATTCCTTATTTAGAACTCATTTGTCCCAAATAATGAATTTTCCTTTGATAGAAGGAGTACTTACTTAACTTAGCATAATGTATGTAGTACTAACCTCAATTGCTCTTGATCATCCTCCTTTGATTTGAGTAAATAATAATGTCATCCCGGAATAAAATGACAAGGTTGTCTAAATATTTCCTAAAGATTCCATTCATCAAAAACATGAAAGTATTTGGTGCATTTATTAGGATAAATGGCACAACTACAAATTCATAAGGTGCATATTTGGTTCTAAAAGTTGTATTATTGATGTTTTCATGTTTTATCCTTACTTGAAAGTAACCCTATCTCAAATATATCTTTGAGAATATATTTTCTCATCTTAGCTGATCAAACAAGTCATCAATATAGGTAGAAGATATTTATTCCTCATAATGACCTTATTTAGTTCTATGAAATCAATAAACAACATCAAAGTTCCATCCTTCTTCACAAAAAGTGCCATTGCTCTCGAAGGGGATACACTTGGGCATATGTGCCCTTTCATCAATAATTCCTCTTAATAGACCTATAACTTCTTCAATTTTTGCATACACATTCTACATGGAACCTTAGTCACCAGGATAGCTCCAGACACCAAATCAATAGAGAAATTAATGTCTCTTTTTGGTGGAAATTTTAGTATTTCATCAAACATGTTTGCAAATTCTTGAAACAATAAGAAGTTCTCTAGGATTGGGATTTTACACTTTGTTGGTTCTTCCAAATCATATGCATAAAATTGGAACCTTTTTCTAAAGCATTTCTTCAACTAAAAATATGAAAACTCCCTTATAGAAATAGGCCTTGGAATGCCTTCCACTATCCTTTGTTTTCCTTCTTCGTTAAAACAAGTAAAAGTCTTGTTATGAAAAGGTAGAACAACATGATGTGCATCCAACAAATCCATTCCAATCTGAACATTACGATCCAAGTGGTATTATGTTTATATTTTCAAAAGTATCGAGTCCATCCATATCTAATGGACATCCCTTTGCTAACTCAATGATCTTCCTTTTTGTCCTAGTAGCCAACTGTACCAACCATGTTTTATCATGCTTACTTTTCTTCAGATGAAATATTTCAACCAAATTAGGAGAAATATAACTTTGAGTTGCTCCTGAATAAATTAAAATGGTAATGGTGATTGGCAATATTACCTTCAACCTTGGTCATGTTGATTGATGATATGCAAGTTGATTGTAAAATGATGCATAGATTCTTGGAATGTTCCTAACCACATCTTCCATTATAGTTGCTTCTTGAATGTTATACACAATCCTCATTATGTCTTTTTGATGAGGACAAGATCTATACAAATGGTCTCCTTCACATGCCCAACATTTGATTTGTTGTCTTATCATTTTTCCTAAATATTCTGCCATCTTAGATCCACTATGTGATGTATGACTTTGTTGATATGTGTTAGGACTATTTCCTAACAAAGGAGGTTTAAATCCCTTCTTCCTTTGACCTTGGTGATCCTTCTTATTATCTCTCCAAGAATTTTGGAAATCTACTCCCCTCTTGTGTTGTTCATACAAGTATTTTGGATTCCTTATTGTTTCTTTAAGAGTCATAGGCTCATCAAACTAAATTTTATCAATGTAGAATGCAAGAAACCCACTTAGGAATCTCTTTATATGTACCTTCTTGTGTCTAATAAACCTCACCTACCTCAACAGTTCTAAATTATTTTTATCATATTCTTCCATGGTCATATTTCCAACTTGAAATCCAATAACTCCTCCATAGTCTTGTCATAGTAGTGCTTAAAAATGTACTTCCACTGGAAATACTTTTGAATTGCCTCTGTGATATCTCTTTTTTTATTGATGTGTTTTACTTGTATCATTTGATCCCACAAAATAGAATCCTTTCCTTGCAAATTGTAAATGGAAATATTGGCTTCCATGTTAAATGAGTAGTTATGCAATTGGATATAATTCCTCATTCCCAGTAACCAAGATTCAAAATAATATCCCTTCTTGTTTTCACCATCGAATGTAGGTTGTTTAATCTTCCTAAACTCTCCTTGTGGATCTTCTTGTACATGTCTTATTCTATAATGTCCAACCAAGACCACTTCAATATTGCTCTTTGATTATTCAAATTTGTATGACTTCCTAGTTGAATGAGATGGTGAGTAGTGTTGCTTCTTAACTTTGATAATATTTCTTGAGTTCTTGGGTCTTTCATGAGACATCCTCTTAGGATATGCTTTGCCTTCTTTCTCATTCCATGAACCCAATCCATTCTACACTTTGCCTCTGCAAATGATTTAAACATTGTATTAGTTGAGTGTTCAATTTATTTTGCTTCTCTTAATCCGTTAGCATCCTTTCATCATCAACTTATATGTAGCTTTATACCTCCATATTCAGGCTGCTCATCATTTCTACCAGTTATAATACCTCAATAGTTTCTTTGTGCCCATTAGAATTTGTCTCCTCATTTCCTACATTGATATTCAAACCCCTAACTTCATCTCCATGACTATAAGGATCGTTTTGTTAACGCGTAAATCTTGCATACATGCAACATTTAGGATAATCTTGCAGAAAGGCGCCATCAACATACAAAATGCACCTCACCAAAGACATCCTCATCAGATCCATAAAATAATTTGAGCCTCAAAAAGATAAAAATACTCTAAAGGAACAATAGTGCGAATATAAGCAATGGAAACCTATGCTATATAGCATGATTTATCTGTACCCACGCAACCCTGTTGGAAATTCGAATTGGGACCTCTCACATGATTGGGAGCATTGAATAGCCCCTCTCATGTACTTAAGAACCAGTTCAAAGAGGAAGAGAGTTCACATTTGGATCTTGGTGTTTCTTGGCCACCAATTGGCCTATAAAAGGAAGCCATGGGCATGCATTCTAGAGGAATAAATCATAGAAAATTTATGTTGTTAGAACCACGTTGAGATCTTCTCTTTCAATCTCATTCCTCTCTCACATTGGAATATACAAAGCTTCGTTTCCCTCTTCCCCCAAGAGGCAAGAGTTTCTCCATTGTTGCCTCCTTCCTTAAGGAGCAATATCTTCATTCTTTTAGCTTAGTTTAGTTTTGTTCCAATTGCTTTAGCTTGTGATTTCTTGGTCTACCTAACCCATAACTACTAATGTTCCCTTGGCTGCAAGTTGCAAGGATAATAGGGAAGATTGATCATCCTTGTGTCATTTTTCCCTAACAATGTTTATGGTGAATCCACTCTTTTTTGTTCATTTTATGTTGAATTGGTTGTATTTTGCTAGATAGCTAATTTCAGGTGTTGTGCAGGTGCAGGAGTAAGAAGTCTATCCTATCAATAGCCATCATCTGAAATCCCTCTGCCCAGAGCAAATTTTTTATTAGTAGCGCAGATCCCGACGTCCTGTGCATGGTGCATAGCGTGACTCTCAAAGAAACATACTGGCTACTTGCATAGTTTAACTGCCTTGTAACGTGTGCAATGTGGTAGCATAACTTTCATTCACTGTACTTGCGTGACTGTAAGCAAAAAACCCACATGATTGTCTATTTATTTTCCTTTTATCTCAGTTTTTCAAAATCATTAGCAATTTCAACGGATACCTAATGAACCAAAAAATATAACTCGCATGGAGTATAAATTTCTTTAGTAATTATATAACTTATTCGAATATAGCTAGTAAAGAAGTGACTTCTTGAAATATTTTGGGCTAAGAGACTTTGAGGCTTTCAATGGGCCTCTTAGTACTCACTAATGAATGAATGATAATGATTTCCATCTCATTGAAATTGTTAGTCTAGGCAATTAGATTTGACTACCCTTAGTTATAAATCTTTTTCTTCTTGCTTATTTCTTTGTTTTATGCAAGATAGTTTAGTTCACCTTCCTCACACAATTGAAGGACCTAAAGACTCCCTTACCCGAAGTATGCTCTTTGCCTTGCACTCCCAGTGATCTTGGAAAATCAGAAAAGGGTGATAGGTTTGAAATACCTCATTTGCACACTTTTATTTCATTTGAGCATCTTGATTAATTCTTATTTTGATTAGAGATGAATTAAAGTAGATGGCCATGTATCTTTGCTTTATGCTCTTTTAGATCAGTGGAAAATTTCAATTTCATTTGCTTTCCAAACAAATGTGTGCTTTCCACTTAAGCACACACTGAGAGACCTAAATACTTTCACATCTAGTATGCTATCCATCTCACACTCTTAGTGATATTGATGGATCAAAACGATAGGAAAGTTTGAAATACCTCTCTCACGCTCCTTAATCAAATTTAGACCTCTTAAAATCAAATTTGCACTTGTAAATCTCCAACCAACTAAAATATTCCATAAGAGGTCACGAAAAAAAATTTAGCTAGGTAGGATTGATTGGGATAGGCATCCAAATAATACCCACCAATATTTTTACATTATTTTGAGACATAGCATTGTTGACTTATATAGTACTTTTAAATACTACAGTCAGTTCCCCGAGATGTCCTAGACTGATATAGTGCACGCAAGGGCATGACAGAACTCATTTTTTATAGATTTTCGAGCTTAATCTATGTGGAATTTAGTGTAAAGTATTTCTTTAAATCTGTTTGAAATAGAATATTTATGAACAATTCTAACGGTGTAAAAAGATTGCAAAGGAATTTTGCAGAGTGTAACAATACTTTGGTTGGTAATGAGGGTGAGCTTTAGGAAATGGAGACAAAAATAGGCATAAGAGGCGCCTGCACGATGAATGTGTTTGAACCTAATGAAAGCATAACGTACTGAGCTTTGAAATAAAGAATTCAGTAGTTTGTAAACAAAATGTATTGAAAATCATGAGTTCATTTATGAATTTTCAAACAAAAAGGAGTTCATGGAAACAAGTGTGAAAATATTGTTCACACCAAGACCTACTCAAGCAATTACAAACTCTCACAAATTGCCTTGCAAAAACTAGTCATAGAACACATAAAACAGTCATGAATATGATGCAAACAGTAAAACTCTATTGAATAAGTCTAAATGAGCCAAAATTGGGCTATGTAATGGTTGTCCAAATATATAATTACATCATAGATTTGAAATCCTCACAAAAGTAGGCTTACTAAAAATATGAAAAACCCCCTTAGGTGCAAAAAGTGCTTTCCAAATCACCTCTAACGATCACGAATTGGTAAATCCTGGGTATGATGGTGATGTAGGATGGAAAAGTATCCTAAGTACAGCTTTTAGAAAGAGGAAACATCATGGAGGGTGAGTTGGCCAAAAAACTGCTAAATCCAAGTCAACTAGCTTTTACCTTTTAACCAAAAACAGTAAAAAGCAGTAATGTGACCTTCTAATCCAGGAATGGAATAAAATATCACAGAATATTAGGAAATATTATCCAAGATCTCCATACGTGCACCCTAGTGACTCAGGATGGCTTGTGGTTCACACAAAAGACAAATAATGGCCAACTACCTAGTCAATACCTAGGAATTAATCAAAAAATGACTAATTAATGTATCCTAAGTATGAAATGGATATGGATGGGTTTTTAATACTCCAAAACCCCCCTTAAGCTTGCATTTCTGTGTAAAAAATAGAAATAGATAGGGCCCAGCATCTTGGCATGGTCACCCTTTTTACATATTGCCTTGTCCACAAAACAAGGAAAGAAGGAAAACCTCATGGGGAAAACCTCCCCCCAAACATGGACATGAACAAAATTGAAGAATTGTTGATCAATAATTCACTCCACCACATGTTCATACATCCCAAGCAGTGATCTAAGATGGCTGAAATTCTTCTCTGAAAAAGCTTTGGTGAAGATGTTTGCAATCTGCTTAGATGATGGGAAAAACTGCAGATCAACAATGTGATCATGCACTAGATTCCTAATGTAGTGCATATGAATCTCAATATGCTTGGTTATTTGCCTCTATATTGTATCAGTTGATTTCCTTATATCACTTTTATTGTCACAAAATATGACTATGGGAGTGCTAAAGGAAATCCCAAACTCATAAAGTATACCCTGCAACCACACACATTGAGTTGCAACATTCACTGCTCCTTTGTACTCGGCCTCTGCTGAAGAGAGTGAAATTGCACTTTGTTTCTTACTTGACCAGAAAATAGGTCCTCCTCCAAGCATGAAAACAAATCCATAAGTGGACTTCCGATCTAGGCTATCACCCGCCCAATCTGAATCAGTAAATCCATGAAGATCTGGGCTAGAATCTACAACACAATGAATCCCATCAGACTTGGTGCCTTGCACATAATGAAAGTTTCTTTTTGCAGCCCTCCAATGAAGCTCATGTGTCTGATCCATGTATCTTGAATCCACACTCACATCATAATCAATATCAAGTCGAGTATGAGTCGAATACAACAAGTTGCCAACTAGCTACCTATACAAGGTATTGTTCACCAACGGTGTAGAATCTGCTTCTTCAAGTCTTACTCCTGAAAGGAAGGGAGTGTTTGTAGGCTTGCATTCAAACATACTGAAATTATTTAGCAGGTATGAAGCATAATTTGATTGAGATACTTTAATTCTAGACTTGGATTGTAAGATCTCAAGCCCCCAAAATTGTTTAAGTATTCCCAAGTCAGTCATGGAAAAATCTTGATGCAAGGAGGTATTCAATGAAGCTATTTGATCAATAGAGCTAGATGTGATTAGTAGGTGATAAAAATATAACACAATAATAAAACTGGAATCATCAATCACCTTCATGTACACATTCGGATCAGACTTGCATCTACTAAAAGATTATGACAAGAGGAAGGTGTCCATCTTGGCACACCAAGCTCTAGGAGCTTTCTTAATCCCATACAAGGACTTCTTCAACCTGCACACAAGGTTAGGATCAGAAATATAGCCCTATGGATTCTACATACAGATATCCTCCTCAAGATCTCCATGTAGGAAAACACTCTTGGCATCCATGTGATGTACTTCCCAGTGCTTGGATGCAGAAATTTCCAGAACTAGTCTTATCGAATCCATCTTTTCAACTGGTGCAAAGATCTCATTATAGTTAAGGAAATGAAATTGGGAGAAGCCCTTTTCCAAAATACTTGCCTTATATTTCACATTTGTACCATTAGCACAAAATTTGGTCTTGAAGATCCACTTACACCTTACCAATTTTCTACCTGGAGGAAGCTTGACTAGCTCCCAAGTTTCATTCTTTTGCAGTGAATGAAACTCCTCATCCATGAATGCTTTCCATCTTGGGTCATGTGAGGCTTCTTCATATGACTGAGGGTCTGAATCAACCATCAAAAAACACTCAGGTAGGTAAGGATCATTCACTGAAAGAGCATTCTCAAATTGTGATCTAGTCCTCCTAGGATCATGAGGATTCCCCACAAGTTCACCAATTGTTTCAAGAGTCTTAGAAGCCCATTTAGGCCTTGTAGGTGAACTTGGATCTGAAATAATATTTTCTTCATGATCAGATATATCAGAAACAGAACTATCATGAGAAACTTCACTTACTCTCACAAGTGGTGGTGTAGAAGATTATCCAACTTCGATTGATTGCAAGGGCTCTTCTTCGAATTGAACACTCCTCTCAATTAATGCTTTTTGAGTGGTCATGTTCATCAAATGATAAACATTGGATTCTTATAAATAGCCAATAAAGATACATGGTTGGATTTTGGGTTGCATGGCCCTCCTCTTCTCAAGTGGAATTCTAGCCCAAGCCTTGGAGCCAAAAATCCTGAAATGAGAGACATCAGGTTTGTGCCCAGTCCAAGCTTCAAAATGAGTGATTCCTTTCAATGCTTTATGAGGCACTATGTTCTGTATGTATGCCGCACATTTTATAGCCTCATCCCAAAGTCTTGGATACAAATACTTATACTCAAGCATGAATGTAGCCATCTCTTTGAGATATTTTTTCTTCCTCTCAGCAACACCATTCTGCCAAGGTGTGTAGGGAACAGTGTGTTGCATCTGAATGCTATTAGAAGCACAGAATTTTTGAAAATAAGATTTGTTGTACTCCCCACCATTATCATATCTGAGGACCTTGATATATCTTCCAGGATGGTTCTCAATTGAGGCTTTGAAAAGCTTGAAACAACTGAAAACTTCAAACTTTAATTTGAGAGAAAGACCCAACAGTATATGGAAAAGTCATCTATGAAGGTTAGGATGTATTTTGCATTGTACAAAGACACATGGGGGAATGTACCTGATATTTCACGGTGATTGAGCTTAAGAGGTGTAGAGGTTCGCTCAAACTTTGCTCTTTCAACCTTATGCTCAGGGTGTTTCCCTAGGATACAACTTTGACAAACTCCTTAAGAAAACTTGATGTTTGGCAGCCCTATGACCATATTCTTTTCATGAAGTTGAGAAATGTATTTGTAATTGATATGACCAAATCTCTCATGCCATAATTTTATTGACTCATTGGCATGATTAAGGAGAGCAGAAGGTTATGAGAAAGGCACAAAGTGTAAAAACCTATAGACTTTTGGGCTATGGTCAGTAGTACCTAAGGCAACAATTCGACCTGTGGAAATATTAGATATTTCAACATCATTAGGTGTGAAGACAACCCTTTTGGGAGACCTGGTGTGATTCATATGGTATATTGACAAGAGGTTTACCTCAAGACCTAGGACATACAACACATTAGTGAAGGAACCATACTCAAGATCAATATTGCCTTTACCTTTGCAAGTAGTTTCAAAATTATCACCCAACACAATAGTTGGACCACCAAAAGAATCAAGAGAGGAGAATGAATCTCTTTTGGACACCATATGCCTTGAAGCTCCAGAATCAATGATGAAAGAGATAGACTTGGATGTGATTTCCATCAAATCATGTACTCTCTCTTTGTCTTCAGAATTGGATCCTCCTTCGTTCTTTCTTGCGCTCTCTGGAAGAGGGATGTTGGATTTCTCAAGGAGTTGAGCCATTTGGTCAATGGTCTTCTTCATGCATGAGCTCTTAGGATGAAATCCCCTATTGCAGTATGTGCACCTAGACTTCTCTTTCTTCTTTTGAGAATTCTTCTTGGAATTGGGGAAGTCTTCTTGAGCTTTTTGCTCGCCTTTCTTGTGATTAGGTGGTTTCTTGGAATTGGCCTTCTTCTTTCTTTTTGAATTCTTTGAATCTCCAGCATCCAAAGCATGGTCATTTGATGGATTTTATACTGTGCCCATCAAGACCAACTTGTCTTTCTCTTGAGTGAGTGATTCCATGAATTCTGCCAGTGAAGGCATCTTCCAATTTCGAACAATGAGTTTTGTAGCATGGAAGGTTGAAACAAAGACTGAGTATTCAGGTCCAAGCTTTGAGAGCATGGCCAATATCAATTTCTCATCTTTCTTGTCAATTCCACACTGCTTCAATTGAAGAAAAAGAGATTTAAACTTTGAGAAAAAGTCTTGTAGGGTCTCGAAATTGTTTGGACTCGGTGAAACTAGTTCACTCTCTAGTTGGTGGCCCCTCAATTCATCAGTCTTGCCAAATAAATTTTGGAGCTTGACCAAAAACTCATTAGCAGTGGTAAGACCATCTAGATGGAAAATAATATCCCTGGATGTGCTGAGACACAAGAGACCATAAGCATCATCTCTTTTTTTATGCCACTTTGCCTTCTCAATGAGAGCAGTATGGTCAGTTTCAGTTGCCATAGTCACTATGTAGAGGCCTTTTATCCCCAATAAGATCTCCATCAGTTCCTTCTAGTCAAAATAATTGAATGGATTGAGCATGATTTTTTGTGACCGATCCATGGCAGCTCTGAAATATGCTTCTGAGATGTTTGGTTGCGCCCCTAATATGTTGAGTTACGCCTTCTGGGTGACAAAATTTTGTTCTCTCTCAGACTGGTTCAATCCTATAGGAAAAAATAAGGAGAATGGAATATATTGATAGCTCTTATACCATGTGAAAATATTTTTCACACCAAGATCTACTCAAGCAATTACAAACTCTCACAAATTGCCTTGCAAAAACTAGTCATATAACACATAAAATAGTCATGAATATGATGCAAACAGTAAAAATATATTAAATAAGTATACATCAGCAAAAATTGGGCTATGTAATGTCTTTCAAAATACATAATTACATCAGAGATTTGAAATCCAAAGAAGGCATTTGAAATCCTCACAAAAGCATGCTTACTAAAAAGATGAAAAACCCCCCTAGGTGAAAAAAGTGCTTTACAAATCACCTCTAAGGCTCACGAATTGGTAAATTCTGAGTATAATGGTGATTTAGGATGGAAAATCATCCTAAGTACATATTTTAGAAAGAGGAAACATCATGGAGGGCGAATTGCCTAAAACCTGTTAAAGCCAAGTCAACTAGCTTTTATCTTTTCATCAAAAACATTAAAAAGCAGTAATGCACCCTTCTAATCCAGGAATGGAATAAAATCTCACAGAATATTAGAAAATATTATCCAGGATATCCAGAAGTGTTTCCTAGTGACTCAGGATGGCTTGTGGTCCACACAAGAGACAAATAATGGCCAACTACCTAGTCAATACCTAGGAATTAATAAAAAAATGACTAATTAATGTATCTTAAGTATGAAATGGATATGGATGGATTTTTAATACACCAACAACAACAATAGGAAAAAACTTCAAACACTGTTGTATCTCATAAAATCTTTAAAATTGGACCAGAGGTCAAAAGATTTGAAATCTTTGAAATCAATTCCAACATTCATCAACATATCATATCGCTGACACAATATGGAGTTGAATCTGCTACTCATAACTTTATTGATGTCTCATGAAAGTATACATAGACATGGAAGAGTATGATAACAAATAAGATATACATAATACAAAGGAAGACATCTATGTAGCACTCTACAAGCTTAATCTCAGATAAAAATATACACTACAAAATAGTTCATCGACTCAACAACTAATAGAGTCCCTCTAAAAATTTCCAGCCACGAGTTATGCACTCGGATTACATTATATAGGTTTACAGGATTAACCTAATTATATTGGATCAAACTAATTTGTAACAAACTTGTAAATCTGTCCTTTTCGGCTTTCGATTTTCTAACTGGCCAACAATGTTTCTACTTTTTTAACTCTTTTTACTTGCACTTTTATTTTTTCCTTTGGTCTACTTTATTTTCCCTCTCATGTATACATTATGATGTACAACTGGTTTTCCAAAAACCTGACCTGCTGGTTGATTAGATGGAGGTATTATCGCTTGTTTCCTCATCCGGTGCATCGTTTGCTCATTTGCACATTCATCTGCCCTCCAGGTTGCATAAAATCTAAAGCAGTTGGTTGGCCCACAAACTAACCTAGCACTATAAGAAATTGTTGTCCACTTGACTATCCTTTTGGCACTCTAAAAATTCTCCCTTTAGCTTGTCTTTGAGGTGGAATAACTTGGGATTATTTTGAAATTGCATTCCAATCCTTTCCCAATGGAATTCGATAAGCCTTCAATGCCTCTACGGCTATTTTACCATTAGTATTTTTCTCATAAGATATAGGTCTCTTTTCAACAAAGTCCTCTTCATTATCATTTCTTTAGCCACCTTGATTAGTTGTGTTATCTTTGTAACATGTAATCCCTCCAGTTGTGCTTTACTTCTGCTATTCAAATATTTTATTATCTGCTCAGCTTGTTCATGCATCATTCCAAGCTCTGTTTGCACCCTTGTTACTTGTTCCTTAACTGCTTTATAGGTTTCCAGTTCATCTTGGATGACCTCACAATGGACCCATTCGTTCATGAATAGTTGGGATATATTATCCCATGGGGTATGATTTGTTCTTCTAATCAAATATTCCCATTCTATATCCAAATTTAGCTTGGTAATTTCACTCTTAATATCTTTTACCTCATTTCTAATTCTTGATGTCATATTCTTTATTTTTAATGTGTCCTTCAAGATCCACAATTCTCTCATCTTTCTGGCTTACCTCGGCCTCTAACTCTTTGATCTTATTGTCTTTTTCAACCTGCTCTTGTGCAAGTTGTTGAGTTTGAGTATCTTCATCCATCACATCAATTTCCTCTTTGTCTTGATCCTACTTCTCGAGCTCTCTTGCTATCGGTTATGTTTCTTTTGTAGGTTGGTGCTTCTTGGGTGCTAGGAGGTAAACGTTGAGTGACATGTTCATTGGATAATGTGGTTCTTTGTAAGTTGAGTGAGGCAATTTTCCACTTAAGCTCATCTATTTGTTTTTCCTCCTCTTCAACTAACTTCTTGAAATGCACCATGTTAGAATACATTTTTTCATTTTCTTCCTGAGCTTGTCTCAATTCAGGGGTCTAAACTAGATGACTTTCTAGTATATTCAACTTCTTCCTGAGGTGATCTATTTCATTATCTTTTTCTTTCAAAATAGAACTAGCAAGAGACCCATCAACTGGATCGACACATAAGGCCATTAATTTGCTTTCCAACTCCTTGATTCTTCCTTGCTTTGCTCTAACTGTCACTTTTTCTACCTTCCAGAGTTCTTCAAACTTCTCCAAATTTGTCCTAAGATTTTTTTGTACTTTGACAGATTGTACCACCTCTTTACATATCATATCACTAGTCTGCTTGTAGAAAATTAATTTGTCCAATTTTTCAAATTGTTTGAAGTCTACTTGGTATTCATTAGCTTTCCAATCACTGAGGCTAGTGGGATGGGGCACTGCGGCTTCTATCACAGACCATCTCAAAGTGTCAGTTTTGTAATATGCTATTGTGATCAGTCTCTTCCTTGATGTACCTATTTGTTGACTAGTATCATTTATCATTTTAACACTTCTTTCTCTTATATGTTTGTATCTATTTTGCAAGTCTATATTTACTTGCACTAGGCCTGTTGAAGGTGATTATGAAGGTATTTTTTGTAGCATCTGAGGCTCTATGAACTCTATAGAAGGGTAGTGGGAAAATTTAATTGATGGCCCCTTTCTTTTTACTGGAGGATGTTGAATCATTTCATCCAGTTCACTTGGAAGCTTTTCATCTTGGTCTCCTCCCCCCAATGCTTATTCAACCTCTCCTTCTTATGTTCTAGCTCTTTTGGCTTTAGAACCTTTATCAGCACTATCAATTTCCATATCATTATAAATCTCTTCAGATCCCCTCTTATGCCCTTCATGTTTCTCTCAAACTCTTTTCTCTTCCATGCTCTTTTGGACTGCTAGTACTTCTTCCCAACTTTCTAACTTTTCTATCCTCTCCAAATCAAGCCTTGGCATGGGCTCGTAGCCATCATTTTTGTTTTCCATTCTCTATTTGGAGATGATTCCATGAGTATCATAAGATTCGGGTTCTTCTTTATTAAAGTGTAATTGTTTTAAGAAACCTTCCAAGTATTTTAGAGCCTTCAAACCTTTGAGATGGAAGGGTCCTATCTCTTGTGGTGTCAAGAAATTTCTTTTATGTCTAAAATGATGGAAATGCATTTCATCTACCAAAATATCTATCTTGCAAATTCCATTGCAAACAATTTGGTGTGAGGAAAAATGGCATTTGGTAAGGCTCCTCCTCAAAACCATAAACTATGATTACAATGTACTCTTCATATAGAAACCAATCACCTAGTATTGTATCAGGGGAGAACTGTAGCCACTTCTTATTTTCAGCAAACGTCATAGGGGGTGAATAGTCATGAATAACAATGTATGTAATCCTCATTACCATGTTGGTAAAATCAGCATAATTTGAGTTGTTATATCTTCTCATAATTAAGACACTCCAATTATGTACTGAAATTGGATTTCCATCATCTGTCATCCTTAAATTCAAACACTTATAATGTTCAAAGTTCTAATATAAAAACATATAAAATATATATGAAGGATATATGAACCTTCTAAGGGATGGAAACTCTTCTAATTGTCCGTGGATTTCTTCAATTATGAACTTACAGATATCATACTTGGGAATATTCCTTCTAGGGATAGGAGTCAAGCTAAGAAGAAAACCCAAAATTACATCATCTACTTTCTCATCATTTTCATATCCCAAGGCTACACAGATCAATGATATGGATTTTTTTGAAATATCAGAGAATACTATAGTATCATATGGTGGAGGGGATGAAGGAAGGACAACTCCCTTTTCTAAGTGTTCTATTAAAAATAGGTTTATGTTGGAAGGGATCAAGGTTTGATAAGAGGATGCAAGTTTTCTCTCATCTGTTAGTTGCATTGCAAGAAAATCTGGTATTCAAAACACCTTCTGAAGGGTGATGTCATTTCTGTTGCATAGGGTTTTAGTAAGGTTGGGTGACATAATATCCTTCTTACTTGGGGAATATTGTTCTTAGCACCAAGCTATGGGTTCTGGGAAATAAAATGAATGGGGGAAAATAGTTCTAGCAAGGTTGGAGTCCGATAAATGGTTAGGGTTTTGGTCTGCAATTGACAATGCTTTGGATTCTTTGATAGCCAGGTTTATGTCTGAATTGGTGATTATAGTATCAAATATGTCAGCATGCTTGTCATAAATGTGTTCATCACCAGCAAAAATGGATTTAGGTAGCCTGGATTTGGACTTCTGAGTCATTGGTGTGATGAAAATATCAGCTTATAGGATAAATGGCTATATTGGGATTAGCAGGGGGGGATTAGGGGTAATTATTGTTTGATTGACAGTAAAAAAAATTAATTGGGTGAAATATTTATGCGGTAGATACCCGAGTAAAAAGTTGATGGCGCTCATATACTTCTAGTCGCTAGGATTCATTGGACATGTGTAGAGGCTCGGACATTGCTTTCCTTTTTCATATAAACCGGATAATATTTTAAAATTGTGATTTTCCCTTTTAACGGATCCCTTTTGAAATTTGGAACAGCTAGCAACTTTTCATTTGGTGTTTTTTTGGATGATGTCATTAGAAGTCACTAGGTCCCAGCTGACAAGTATCTACTAGATGGGGATCAACGCGTATGCCATAGTGTCACCCTTTGTTAGCGTGGGCCCTTTATTCCTTAGCAGTTTTGAGCAGAAACCAAGGTGATTTCCAAGAGTGGTAACTCCCCATGAGTTAGACGGTATTGAAAAATTATTTTGCGAGGTGTTGTCACTCAAGACTCACCACGTGTCCTTGGAAGTATCAAGTACAACTCCCTGTTGGAGCAAAATAACATGAGAACATCTTTTCAGCACGCTATTATTGTGAGCTATTAATCAGGCAGATAACTTGTTGATTAGCTCGACACTTCCTTTTATCTTACTGACACCTTATAGGAATGTGATCAGACCTAACCGTTGATCTATTTTAAGATCAATGGTGTTCCACTGCTTTCTTTAGTGCTCGAATCCTGGCCTATGGTACCATACTCTATCCTCTGCTTTCGGCATAAGCGCCAGACCTGATTTGTAGTGTTTAATATTAGTTCCTCATAGGATCAAGTTTAAACTTTCAACATTTCACCATTTTGGAAGGTCGAAAAGTCTGCAAAAATATTGGTACTAGCGCCTACTATCAGCAAGTGTCAAAAGACAACCCGGATAAGAAGGCGCGGTACCGAAGAATGTGAAATCCTAGGTATAGTTGTAGCTCCTCTCCATAAAGAGACTAGGATTTTTGTGGAGATTACACTTTTCCAAACAAGCCGAACCACTTATCCACACTTGACGTGAGTATATTAGTGGCCAAAACCTGGGATATCACCAGGGATCAATTGTGAGTGCAATTGACTCCTGAGTTGGATTTTGTTTGTTGATTGGAATATGTTGTTATCCTTTCCAGAACATAGCCCCAACTTCCTACTTGATAACTGACTCTATCATACCTTCATTAGTCAAATTCCAGAGGATTTCATCACCAAAGGCAGGTGGCTATTTGAAGTCCCAGTGACTTTGAGAGAAGAAAGGACGTTATGTCTTATAGGGGATTTACATTTTTTTTTCTTTTTATTACAAGATCACATAACTTGTAATTAAAAAGAACCAACTTGTGGAATACTCACACAAATACTCAATCACCTATCACTCACTTTGCACCATATTGCATCTATTGTGGTTGGCATATTTTTGCATTTGTATAATTATGTTTATTACCATTTATCATCACTCTCACTTGATCACATATACCATCACCATTTCGTAGGAAATAAAAATGAGGCATACTCTTAGACTGCAAGGACTTTATCCTCTCCATAGATATGTTTTCCTATTTACTCCCTATGGTTCACGAGAGAGGCGCTCTAGCCGCAGGAATTCCCAGGAAACGTTGTTAGGCTCAGCTAGGTGAGGACGATCCTTGCTTAACTCTCCCTTTTCTCCCCTCAAACATCATACAACTCCCATTGCTTATTCCTCTAGTAGAAGTGGCAACACCCCATCCCCACCCCCCAATGGGAATACCCCTTTGTATTCTCCTCCGAGAGGAGAGAGTAATCTCCCATCTTCTCCTTCTTTGGAAGAGAGGAAACTGCCATTATCGCCACCCTCACCTCCTATAAGGAGAAACACACATAATGCAATGGCGAGACCAACCCACAACACAAATATTCCTTTCATGGCAAGCTTGAATCTCCCTGAACTATCTAAGATAATCAATGACCCCATCCTTCATGATCCAACTTGTCCAGATATACCCCCTAAAATTCCTTCATATATTCCAAAATTTGAAGGGAAAGAGGGAGACGACCCAAAAAACCATGTCATGTCATTTCACCTTCGGTGTTCATCCAATAGCATCATGTAAGACCCCATGCGTCTTCACCTCTTTCAAAGAACCCTCATAGGAACAAAAACCAAATGGTATGTTAATATGCCATCTGTGAATTATACCACATTTGAGTCAATCACCATTATTTTCCTCACATATTTCTAGTCACCCATCCTCCACAACCTAGGGATTGAAATCCTCACGAAATTTCGCCAATCAACTTCCACCCGTATAGAGGATCACATCCACGAATGGCGTAGGTGTCATACCTTGTGTAAAATAGATATCCAACCCTAATTCCTATTAGATTGGTACCTGAAGTCATTGCAATCCATGATTTCAAAATATGTCGCAACCTCCTTGCCTAAAATGGAAGAAGAGGCCATCATGAAGGCCCAACATTTAGACCTTATCTATGCATAATTTGGATATATGTATATTATCCTCCTAGATGCCCCTCGGCATCGTTCTCTGAACTCGACCCCCTTAGGTACATCACATTCAACTGATGACCTTATTGGGACTATTTCCCACTAAGGAAATGCCTCCCAACCATCAACGTTTGTACCACTCCACAAGACACAACAATACCCACCAACACCATCTCTATCAGTGGCACCTCCCAGTGCACCAAAACTTCCATTTTGTCAGTTAGCTTATTGGTTGTATAGTCCTACATACCCGAATGATATCCAAGTACCTCAGGTCCCACCAATGCAAATGGCACCTCTCACTCCTACTTCCACATCATATGGGGCACCTAATGCATGTCTTCCTACAACTATATACAATCCATATTTTCCATTTCCTAGTCCTCTTGGTCCTACCCCTATGGATCAAATGGGGATGAATATAGTACAACCTTCTCCTGCTCAAAAAAATCATAGATTTGATTATTTGAACTAATCCCCTGAATCCTCAAAATCAGGGGAAGAAGAAAGGAAAGAATAGGAAAAACCAACAGTAAGTACAGGGGGGAAATCCCCCTCCCCAGAACCAAAACATGGGTAATCAAAAAGAGGGGGAAAGCAGCCCCCCCAAGCAAGGAAAGAATGCCAACCTTAGTACCAATTATCCTTTCTCCATGCGAGGAGAGTATGGGCACTGCATGCACCATTGTCCATTAATCCCTATGTGTAAACAAATGCTTGAAGCAAAGAAATTGGCCACAACCAACCCTCCTCAAGCACCAAATGCCCGCAACCCCAGATGGTAGTGTTGCAACAACCCTTTTCCAATCAAGGGGTAGTTACCCAAAAACCAGATCCATGCCTCGCAAGTGATGGCACCTTTCAGAATATTTATATAAACACGGCTGAAGTCAACCTTCAAACGCATCCTAAAGGATAGGGGATTCCTAAACCTCCACAAGGAGATAATTTCTCTGCCACCTCTGGTGGGCCTTTGTAAATACCATGTCCAAACAATGACCAAATCCCCAGGATCCCTAAAGCACCGCTTAAACGAACTACCCAAAATACTCACATGAAAGTTGCCAACAACTACAGTATCGTACATGACTTGGCTCAGTCACATGATGCCATGTCAACATTAGAAGTTTTCCAATATTGCCCTTCCCAAAAGAAGGCATTACTTAGTGCATTAGGTGTCATTGAACCTTTTGATTCATGTCTCATGAACTTCATCCTTGATCAAAGTGAGCCATGACTACCCTCATCAGTTGCATTCCAGATTCATGTCATAATCAAGAACATCATCATCCATCGATGCATCGTTTATGAAGGAGCATCAACTTGTGTGATGTCCACCCATGTCTAGAAATGTCTAGGCTCACCAGATCTGGTCCCCTCATCTACCACCCTTCGCGCTTATGATGGGAGGCCTTAGAAACCTTTAGGATTATACTAGAATGTCCCTATCGAGCTCGGGGAAAGATGGTGCTTTTAGATATTGAGGTAGTCGATGCAAAACTCAACTACAACATTCTCCTAGGTCATAGTTATATGTACTCCATGAAGGCTATAGCCTCCTTGGTATTTTGCATCATGATGTTCCCTCATAATGGGAATATTTTCACCCTTTACCAACTTAACTACTATGACCCGCATACCAATACAAATCCAGATATTCTCCTACCCACCATAGGGTTGACACTGCCCCCCCCAATATATTGATATTGGCCCGGGAATTTACAAAGGTTCTGATTTGTTGGGGGCATATTCAGGCCCTCCACCCGAGATCTTTGTATCCACAAATGGTCTCATGTGTATTATCTTCACCTATGAAGATAAGTCACAATCCCCCTCCAATTCAACATCAGTACTCCCCACTAGTTGTGGTATCGACCAGACCTTGAACCCCTCAGTGCCATCAGTTTTCCAAATCCCTTTCTTGTTCCCCCCCATAGGAGTACAAGTAAGTCCAATAATGGCACAACTTACTCTACCTAGGCTCACTTTGGGAATCCATGTGTGGTACCTTACAACACTGTATCTCAAGATGGCTTCTAAGCCATTATCCCATTATGAGTTTGTACCTGTTTCCACTATAGGACCACCTTCGAGACCTTTTGTCAAAACAAAAGCACCTATGACCCAACCACCACCATAAGCCATTAAGCCTAATTTCGGGGGCATAAAACAACCCAATTTGAAAGCCCTGGAAGTTTCAATTACTACTCCCACTCCTAGAATCAGCCCAGCATGTGCTCTATGCGGGAAACTAGGACATGAGACTAACTTGTGCCCTACCTACTTGAGATCAATAATTTTCTCAATACCCCGATTAGCGTAACCCATGCCCCAAACACTTCAGCAGGGGGCACACCAAACTAGGCAGTTAGCTTTCTGATTTATTTTTTGAAAAAGCAAACTAGCCACTAATATCAATTTTTTGTGCTCTTTAATATAATGCAGACTAATAAACTAAAAGAGTTTAGTTTACAACAATGCTTAAAACTAAAGGATTAATACCTCACACAACTAAATTTTATACAATCATAACATGTACAGCACCGAAGTTTTTACAATTTGCAATTTAAAATAAGTGATTGTTTGTTCTTACTGGACATAACATTCCACCTCTATTATTCAGTTTTAGAATCTAACGTACAACTTACCTTATTTCAGATTATTTATATAAGAGTGTTGTTGCTTAAAAAAGGCTAATGTTTTCATTTCATTTTTTTAATTTCATTAGTTAGTTGCTTAATATTTTCTTCATTAACATAGTTTCATTTAGATTTTCATTATTTTTTCATAAATGACGTTTTATGTCCCTTTCATTAGCTTTTGTTTAATCGCTTTCTAACTTAGTATGATATGTTAGTTCAATTTATTATTGTATATATGTTTTGACTAACATTTACAAGTGAAATAAAGTCGAGGGCTCTAAACAATACTCGGGTTTCCATCCCCATCTTCCCCTTGACCAACCCTCCAAGGATGTCCTTCGATGTTCTTACCCAAGTCATATTGAGCATCATCATGCATCTTGTAAACTACCCACTTGACAATTGTTTTGTCAAACCAACCTTACATGCCATTTTTTTCCATTTATAGAAAGACATGGAGTACTTCTTCATAATATAATTATTTATGTTTATTCTCTTATTGAATATTTTTCTAATGACGATATCTATGCTCAGTTCTAAGCTTAGAATTGAAAGCTACAACCCTCCAAATTTGCCAAATTTGCCTAATTTCTACACTTTTATTATTGGTGCTTTATGTTAAAGTTGCAACATCATGAGTCATTCTCTAGGTCAATCTTGTGTGTCAATATTGAGCCTTGTGTGTCGAGGTAGTGCCATATAAGAGCCTAAGTTGGACTCAGGAAACTTGGAGAAGAATCTTGAGTTGGACTCAAGAATGGATAAGCTTCATGTGTTGAGGCAAGTGCTTTGTATGTCAAAGTGTTGATGTTGTATAGTCTTGCTAGTCAAGGCTAAGGTCTTGTGTGTCAAGACAGATCCTCATGTGTTGAGGTGGTGCCTCATGTGTTGAGGTGATGCTTTGCATGTCAAAGCATGTATGGTGTGTGATGTACTGCTAACCATGGTTGAGTTGTTAAAGTCTCCTCTAGGGACTGACCACCTCTAGAGTGAATTACTTTAGCATATAGCCACTTGGAACAATAGTAGGACAATATGATCACATCATTGGGAAAATCTCCTTAGTATATTTGATATGATAATTAATTAAGTTGGAACATGTGGACCATGTGGATAAGATGAGATAAGATATGAGAGAATTTGAATTGCACATAAAGACTTAATTTAATTAAGAGAGAATTCTAATTGTTAAACTTCATTGATATCAACAAAGAAGACTTCAGTCAATCAAAGGAGAACTCGAATTATTCACTACAGTGATGTTAACAATAAATATTTCAGTTAAGAGAGTTAACTATGTGATAACAAAGAATATCTAGTTAACTAAGTGTTTTTGCATGACGACAGTTATGTTAAACTAAAATACGACACTTATGTTAAACTAAAAGATGACACTTGTGTTTAACTAAAAGACGACACTTGAGTTGCGACACTTGCATGACAACACTTAAAGTTAGCCACCTAATTAAGTGGGCAAGCTTTCAGTTAAGGAGCGAGTTCATCCTAAAGTCAATACAATGAATTAAAGCTATTGCATGAGAAGTGGGGCGCACTTCTTCATGCAATATTGATGTATCCGAGGTTGGAGCGAATTCCAATGAAGTAAATTTGTGCATGAAACCAATATTAGTGAATTCGTTGATTGGGGCATTATTATTCCGATTCTCTCTTCTATATCTATCTCTCTTGCTCTGTAAATTGCACTGGGGGTGCTTGATGTAAAATACATTCTCTGCTATCTATCGATATACAAAGGAAGGATTTGATGGGGTTTTCTCCCTCAAGTCATAGAGGGTTTCCCCAAGGTAGATTCATGTGTCGAATGTGGTTGCTTATAGTGTGTATGATTGTTATTTTATTTCAAGTACTATTGCATTTCCGAATTAAAAGATAAAAAATTAACACATTCAATGTTGAAGACCAACACCTACCACATGTAGAGGAAAAACTAATTGTTGGAACCATAGGTTCGTTGGTACCCTCACCTTGTCAGAAGAAGGGAGTTGACCACTAAAGGGAGTCGACTGCCAACTAAAGTATGTCCACTTTGGGTCCTTCGATCCATGATCTATGGACAATTATGGTTATTTACCACTATGTGGTCTCGTGGTTGTCTATTGGGTACCCGCCTATACCTATTTATAGATGGTTCTTATGAACTAGTTTATCAACCATTCATTAGATCATGGCATATTGTACTTTAGTGTTGTAATAGTGTCTTTAGACACCACCACCACTCTCTTCAAATATGTGTTCTCTCTTATGTAATTCACCTGTAATCCCAACATGGTTTCAGAGCTTTGATCGTTGTGATTAAGGATTTTTCAAAGTAATTGAGTTCCATTAGATGTTAGTTCAACGCATTTCTCTTGGCATATCTACATTCATGTGTCATGTGAATAGTGTGGTTAGTTTGTATTTGTGTAATATCCCCCATTTTGACTCCTGAAATGTATTGACTTGATATGTAAATGTTGTAAATATGCAATGTATGATTCCTAGTGTGGATTTTAAGGCCAGGGACTCACTAGTGAATGGATGGCTTATAGCAGTGAGTATTTTATATTTTGTGGACATGTGCTAGTAAGCCATGGAAAAAACAAAAATAATGTAAATATTTATAATGCAAATGAAAGTCTAAGAGCTAGCTATGGAAGCAACTTAAATGAGGGGATATGTTATCTACTAGGTAGAGGAGAGGGGTGTGTGGGATTAAATCCTCTGTTTCCAAGTGTCATCTTGAGAACCGATGTGTCATTAATGGTAAGCAACCATCCATATTGACTTCGTTGTTGATCTTTAATTATGTTGTAAAAAGGTTGTTGAGAAATCAGCTCATGAATTTAATGGAGCATGGGTTGAACCCAAAAATTTGTATGCCCGAGTATGGGAACATTATACCCATAAGTCAATTTCATTCATGGGAATTTGTTTCCCTTCATCCTCAATTCCATTGTTGGGCAATTAGATTCCAAATTTTTTCAACAAGCTATGCATTCCCAGCAAAGAAAAGAACATAAATCATAACAGGAGGAAAAGCCACATTTTGGAGTGTAAAAAATGCCCTAAATTTCAACTAGGTTGGGAAATCCAGTGGAGGATCTATATATATCAACCCTGGGCTGAATTTGGAGGTGTCAAAGGCCCAAAAATCTGTGGGAAAACCCAAATTTGGTAGCTTGGAAATTGAATATTGTGGCTGAAATTTGTGTGGCCAGAAATAAAAAAACAAAATTCAAGAGAAAATTAAAGTCAAAGAGAGACAAAAGATTTGAATTGCTTGATAAACAAAATGAAGGAAATAAATATCTGAAGGTTTAGCACCTTGTACCTTTCTTTTCCTCCTAGAATAGCACTGGAGGGAAGGGATCACTTGAGGGACTATGTAGCAAAAGGGGACCTTCCTTGTGTTGGGTGTGGTAGATAATATGGGTGCCAAGGATGGATTAAGCCAATTGAGATGCATGTAGCTATGTGGATGAGCTCATTGGCTTAACATTCTCCTTCTTTGTTCCTCTACATGCTTAATAAACCCATATGTGTGTTGGCTTAGCATGAGTGTGTGATTATGTCTATGGCTATGAGTGAGCCTAAGTAGTTCCCTCCTTAGTAGAAAACATAACCCAGCTCATGGGTGGCCTCTCAACATAAATATTAAGTGTTAGACAAAGTGCCTACAGTTGGGTGGAATGTTGCTTTTCCATAACCAATTTCAAAGACAAATTTAGTTAAAAGATAAGTGTTTAGTGTTGTTTATGAATCTGCAAAATTTGTGTTTTACGAATTATTATTAATTTATATTGAATTGAATGAAATGGCCCAACTTAAATTATTAAATTGGTTGTCTGTGAGTAGCATGAGAATGGGTTATTCTTGTGCATGAACATTTACTTTTTATGTTGAAATGTTAATACGGGATTAAATGCATGTGCTTAAGTTAAATCAGGAAATATTTCTCTTATGTGCAAGAGTATGAAAGAAACTGAAATTCAACATGTTTAATTGTGTTCATAAATTCTATAAGAGAAATTTAGAATGGAAAAATGACAGAGTGGTATTAGAGAGAAGGAATTTTGTCCCCCACTGCCTCAATAGTCACCGAGGTATTCAAGGACATGACATAGTGGTATATGTTGGAATCGATTTAATACTGAGAAGGGGGTGAATCAGTATTAACATAGTTATCAATAGTTTTTACCTTCTTTAAAGATTAATATTAACTTGATCTTGATCTTTAGTTATGCATCCAATATAAACAAAATCATTCATCCATATATGCACCAAGGCAAATAACACAGAACACACAGGACTTTTGACGTGGAAACGCAATTGGGAGAAAACCACAGAATGCTCTTTTGCAATGAAAATAATACATTGAAGGAAGCACCAAATTCCTATATTTACCAGCACCAAATGGAAGGAGGCATTGGCCCCCTGGTTTTACAAGCACCGAATTGAAGGAAGCTCCAACTCCATGTTTTCTCCAACACCAAATAGAAGGAGGCTACAACCCCCTTCTCCTTGCCCCATCCTGCCGCCCAGATTTCCAATATACAATTCTGACTTACTGAACTTCCAACTCGTGCACACTTCTGATCTTCTAATAGTAATTCCATTGTGTGTTATCTTCGTATGCATACGATTCACTGTCTTTGTGCTACAAACATCACTTGACTTCTCATTCCTCTCAATTCTACACTTATGTTACTTCATGTACTGTGTGCTACTAGCTCTGCACTAGTTTGGGCTAAGGTATGCTCTGTCGATATGCTACTGCACAACTGCACTCATCAACTGATACTATGCTTTCAATTGATAGTTTGTTGCTCTAATATAATGCACCAGTAACAGATGGAACTACACACTTACTAATGTGTCTGTTATGTTTAAGTGCCACTGAATTTTAGACAACCTGCGACTTGTCGTCCATCAATTGGTTAGTCCTTTCAGTTTAACACACTTGTCTTAGATCATCCTCATCATGACGCGCTTACTGGATCCTATTGCTACTCTGTCATCATGCATCAAATGGACTACTCAACTTCGCACACTTCACTTCAATCTTCGTGCATCAGCAAAAAATATACACATCACCTGATATACTTTCGTTCTGGCTATGAGCTACTTTCTTACTTACAACATATGTGACTGTCTATGTGTTGTATGCAATTCTATCATTCAATCTTCACAAAGTTGCGCATACTTATGTGTTTCTGCCTTTCAGTATTTGCGCATTCCTCATAGATCTACGACATCATTATGTGCCCCATCAGTTGTATCATTCCTATGTATATGCGCACTCGACTCCTAGCTAGATCATGTTGTTTTTTCCTTGATCCCTTGATGCCCTGAATATAAATTTGTATCTTCCACTTGAAGCTCTACAATCTCTCCATTTAAGATTACTTCAACTCTCCAACTTACATCTCTATTTATACATGTCCTGCACTGATTGTATGTACACAAGTTGGTTGTGGCATCCCTTCTTCCATACTTCACGGACTTTGCTTTTTCCACATGTCATCTTCTGTGTCACTCATGTATCATCCTTTGTGGGTCTTGTGCATCCATGGTCCACGACTTAGTGGGACTTACACCTTAGTGATGTACTCTTGCACTCTTGATGTACCATTGCTTTGAGGTATGTGCGCATCCTTGCTCTTCAAATTGATGAGTCTTTGACCCTTTCCATACCATCCCTTGTGGGTGTTGCGCTCCTGATGTATTATCGGATTATGGGGTTGTGCATAAAAAACTCCAACTGTTGTACCCTTCTTGGAACTTGTGCGCCCTTTACTAACTGAAAGCATATTTTGATTGGAAAGACTTGCACGCTTGAAGGATTATTCAATTTCTTACTGTTTGTGCACTCCTGATCTTTGACCAGGCAATGCTTGCGCATTCCAGAGTCTTATTTCAACATGATTGCACACTTGTATCTTTTCTTAACCAAATCCTTGGCTTCTTGTGCACATGTACCTTTGTCCAACCAGTTCTTTGACTGCTTCCTTGAGAGAGTATGAATCGGTGGACTTTATATATGCGTCGGTACCACATGTAGTAGGATACATTGCTTATGTGATTCTTTGAACTAGATCTACATGATGTACCTTTCTTATGTGCTTCTTCATACTAATCATGCATGATGTATCCTTGGACACACATCTTCAGACTGGATGCAACTTCTAGATATACTTCTTCAAATTGGCATCCATGTCCTTCACCATATTGTGCATATACTTCTTCAAAGTGGCTTCCATATACTTCTTTAAGCTGGCATAGTAATGTTGTATCCACTTTGACATCAATTGACATCCTCTTTGACATTAGTTGAAATCAATGACAACCAAAGTACAACAATCGCCCCCTTTGGGATTGATGTCAACACCTTATGGAGTTGTGTATGATCTTCTTTGAACTATATGCTTCATCTGTACTTGTTGCAGTGCCCCCCCATGTATGTGCTCCCCTTGAGTGCTTTGGGATTTTGACTTCTGCTCTTTTTGTTGTCAGTACTTCTTTTGCTTTCTATTACTTCTACGTAGACCATATGTACAGTCATATTCATGCCATTTCTCCAAGTGATCTACTTAACTCTCTTTCACATTTGCTGCATCTTTATGTTGTTTATATACTTCATGCTCTTTCACGTCTGTTGCATCTTTATGTTGTTTCTACAATTACCTTTATGTTCATTCATGTTTCTTTTGATTCTTCTCTGCTGATGTATATCCAGCTTCATGCATTGCTCCCAGTTGTTATGTCAGCTTCATGCATTTCTCCCCCTTTGACATCAATGGTAAATAGGTGCCATTACTTGCGCAATATAGTTTCTCCTTTTGTTTTATTTTTTCCCCAGCCTCTACCTCAACTATTTTTAGGGATGAATCCCCCTATATTCATGCTTTATTTCTTTGTTGTAATTCTGCACTAATATCCTTTCATAATTATATTTGGTTACTTTCTTGTTATAGGTGTTACATTATCCCTTCATTTTGATCTCATGTTCCTGTCACAACACTTCATCATTCTTTGCGCAGTGATCCATGTAGACTTCCTTTTGTGCCAACTGCACAGTGCCAAAACCTTTCTGAATTTACGCCTCTTTATTTGGGTTCTCATTATGTTGTGGATTTAGAACCACGCTCATTTTTTCCCTGAGATATTCAAATGTACTTTGTGGAATAGGTTTCGTAAATATATCCTCTATTTGTTCCTTAGTGTCAACATATTCTAGTTTTACAACATTATTAGCTACTTGCTCTCTCACAAAGTGATACTTGATGGGAATGTGCTTAGTTTTGCAGTGCATAACAGGATTCTTGGAGATATTGACTACGCTTGTGTTGTCGCATAGTATTTGTATCGGATGATTTATATTTACTTGCATATGTTTCAAGGTCTGTTTCATTCATAACACTTGTGAACAACAAGCAACTATTGCAATATATTCAACTTCTATTGTGGATAATGCAATTGATGGTTGTTTTTGTTGATCCACGACATGAGACAATTTCATAAGAAAAACATGGCTCTACTAGTACTTAAACTATCATCTATACTTCATTCCCAGTATGCATCAATGTCTGCTACTAAGTCTATCTTTTTTCTCTGTGAATACCATAAGCCAAGGTTCATGGTTCCTTTCAAAAACCTGAAAATTATCTTGACAGCTTGAACATGTGTTTCCATGGGTGCTACCTAAAATCTTGCGACAAGTCCAACGGCTTGCATGATATCTGGTCTTGAGGCAGTTACATATAGCATATTGTCGATCATGGATCTATAAATCCTTTGATCAACTTCTTTAGCCTCATCTTCTTTACTCAATTTGCACCCTGCAACCATAGGGGTACAAACAGGCTTGCAATCTTCCATGTTGAATTTCTTTAGCATCTCCTTTACATACTTAGATTGAGAGATGAAAATACCATCATTTAATTGAGATATCTGTAATCCAAGGAAAAAGGACAATTCCCTAAGCATGAACATTTCAAACTCCTTTTGCATATCTTTGGCAAATTGTTGACTCAATCTGTCATTATTGCTTCCAAAAATGATGTCATCAACGTATACTTCCACAACTATCATATTTCCATCCTCAATTTTTATGTAGAGATTGTTGTCTACACTACCCCTTCTAAAACCTTGATGTTTCAAGTACTTGTCCAACCTCAAATACCAGGCCCTAGAAGCTTATTTAAGTCCATATAGAGATTTCTTTAGTTTGCAAACATAATCTTTGTTTCCTGAGAGTGAAAAATAATTTGGTTGTTCAATGTATACTTCTTCAAGATCTCCATTTAGAAATGTTGATTTTACATCCATTTGATATACTTTGACATATTTTGCACAAGAATAGGCCAAGAATAGCCTGATTGCTTCCATTCGCACCACAAGGGAAAAAATTTCTTCACAGTCTATTCCCTTGATCTGCATGTATCCTTTGCATACAAGTCTCGCCTTATTTCTGACAACCTGTCCTTCTTCATTTAGTTTGTTTTTGAATAACCACTTTGTTCCAATAACATTATTATTCTTAGGTCTTGGAACAAGTTCCCAGGTTTCGTTCTTTTTAATTTGATCTAATTCCTCATTCATGGCCTTCATCCAACCTTCATCAGATTTGGATTCTTCAATTCCTTCTTTCTCTATTTGAGACAGTAATGAGAAATGCATTTCCTCGGTTGGATTGCTTAGACTTCTTCTAGTTCTTACACCGAAATCTTTGTCTCTGATAATCAAATTTTTTGAATGATCTTTTGGACAAATCTGGAAGGGCCCTTTGTGTTTGATCTTCCTTCTTCTAATCCGCACTGATATACTTCCTCCCGTGGAACTTTTGTTTCTTTATTTTCTTCATAAGGATGTTCTAGCAAGGGTGAATCATCATCTTATTCAATTCTTATATGATTCAATACCTCATCAACTTTCACTTCAGGACTTTCAACTATCTTTCCAAGTCACAAATTATAGCACTTATAGGCTTTGCTTATGGAGGATTAACCAAGGAAAATTCCTTCATCTGATATGGAATCAAATTTTCCAATGTTTTCCTCATTTCTTTTGATTGTTTCTGAATATTCTGAAATGCTCAACTGTAGTTGGTCTTCCCTTTTAGAGTTCATACGGTGTTGAACAGTTATTTATTTTGATCAAACATTTGTTGAGAATGTGGACAGCTGTATGAATGGCATGTGTCCAAAACATATACAATACCTTTGATTTGTTCAACATCATCCTAGCCCTATCTTGAACAGTTCTATTTTTCCTTTCTGCTACTCCATTTTGCTGTGGAGTTCTAGCTGCTGAAAACTATCTTCTAATTCCATGTTTGTCACAGTAGTTATCAAACTTGTTTAAAGTATATTCTCCTCCATTGTCATATCTTAAACACTTTATTCTTAAGTCGGTTTCGTTTTCAATCACTTCTTTAAAAGTTTTGAAACATTCGAATGTTTCTGACTTTTCTTTAAGAAAGAACACCCACGTCATTTGAGTGTAATCATCAATGAAAAGAAGGAAGTAAGACTCACCATTCATTCCGGTTCTCATTGGACTGCAAAGATATGAATGAACCATTTCCAAGGGTTTTAAGGTAGTGTACTCTTTTGTTTTATGCTTAATACTTGTTTTTTTCCCATGTACATAGTGTTTGTAGAATGGATTTGATGGCTTAGTAATTCTTGGAATGTCCCTTACTGCATCCTACTAATTCTGACAAGGTTGTCAAAATTGATGTGTCCCAATCTTTTATGCTAAATCCAACTTTCATTGGTTTGTCCCATGTAGAATTTCTCTTCCTTTTCCTCATCTACAATATAGACATTGTTAGGAGTTCTGGAAGTTGTTGCCACAATCCTGCTTGTACCCTTGTTTTTTATTTTGCATTTTTCTGAGTCAAAAGTGAGAGTGTGTCCTTGGTCGCACATTTGACTGACACTCAGAAGATTGTGTTTCATGTTTTCAACCAATAGAACATTTTCTTCCTTGGTACTTTTGGTTCCCATACTTGTTAAGCCCTTACCTAATATTTTGGCAGAGCCATTATCCCCAAAGTAAACACTGCCTCCCTTGTCTTCTCTAAACTTCATAAATGTGTTTTTATCTCTTATCATATGCTTGGAACATCCGTTATCTATATGCCATTGCCCCCTTTTACTTTGTGCATGTAAAGTTAAGCTACAAGCTTCCTGATGAACTTGATCCTTTTGATCTTTAGTTGTTTTAGTGTATTGCGCAGATTATTGTTGATTTCCGCAATTCTGACTGTCGTGATCTAGATTGCACTAATCTTCTGGGATTAACACACTAAAGGGATTTGGGTCTTCTATCGGGATTTCAACCGGTTTTCTGAGGTTTCTTTGTTTGGGATTTATCTGATTTTGCAAACCATTATTCCTAACGTACGCTAATGCATGAGCTCTATAATTTATTACTTTATGACGAAAATTGTGACAGAAATAACAATTTCCCAAGAAAAGATTTTGGTACCTGATAGGATGAAAACCCCGAAGCTGTGCAGGCTGGTTTTTCGGATGACTTGGATTTATGTGCTCTCTTTCAAATTTATGATATGTCCTATAAAGTGGAGTGTTGAGCACATCTGCATAACGTTTAGAAAAATACGATTCTTCATTGATGTTGTTTCTACATTTTTGCTCACTTTCAAACTAGAAGCTTAATTTTTGTAGATGATTTCTCAGGGAGACAATTTCGGCTTCCAAACTCTCACACTTGTCATCTTTCAACTTCAAATTCTTGGTGGTGTTTTCGACCAATCTCAAAAGAGCTTCCTGCAAGAGCTTGCTTTTCTTCCTTGACTTCTTTAGTTCATACAGACCACTGACTAGTTCCCCTTCAAAATGTACTTCACCCATCTGTTCATATTTTGAATCCATATATGTTGAGTTCTGCACAAGGATCTGTCTTCCATATGTTAATATGTTACTGAGGCAACCCGCTCTGATACCAATTGTTGGAATCGATTTAATACTAAGAGGGGGGTGAATCGGTATTAACGCAGTTATCAACAGTTTTACCTTCTTTAAAAGATTAGTCTTAACTTAATCTTGATATTTAGTTATGCATCCAATATAAACAAAATCATTCATCCATATATGCACCAAGACAAAGAACACAGAACACACAGGACTTTTGACATGGAAACCCAATTGGGAGAAAACCACAGAATGGTCTTTTGTAATGAAAAGAATACATTCAAGGAAATACTAAATTCCTGTATTTAACAACACCAACTAGAAGGAGGAACCAACCCCCTGATTTTACAGGCACTGCCTGAAGGAAGCTCCAAATCCCTGTTTTCTTCGGCACCAACTTGAAGGAGGCTACAACCCCCTCCTCCTTGCCCCGTCCTGCCACCCATATATCTAATATATGATTCTAACTTACTGAACTTCCAACTCGCGCACACTTCTAATCTTCTAATATTAGTTCTGATGTGCATTATCTTTGTATGCAAACGATTCACTATCATGGTGCTGCATACATCACTTTACTTCTCATTCCTCTCAATTCTACACTTCTGCTGATGTATTACTTCATGTTCTTTGGGCTACTGGTTCTGCAATCTGTGCTAAGGTATGCTCTGTCGATCTGTTATTGCACAACTACACTCATCAACTGGTATTGTGCTTTCAATTGATAGTTTTTTGCTCTGAGATAATGCACCAGTAACAGATGGAATTGTGCGCTTACTGATGTGTACATATTGTTTAAGTGCCACAACCTTTCAGACAACCTGTGACATGTCGTGCATCAATTGATTCATCCTTTCAGTTTAACGCACTTGTCTCATATCATCCTCATCATGACGCACTTATTGAATCTTGTTGTTTCTCTGTCATCATGCATCAAATGGACTACTCAACTTCACACACTTCAATTTAGTCTTCATGCATCAACCAAACATCTGCACATCACATGATATACTTTAGTTCTGTCTCTACACTACTTTATTACTTACAACATATGTGACCGTATGTGTGTTGTATGCAATTCTGTCACTCAATATTCACACAGCTGCGCATACTTATGTGTTTCTGCTTTTTAGTATTTGTGCATCCATCACAAATCTACAACATCATTATGTGCACCATCAGTTGTATCATTCCTCTGTATGTGCGCACTCGGCTCCTCGCTAGCTCTACAATCTCGCCATAAATCTTACTTCAAATATCCAACTTGCATCTCTATTTATACATGTCCTGCATGGATTATATGTCCACAAGTTGGTTGTGGCATCCCTTCTTCCATACTTCATGGCTTTTTCTTTTGCCACATGTCATCTTCTACGTCGTTGATGTGTCATCCTTTGTGGGTCTTGCATATCCATGGTCCATGACTTAGTGGGACTTACACCTTAGTGATGTACTCTTGTGCTCTTGATGTACCGTTGCTTCAAGGTATGTGTGCATCCTTGCTCTTCAACTTGATGAGTCTTTGACCCTTGCCATACCATCCCTTGTGGGTGTTGCGCTCCTAGTGTATCATCAGCTTGTGGGGTTTGTGCATAAAAAACTTCAGTTATTATACCCTTCTTGGAACTTGTGCTCCCTTTACTAACTGAAAGCATCTTTTGATTGGAAAGACTTGCACGTTTTCAAGATTATTTAGTTTCTTATTGTTTGCGTACTCTCGATATTTGACCAAGCAATGCTTGCATGTTCCATAGTCTTCTTTCAACATGCTTACACACTTGTATCTTTGCTTAACCAACTCCTTGGCTACTTGTGCACATGTACCTTCGTCCAACTAGTTCTTTGATTGCTTCCTTGAGAGAGTATGACTTGGTGGACTTGATATCTGCGTTGGTACCACATGTAGTAGGATACATGGCTTATGTGTTTCTTTGAACTAGATCCTCATGATGTACCTTCTTTATGTGCTTCTTCATACTGATCATGCATGATTTATCCTTGGACACACATCTTCAGACTAGATGCAACTTCTAGATATACTTCTTCACATTGGAATCCATGTCCTTCACCATCTTGCACATATACTTCTTCAAAGTGGCTTCCATATACTTCTTTAAGCTGACATAGGAATGTTGTATCCACTTTGACATCAGTTGACATCAATGACTCAAAATGAATCAATTAACATCCTCTTTGACATTAGTTGACATCAATGACAACCAAAATACAACATTATCAGAGCTATTGGTTGCAGCTTTGAAACTGTATGGGCCAGAAAATCCACACTTACAGGCATGAATTAGAAATACATCTACATAAATGGGGTTTTGTTGAGTGATGAGTAAGGGGCCATAATTAATTTTGAATTAATTTTGATATAATTCCCCTTATTACAAGATTAAAATTTTGTGCAAATACAAAATTTTAAAAATTTGGGGATATTTGAGGTGAACCCCACCAGTGCCATGTGGGATAAGAGGTGTATGACATGGACTAGCCACACCAGAAGGATGTGCGGGTATCCAACGTCTAGAATACACAGGCACAACAAAGAAATGTCTATGGGGGTACCCTGAAGAGAAGTCTATGGTGGAGCTGTGGAGAAGAGTCCACAGGTGCAACAAAGAATAAGTCCATGGGAGTTTATGGAGAGGAGTTTTTGGGGTGCCGCAAAGAAGAGGTTTGCGGGTGCAGCGAAGAAGAGGTCCACAGGTGCAATGAAGAGAGGTCTATAGGGGTACCACAAAGAGAAGTATGGCATTATCAGTCCATGTATATTGTTGCTCATTAAGTGCTCAAGGGTCAATAGATGAATTTGTTAGGTGATCTTGAAGGAAGAAAACATATTGGACTCCTGCACACATTGAGAACACTAAAGAGGGAGAAGGGTTTCCTTAGGGACTTTTGAGAAGCTAAAGGATTTTGTAGTATAGAAAGGGGATGTTCCTAGTGTTGTGTGGGCAGAGAAGGGAGTGTCATGGTTAAGCTGTCTAGTTAGTTACCTAGAGAGTTCTATGTTGAACAACTTGGCTGAGTCTAAGAGCAATTGGGTTAGATGAGTTTCCTAAGTGTCCATAGTCTGTTTTCTTCACCTTGGTGGCCTCATAACCCAACTTGGGGGTGGAATCCATAGAATATTTCCTTTGGTTGGTTGGAAAATGACTTCCCAACAACTAGTTTCCTTGGACCATATTGATCAAAACATAAGTGTTCCATATCTGTAATTGGATTCTTATTTATAATTCTAAAGTTAATATGTGTTTGCTTATCTATGAATTTGATAATGGAATTCATGAATGTATGATATTGTATGCATGCTTATTGTATTTTAAGCTTGCCTTGTAATTTATATCACCTTAGAGTTGATTTAACTCCTATATAGAGTTTTATGTTTGCATAAGGATTGTATTGACATGTTATAATATTTTATCATTTGAACTACCTTATTGCATTTGTGTTACATTTGAAGCTAGATGGCAATGACCATATATCAGTTTGAATCATCATTCATATTAGTGTGGTTGTACGTGAAACACCAATATGAAGTATGGATTTCAAACCTATCAAGGGTATCCAAAGTTTCCAAATCTAGCATTAAGTGCATAGCCCTTTGTTGTATTTGAAGTGATAACTTTGAATGAAAAATAGTTCGATGTTTGATGTTTAAGTCTCAAAAGAAGTACTTTAGTGGATGCATGTTGGCTTTGGCATCATGTGAGTCCTTCAAAAGAGGTTCAATATTTCAAATACCCCTAATGATTCATCAAGGCATATCAAAAGATATGTTCCTTCAATATTTTGAAGATCCTTGGTGGTTCATTGGGTGTATCATATGACGTGTTTCTTCAATCTTTCGAAGAGCCTTGAGGTTTCATCAAGGAACACTGAAACTTGAGTTCCTTCAATCTTTCAAAGAGCCCCAGGATTTCATTAGGACATATCAAAAGATGCACTTATCGATCTTCTAAAGAGGATCAATGGTTCATTGGTGTATATTGAAAGATTTGTTCCCTTCGATCTTTGGAAGAGCTTTGATGGCTCATCGAGGCATATTGAAATATATTCCCTTTTGATATTTTGAAGAGCATCAATGGTTCAACATGGCATACATAAAGATGCGTTTGAAAATCATTTGAAGGGACCTAATGGTTCATTGGGGCATATCAAAAGTGTGTTCCCTTTGACCTTTCAAAAATCTATGGTGGTTCATCGAAGCATATCAAAATATATCCCTTTGATCTTTCAAAGGGGCTTAATGGGTCTGAGTTTCGAATGATGAGTCAAAGTAGCATTTTAATCAGAATCGATAATCTTTGTGAGCAAGGGTTGATTGTTGGTATAGATGAATCCTTTCATATGAACTAAGGTAGAGTCATTCAAAGGAAAGAAAATTGCAATAAGGTATCTGAAGGGATCCAAGCCAATGTAAAAAGAAGAAGAAAAAGATTTTTAAAAAAACTCTCTGCATAAACAAGGATATAGAGGGGGGTGGGTACATGACATCCACAGTTGAAAGAGAGAAATTTTGTGTGTTAGAATGGTGGAAATGCACAAATTCATTTCCCTTAGTGGTTATTGAGAAATAACTTAGTGGAAATAATATGATAAATGAGGGTTGTTAGAGGGTCTAGGAGGTTCTACTAGTGGTGGTGGGAGGTTCTACTAGTGGTCGTGGCTGGGGTGATCTCTTTGGCAAAAGTGTATGGAAGAAAGGGGGCGTGGTTTAGGAGTTTAGTAAACGGAAAAAAAAGCATGGAAAGAAATACCATAGAGTAGGTGAGGTAGAGAGCCACATGAGAGAGAGAGAGAAAGAGGTTACAAGTGGAAGGGGAGTCGAGCCATAGGGAGGAAGGGCTCATGATTGGATTGCAAGGAAGGGAGACAAGAGGAGTAGTGACAATTCCCCTTATGTGAAATTTATTACAACTAGGACATGGGAAGAGGGTTGCAACCCATGTTCCCAAGAGAGGCAAGTAAGGTGGGGGGCTTTGGTGCTCTCCCCATGTGTTGGGTATGTATTATATTGATACAATATTGCAAAGATTTAACATACATGAAAGTAAATCGATCAAGGTCTCTATTATTGTAGGTGTAATCCTATTTGTAGACCTATGTCCTAAGACCCAGGTAGAGGAAGAATACATGTCATGAGTTCCCTATGCAAGTGTTGTTGGTAGTTTGATGTATGCAATGGTATGTACTAGGCCAGACATCACCCATGCAATGAGAGATTTGAGTAGATATATGTCAAAACCAAGGAAGGATAATTGAACATATGTAAAGGGTCTTCAGGTATTTGTGTGGCAATAGAGATTATGCAATTTGCTACCAAGGAAGACCTAGAATAAATATAGTAATAGGTGTACATGGATTTGACGTTGATGCAGACTGGGATGGAGATATTGATCACAAAATATATATAAGTATTTAACCTATTTGGAGGAGCTATCAGTTGGATTAGTAAGGGATAGGTTGTAGTTACACTCTCAACCATCGAAGTTAAATACATGGTGGCCACCCATGCATTTAAAGAAGCTGCATGGTTGCAAAGATTGTCTTCATGTATTGGGTTGTATAGAAAGTTGTAAGGTTAGATTGCAATAGTTAGAGTGCAATATTTTTTTCAAAGAGTCTTGCTTATCATGTTAAAACAAAGCATATTGAGGTGAAACACCACTTTGTGAGAGATATGGTTGAAGATAAGAAGGTGTTGTTGGAAAAGGTTGACACCTTGATTAATGTTGCAGACTCATTGATGAAGTTTGTTAGTACCGAGAAATTCTCTTGGTGTAGAGAATCTATGGGCATTATTTGCCTGAACTTGTGACCCTATCAGTACGTGGCCCACTATTCTGCAAAAAAAACAACAAGTGGGAGAATGTTGGGTATGTGTTATATTCTTTGCATGTGGGCTGCATCACCTTACGATCATGGTTAAGTAAATTTGTTTTGCTATTTTTCTTCATAAAATATGTAATTAATCCCAATTAAGGGATTGGGGTCTAAATCTAATATGGTTTAAAGGGTTAGGGTTGTAGATGCCACAAAATACCTAAATATGGTATTGTGAATGGTTAAGAAACATAATGAGAAAGACAGGGGTGCGGCTCTAAATTTTGTTGGTTTTTCTCATTAAGGGTTTCTAGGGTAAATCTCTATGTAATATACGTGTGTTATTGTTTAATCTGTGTTTTTCTTAAGAATCTGTATTCATTGTTTCACTTCACAAGTTTAAAACTTACACCATGGTTATGCTATCAAATAAAAATGGAGAAAAGACAAAAGCTCGTGGGGTAGAGTCTTGGGTCCCCCACAAGTTGTGGTAACATAAAAGAGGGGAAAGGGGGATATGGGTATACATCATAGCAATCACCATAACATTAAACCCAACACTAAAATATGAACCATAAACACATCATGGCTCTAGAATCCAATGTTTAACATAGCACAAACTACTATACCATTAAAGAAACACATTTGGAAATTCCATGAATCAATGGTGCTAAGGTGGTTGTCCTAGCCCTCAAATCCTCCATTAAGTCTCTTGTAGTAACATTCATGGATACTCTTTACTATGTGTTCTAGGTGTGTGGGAGAAGGAGGTACATGGGTGCGAAATATACACCCTTATCTCTCCTCACGTGTACCCTCTTAAGTGTTCCCTTATATCTTGAGAAGCATGCCATTTGAAAATCACTTCATAAGGAGGGTGCTCTGGTTTTGAGTGGGTCCAAAGTACAGGTGACAACTCCTCTTTCATGTGCATATACTTGAATTTCAACAAGTTGTCTTTGACTTCATTGGCTAGTGGAGAGACCTTAGACCACTTGATGAACGCCATGTAGATAGTTTGAATTTGCAAGTTTATTGATAAGATGAAGACCTTATTTTCTCTATTTTTTAAATACTCAAAATTGCGTATACTTCCCAAAATCCCATAAGTTTTGCATTGAAATAACTAAAATTTCCATGCACTTTTGAAGGTTGTAATTGAGCCATATGGAGTTAGAATGATGCTTAGGATACACCAACAAAAAGATCTTAGAGGATTATTAAATTGCCTAACTAACTTTATGATTTGATGTTGGTATAATACAATTTTTTATTGAGGAAAACTTTACCCTTATGAAACTAAATCATCATTAATGTTGAATTGTACCCACTTGCACCCTGAATTTGAAAACCATCACTTAATCATTTAGAGGTGATTAGGGAAATCAATATACCACTAGAAAGCTTATTATGATTACTTCATAGTCACCATACTAGAGTTTTATTTTTTTAATGTTAAATCCTATTTATTATTTCCTAAATATATGCTATGTAATATTTGAGGACCCAACACCTGAAACGACTTCGAAATTTTGTGATAGCTGCACTTAAGAAAAATAACATTAAACATGCAAAATATAAAGCATAAAAATTAACTAAGGGTCTAACCTACTAACTCCTAAAGCATAAAAATTAACTAAGGGTCTAACCTACTAACTCCTAAAGCATAAAAATTAACTAAGGGTCTAACCTACTAACTCCTATAGAAGGGAAACTTTAATCCACAAAATTTATCAAATATATTTGCATAAGTGGAATCCATACAAATCATTAAGCAACTTGAAAAAAAAACTCAAAATAGAGTTAAAATTAATTGAGTTACAACCTTTCGAAGTTTTCAAATTGAAGACGAAGCCTAAAACACTAGATTTTTAAAACATTGAAGAACAAAATTTTCTAAAACCACCTATATTATTGTGTAGTGGGCAGAAAACCAAACCTTACAAAATAATTGCCAGAACTAATGTTTATCTAGTTCCTAATAAAGCAAGACAGACTTGCAAACATTATCTACTCTAACTTAGACAATGACCTAGGAGATAACAACACACGATCTCAAAGCTTTAAATTAGTCTCAAGAAGATCAATCATGACAACTTTCTTATTATCTTTAAAACACATAAAAAGAAAAATCATAATACACCCAAGTCACATTTCAAGTCGAACAATAACTATATTATTTTAGAATATAAACTATCTATATTAATCAAACAACAAAAGATGAGAATACAAGTCCAATTGTAAAAAATAACCACACTAAAGAACAAACACTTTTAATGATATATGTTTATTGAAGGTGTTTATATGAGCATAATAAATATAGGCCAATTATGTCATGATGTCAAACCCAAAAGATGTATATGAAGTAACTCCATGAACATACAATTCATAATGCATAGTGTTGGGAGAGGTGACCAACTAATTTAAAATTTGAAAAGCTAGTGCCAAGGGACTATCCAAAGGTCTAATTACAGCGTGGAACCTTCGGATTTTACGATTACATTCTTACAAAATTTATGCTAGGATTCTTCTTTCAAGGAAGCTTGATGGTTTTGACAAAGAATTAAATTTCATCAATTGATATGGGCCCTATCTAGATCAACGCCCTTTTTGGGATCGTGTTTGTGAGGACCATATCTTGGAATCAAAAAATTTGATCCCAGTAGGGGATCTAAATTTTACTTGGGCCGCTTCGGAGATTTGGGGGCATCATTCTAAGCTTGATCCGTTGGGCCAATATTTCTCAGAGACCTTCTCTTCAAAAAACCTTATTGACATGGAACCCATACCTCTTGTTTCTACCCGGTGCAATGGAAGGAAGAACGAGGCTTGCATCTTGAAGCGACTTGATCGCTTTCTTATTTCTGAAGAGCTCTTGGATAGATTTTTCAAGTACAGGTCTTGGGTACATCAAATAATGATCAATGATCGCCTTCCTATTCTTTTCCATTTTGAGATAGACAACAATTATAATAGGTTTCCCTTCAAATTTTACTCTATTTGGCTATTGGATTAGGACTTCAAGAATAAGGTGATTGATCTCTGGATAAACATGGATGTGTCAAATGATCTTTCTGCTATGGAAAAACTGGTCACTAAATTAAAAATACTCAAGAAATATATGGTGGATTGGGATAGAGAAAAGAAAAAATATTTGACACGGGATTTAGCTAAGTTGGAGACACACATTGAGTCACTCCTTTTGGCTAGCCGTTTTGGCCCACTTTCTCCAAGAGACAATGCAACCTTAATAGAACTGGAGGAGAATAAATTAGGCATACTAAAAGTGTAGGAGGACACCTGGCACTTGAAGAGTCGAGCTATTTGGATCAAGGCGGGAGATCAAATTACTACATTTTTTCATAAATTTGTTGAAATCAGACGGATCCATAAGGCTATTTGGGATTTAAATGACAGGGATGGAAAAATAAAGGAGATATTCATAGGTAGGTTATCCAGCATTTCAACTTCTATATCAGGATCCAAAATCTACTTCCCCGTTAGAACAATTCAAAATGATAAAAGAATATTCGCGATTCTTCTCAGATGAAGAATGAAATAACATATTTGCTCCGGTCACTCTCCAGGACATTGAAGCTATTTTAAAAGTTTTTGCGAAAGTCAAAAGTCTCGGTCCAGATGTTGGACTTTGGAGCTTTTCATTTCCTTTTTTAATATTATGGGTCTAGATATTCTAGAGGCCGTGGAAGAATCTTGTACTAAGGGCTTGATGTCAGTCGCACTTAACTCCACTTTTCTAGCTCTCATCCCTAAATGCTCCCACCTTGCAGGATTTAATGATTTTCGTCCTATATCTCTATGCAACTTAATTTATAAAGTTATATAAAAAATCATTGCTGTGGGATTGAATCCAGGCCTATCTAAATTTATTTCTATGGATCAATTTGGTTTTTTGGAGGATCGACAAATGCTCGATGTTGTGGGTGTTGCCCATGAGGTTTTACATAGTACCAAATCCAGGCATATTAAAGCACTCATCTTAAAACTTGACCTAGTCAAGGCTTATGGCCGTGTGGACTGGAATTTTCTTAGGCCGATTCTAATACATATTGGTCTTCCCTGGGTTGTTAGTAGATGAATTATGGCTGGTGTGACTTCAGTGAACTTTGTAGTTCTTGTAAATGGGGCTCCTACAAAATTCTTTAAAGGATCTAGGGGACTCCGACAAGGATGTACCCTTTCCCCTCTATTGTTTCTTCTTGTAATCGAAGGCTTAAGTAGGCTTATCATCAAACCAAAAGTGAAAGGAACCATTCAAGGAATAAACATGACAACCCATTCCTCAGTGACACACACTCTATTTTGTAGACGATGTTATGCTATTTTGGAAAGGTCTATTATCGGAATGTCAGAAATATGAATCTATACTAGATCCGTTATGTAATGTTTCAGGGATGTTAATCAACAAGGATAAATCATTGTTCATGGAAAATGAAATGGAAGGAAATTAAAAAATGCTGATCAGTCAATTTTTCCCATTTAAATTTGACCCTCTTTCAAATGGAACAAAATATTTGGGCTTTCACATTAAGCCTAATGATTACCATGCAAGTGATTAGCAATGGATTTTAAAGAAATTTGATAAGCGGATAACCCATTGGTGTTGGCGATGGTTGACTATGGGTGGGAGGATCACTCTGGCTAAATCGGTATTACAGAACTTATCAGTCTACTGGTTCTCATTATGTAAAGTCTCTAAATCCATCATGGTGGGTATTTGCAGGAGGATTTTCAATTTCATTTGGTTAGGGGGTAATGATAGAAAGAGATGCCACCTTGTTAATTGGCATAAACTTTCTAGACCAAAACATCTTGGTGGATGGGCATTGAAAAATATTACTTTATTTGCAAAGGCAGTGTCTGCAAAGAGTCTCTGGCGGGCTCTTTTTTTTAACGAATCATCTTGGAGCAAATTGATTAGAGAAAAATACCTTAAAAATGTCTCTTTGGTGCATTGGTTCAAGGATGGAAACACAAATTTCAAGGGTGTCTCAAACTTCTGGAGCGAGATTCTTGGATCCTTTCAAACCATTGCTCAATGGATTGCATGGGTTCATGGTAATGGTAGAGAGATCAGAGTGGGAGAAGACCCTAATCTAGGTGGACCTTCGCCCTTCAAACTACCAACAGAACTAATTCACTTTCTCCAAGAAAATGGTTTTTTACCTTGAACCAAATTACTACCTACCATAATTCCAGATCTGGTTATCACTCATGGATATCCTCTCAACAGATGGGTCTTTATGGTTCATTGAGAAATGAAAGGTCGGTATACATTTTGGGCCTTAAAAGAATTAACATACAACTGTCTGATAGAAAGGACAACATGGTATGGTCCTGGAATGAAGCTACAAGTTCTGTTACCACAAAGTTGATCTATGAGTCTTTTTTCTTTGAAGAAGCAGTCCACACTCATTGTTGGTTTAAGACTAGTTGGAAACAAAACTTGCCTCTTAAGATTTCGTGCTTTATTTGGTTGGCTTTGGATAATAACATCCTGACCCAAGACAATTATATCTACAGAGGTGGATGTGGACCAAATAGGTGCTCCCTTTATTACCAGGATGAAGAAGTTGTAGACCATCTATTTTCTCAATGCCCTTTTATTGACCAATTGTGGCAGGCTTTGAGAATGGCTACAGGCTTGAGATCCAGTTGGCAATTTGTTACTTTTCAGGACAATATGTGGCACTGGACTTGTTGCGAGGACTATTGGGTTGTTTTGCCATGTTTTGTTGCTTGGGAACTATGGAAGGCACATAATTTCTATTTGTTTGAAGGAAAAAATCCTTTCATTGCTGCAATCTGTAGCATAGCGATGGCGTAATTTAGGGATTTTAACACTCCTCTATCCAATTCGCCAAGTCAGTATGCTAAGGTTTTGCATTCCCATCTTGCTCCGATTGAAATTTTCCCATGTGGTTATTTTGATGGGGCCTCTAAGAGAGGTGCCACAATCAGTGGGGCTGGTGCAATCTTAAGACTAAATGAAGACCATTTTTACAAAGTCTGGATGAATGGAGGTCAGGGCACCAACACTAGTATGAGTGAGTTGATGGCCCTCTGGATGCTCCTCTTATTTGCTAAGTCCATTGGTATTTTTGCTTTACAAGTAATGGGCGATTCCATGACAATCATTAACTGGGCATCGAGGATTTCTTCCCTCAAGGTTTTGCAGTTATCTTCTCGGTTGGAGGCGACTAGGAGCCTCATAATGGTTTTGGTCAAATCACTTTTTGCACATTTACAGGGATTTCAATAAGCTGGCGGATGAGTTATCCAAGAAGGCCCTTTTGGCTCCCGAGGGCATCATTTTCTCGGAAGAGTGGTCATCAGATCATCTTCTCTCTCAGGGCTCCTTGGATGTTTTGCAAATTTAATTATATGCACTTTATTGCAGCTATACATTATTCTCTTTTTTGTGGTCGTATTCTTACTTATTTTTTGCAGGTACCTAGCTCTAACGGTTTTCCAACAAATTGTTGTATTTTTGGCGTTTTTTTGTATTAAGCCTATTCTCTTTGAAGAGTCCTACTATGGATTCTTGCATGTTTGTGGCTGCTACTTTTTGTCCGGGGGATGGTTTATTTTTGGTTGTGCTCGAGCTTGCATCTGGGTCGTCCTGTTGGACTTTTTATGTATTTTATGTTCCTTTCCTTTGATGGAGTTGGTGGCCTTGAGTTGGGTGCTTTCCTCGATGTCCTATGATGGACTTTATGAGACTTAGTACTATGTTTTTGACTTAAATATTTCTTTCCCACTGGAAAGGGGTGGTGTGATCTCTGTTAGGAAGCTTTCATATGTAAAATTATCAATACTATTATAATATTAATGGTATGTTATTTTCTCTTTAAAAAAATGTAAGATCATTAAAATAACATGTTATTGAAAAAATATTATCATTAAAATAACATGGGTTATTGAAAAATATTATCATTAATCTAAAAGTGTAATAATATTATCATTATCTTAATAATGATAGAAAAAAATATTTTAATTATTTTAATAATTGCACCAAGAGAAGGGAGGTGCTCTACAACCCAATATGGGGGAGATGTTGTAACATTTGTTCCTAACAAAATAATTAAAAAAATTCATGTCAGCTCATAAAATAAACCAGCATAGATCCATCTTAAATCTGTATCTATCAAGCACCGAGAGGGATCCAATTTCTTAAGGTGTATTTCTTTTTTAAATTTAAACTCAAGAAATTTGATCTCTCTTGATTGATAGATCTGGGTTTAAGTTTAAAATTTTTATTTTATAAACGAACATCTATTTTTTAATTACTTTTCATAATATTTTATTTTATGAACAAACATGGATTTTTTTAAATACTTTCTATAATTTAATTTTTTATTTTATGAGCCGACATGAATTTTTTAAACTATTTTGTTAGTAACGTTACATGACACACTCACACATGTTACAACATCTCCCTCATACTGGGTTGTAGAGCACCTGGTTTCACTCGGTGCAAAAATTTATGGAAAGTATTTAAAAAAATCCATGTTGGCTCATAAAATAAAATATTATGAAAAGTAATTAAAAAATCGATGTTAGTTTATAAAATAGAAACTTAAAACTTAAACCTAGATCTATCAATCAAGAGAGATCAAATTTCTTGACTTTAAATTTAAAAAAAAAAAATACACCTAAAAAAATTGAATCCCTTTAAGAATTTAGAATGGATCTATACTAGTCTATATACAATGGAAAATATATTTTATTGCTCTATATTTCATAATTCAAATATTTTTAATTTTAAAATTATAACTTGAAAAAGTATTAAAAATATATCTCATTAGTGGATGTCGCTCAAACTAATAGTAAAACATGTTAATATTAAAAACAATTCATATCTTTCCTCTTAAACATATACTAATAATGAAGCAACTTCATAATAATCAAGAGTCTAGGAAACCATCAACCAAATGTGTTCTTTATTGATACACGAAAGCATGACTTCAGTCTGTGAGGTCATACGAGCTTATTAAGAAATAGAATAAGGTTATAAATACTTGATGCCTTTAATTTATCTTTTGATTCTCACTCACTTTAAAAAAAGTACGGCGCCTACGGTTACACATGAGTGGTTGGGAAAAGAACCAATAATCATTTAAAGGGTGACCTGCATATTTTAAATATTTATTTAATAAAATAATTTTAACGAAAAGCAAATGTCGTTAAATAATTGTTGATTATGGACAGAAATATTAAATTTAATAATTTATATTATAGATAATATTAAATATAATAATTTATATTATAAATAATAATATATAGTAAATGGGAGTTAATTTTTGTTAGCTTATTTGATTAAGGTGTGGGTCTGGTCAGTACAGTTTAATTCTTCTTAGGGGTGCTCCTAGGTTGCAATTCTTAACCAATGATTTATTGCTACCAACCCAAGCGACCGACAATAATGAACAAAAAAAAAGATATAGTAAATGAGAGTTAATATAAATATTTTTAAGAAAAACTAAACTTTTATTTTAGAGGATATTTTTTCACATTTTAATATATTATTAATTATGTATAGACTTTATTGTATTAATTAGTATAGATATATTTTAAACTTGGATTTATGAAGTAGTGAGGGATCTAATTTCCTGAAGTATAATTATTTATTTTATGAAAAAAAATTATTTATTTTATTTCATATATTTTAAACTTTTTATAAAAAAATTTGCACCTCAATAAATTTAATCCTCTCTTACTTAATAAATCAAGGTTTTCTTACTTAATAGATGAAGATTTAAGTTTTAATTTTTATTTTATAGAATCATTTTTTTCTTTAAAAAATTAAAATTATAAATAAAAAACAAATTAGATATATCATTATAAAAAACAAATTAGATATGATCATTATTAAAAAATTATATTAAGTTTTGTATCTAATCATGGTTAATTTTTCTTGGAGATTTATATAGAAATTTTTAAATCATATATCATTTGTAAATTTATAAAAAAATATTTTATTAATATTTTACATATTATTTATCTATTTTTTCATAATAATACAAGTACAAATTCCATCAATTTTCACATTTCTTTTTTTCTATTTACATGTTGAAAATGTTGAAAATAAATTGAATTAAATTATGTTTGAACAGGTTCAATTTTCTCATAAATTAATAATTTTCTAATAGATATGTTCCATTCATAGACTAATAACAAGTCACCAATTATTTATAAGTTTAGGACAATATTAACAACTTTATAACCACCAACTCTAAAAAGATATTGGCCTTCATGCTCAAAGCAACTTTGAAGGTGCACATCTTGAGGGACCCTTTTTCACATTTGTCCATAGAAGATATAAAAAATAATATATGAGATGTGATAATTGTGTTGAGGATAGTGAAGTGAGGTGTATCTCAAGTCAAAGTAATGATAATTAGTTTATTAAAAATGAACATATCATAATCTCATTTTAAATCTAAATGCAAATGATAACAATTCGAATAATATAATTATTCATTATGATATAATTGTATCTAAGTTTTAAATCTAAATGCAAATAATAACAATTCGAATGATATAATTATTCATTATGATATAATTGTATCTAAGAGAGTGAGATAAGATATATTTAAAATCAAAGTAATGATAATTAGTTTATTAACAATGAACATATCATAATCTTGTTTTAAATCTAAATGTAAAAGACAACAATTCATTCATTATGAGATAATTGTATTGAAGATAGGGAAATCTAAATGTAAAAGATAACAATTCATTTATTATAAGATAATTGTATTGAAGATAGGGAAGTGAATTGTACCTAAAATCAAAGTAATGATAATTAATTTGTTAAAAATGAATATATCATAATTTTGCTTAAATCTAATTGTAAAAAAAAACCATTTTTTATTCAAATATTTAAATTAAATTTTAAAACAAAATACAAAATACAAAATTATTTATTAACTTAATAAAAAATAAATACACCCATAAAACTTAAATTCACTGCCTCATCCTTGATATTTACTAAATTGATGTCATTCTAATAATCTTTCATAGTGCTCTTGGCATGTCTCATTTTGAAAAGGCAATGAAGATGGCATATGGAAGTGGGTCTCAAATCTAACAGGACGAGTGGCCCCATCCCTTTCCCTTTTCATGAAAAGAGAATCACCTTTTCTTTTTTATGAAAAGAAAATCAAAAGGAGAATCCATCAATGTTCGGTAAGGCATGTTACCTGATAAACTTGGCTTTGTCCTTAGCAACCTTTTAGGTTATTGTTGCCACGTGACAACCCAATTCTCCTTGTCTCTAAACACACAATCCCTTGAGATTCTATAAAAGTGTAGAAAACCAACAAACCTAGGACGTGGGATTCCTTAACCTCAAATTCACAAAATCAATTCTTTATTTATTTTTAATTGCTAATAACATAGATGTTGTTTGTCCAGGCTTGGTTCCCAGCCTGGAGATTTCCCATGTCTATCTGACACATGGCGGTCCTGCACTGGATAAAAGCTATTTGCAAAGAAGATATCTACAGTTTTTTTACCTTTGACCGTGTTTGAACTTTCCATATCAAATAGAAGTTTCGGGCGTTAATTGTAGCCCAGCATAGATGGGCTTCTGCATTGTTTTCCACACAATTGACGAACTGGGTTTTCCCTGCGACGGTTTTTATCCTGCCCCAACTTCTTACGTCGCCATCCGGGTGCAAATTTTGTGCAGCATTGATGGGTAATTATGTTCCCTAGCCTTGAGACCCACATCAAAAATACTGTAAGACGGTATTTTATTTGGGTGGGGAAGGAGGTAAGAAGAGGCCAGAGCAGTACCCAGATTCTCGGATTTTAATTTATCAAGCGAATGTGAGGTGCCCACGAAGGGACACCTTTCCAGTCTCTTTCAGGTGATCGTATTGACGATGTAGGAAATGCGCCACGTTTTAACGGTACTCTCATATCCATTAAACTTTATCTTCTAGCTCGCTTATTGTTTCTTAGGATTTCTTCCCCTTCCTTCATTTGCCCACCTGGATTCTGTGAACTGTAAAGGTAGCCTCTGAGATTCACCATCTTTTTGTTTTGTTTTTTAAACCAATTTATTTCGGATTTGTTTTATTCCCTTTTCTTTGTATTTAAATGCTTCCTATGTTTTATGTCAATGCAACGGATAGTGGGGTAGAATTGGGAAGGTGAGCTGATGAATGTGGATTTGTTTCTGAATCGTTGAATCGGAATGAAATCTTCCATTTTTCTTTTATCTGAATAAACTGAATTTCATCTGTGGCAGAATGATCTTTTCCTTTTTGTTTGTTGGGTTTGTAATTTGGTGAATATATGGATTTTAATGCAGGAGACAGGATGATCTTTTCTATTTTGTTTGTTGGGTTTGTAATATGGTCAAGTTCTGGTTTTTAATGCAGGAGGATTGAGATACATTTCAGTTTGCCCCTTGAAAGGTTGAAGAGATTAGGAGGACAAAGGGTAAGGCCCTCTGCAAATTTTCTGGTTGATCAATTGTAGGAATTCCCTTCTCTTTGCCTTTGTGCTTTTGGATGGGTCTAGTCTGTTTCTTTATTTTAAGTTTCTGTGGTAGTGATGGACTCCATTCATTGAATGTGTCAAGGGTAGTTTTGGTATGCGGGGTTCGATATTGTTAACGGGGGATGCATTTACAAGTTCCACTTGGAAATTGATTCTGTGAAGCCTTTCTATTCCTCTCTCGAGGAGGGGGGTTATAAGACTTGGTCAAATTGTAGAAAAACAAGGATATTAACTGAATTTTTCTGCTGATTTTGGAGAGTGGAAAATTGGCTATGTTGATGGTTACTATGGGATCAAGGATATTTTTTTTCGTTGCCACAGCAACGGTTATATTTGTATTGGAGCAGACTTAACTTCGGCCTAACCCAGACAGTGTTCAAAACAGATTACAGAATTGTGCAGGTCTGACTCAACAGAGGAGAGGCTCCACTCTGTGAGGTGTTTGGTCAAAATTAAAATTGTTCTTCTGCCCCAAATACTGCAGGTAAACTGTTTAACAAACTGGCCAACTAGAAATAGAAAACGACAAAACATAGAAAGTGAAACTAGTATTTCAGGGCTGCATTGGCTACCAATTCTACCGGCATATCGGTGTCTGATTCTGCTGCACAGTGGGGACCTGGCTGAATTGTCTCCATTGTGTCGTGACTGACTGCTCCAATTTCAAATTTTTCTGAAAGAGGCGCCCTAGAGCAGTTTCATTTACTGTCCTCCCTTGCTTGCTCTCATGTAGTCTGCCCTCTGTCTCCAATTTGCAGATGTTCCTATTTTCCTCCATTGTCCTCAAGCAGTTCTCCAATTGGGATTTCCAGTGAGTAGTTTGCAGAGTAGAATAGTGGACATCGCCTTGGTTATTACTGAGATTCCAATTGGTGGTACTCAGGGCCTGCTTTAAGGCATGAACCCCGCGGGAGAGCACATAACAACAACAGATGCAGTGGTCTCCTTTGACGGCAGGGAAGAAATGAGCAGAGAGATGGAGAGGAGTAGAGGAGAAGGCATGGGAGGGAGGAATGGGGGGCCGGGGAGGAATGAAAGGAGAAGGGAGGGAGGTGGCACGAGATAGGAGGGGCTGTGCGAGGGAGACAATGAGGTGTCATCATTTGGTGGTGGAGAGGAGGGAGGGGTGGCATGGAATAGAGGGGGAGGAGGATCCCTTTTTAATTCTTGAAACCAAAAATTCACCCTTGTTTATCCTTAAACCTCTTATGCAAATAGTCCAACTTGATCATGGGATGTGGGATTAGGATGTTTCAGACCATTCTTCTTGCTTCAGGAAGTTTGTGCCCAATTATAGTGTGACCCCTAAGTTAGCCATAACATCAACTTCCTTGTTTTGATTTCTTTTAATGTGGAAAAAGCTAACACCACGAAATATTTAATGAGAGGCTCAATTCTTTGGAGAGTGTGTTATATTTGTGAGGAGGATAATTGAGTCTTGTTTAGGAGTGCAGAAAGGATGATGTTGGAGTTGCCAAGGAGGACTGACTGGCAGGTAAGGGTGCTAAGAAGTTTGATGCCTTGGAAGACTGCAGGAAATTCTGCTTCATTGTTTGCCGCTTCTCCTATTCCCCATGTGGTATCATACCTTACAGTCCCATACATAACAGCACAGAAATTTGAAAAGTTGATTTATTTGAGGAATTGTTCAGTTTGATTTGGTTCACTGGTTCCATCTAATTTTATAATCTGTCCACTCTAGTTCTGGCTTGGCTTTGTTGAGCAGTTGATGGTCCCTTGCCCTGTCTGTGTTTTCCCCTGGATAAGGGTTCAATCCGCCTTCCTCTATTACTATATAATAGAGAAAGAGAAAGAATCAGATCCATCTGACCCGTGGCATTCCTTACAGTCCCATAGCTAACAGCAGATACAGAGCCATAATTTCACTTAGGAGTAAAGGCAAAGGTGGGGAGGGGGCATGGCCGCATAAATAATTGTAAACTACAGGATGTGTGAGTTAAAAGAAAAATTCGGTGACTGCTATAAATTTTAAATATAGAAATAAATAAAATAGTTCAAAATTTTCTTATCCAAATTTTTGTTGAATTTTTTGAGGAACTATATAATAGAGAAGGAAAAAGAATCAGATCCATCTGACCTGTGGCATACCTTACAGTCGCATGCATAACAGCAGATACAGAGCCATAATTTCACTTAGGAGTAAAGGGAAAGGTGGGGGGGGGGATGGCCGCATAAATAAATGTAAACTATAGGATGTGTGACTTGAAATAAAAATTCGGTGACTGCCATAAATTTTAAATATAGAAATAAATAAAATAGTTCAAAATTTTCTTATCCGAATTTTTGTTGAATTTTTTGAGGAACTGGTTTATTCATCTTTGATATTTTTCCATGCGGTATTGATTTCGAATCTGATTTTGAACTCGAACTTGGTAAGTATGATCTAAAGCTCATACCTCAATCTCTGATTTTGCTTTTCTGAAATAATTCTAATACATGGATCAAGCATTTGTTTTCTTTTTGTTGGCAATTACTATGATTCTGAAAATAATAATAGTCAGGACTGCATAAACAAAGTATGTGTCTCAACAAATGGCTTACCTTTCCCGAATATCTGATTCTGATCGTTAAACAAATGCCTTTTTTGTAGTATCAAATTCTTTCAATTGCAAAAATTAGAGTGGATCACCAGGGGTACATTTTCAATATTTCTCTGCCTACAACAACATACACTAGGAATCCAAAAGATTGGACAATATTTCTTTCCAACTATTGCAACCAACAATATTAATGCACTACTGATTTGAAAGTAAAAACAGAGATCCCAGATAGAGGATCTTAATGCAGAATAAGGCACAAAATATGCTAATAGGGTCCACAGAACCTCTTGATGAGAGTGGAATCATGGCTTTGAGGGAAAAGATCTTAGAAGGGACTTCATGTATCTATGCTAATGAAAGGAAACTGAGTTTATTACCAAAAGACTCCCTTGAAAGGCCTTGTTTAGCACTGTCAAATGGCAATGCATGTCATGTTGTTAGATACCATGATGGTGATCCTACTAATTTTTTTTTTCTTTTTGAAAATTTTGGTGTAAGTTCTTATGACTTAATTACATTACAAAGGTTCACATTTGTTGCTGATATACAAACAATAACTTCATTATGCAGGTTTAGATTTGTTCCTGTTGCATTTAAATATGGAGGGGGAAACCTATTATGCTCCTGGGACTGGAAATCAAATAGATGGTAAGGTCTTGCAAACCTTCCAGAAAAGCTTTGGTCAGGTGCAGAATATTTTAGACCAAAATCGGTTGCTTATTAATGAGATAAATCAAAATCATGAATCCAAGATCCCAGATAATCTAAGTCGAAATGTTTCCCTAATTCGAGAGCTCAACAACAACATCAGTAGAGTGGTGGATCTCTATGCTGGTCTGTCCACCTCATTCACAAAGGCAATAGAAACATCTTCAGAGGGAGATTCAGCTGGGACACTAAATTCTGATGGGAAACCTGCTGTTGCTTCGGGACAGAAGAGATTTCGACCTCAGTTTTGAACTTATGTTGACAACTTGTAGAAACGTTTGTGTGCCATCATCATTCACAGGTTAAGGGTAGTATGGGTTGACTTAGAGTCTATTGCGTAGATGTAATGAACCAATCTCTATTTGAGATGCATAATTGTAGCATAATTGTACTGATAAGACTTTGACCTAGAATTTGGAGGGGATATTTTGGACTGTAATATGATGCATCTCAAAACTTTACTTGGATTTGATTTTTCCAAGTTTAATTGGTTTGCTTTTTGGAAGATTAATCCACTACTAGACTTGTAGGTAACTAAGATTCTTTAACTCTACATGATCTTTTAGAAGGCAGAAGGGTTCAGGCACTTGGGATTGTCAGGGAGTTAAATTGGATTCATGAACTACTGTTCTTTTGATTGGAAGTTGGCGCTTTAATGCTTGCTCAATCTGGATTGAATGATAAACTGTTAAGACTATCCAAGCATTCTAAGCAATTTGGACTTGAGCATGTGTTAACTGTATATTACAAGTATATGTGCAGATGTAAGGTTTCTGATGAATGGAGCTTTATACTGTTAGAGGGACAGTAATGATAAACAGTCTTATGTGTAGACTTGTGTTTCAGAGTTTTTCTATGAAAACCCACTTTGTGATGTGTTCATCTATTCTGTTATGATATACATGTAAGATGATCTTTACAATTTCCTTTTCTAGTCATTCAATTCAGTAAACATATGCTGGTGCACATGTGCTTTTTCTCAGTTCAACATACTTCTGAAATTATGTTGATCACTCTCTTACTTTTTTATGATAGAGACTTGGAATCTATGTTATATTTACATGGAGTACAAAATCTGCATCCTCCATACCCATAGGCAATTGCAACTTTCATATTTTTCTATGCAGCTTAGCATAGTAATCGCGAGAGATAACCTAGAGGTTTAAGCATCCAATCTTGAACACAAATTACAAAATTATGGTGAGCCAAGATAACTCTAACATTTTCCACCACAAAATTCATATCTCCAAGAACAACGGAAGGAAAACTAGAAGGATCACAGCACTACTTGTCGCCCTTTTGGTTTGAGTCATTTGTGCGTTGGTTAACTCTGAACTTCTTGACTGGCTGCGTTCCCAACTCCCCTTTGCGCTGGAAACTGAATTTCTTTCTAGCCCAAGAGAAGATGCTTCTGAGAGAAGAGCTCCTCTAAACAATCTAGTTGGAATTCCACTCTCTCCAACCTCCTCAAGGCAGATTAGATGGTGGTGAAATTGCCGGTGGTGCATCTTTCTTTAGTCTTGATGGCTTCAATAGTTGAATGTTGTTAACCCTCACCTCCAACTAGGGGTGCTCTATGTGCCTCTCCATTGTGTCTCTTCTCCCATCAAGAGATAATCTAATTGGGATGTCCCACCATAGCACCTTCTCCAACTAGGACACAACTACCTTCTAACACCATAACATCTGGTAGGTAGGAAGCAAAATAAAATAAACCCCTTAAGCCCGTTTTCACAGAAAGAGGTAGTTAAGATGATAAACGCCAAGACATCTTCAACATAAATGAGTATGATGATGAGGTGAGGTGACACTAGACGACATGATGGGGTTGCCTCCATTAAATAGGTGGTGAGACCATTGTCCAATGGGGAGGAGTGGCGACATATTGCAAATCAAACATAGCATGACATTGTGAAGGGCACCATCATGAGGAACATTGGTGGCTAGACCATGATCCAATGGGGGGGTGTTGACATACTATAAATCAATCATAGCATGACATATTGCAAAGGGGGTTGAAGAACATTGGGTGAGACAATGGGTGGCACAAAGTCATCGTGACGGGACATCAAGATGCTTAAGATCATTAAAGCTAATGGATGTTACCTTGTTGAGCCCTTAACAAGTTTCATGGCAAATCACATTCAAAATCGGGCCTTGTCTTTGAAGTTTTCAAATACTAAAGGGTTTTCAAGCTTAGTCAAGTACTTTGTCTTTTGAGCTTTTTGTAAATGTTTGAAAACTTTGCCTTTGTTCCCGATTTCCTTAGCCTTCTTCTCGATTTTGAAATTGGGCTCAATCTCTTGGTTGGGCCCCCTTCTCCTTTGCCTTCTTCCTGATTTTGAAATCGAGCTCGATCTCTTGATTGAACCTTTTTCTCCCTAGCCTTCTTCTTGACTTTGAAATTGGGATCGATACCTTGATCCGGCCTCTTTCTTTTTTGCCTGCGAACTCGAGTCCGATCTCCTAATTGAGCCTCTTTCTCCTTTGCACTTCGAATGTGTTTTTCCCCTTTCAAACAACCCCCTTTTCGCCGATTTCGAATGTATCTTTACCCTTTTCAAACTTGCATCTGATATATTAAATCAGCGCCCCTTTCAAGCATTCAAAAAGCATATCCAAAGGTAGAGATAAAGGCACTTGATATACAAATTGGCCTCATTTTTGCAATTGAGGCCTCTTTCAAGCTTTCAAAAAGTAGATCCAAAGGCAGAGAAGGTTTGAAGGTTCACAACAAAATATTAAGGCATAGTCACCATCAAAACCGCAATTTGAATTTCAAAATTGCTAAATCATAAAGTGGTGTTAATTGAGGCTCCTTTCAAGCTTTCGAAAAGTAGATCCAAAGGTAGAGAAGGTTTGCAGGTTCAAAACAAAATATTAAGGCCTAGTCACCATCAAAACCACAATTCGAATTTCAGAATTGCCAAATCATAAAGTGGTGTTTGTATAAGGTGATCCCTCAAGCTTAGATGCCACTTGGGCAGCGAGTACCCCCTCAACTGCTAGTAGCAGCTTCATCTCACATGAGCTACATGCCCAAAATAAAAAAAAGTAATGCTTGAAGGGGAGAGCAACCAAATGTTGAAATAACCATTTTTGGTAAGAACTCACGCATGTGGCCCTAATTCGCGTGATTAAGAGAGAGTGGTGGCCTCAAAACAAAAATTAAGCCCTAAGTCAAGGTCATAGAAAATTGGTCATGCCATTTGCAAGAGGTTTCATCAAGCACATATAAACAAGGCCTAAGGGGGAATCATCCAGTGACTTATGCCATGGGGATTGGCATTAGTGTTTGAAACCCTTCCATCACATATACTATTACAAAGACCTCAAGTTTTTCTAGGGCTAACTCTTCAAATCACCTTTGTGTCCTCATTGCCATATCTTAGCAATCCTATCTAGCAATGCCCCCCTCGAGTTGGAGAAGAGCCAACTGAAAGAGCAGGGAGGTAGTTACCGAGGTGACGATGGGTAACACCTCTAGGTTGCAGCTAGGCTAGCCTGTTCTTTGGGGCTTTAATCACACATGCTAGTTCAAGTTGTAACACACCCGATATATAAATCAACACCGATTTTGCAATTGGAGCCCCTTTCAAGCATTTAAAAAGAAAATCCAAAGGAAGAGAAGGTTTGAAGGCTCAAAGGTTCGAAGGTTTAAAATAAATATTAAGGCCTAGTCACCATCAAAATGGCAATTCGAAATTCAAAATGCCAAATCCTAAAGTGTTGTTTGTATAAAGTGATCCCTATAGCTTAGATGCCTCTTGGGTGACGAGTGCCTTCTCAATCACCAACAATAGCTTCATCTCACACGAGCCACTTGCCCATAACATAAAGTTGTGCTAAAAGGGGAAAGCAACCAAACACATAAAATAATCATTTTCGGTTAGAACTTGCATGTGGCCCTAATTTTGTGGGATCAAGAGAGAGTGGCAGCCCAAAAGTAGAAATTAAGCCCTAAGTCAAAATGAATCAATTAGCAGGCAGTGAGAAAATGAAGGGCTCTCATTGGTTGCCAAAAGATGCGTTTCTAACCTATTTTTGGGCTCATTTTCCCCAACAATCTATAAGAGAGATTTTCTCATTTTTGGAAAGGAGGTTTATTAGCGATTCATTTCAGTAGCTAAAGAGGGAGAAATAAAGAAGAGGCCATTAATAATTGAATATTTGCTTGGAGTATCATTATTTTTGTAGCAGCAACATTCATCTTCTTCTACTTCTCTTCTCTTTCATTCTCATTCTCATTGTAAGCATTATCTGAGTAATAGACATTGTCAAGGGAAGTAATGAAGCCTAGAATAATGGTTTTATTATCCCCAAGCCTTGGTGTGTTTATTCTAGAAATGAGATGATTGTTTTCAATAAGAATGTATAGTCCCTAACACTAGAGCTACTATTTTGTAAATGACTATTGAATTTATTGTGAAAGCAGGACTGAGGTTGTTGCCATTGGTAAATAATAGATTCAAGCAAGTTATGTAACATGTTGGTTTTCCCTCTCATTTTCTGTCTCACATTGTGTTGAATAAACCAATGGATCTGTTATCACACCATAGTAGCAGGGCTACTATTCTTGTTCAGCAGATATCTGCACATTCCAGAGCTTCCATTATTTAGAGCATGGCTATGATGATTATATATTTTTTTGATCACTCATGATTAGAGCAGTGTATTATTCAGACTTATGTTAGACCTTGTGTCAAGGCTGAGCCTTGAGAGTTCAGATTTGATGATCGATGTGACCCTTTATCCCATACAGTTTCAGTTTAGTGCTTGGAGATGTATTGCAGCAGTGTTTCAGATGGTATATGATGTTTATTACTATGATGATGTTGTATGATCTATGGATGCTTTATCACTGACTGTGGATTATTATCTTGTTCATTCAGTCATGATCACAGCATCTGCTTGGTATATTATTCCTGATGTGGCAAACTGTTTAAAATGAACTGTAAATTATAAAATGGACGATTTCTTGCACATTTAGGTCATTTAACAAAACCCACTGGTTTTCCACCTTACATAGATATGGTCTTCCCTGACAGCAGTTGTCTGCTAGTGTAGGCTCCATATTCACTTGACTCCATCCATACATGACTTTCCTATTTGACTTTAAACCTTGACCTATCTCATTTGACTTTCTGATACTGAGGACTTCCCCATTTTTCTATCTCTGTGTTTGGACCGCATCCCTGTATATTCAGTGTCTCGGCTCTAAGTTGGTGACAAAACTTGCCTTTGGTGAGTTGGATTGTAGGCCTAAATCATTCTGGTCGGTTGTCCCGATGTTTGGCATTGGCTCGAACTCCCCCTAGTCACTTGAGATGTTGTTGGCTAAAACTGAAAGCTCATGTTCTACTTATGGAAACTTATAAATTAGCCCATGGAAACTAAAAAGGGCAAGAGCGATGAACAGCTAAAAATACTCCTCGAAGAGTATAAGAAAGGTCCAAAAAGCAATGGTTCTTAAAAGTTATATCTAAACAATTGCTGACCTTATATGTATTTGAAAACATGCCCTGGATGCAAGCTGCAACTAGTTGTGCTTATCAGCACACCTGAAATCCGAAGGGTTATGTAGGCCAAAAAGGCCATGAAATGAAATTGAATGATCCTAATGAACCTGGATCAACTTGATGTAGACATGGTGCCTAAGTTGAATAAGCACTCTCTGAACAACTTATTCATTTGTGAGGCACAGCCATCCCCCGTGTTATTTTGTCCAGCACAGAGTTTGTAGCTTTCCCCTTTCTCCCAGTCCAAAGTATTTTTGAGTTAAGTTAGACAGGTCAACCCCTTGGCCCAACCTTGTTCCTAGCCTTCATCCTTCACTAGTAGTTTGACCATGTCCAATGGGTGAGTTTGTTATTTGAACTATTGTGCAAGTAATTTTATATAACAAAGGAATATGCTAACTTGATTAATGCCACTGAATGGATCTTATACTTTAAGCTTGGCTGTGAGAATGATTAGACAAGCATGTCTTAGTCTACTGATGTGATTTATCCTTGGTTGTATATTATTGGGATCTATGATGATGTGGGCCATGTATAGATGCCTATTGATGATGATTGATGGTCCCACATACTTGATAATGATATCATATGATGGACATATGATGCAGATGATGATTGATGCAGTTCAGTAGGTTTATTTATTATTTCAGATCAACAGTTTATGCATTGTCCATATATGTTGGACCCTACAGCTGGCCCAATAGGGCAACCCATGGTGTATGAGTACACATTTCTAGTGGATTTGGGTCTTCTAGATCCAATGAGACACTTATCTTTCAGTTCCGGGCACTTCTGACAGTGATTGATGCAGTTTTACACTGGTTGACCAGATTTGGGGCTGATTTCCCAACCTGAGCAGCAGGGGCCATGAAAGGCCAGTTCACCTAGGGCGCTGATGATGGAGGGGGTGGTCCAGCCACTTGTTTTTACCATTTACCCCCCCTTCTGGAGAGCCTGGTGGGCTCAGATGGACAACGCAGATGCCCTAGGAGGCAGTTTTGGCACTTTCACAGTTACCGAGGCAGTTAAAAAATGGGATAAAGTGGTCACTGAGGAATTCGATTTGGGAAATTGAGGCAAGGTTTTGGCATTTGGTTTTCACAGAGGTCTTCCAGGGTGATCCCACTATCTTCCAGCCAGTTTTCACCATGTGGGTAGGCCCACAGAGATCACAGGAGGTCTTTTACTGCCTGTCTGTCACAGATTTTGAGGACAGATTTGATCATTTATATTATCTTGGACATATTTTATTATTTTATTGTGCCTTGGGGATGAGCTAGTAAGGATTGATGCCTCCTAGCCCCACCATGTGCTTATTTTGTCATGTCTTAGTCATCATGAGGTGGATTTTTGGTACTTGTACCCCCTCTAGTGGATGACGTCACCCTCCATGATTATTTTATACCATGACATCATCATTATATTGGGTGATCCATGTGATATATTTTTATGGTTCCTCTTAGCCATTGATTGTATGATGAGATCTTTTAATCTCAACCACTCATTTGATGTAGTATTGTAGAGTGGTATAGGGTTTTGGTCTTTATTATCCTATATAAGGAGGAGACCCCCTATTGTATAGCTCACCTTTGGAGCTCTGGAATATTGGAATAGAACATTTCTTTGTGGAGCACATCTCTCTTGTATTGTGGATTCTCTTGCATATTGAATATACAGTATCTCTTCTATGTATCATTGTGGATTTTGGTGCTTCTACTAGTCTTCTTACAGGAAAGTCGAATTGGTGGAGAGGAGGGCGATTTCTTGAGGGTTATTGTTGGAGGGATCCACATATTCTCTCTTGGGTTGATCTTGTGATAGGGAGTATCATTATTGTATCTTTGTGACATAGTTGATGCTTTCTATTACATCTTTCTATCATTTTCATAATCATCTTGCTTGACTTGTTTTTTTGATCTTGTCTTGTAGGAGGAGGACGATTTGGCTATCTTGGAGGAGGACGTTTTGGTTGGAGCTCTTGGATCTCACTCTTGAATATAAACATAGGAGAATGCTATCAATTTGCAAGGTGGCCACAAGCAATTGAGGTAAGATCTACAAGGTATGTGCCTCTTTCATCCATTCTATCTTCATTGGTCTCAAACCCTAATTAATTAAAAACCCCAATTTTTGGTATTTCTTAGATCTACTTAGATCTAGCCTTGCTTTTGAAAAGATCTTAAGAACCCACCTCTATAGCATCCACCCCTAGTTGAGTTAGATCTAGCACATGGGTAGGTGAGATCCCACTTGATTTGCAATCTACACACTTGATAACCTATCCCCAGATTCTTACTTTGGTGATTTCTACCTTGTGGGCATCATTCCACGTTTTAAGGGATTAAAACCCGTTTTTGAATTTCTTGGCACCTCAAAACTCAGATCTAGTAAGATCTAACCCTTGGATTGACTTGATTTTCTAGATCCACATAGATCGGGGCACAAGCCACCTGGATCTACAGTTTGGTGGCCATTGGACTTGATTTGGTCCACTTAACCCACGTTTTAGCCCTCCTTGAGCAAGGTCGCGCTCCCTTGGGTGAGTGAGTTTGCCCACTTTGAGGAAGTGGGTGGTCGAGATTTTTGTGGATTTGGAATGGCCATACCTTGAAACCTAGGTCTAGAGTATCATTTTGTGACGATCCGCCTTGGGGGTAGCATTCCTTGTTTCAAGGGATTGTGGTCCACTTAGGGTCATTTCAAGAAAACCTAAATCTAGCAAGATCCAACCATTCAATCTCAATCAGCCCACTTGACTTGGCTCCTAGGCGTCCCGATCTACACTTTGACATACGTTTTGACCCCATTAGCCCATCCAACAAGGCACTAGTCCTCCTCAAAGCAAGTCGCACTCCTTGGGAATTGTGTCAAACTCTAGATCCGGTACATGGGTACCCCTAAAATCAACTTAGATCCGTAGATCTACTCATTACACATCATCTAGTGCCAATTGCATCCCCTAGCTTCACCTAGTGGGTCCACTTTAAGACATTTCACATATCCCAAGAAAGTAGGATCCACTTGGTAGCATATAGTGCTATACCTTGTCATCATACCCAATTATGTGGCCTAAATCATACATTGGTTGAAACACTAACAATCTCTCCAACCACCTTCAACCACACCTCAACTTCCAGGTCCACTTAGCCTTGCATTGGTTTCCGTAACTCATCATTTTTCTTATCCCTAGGAACCTTTGTTTGGGTCCAATCGACTGTGATTGGTTATAGGGTCTCCCCCTAGGTCTTGTTTCACCTTGATCTAAAGCGAAGAGTGCCTCGGTTGACGTGACTCCCACCTTGCATTGGGAACCGTGGCATCTCTTGGATCACCTCTTTAGTTGCCTATCTCCTCTACCGTCCCGGATGGGATACCACTAGGGGCAACTACAAGTTGTGTGATAACATCTCTGGCGCCGTTGCCGGGGAAGGTAGAGGCCTACCCTGGTTCGACATATATTTTCAGGCCCTACTCGCGTTCTCTTTGCCAACATCTTTGGCGCCGTTGTCGGGGAGGTAGAGGCCTACCTTGGTTCAACATACCTGTTTTGTCTCACTCTCTCCCTGCACTTTAAACGACATACATCTTGGTAGAAGAATTTTAAAATCTACCTGGCGACTCCAATTCGTGACTCTGCTGAGGATTGGCTCCATTCCCATCTTTCAATTTTGTAATTTGTAAATCATAAATGAATTCAGATGTTTTCTTCCAAATGACAAGGTGTATGAATGAAATATATGAGAATCTATCTCGCTATAAAGGGCAGTTGGAAGAAAGTAATGAAAGTCAGTCAACATATCAATATGGGAGTGATTATGTGCATAATTCTTATGACTCTCATCTTTCTTTTCATTCTTCAAGTAAAAATATTAACCCAATTAATTCAAATAAAATTCAATCTCAACCAAGGCCTTACAACCAAAGCATTCGGTCAAATGACTCTAGCATTCCAGTTAGACATCCAAAACTAATCCCTAGTAGAATGGCCAAAGTTATTAAAAATCCAGCTAAACCTTCTCCTTTTGACTTCTCTGAAATCCATGGGGCACCTCATCTTATGCCAAATAGTTACTCTGGAAGGTTGCCTCGTTTCTATGGAAATTATTTTGAGTCAATTGAAAATCACTTACAAATATTTTGGGATTATATGGAAGTTAGGGGTGCTGATGATGAAGATGTTTATATGCGGGCCCTGGGTGAGACATTAGGTGGAAATGCCGGATTATGGTTTGATAATTTAGCCCCAGGATCCATCACTGGATATGATATGTTTGCTGGGTTATTAAAGAATAAATGGGGTAGTAATATTGAAGAATCCTTAACAGAGACATCAAGCAATAACTGTGCTGTTGAGGATCAGTTTAATAAGGACCATGATAATAATAATGACACTTCAAATCAGTCCTTGAGTAGCCCTACTTTTGATCTTGAAGAAATTTCTGATTTTGTGTTGGTTGAGGATCCTTCAGAAAAATAACTTCTTAATCATTCTATCATTAACAATCCTTTAATTTCTCATCATCTTCTTGAAGAAGAAGAAAGTGGGGACATTGACCAAGATCCATTAGTGGTGGTTTCACATGACCATTGTGCAAATAATCAGGATGTTCTAAATAAATTTGTTAATTTTATCCCTGATCAATTTAATGAAAATGATCAAGTATCCTCTTGTGATTTTAATGATGAATCAATAGAAGGAGAGGATGAGCCAGTAGATCACACTAGATGCTCTAATCTTTGTTCCACTTCTTATAATGAGTCTTTAATTTTTTATTTTTCTGTCGTTAGTCAAGATAGCTTTTTCTTAGAGTTAGAATCTTGTCCTCAAATTGTAAATATTAGATTTAATCAAAAGTTTGAAGTCATTCCTAGTGCTATTTTGAAAGGCCTTTCATTTTGTCAAATTTCAAGGCCAAATCTTTCTATCCATCTAGGAGACTGCTCATATTTGCAATCCACCCTCCCTTCCCAACTCTTTCAATCATCTTTGGGTTGGTGGTCTAGTCAGTCTTTTGCTTTTAAAATTTTCAATAAGAAGTATAAGCATGGTTACATGTTTGGAGAAAATGCACTTCATTTCCCTTTTCAGTCACTTTGGAACCATAATGTTTGTTGTCAATTTATCAATCATTCTAGGTGGCTAGAAAAGGTGTTTAAAGATCAATTCCATATTTTCTCCATTTTTGAGCATCAAGAGGGTCTGACTTTGATTTTTCGTCTTCTAAGCTTTGATTTGTCTCCACTTGGTTTCTATTTGATCATCAGTCCCAAGGAGAATAAAATTGAATATGTGAGAGAAGTAAATGAAGAAGTTAATTTGTGTGAAAATGAATCGAATCACATGTCTTATGTCTTCCCTCCATCCATCCCTGAGTTTAACTTGCATAAATTTTATGATCCTATCAGTTCTTTGATGGAGGATGTTTGCATCAGACAGTGTTCTCCTTGGCATAATTTCATATTGCATCATTTAAACCATTCTTCAATGTTTCAACAAGAAAGGAAGATTGTGCCCTCAAATTTGTTAATCTTTAGCCCGATCTTGACTTGTTCTATTATTAAAAATCAAATAAGAATCATTAACCTGTTTGATGAATGGTTACACTGGATTTATGATTTTACCTAACATTTGTGCTAATTGGTTAGATTAGGGTAGGTAGGTCTTGAATAAGCTCACTTGAGCAGTAGGATTTGTGTGATTTTTCTTTTTCTGTGTGCTGAGTATTGCCATTTTCCTTTTTCTGCTTGGAGTGTCTGCTTGTTTTTGTGTTGGATTGAGTTGAGCCTTGCTCCGTCCTAAGTTTGTCTCTTCTCCTGTATGCATTAAAGAATTTTAATTTCCTGTTATATTTCTGGCTGCCTGTGCAAGTTGAGATTGCTTGTTTGAAAAAGTTCTCTTTTCCTCCTGCACAGTAACAAAAATAATGAATGATGAATAAATGATATATGCCATGTTAGTTAAAATTTTTCTTTTACGCATTTCAGTTTCTGTTTTAGACTAGATTTCATTTTCAGTTTTATTTTATATTTGTCCCATACATGCTCCATGAGGTATTCTAGTGTTTGTGAGAGCAGGAACAGGTGCAAAATAAAAGCTGAAAGCAAGGATGATGCAGTGCTGGATGGAAGATTGATGCAGAGTAGATCGAGACCAGAGATTCTGAGGTTCTCAAGCGCTCTCTCCCTTAGAGCACTTGTCCCAGCTGGAGCCAGATGTTATCACACCATAGTAGCAGGGCTACTATTCTTGTTCAGCAGATATCTACACATTCCAGAGCTTCCATTATTCAGAGCATGGCTATGATGATTATATATTTTTTTGATCACTCATGATCAGAGCAGTGTATTATGCAGACTTATGTTAGACCTTGTGTCAAGGCTGAGCCTTGAGAGTTCAGATTTGATGACCGATGTGACCCTTTATCCCATACAGTTTCAGTTCAGTGCTTGGAGATGTATTGCAGCAGTGTTTCAGATGGTATATGATGTTTATTACTATGATGATGTTGTATGATCTATGGATGCTTTATCACTGACTGTGGATTATTATCTTGTTGATTCAGTCATGATCACAGCATTTGCTTGGTATATTATTCCTGATGTGGCAAACTGTTTAAAATGAACTGTAAATTATAAAATGGATGATTGCTTGCACATTTAGGTCATTTAACAAAACCCACTGGTTTTCCACCTTACATAGATATGGTCTTCCCTGACAGCAGTTGTCTGCTAGTGTAGGCTCCATATTCACTTGACTCCATCCATACATGACTTTCCTATTTGACTTTAAACCTTGACCTATCTCATTTGACTTTCTGATACTGAGGACTTCCCCATTTTTCTATCTCTGTGTTTGGACCGCATCCCTGTATATTCAGTGTCTCGGCTCTAAGTTGGTGACAAAACTTGCCTTTGGTGAGTTGGATTGTAGGCCTGAATCATTCTGGTCGGTTGTCCCGATGTTTGGCATTGGCTCGAACTCCCCCTAGTCACTTGAGATGTTGTTGGCTAAAACTGAAAGCTCATGTTCTACTTATGGAAACTTATAAATTAGCCCATGGAAACTAAAAAGGGCAAGAGCGATGAACAACTAAAAATACTCCTCGAAGAGTATAAGAAAGGTCCAAAAAGCAATGGTTCTTAAATGTTATATCTAAACAATTGCTGACCTTATATGTATTTGAAAACATGCCCTGGATGCAAGCTGCAACTAGTTGTGCTTATCAGCACACCTGAAATCCGAAGGGTTATGTAGGCCAAAAAGGCCATGAAATGAAATTGAATGATCCTAATGAACCTGGATCAACTTGATGTAGACATGGTGCCTAAGTTGAATAAGCACTCTCTGAACAACTTATCCATTTGTGAGGCACAGCCATCCCCCGTGTTATTTTGTCCAGCACAGAGTTTGTAGCTTTCCCCTTTCTCCCAGTCCAAAGTATTTTTGAGTTAAGTTAGACAGGTCAACCCCTTGGCCCAACTTTGTTCCTAGCCTTCATCCTTCACTAGCAGTTTGACCATGTCCAATGGGTGAGTTTGTCATTTGAACTATTGTGCAAGTAATTTTATATAAAAAAGGAATATGCTAACTTGATTAATGCCATTGAATGGATCTTATACTTTGAGCTTGGCTGTGAGAATGATTAGACAAGCATGTCTTAGTCTACTGATGTGATTTATCCTTGGTTGTATATTATTGGGATCTATGATGATGTGGGCCATGTATAGATGCCTATTGATGATGATTGATGGTCCCACATACTTGATAATGATATCATATGATGGACATATGATGCAGATGATGATTGATGCAGTTCAGTAGGTTTATTTATTATTTCAGATCAACAGTTTATGCATTGTCCATATATGGTGGACCCTACAGCTGGCCCAATAGGGCAACCCATGGTGTATGAGTACACATTTCTAGTGGATTTGGGTCTTCTGGATCCAATGAGACACTTATCGTTTAGTTCCGGGCACTTCTGACAGTGATTGATGCAGTTTTACACTGGTTGACCAGATTTGGGGCTGATTTCCCAGCCTGAGCAGCAGGGGCCATGAAAGGCCAGTTCACCTAGGGCGCTGATGATGGAGGGGGTGGTCCAGCCACTTGTTTTTACCATTTACCCCCCCTTCTGGAGAGCCTGGTGGGCTCAGATGGACAGCGCAGATGCCCTAGGAGGCAGTTTTGGCACTTTCACAGTTACCGAGGCAGTTAAAAAATGGGATAAAGTGGTCACTAAGGAATTCGATTTGGGCAATTGAGGCAAGGTTTTGGCATTTGGTTTTCACAGAGGTATTCTAGGGTGATCCCACTATCTTCCAGCCAGTTTTCACCATGTGGGTAGGCCCACAGAGATCACAGGAGGTCTTTTACTGCCTGTCTGTCACAGATTTTGAGGACAGATTTGATCATTTATATTATCTTGGACATATTTTATTATTTTATTATGCCTTGGGGATGAGCTGGTAAGGATTGATGCCTCCTAGCCCCACCATGTGCTTATTTTGTCATGTCCTAGTCATCATGAGGTGGATTTTTGGTACTTGTACCCCCTCTAGTGGATGACGTCACCCTCCATGATTATTTTATACCATGACGTCATCATTATATTGGGTGATCCATGTGATATATTTTTATGGTTCCTCTTAGCCATTGATTGTATGATGAGATCTTTTAATCTCAACCACTCATTTGATGTAGCATTGTAGAGTGTTATAGGGTTTTGGTCTTTATTATCCTATAGAAGGAGGAGACCCCCTATTGTATAGCTCACCTTTGGAGCTCTGGAATATTGGAATAGAACATTTCTTTGTGGAGCACATCTCTCTTGTATTGTGGATTCTCTTGCATATTGAATATACAGTATCTCTTCTATGTATCATTGTGGATTTTGGTGCTTCTACTAGTCTTCTTACAGGAAAGTCGAATTGGTGGAGAGGAGGGCGATTTCTTGAGGGTTATTGTTGGAGGGATCCACATATTCTCTCTTGGGTTGATCTTGTGACAGGGAGTATCATTATTGTATCTTTGTGACATAGTTGATGCTTTCTATTACATCTTTCTATCATTTTCATAATCATCTTGCTTGACTTGTTTCTTTGATCTTGTCTTGTAGGAGGAGGACGATTTGGCTATCTTGGAGGAGGACGTTTTGGTTGGAGCTCTTGGATCTCACTCTTGAATATACACATAGGAGAATGCTATCAATTTGCAAGGTTGCCACAAGCAATTGAGGTAAGATCTACAAGGTATGTGCCTCTTTCATCCATTCTATCTTCATTGGTCTCAAACCCTAATTAATTAAAAACCCCAATTTTTGGTATTTCTTAGATCTACTTAGATCTAGCCTTGCTTTTGAAAAAATCTTAAGAACCCACCTCTATAGCATCCACCCCTAGTTGGATCTATAGTTTGGTGGTGATTGGGTTAAAATTGACACACTTTTCAAGGCAAAAAGCTCTCTTGAACCAAATCGCACTTCCTTGGAGAGGCTTGTTGAGTTAGATCTAGCACATGGGTAGGTGAGATCCCACTTGATTTGCAATCTACACACTTGATAACCTATCCCCAGATTCTTACTTTGGTGATTTCTACCTTGTGGGCATCATTCCACGTTTTAAGGGATTAAAACTTGTTTTTGAATTTCTTGGCACCTCAAAACTCAGATCTAGTAAGATCTAACCCTTGGATTGACTTGATTTTCTAGATCCACATAGATCGGGGCACAAGCCACCTGGATCTACAGTTTGGTGGCCATTGGACTTGATTTGGTCCACTTAACCCACGTTTTAGCCCTCCTTGAGCAAGGTCGCACTCCCTTGGGTGAGTGAGTTTGCCCACTTTGAGGAAGTGGGTGGTCGAGATTTTTGTGGATTTGGAATGGCCATACCTTGAAACCTAGGTCTAGAGTATCATTTTGTGACGATCCGCCTTGGGGGTAGCATTCCTTGTTTCAAGGGATTGTGGTCCACTTAGGGTCATTTCAAGAAAACCTAGATCTAGCAAGATCCAACCATTCAATCTCAATCAACCCACTTGACTTGGCTCCTAGGCGTCCCGATCTACACTTTGACATACCTTTTGACCCCATTAGCCCATCCAACAAGGCACTAGTCCTCTTCAAAGCAAGTCGCACTCCTTGGGAATTGTGTCAAACTCTAGATCCGGTACATGGGTACCCCTAAAATCAACTTAGATCCGTAGATCTACTAATTACACATCATCTAGTGCCAATTGCATCCCCTAGCTTCACCTAGTGGGTCCACTTTAAGACATTTCACAGATCCCAAGAAAGTAGGATCCACTTGGTAGCATATAGTGCTATACCTTGTCATCATACCCAATTATGTGGCCTAAATCATACATTGGTTGAAACACTAACAATCTCTCCAACCACCTTCAACAACACCTCAACTTCCAGGTCCACTTAGCCTTGCATTGGTTTCCGTAACTCATCATTTACTTATCCCTAGGAACCTTTGTTTGGGTCCAATCCACTGTGATTGGTTATAGGGTCTCCCCCTAGGTCTTGTTTCACCTTGATCTAAAGCGAAGAGTGCCTCGGTTGACGTGACTCCCACCTTTCATTGGGAACCGTGGCATCTCTTGGATCACCTCTTTAGTTGCCTATCTCCTCTACCGTCCCGGATGGGATACCACTAGGGGCAACTACAAGTTGTGTGATAACAGGATCTATACTTGCCTTGCTCATTTGGTTTTCTATTTGATAAATATGTGTTAGGAAAGTAGTTATGCCTCCTCTTCAACTCATATTTGTTCATCTTCTTTGAGTTATTTGGCACGCAGAACTAGATTATGGTGGCCATGTTTCAAAAGATCATTCCTATTGTTGAAACCTATTAAATCCCCCTTGCTAGTTAGCTTCTTCATTACCCCAAAATACAACTCAACATCCTTCTTATTTTGTTGTAAATAAATAATAGAGACTAACTCTATGCACCCACTATGTCTATTATAAATCCAGTTTGAGCTCCATTGATTAAAATAGGTTGTTCTTGGGTGATAGACAATAACTCTTGCCTTAGGAAACATTGAGGGTATCTCTACTATAGCCCAAGCATTGGCTCGAAGGCCTAGAGGAGCAAAAGGGTGCATCCTGTATACTTTGCCTTGACATTTGTCCCCTTCGTGAGAGAGGGAACAACTTGGGGGACACTGTATTGATAATTGTTAAAATCCTTCTTAGACTTAACAATGGTTTTTATCTAGACTATGGTGGCAACACCACAACATTAGTTTTTGAGTAATAATTAATAATTATCCCTACAGTTTGTGCATCTCTTGAAACTTTGGGGGTTATCTTTCATTTATAGTTTCATCCTGTTAAGGGAGCCAAATCCCTTCCATTCTTGCTTTCTCCTCTCACCTCTAGTAGAGGAGGATCTTCTTGTCTAAGGTTTGACCTTCATTCATTGTTTCTTTGCTTTGGAGTTGTGTTTTTTTATTACAAGGAGGGATTCTATCAAGTTACGGTGATTTCTTGCTTGCACACATCTCTCAATCAACTTGTTGAGGTGAACGTTGCCCAAGTATGTGAAGCTTGGATAATGACGATAGCTTTGAGTCACCATTACATGAGATTTGAGGTGATTTTTGAAGCATGATTAGCCCTTTTAGAATTGCTCCTACTTCTGCTATGTTATTTATATTTTTTCCAAATCCCAAGGATAATTCACAAATTAGATGACCTCGAGCTACTAAATTTGGCCACCAACACTTGTTGAATCAAGGTTTCCTTTTGATGCTTTGTCTAATAAAAGAATATGCTTTTCAAAAGTTTTGATGCATTTTGCTTTGTAATTTTTTTGCAGGCTAAACTACTTAAATTTGGAAGCTACTTCAGAACGGGGAATCTCCAAATCTTCCTATATGTTCTTGCACAATTTCAAAGTTCTGTTGTGCTACCTTGGTTTGTTCACCCTTGTTGCAGACAAATAGTTCCAAACAACATAGGCACATTGGTTCGAATAGATAACTTAGCACATTATTGCATGCAGTAGACCAATAGTCATGATCGATTTTCTTCCTCTCTCAATTACTGAAGGAGAATCTTGTGAATTGGGAGACTGCACAGTGGCACACCCTTATTATATATTACATCTATGCTCACCACAATGCCCCATGGTGCCAAAATATCGATACTATAAGTTGTAGAAGTATCACTGTATACATCAACATCAGATGCTATCACAACATCTTGAGCCTCCAAAGAACATTGACCACCTGTGAATCTTAAGGAAGATAATATCAGATCAAAAGCAACTTGCGAAACTCCACTTTGTGTCAAGTCATCATCATTGGCCAAAATCTTTGGACACCACATTATGAGCTGTTCAAAAACTCTTGCAAAGATAATCAAATTTCCATACAAGACCAAGACAAGTGGATCAAGTCTAGCAAATTTCAGTCATAAACAATTGCACAAGTCAACTCGATCCATAAATACCAAGCTCGTGGTACAAGCAATATCCAACTCAGGAACAAACAAAACATTATCCAACTCAAGAACATCACTTGAAGGTGTATGAAAGGAAATAGTGCAAACTCCTATCATAGGATAAGCAACATCATTACCAAGCTCCAAACTCATGCCTCCCTCACGCTATTGAATCCTATTGAATAACGGCTTGTCATATGTTATATGTCTTGAAGCTCTATTGTCCACATACCATCCAACACTAGACATAGTGTTCGAGGACAAGCAAGAAACTCAAGCCATATCCTTCATGGAAAATTTGCAATATGAAGAAGATCCTCCACCTATCACAGGTGAAAAGGACTGGCATCTACTATAACAAATCAACCACCAATCACAAGTCCTCTTGGGCATCTCATCTGTTGACAATAAAACCATACTAGTCAATAAACACATAGATCTACCACCTATCTTTGGCAACCCCTGGAACAAATCAACCACCTATCATAGCTCCTCCTAGGCATCGAACATGTTGAAAATATATCCATAACAACGATCAATATAGTAGATCCATCACCTCTCGTCATGACATAAGATAATTTTATTAATGTCCAATGAATGGCCACTAAAATAGGTCAAAGGGACTGTTGGGTACAAAATGATGTCAATACAAAGTGGAAGCACTAAAACAACTCTTATGAAAAGCAAGATGCAAAAAGTAAGGTACGGATTGAATCTAAATCCTAGAAAGCCAAATCCTTAGATGGAGAGTTGCTTCAAGGGAGAGATGTACAAAGAGAATGGATCTAGGATTTGTGACACAAATGGTACAAGCTTGTCATGGTTTGTCAAAACCATCTCTCCTAACATCCAAGGCTGAATGGAGGAATCTCCAGATAGAAGTTTGCCTGGAGGAAGAATTGGAAGAGGAGTTGGACTATGTAGTGTGTTGTTGCTTGGAGGAGGGGGCTTGTTGTTGTGATTTGGATGATATCAGTTGATTTCTTGTATGGGACTAGGATTGGCAATGTTGTTGAGAAGTGGAGGTGGTCCTCCAGGTTTGCATAGATTTGGGGTTGGAAACATGATTGCTATTTGTTTACCTCTTGGTGCTCCTAGTAGACGTGAGCAAAATGAAAAAGGGAGTGATCCGCTCGGTGGAAGTTGGTCCAAAATGTGGATGTGGTTACAGGATGAGGGAGAGAAGTTGGAGGGCCTCATGCAAGTATAAGGCTTGACATATTTGGTCGGGGTACTGAAGAAACTAGCCAAAGTCTAAAGCTCCCTGAAAAGACAATGGATTTTCCCTTAGATCTCATAGTAAACAATGCAACAAAAAATTAATTGCTCCTCAGTCTCAACCTCCCGAAGATGGCACACCTGGTAGATCCTATTAGATCAATCAATTTGGTGATCCGTCTCCACCCTAAGTCTATGAGAACCAACCCTGAACTGGCCTAGGGGAGTACAAAGAGCGTGCACCCAATGGTAGAGTTAATGTGGATGTGGTTACAGGATGAGGGAGAGAAGTTAGAGGGCCTCATGCAAGTATAAGGCTTGACATCTTTGGTCGAGGTACTGAAGAAACTAGCCAAAGTCTAAAGCTCCCTGAAAAGAGAGTGGATTTTCCCTTAGATCTCATAGTAAACAAGGCAACAAAAAATGCATTGCTCCTCAGTCTCAGCCTCTTGAAGATGGCACACCTGGTAGATAATTTTAGATTAATCAATTTGATGATCCGTTCCACCATAAGTCTATGATAGCCCACCCTGAATTGGTCTAGGGGAGTACAAAAAAGCATGCACCCAATGGTAGACTGTGTGATGGGGTCAAACAATGAACCTGTCCCTCATATCCATGAAGTGCTCACACTTAGATTGTCATCTTTCGATGTAACATGCCCTGAGGGTTGATCCAGTTGACCTACACAAACTGTGTGTAGATATCATCTCTAATGATTTTGTTCTTCTCTTGCTTGGTAGGTAAGAGGTGGCCAGCTGCGTCTATGGAGTATCTAAATGAAGGAAGCCAGTCCATTGTAGTGTCAATAGACTCCAAAAGATCTAAGACCCCTGCATACCACCAACAAGTGCACCTTGAAGGGTTGGTTGAGACAAAGGAATCCGATGAATAGTAGGCCTATACGGATACTAGTCTTGTCCCTTTGCTAAGTTCGCTGATCTTTGAATGCAATTTAGGAGTGAGATAGGGTTGAATATAGTCTTAAGATGAAAAGGCTAGGCACTAAACTCGGCAAGTATGATGGGTTGAGGACTGTCTGCTTGCATCTAATGATGTGGCGAAGGAGGATCTACACTAACTCTATTGAGGCCCTGACAGACTCTAGCAAACAAGGCCCCCAAACACCATAAAGAACTATGGGTTAAACAAGGGTGTCTATGAGAGATATCTTGGACTATATGTCTTGAAAATGGCTTTGAAAACATAGTCTCTCAAGGAGGGCTAAGGATTTGTAATCCTTGTTGACTTGGGACTAAAGGGAATGCCGCAGATCGAAACGAGGTCTTGTGAATTGTATCCCCAAGTTAGTATAGGTGCTTGTGATCTTAATCTCCACCCCTCTAATAAAGAAATGTTGATCTAAGAGGGTCTTCTTTGACTTGTTGAAGATCACGACGTTGGTTTTGTCTAGGTTGACTGTCAATTGATGAAGGTCACAGAAAAGGGCTAAGGCATCCAAGTGTCCCTACAACACCTTTGGGAGTTGAGGCTAAGAGGACCACATCGTTAGAGAAAAGCCAGATAGAAATCAAGACATGGTGGAGAAGGCACCCATTGTTGTCTTGGATGGGCTCATGTAGAAAGGAATCCGACTCATCGGTGTAGATCCCAAATAAAGTGGGGGATAGGGGGCATGCCTGTTTGATCCCAATGGTACTCATAATAAAATATGATACCTCGTGGGTTGTGTCACGACAACCAAGAACAGACTCATACATGTGCATGATGGCAGTCAGTAGGGTCTCGAAAATGCCAATGTCTCTACAAAGTAGTAGTAGACTTTCAAAGAGTGATGTTGTGACCACATGAACCCAAGTGTTAAGGGCTTGCTGTTGTTTTATGTTTCCTGTTTAAACAAGGCCTATTGTGATCTCATCTCTTCTTGCAGATTTTTGATGTTCAAGATTTTGGATTGGAGAATTGGGGAGTTCGTAAGTGGTTTTTGCAAGTGTATGTTCTCTTGGTGTTTCATTTCAGAAGCCAACTATTTGAGATCAGTCAGCTCAAAGTGAAGCTTGTTTTCAGTTTCAAGAAATTCCATCCTTCTGAGTAGATTTTTAATCTGGGATGTCCAGTATGAAAAATTTCACTCCATGGCAATATTCGTGGGGTTGTAAATTATCTCTTCTTGCAGATTTTTGATGTTTGAGGTTTCAGATGGGAGAATCGGGGATTCCATAAGCGGGTTTTACAAGTGTGTTTTCTTGGTGTTATATTTCAAAAACCAACTATTTGAGATCAGTACTGTTATCACCTAAACTGTAGTTACCCCTATGGATGTATCCATTAATGGATGGCAATAGGGAAGGGCAACTCAAAAGGTGCAAACCATGATCACCTCGACCTCCAATAGATGGTTGTCACGCCAGTCGAGGCAACCTTCGCTTTATGTTATCTAGCCCAGACAACAAAGGGGGAGACCCGATCTACTCCCGACAGGAGAGATCAAAACCAAGACACCAAATCAAGTTAATACTAAGTGAAGTAAGGTGTATGGTTTATCCTAGACCTTAGGGTGAAGTCACAATATAAGTAAGGGGTTCAATGAGTATAGCTTTGGTTCATTATTGATGTGAGAGTGACTTATAGTATTTGAAATGAGATCCAAGAATGAAGTACTAGTTCAATGTGAGAAAATCCACTGCCTTGGGAACCGTGTCTAATGCAGGGTAGTTTAGGGGTTGAATTGGGGCTAACTAGTACAAGTGACAAGCTTGATCATGATATATGATGACATCAAAGGGTTTAGTCCACCAAACAAAGATCAAACCACAAGTTAATCCAACAATCTAAGAAAGTCGAATTGACTTGGAGAGAGATCAGTGCCTTGGGAATTGGGATAATGGAGTCAAATGAAATTAACTTGTGGTTGATGACTCCTATTGCATGAGACAAGTGGGCAATTAAAGGTTTGATGGATGAATAGGTCTAGACCTAGAGATTCAAGGTTTGACCTAAGTGGACCACAATCCCTTAAAACAAAGAATGCTATCCCCAAGGCAAGATTTGATGAAGTGACCAACTAGACCTAGGTTTTAAATTATGCTCGTTCCAAATCTACTAAAATCTCATGTACCCACGTCCTAGAAGTGGACCAACTCAGTCTCCCAAGGAAGTGCGACTTTTCCCAAGGAGGGTAAAATGTGGGATAGATGAATCAAGACAAGTCCAATGACATCCAAATTTTAGATCCAAGTAGGTTGATCAAATGAGAGTGTGGATCTACAATTTCAAGGCAATCCGATGGCTAGATCTTACTAGATCTGAGTTTAAAGATACCAAGTGGTCCAAAATAGGGAATAAATCCCTTAAAATGTGGAATAGGGCCCACAAGGTAGAAATAAAAAAAGTGACAGTGTAGGGGTAGGTTTTAGGATGTGTAGATTACGAATCAAGCAAAATCTCAACTACCCATGTACTAGATCTAGGTCAACTCTCCCTCACCAAGAAGTGCGATCTCACTTGGAGAAGCTAAGTTGGTTTGTGAAGGGGGTCAAATGGAGGCCAATCCTCACCAAACTATAGATCCGGGATGCCATGGATACTATAGAGGTGGGTTTTCAATATTACACCCACAACCCACTAGATCTTAGTAAATCTGAGAAAATGTAACAATGGGGGTTTTGATTGATTAGGGTTTTATCAATTTATGTGTTATGTCAATGGATTGGATGAAGATAAGAGAAACAAACCTATGGATCTTACCTGGGTAACCTTGTAGATGCCTTGATGATGATGATCTATGCAAACCCGATCAATTTGAGAAGCTTTGAGGTAGTTTTCTATGAAGTCAATTTAGTCCAAGAAGCCAATGCGCCCTCTCTCCTGCACAACAAACGTCAACAATATCATATTTGATGCAATCAAGAGATAAGACTAATGCCACAAGAGAAGTAACAGAAAGATATCATAGATCACAATGATACTAATGATAGCCCCCTGATACAAGCAAATGCCAAAGAGATCGATTTGAAGAAGCCTTGCAAAATCGCCCTAGTTGAAGTCGCCCTCCTGTACACAAGACAAAGATTTCCAAAAAAGATAGATCTTACCACAAATTCCCAAATGCTAGGATGCAATAGACTTTCCAATCACCATCTAAGAACACCAGATGCAAAGGAGACCACAAGAATTTCCACAAGAAAGTTTTTCTATACCAATAATCCAAGAGCCAAAGACCCTTTACAATGAGAAGCTCTCTCCTTTAAATAGGAAGGAGAGGCATCAAAATCCTAACCACTTTTTGAATGAGTGGCTAAGATTAAAAGATACAAATGTCTAATCAATGGTTGAGATGAACTCAACAATAAAATACATGGATCACTAATAAAATATAACATAAGTGGACAAAATCGCCCTAGGAGAGGGGAATCCCACCATATCATGATGACAAAATATAATAAGAAGCTTATGGTGGGTCCAAGGGGTAATTTTAGCCACCCTTGGTCAATCCCCATAGCACAATAATAATAAAATAGTCATCAATATACCAAATCGTTCCTCTATGGACAAATCGTGGGCCTCAAAAGGCCTCAGAAATCATCAGAAAGTGCCATAAGTGATGGATGCGGGCCCCGATGAAGTTGAAACTGTTGGAGGAGGTGTGGAAGACATCAACCCATCATCACTGATCATCCCATGCCAAGACATTGCCTCAGTAGCCCAAATCGAATTCCTCAATAGCCATTTCTACCAATCCTGAAATGCCTCAGGAAGCGTGAAACTGCCCCAAACTGCCTCTTGGAGTGCCTGCGCTGTTAAGGTGAGGGCACCAGTGTGTCCGGGAGGGGGGTAATATGGTAAAAACAAGTGGCTGGACCACCCCCTCCAAGCACAGCGCCCTAGGTCAACCAAATAAAAATCCTCTCTGCTCTGACAGGGTCTCCGACAGACCAAAACTGCATTGGGTTAGCTTGCTGAGGCTCAATCATCCCTGCAAGTGCCCGGAATTGAAAACAGACTGTCTCATTGGACTTAGAAGGTCCAAATCCATCCAAGATGTGTACTCATACACCATATGTGTCTCTGCATGATCATAAAATATATCCAATATACCGGAACAGGGGAAATAATAATAATCTGTAAATGATCAAATAATGCTGTAAACCATGAATCATCATCACAAACCTGTATCTGATGCATAGAATCATCATGCACATGTACATATACCATATATCATCTATCCATATCATCACAAGGTCCAACCATCTCATGTCCTATGGTTGACCTTGGTCAAACTAGGTTTGACCAAGTCAACATGACCAAATATAACTCAGACTATCATCAGAAGCTGCTACAAAGTGTCAAAGGTTAATGCATGCTCTACAACTTAATCAAATAGCAATTATAACACAAAGTAATCATTACTGGCGATCTAAATCCAAATATATAATGTCATTAATTATTATTAAGACTCAGACTAGACTTTCAAGACCATACTCACTTCATAGCCGTGATCAATTTGCTAGTGAAGGGTGAAGGCTAAAATAACAGGCTATGCTAAGGGATGACTTGACTGACTTAACTTTGTGACACTTTGGCAAAGGGAAAGGGAATACACACCATAGTATATACTGAATGAGCAACAACACAGGGAATGGCAGTGTCTCACAAATGGATAAGTTGTTCAAAGAGGGTTTATTCACCTTTAACAGATGCGCACAATCCATAATACAAATGAGGCCAGCATTAATTTAGATATAGCATTTAAGTTCCATTGCTTATTGGGCCTGAAGTTTCCATAGCCTTTGATCTATGTGTGTTTATAAACACATTGCATAGATTTACATTTATTTTAGGCTTTCTGTTGCAGGTGTGTTTTTAAGGCACTTGTTTACCTGAGCATTTCTAGGTGTGTCACAGACAGCTTGTTTACCTAGGTATTTACATTTCCAAAAGATATAACATTTTATTTTCATGGCCATTTTCATTTGGCATGCCTTTCATTCATGTGTGTTGAAAAACACATTGCATGAATGGGATTTTCATACAAGATATAGCATTTCATTTTTCCATATTTTGTATTCATGGCAGCACTAAAACTTTCAGGTTTAGCCAACACAACTTTAGTGACTAGGGGGAATTCACAAGGAACTCCAACTCACCATAGGTAAGTTTTGTCACCAACTCAGAGCCGAGACACAATAAACAGAGAAGCTCATCCAATACAGAGGCTACAGTGGGGGAAAGATCCTCCATGTCACTAGTCAAGTAGTAAGTCAGGGTGATAAACTAAAAGTTAGGCAATGGATGGATAAGACAATGAATAATGGAGCCAACACTAGCAAGCCAAGGTATGGTGGAATGATCACCTCTATTCTCCCTAAAGAGGGTAAAACCAATGAGTATGAATAGTGAACTTCTAAGTCTGAGTAGGGACAATATAATATATATAATAAGATCAACCAGGTCCACATATCTATATGATCGCTAGATCATGGCACTAAGTGCTAAGACATGCTATAAGAATAAGTATAAAAGCAATATAACCATAACACAATGATATACCTGCTGAGTCATATACCTGAATGCTCATCACCTGAACCATCATCTGTCCTTTGAAACTGCTGCTGTAACTCTGGGCACTACTGACTGCTCTGTACAAATAGTATAATGGCTACATCGGTCATCTCTTTGAGTGTCCTGAGACTCAGTCATGGCAATGGGGAATACAACTGCTGTCCATAATCTGATAGTGATCCAATATAGATGCTCATCTCAGCATCTCAATGTAAGGGAACTGGCTGAATAGTGTACTGGAATCTGGTAAAAAATGTATGGTAGCCCGGCTACTATATATGTAATAACAAGTACCTCAGAGTGGAGCTTCTTGTTTTCAGTGTCAAGAAATTCCATCCTTCTCATCAGATTTTTAATCTATGATGTCCAATATGAAAACTCCGATTCCATGAAAATATTTGTGGGCTGTAAATTGGTCCTGTATTGTTTTTGCAGTTATTGAGGGCCCCAAACTGTTTGCATGAGAGAATTGATGGAGAGGGTGAGGGCTTCGAGGTATAACTCTGTGGACAGGCAGAGAGAACTAGCTTTGCTTTCACTATTTGTTGTTGCTGTGAGCCTGTTATAGATATTATACCGATAACAGATTTAAAACTATTTTCACAACCACTATTGTTTTAAAGTCTTCATCAGTTTGAACTTCCTCGTCAGTTGATGCTTAATCTAGTTTTTAAAGTTGCCAGATCTGTTATGAGATAGACTTGACCAAAATATTTATGTCCTTCGATATAATCGCTCGTGTAAATGTATCGATATTTTGAAGAATGTGGAAAATAAATATTTATGGCCTTTGATCCAATCACTTGAGTAAACGTATTGAGATTTTGAAGAATGTAGAAAATATTACAATGTAGAAGTCTGCAAATTGTCGTTCAATCTTTTCTCTAAAAGCTGCAGTGCATTTCAAGGCCCCAAGCTTATGTCAACATTGATTCCATCCACTTTCTCGGGCATGAATGCATATCTCATCCTATTCTTGAATGTCTCCACATTTATAGGACCACAAACCATAGCCGTTCATCCATCCAACCATCCAATGATGAATAGATTATGATAGAGATAGTGATAAAGCACGGGGGTTCGAATCTAGTATGAATTTATCTTATCTTTGTGACGGGCTTCTCCAGAATTGGATCCTACCAGTTGAATCAAGAGAGAATGCAATAATTTTTCTGCTTGAAACCCCTTTCCGCCGATGAAGAATAGGATTTAATAGGCGATTCGATCTGACCTATGATCCACTATCATGGAACCAACCTTTGTTGCAGTCTATTTATTATTCCTGCATATTTGTTATTCCAACCTACAATTACAAAGCCTTGCACTTGCACCTATGAGAGAAGCCCATCAAAACCTCATCAAAACCTCTGGTAGGTGCAAGTTCTCATCTCAAGTGATCTAGGATATCACACCCAACAACTTCAAACAATGTCAAGCACCTCTCCAAGGTAATCTTCTGCTGAAATACAAAATCCCTCTTATACGTAGAGTTATCTCGGCCACAGAAGCTTTGATAGCATGTGAAAATTTCTCTCAATTTGAAGTTTACAAATTTCACTCTTTACTAGAGGTTTGTTGGATCTTAACCCTATGAATTTTCAGCCTTAGGGCTGTTATGAAATACAAACAAAACAACAGCAACAATGGGCAATATTTCAACTCTTAACAACCCTAATCACATAGGTAATCCAAGAGAAAAGACACCAATGTGTTCCAATAAGTTTCAGTCCTCTAGGGAAATCTTATCAAGCACAAACCAGATCTGAAAACTCTTATTACAGCTGTAAAAACAACAGCAAACTTGCCCATATATTATTCAATTACAATGTTAAATCACTTAACATAATCACCCTTAACTTATGTCAAATCAACAAGACATATAGAGCTGAAAATTACAAACCATGAAGAAAATAGATGGATCAAAATCAAATCTGCAATTACACAAGTATTGGAGTAAATGAGCAATAAGATCCTCATCTCTAACATCTTCATCACAAGAGTAAACCTAGTATCTCACAAGAGCAAGTTCCCAACAAAGATGTCTTCCTTCCCTTTCATAACTTCTCCTAGGGTTTCATCATGAACCCTAACATCTCACTTCAAGAAGACAAGTACAAAGAGAAGAGTACAAATGATGATGATGAGAAAGGGCTCTCTACTTGCTCTATATATATGAGAGGTGAGGGAGGCCGACAATACATATCTAGGCCTATGCCCTTACAAGCAACCTACAATAACACATGTAGGCTCACACATGTGGAGTGCTACACTCCAAGGGTACACATGTCAAGCACCAAGGTGATATCGTCCATAAGCAAGGCTCCAAATGCAATGGCACTCCATGAAGTGTGTCCAATGCTTCTCCTAGAAGCCTCCAAGGACTCCAACAATCCTCCCACACCATGTAATCCATCGGGTCCACTCCCCCTACATGAACATTGTCGCAACCCAGGCATCACCGAACCAACTCCAAGCCTCCGTGCAAGCATCCAAGCTACCCTGTGCTATCTAGGGCTCAATGCCCTCCTTTGGGATGCAAAATTCTCCTCCTCCTAAGTAGGGCATTCTCCAAGTAAGCAACCATCTCCATGTGGCCATCATGTAGAATGTCGCCAAAGCTATTCGGAGATCTCCAATACCCTAAGGAAGATAATCTTGCAAGCACCCAACTAAGGTCAAGCAACCATTAAGTAAGCCATCTCCAATGTGCAAATCCATTATAGATCATCTCCCATGTGCAATCAATCATGGACCATCCAAGGGATGATCATTCACCATGTACCCCAAATCTCATGAAGCACCCTCGAACATGGTGTAAGCACTTCTATGTAACCCTAAAAGCTAACAATGAACAATCGAAAAAGCAAATCGTTTTGTATTCTCTTAGTAGATTATTTATACACCACCCTGTGATTGTAAATAGGTTGGTTGATAGTTGATGATTGGATGAGTTGTTGTTGTAAAGCTTCATGCTATTCATATTTTCACTATACAATAGGTTGGTTGATAGTTGATGATTGGATGAGTTGTTGTTGGCCAATTTTATAGTGTTGATGTATTTGTAATGTATGAATTCATTTAAGTTTGAGATATCTTCATTATTAGTCACATCATTAATTAACGATCTCTTTATGTAAGTTGAATTCATTACAGTTGTTGTGGTTGCACTAATCATGTTAGTGTAGTCTTGTTTGGTTCATAATTGGTATCAAAGGATTGTTTGAGACATAGTTGTTGGATTTTATACGTAATTTGCGGTAATTACTCACTCTCAAGCGAAAGAATTGAAGGATGAATCATGATCCATAGATTTGTATTAAATTGCTGGAAGAACAAATTGCCAATCTCACTGGAAAAGTTGGGAAAATGAATGGACAAATGGCTAATGTCAATCCGTTGTTGTAGACTTGAAACCTTCGTCATAGAACTACATATGACATTCCTTTAGAAGTCCTCTAAAAGAGATCCAAACCTGAAATTTAGTGAAGGAAGAAGTTAGTTGTTAGCTTTCGCCTCCTCTCTTAGTGTGTAAACCAAGGTGGAGATTCTTCCCTATGTTGGTCAATCGTATGCCTTTGACTTAATAATTGGCTAAGGTAAGGTAGATTGCTTTCTGAAGTGCATCAATTCACAAATGAAGAAAAATTTGCCTTCACGATGTTTGTGCATGCAAGGAGAAGCTTTATTGGCGACAATTGGTGTGAACATGTGTTGATTTTACCACTTTCAGATCTGATAATTATTTCCCTTGTGCATTTTATGCAGCAGATTCTTCATAAAATAATTATACACTGAAAGATTCAACCATATGTTACACCTTGAATGTTTTATATAAAAGATGAATGATTGATAAAAATGAATGAATACAATACAATACATGGACCATTAAATAGGTCTCATCGTTCCTTTCCAGATGTAAAAGGCACATCCTTTCTCTTTATTTAGATGCTTAATTAATTAATTAATTATTATATCATCGCCTCCCCCATGGTTTCATAAAACCATGGTATTGGCCCATGGTATTTTATTTCTTTATCTTTTCATTTTCCTGTTTAACTCATTATTTTGAATTTTCTCTTATTTGTATTATTTATATTTATTTATTTGCACATACCCTCAACTATTCTTTAATTATCATATATGTACATAACAAGATCTAGAAACTTAGTCTTCATATCCCAAGTAGGATTTCCATGAGCTTGGTTCACATGCACGTCCATCCATGTCAGAAGAGATCTAGTGTGTGTGCATCCACACTAGAGTAGACTTGACCATTCCAACAGGGGTAGCTAATCCCTAAGAATGGGTAAGTCAAATCCACTCTATTATGACAAGGAATACCAAAACTAGGTAGGCATGTGATGGGCAACCCAAGTCTTATACCACTTGATTAAGTACCATGTTCAAGAAGGACTATATCGGGGCTTACCAAAACCAGGGAGTAGATCTGCAAGCATCCAAGCCTTCTACCACTTGGTCAAGCACAATGACCAAGAAAGGCTACATCCAGGGGCCTCACATACACCAATGAGTGAACCACCATCATCCCCCATGTGAAAATCCTCACAGCAGATCTAAGAGATGATGTATCTCACAAGAGAATAATTATCATTAAGCAAGAAAATAGAAGAAGAGTGATACATGCAGTATAATGAGCAACAGAATAATATGGTACAGTAGAACTCAGATAGAAGCAATAATACTTCAGTCATACTAAATTATTAATAAAAAATGGACATATAAATAATACAATGCATGAGGAATTCGAATGCCTAAGGTGGCAATTCAAATTAGCCTTCATGGATTGATCAAAGGATCACTGGAGTGTCATCGGAGCACAACTAGGTGTCCTCATGATCATCGGAGCGCAACTGGAAGTCTTCATCATCATCAGTGGAGTCATCAATGCTCAAGTAACTGTCAACCATCAGTCAAACTAACTCTGGTAGGTGTAACTCAGTGTAACTAAGTGTAACTGAGTGTAACTGAGTGTAACTCAATGTAACTAAGTGTAACTCAATGTAACTAAGAGTAACTGAATGTAACTGAGTGTAACTGAGTGTAACTCAATGTAACTGAGTGTAACTGACTGTAACTGACTGTAACTGAATGTAACTGAGTGTAACTCAATATAACTGAGTGTAACTGACTGTAACTGAGTGTAACTGAACTGGTAGGTGAAGAAGGGCGAGTTGCTCCCTAAAATCAAGGAAGAAGGGCGCACTAAGCAACTGGAGGGCTAAAACTGAATAGTGAGAAGCTCCTGGGGGCTGGCTAACTGAGGGCTAGGTGCTGGACTGATGACTGGGATGCATGCAAAATGCATGCAAACCCTAGAATGCATGCAAACCCTAAAAGGTGCATGCATGACTGAAAATGTAAAGGATCAAAATACTGGTGGGACTAGGATGGAGTATAGGAATATCCTAACACCCCCCCTTAATCCATCCTGGGCCCTGGTAACTAAGACCAAAGGTCACCCAATACAATGAATAATAACAATCAATAAACCAAGGAAGTGGGAAAATTTCATGGGAAACATACCCCCTCCTCAAAAAATAGACTGTAAGGCACACATAAAAAAAATAAAAGCTCCAAACTCAAGCATGTGTGATGCTTGGTCATATGTCTGGAGGTATCTTCTTCTTGGGAAGAAGTGGATCATGCTCAAAAAGCATGTGCTTGTACTTGCTCTTCAGATCGAATGTGATGAGAACAAATCCAACAGTATTAGAATGATCCTTGAACCTGTGATTCGAATCAGCTGAGGCAGGATCAAATTTTTGAATGTGCATATAGTCCTTTGTCTTCTCCTTCGAACCACCATGGGTGAGATTATGCCAAAAAGAACTATTACATGTTTGCTTGAAATCAAAATCAGATTTAAGACTTTCAAAACAGTTTCTTGAGATCTCCTTTGAACCAGCAGGGGTGAGATCAAAACTATCATATGATGCATGAGAAATTATCTCAAGTGGGTGGCAATGGCCATATTCTTCAATAACCTTCTGAAAGCATGTGCTAATGATCATATAGTAGTAAATAAGAGATGTTTGCTGAAGAGGAGCGAATGCATTACCTCCAATAGCTGATGTTACCTCCGAAATAATCATGTGATCATGATGCAAACCAACAAACTCTGGTGCAAGACAGGATTTAGGACCTTCTGCAATATCTAGAGTGTGAGCTGGCACAGAAAGAGAAGAAAGTTTGAGCATGAGCGGAGAATCTGCAAGTTCTTTGTCAACAACTTCAATATGAGATGATACTGGTTCATGATCTGAGAGATCATCAAGGGGAGCTAATGCAACATGATCTGAGAGACCATCAGGAGGAGCGAATGCATCATGATCTGAGAGACCATCAAGTGGAGCGAATGCATCAACTTGCTTGCTTTTGAAGGGATTTGGACCAAATCCATCATTCATTTTGCCGAATCTTTCATCTAGATGAGCCCATAACTCTTTTGGAGTTTCAATATCAATGATGGTCGGGTACAATATGTAATCGGTCATAGCAAGCATCATTCTTCCAATGTGCATGTCACCTTTATTCAACCATTTAATCTTCTTTGTAGAGGATTCAAACTCTCTTTCAAAATAGCAATCAAAGAGATCATGGCTCTTCAAATATGCTATCATTCTTGGTTTCCATTCATCATAGTTGAATGGAGAAAGAGGAGTAATTTCTTCTAAATTCATTGAAGTTGTAGAAGACCTGCAAAAACAATATAGAATAACTGCAACTGCTACTGCTGCAAAAATGCAGATTCTGCTACAACTGCTGCACTCAAAATCTTGGTAATAACCTGCAAAAAACTCTCAAGAATGGAGATAAACAATACTCTCAACATGCTCTGATACCATGTGAAAATCCTCACAGCAGATCTAAGAGATGATGTATCTCACAAGAGAATAATTATCATTAAGCAAGAAAATAGAAGAAGAGTGATACATGCAGTATAATGAGCAACAGAATAATATGGTACAGTAGAACTCAGATAGAAGCAATAATACTTCGGTCATACTAAATTATTAATAAAAAATGGACATATAAATAATACAATGCATGAGGAATTCGAATGCCTAAGGTGGCAATTCGAATTAGCCTTCATGGATTGATCAAAGGATCACTGGAGTGTCATCGGAGCACAACTAGGTGTCCTCATGATCATCGGAGCGCAACTGGAAGTCTTCATCATCATCAGTGGAGTCATCAATGCTCAAGTAACTGTCAACCATCAGTCAAACTAACTCTGGTAGGTGTAACTCAGTGTAACTAAGTGTAACTCAGTGTAACTAAGTGTAACTGAGTGTAACTCAATGTAACTAAGTGTAACTCAATGTAACTAAGAGTAACTGAATGTAACTGAGTGTAACTGAGTGTAACTCAATGTAACTGAGTGTAACTGACTGTAACTGAATGTAACTGAGTGTAAATCAATGTAACTGAGTGTAACTGACTGTAACTGACTGTAACTGAGTGTAACTGAACTGGTAGGTGAAGAAGGGCGAGTTGCTCCCTAAAATCAAGGAAGAAGGGCGCACTAAGCAACTGGAGGGCTAAAACTGAATAGTGAGAAGCTCCTGGGGGCTGGCTAACTGAGGGCTAGGTGCTGGACTGATGACTGGGATGCATGCAAAATGCATGCAAACCCTAGAATGCATGCAAACCCTAAAAGGTGCATGCATGACTGAAAATGTAAAGGATCAAAATACTGGTGGGACTAGGATGGAGTATAGGAATATCCTAACACCCCATAGGTCAAATCACCATGATCCATTGAGCCAAGCACCATGGCTACGTTTAGTAGGATGTCTGCTCGAAGCTGCCCCAAACATCAACACTCCCTCTCAACGAGTGAGACATTCTCCACCACACCAAGCTTGTCTCTGAAGTATACAAACTTTGCCTTGGATAGAGGCTTGTTCAAAAGTATGCAATCTACTCAGCTGTGGATATGTGCTGGAGTTGAACCCCACCCTTCTGCACTATGTCTCGGATGAAGTGATGTTTAATCTCAATATGTTTCGACTTGTCATGGAAGACTGGATTTTTCGAAAGCTTGATACAGCTTTGATTATCACAATATATCAAGGTAGTTTCCAGCATTTGATCAAATAGTCCAACAATTAACTTCCGAAGCCACACCGCTCCATGACTTGCATCACCGACTGCATATACTCTACCTCTGCAGTACTCAGTGCTTCAGACGTATGCTTCCGGCTAAACTAAGAAACCATGGCTCATCCCAAGTTGAAGCAACACCTGGAGGTGCTCTTTTTGTCTATTGCACTGCCTCACCAGTCAAAATCTGTATAACCATGCAGCCACATAACACCACCCGAGACTTATTTGAGACCATATCCAAGTGTACCATGCAGGTACCTCATCACATGCTTTGCTGCCACCCAATGCAACTGCCTCGACTCAACCATGAATTGGCTCAAGGTATTTATTGCAGAGCAAATATCTGACCTGGTGTTAACTAGGTCCATCAAGGATCCAATAAGCTGCCTGTACATAGTGGGATCCATCAATTCTGAATTGGAAGTAGAATTGCTCAGCTTCTTCAGATTTGTCACCATCGATGTAGTAATGGACTTGCAGTCCATCATATCGAATCTCCTTAGGATCTCAACTACATACTTCGGTTACTTCCCCTGACTGAGGAAGATATCATTTGATCTCTGCCACACTTCCAATCCCAGGAAGTAATGCATCAACCCTAGGTCCGTCATCTCGAACTTAGAGGCTAACTCCCTCTTGCACTCAACTATGAGCTGCTCTGCTCTGGTAAGAAACAGGTCATCAACATATAGTACCAAGATCAGAGGATCACTTTTGAAAACCTTGTAGTAAAGGTTGGGATCCACAACACTCTTGGTGAAGCCCAAACTCATCAGGTATTCGTCAATCCTGGATTACCAAGCCCTGTGTGCTTGCTTGAGTCCATGCAGTGCTTTCTTCAATTTGCAGACATGGGACTCCTTCCCATGTATCAGAAAGCCCAGAGGTTGCTCTATGTACACCTCTTCCTCAATTTTACCATTGAGAACTGCGATCTTTACATCCATCTGATGTAATTTCCAACCCATCACTGAAGCAAGTGAAATGATAGTTCTGATAATAGTGTACTCGGCCACTGGAGCAAACGTCTCCTCGTAGTCCACTCCCTTTTTCTGAGAGAATCCTCGGGCCACGAACCTTGCTTTGTGTTTCTCGATGCTACCATCTGCTATCTGCTTGATCTTGTAGATCCACTTGGAATTCACCACAGGATTCTTCTCACTACTTGGAAAAGTTCCCTTGGTATTCTTACCAAGTGCACATCCTTGCAAACACCATCATGCTCCCTTTGTTTTGTCTATAAGGAAATTTCCTTCCTTTCCCTTTCCTTGCTTGAGTTGCAAAGGCTAAATTTTCTTCATCTTGAGATTTTTGAGGACCACTTTGAGACATAATTCTTCCTTCTTCTTGGACATAATCAGTCCACAATCGATCAAGTGATGGTAGTGCATCCTTCACACAAACACCCTGAATGAAAGGTTCCCATGAAGTGGGAAGACCATTGAGAGCTAATGAGACAAGCTCTTCATCATCGAATTTTTCTCCAATAGGTATGAGCTTATCCCTTGTCTGAGCATCTTCATAAAGTATGTAGCAACAGTATCAGACTTTGTTATCTTGATGTCATGTAGTTTATTCTTCAATGCTAACTTTCTGTTAGGATTATTGGTTTCAAATAGACCTGTCAAAGCATCATACATTTCTTTAGCTGTCTTCAATTGTGTAATCCGTGGGATCAAGTGATCTTTTACTGAGTCAACCAGAATCCTTTTTGCCTTAGATTCATTTTTCTTTTGCTTAGCTTTCCCCTCATCATCTGTAGGTTCAGGAATAAATTTGCTTACATAATCATTAACCTTATTTTCTTCTAGGATGAACTGTATTCTGGTTTTCCAGGATCTGAAGTTCATAGGATCATCAAGTCTGTCTTCAACCCTAAGTGTGGTCACCATCTTGACCCTAGCGCTCAACCATAGATGCTTAATAACTGCAAATAAAGTTGTCCTGGTACATTGTTTAGGACTGCGTCATCCTGATATGTCTTCAAAACTGAGATCTGAAACCTTGCTGCTCTGATACCATGTTGATTTTACCACTTTCAGATCTGATAATTATTTCCCTTATGAATTTTATGCAGCGGATTCTTCATAAAATAATTATACACTGAAAGATTCAACCATATGTTACACCTTCAATGTTTTATACAAAAGATGAATGATTGATAAAAATGAATGAATACAATACAATACATGGACCATTAAATAGGTCTCATCTTTCCTTTTCAAATGTAAAAGGCACACCCTTTGACTCTTTATTTAGATGCTTACTTACTTACTTAATTATTATATTATCGCCTCTCCCATGGTTTCATAAAACAATGGTATTGGCCCACGGTATTTTATTTCTTTATCTTTTCATTTTAATGTTTAACTCATTATTTTTTCTTATTTCTCTTATTTATATTTATTTATTTGCACATACCCTCAACTATTCTTTAATTATCATTTATGTACAAGATCTAGAAACTTAGTCTTCATATCCCAAGTAGGATTTTCATGAGCTTGCTTCACATGCACGCCCATCCATGTCAGAAGAGATCTAGTGTGTGTGCAGCCACACTAGAGTAGACTTGACCATTCCAACAGGGTAGCTAATACCTAAGAACGGGCTAGTCAAATCCACTCTATTATGACAATGAATGCCAGATATAGATAGGCATGTGATGGGAAACCCAAGTCCTATACCACATGATCAAGTACCATGATCAAGAAGGACTATACCAGGGCCTCCCAGAACCAGGGAGTAGATTTGCAAGCATCCAAGCTGCTGTGAATATTTAATTAATATTATTATTTATAAATTAATAGATTATTAGGTTACTAGTGAAAGGGCGTAACCCTTCACTATGCTTCCTCAAGCCCTATAAAGGCCATCTTATTGTAAATTTATCATCATCATCTAATATATTATTCTTATTTATTATTCAATATGAGAGTCGGATTCGACTATTAAGCGTCCAACCGGATACGGTTGTTGCATTTGGTATCAGAGCTCGGTTTCGGCTCTCCCTTCAAGTCCAACCGGATACGGTTGCTGAGCACGGTTTCGGCTCCCATTATTTCAACTCCACTCTACACGCACGGTTTCGGTTCACATTATTTCAACTCCACTCCACACTCTACATGCTTCCGCTCCACTCCACATCTACAGTTCCCCGCATTGCTAGTTCTTTCACACTGCCAACCCACCGCTCCATTTTCCCTGCGCGTTTCAATCCCCTTCTGCGTGTGCTCCATACAACTCTACGCGTCCCACCTCACTGCATTCCAATAACTGTCCTATCCCACGCCTTCCTCACCCATCACCCACCTCTCACCTCCCTGCCCCTCGACTGACTTACTGAGCTGCAGTCAACACTTCCCTCTACCCGCTTCGACTCCATCTCCCTGCACACGCCATCCCACATCCCTCCACGTCCTCCACTGCCACTGCTACTCCGTCCACCTGCACCCTCCTGCAAACCACCTACTGTACCCTCCTTCCTGCACGCGCCTCCCCACCACCTCTGCGAACCACCTCTGCATCTCCCCACCACCTTTGCGAACCACCTGTTGCACCCTCCTGCGAACCACCTCTGCGCCTCCCCACCACCTCTGCGAACGCTGCACATTCCCCCATCCCTCCCTGCGTTCACCTTCCCCTCCACGCGCACCCCCTACCGTGCCCTCCTCCTCGTCTCTCCTCCTCGTCCCTTTGCTCACATCTCCAATCCGCAGTCCACATCTCCTGCGCCACTCCCTCGCACCTACCCCACTCGCCTCCTCTCGCACCATCTCCTCCCCCATCCAACGCCGCCTTCCTCCATTTGCTCTCTCGGCCATCATTTGTAAAACCTAATTTTTAATAAAAGTCAAATATAATATAAATATCGTTATATTAATATTTAATTTTATTAAAAAGTTACAATCCCCAAACTATAAAAATATATTTAAATATAATAATTATTATATTTATTTATTTTACCCATTAATTATAAAATTATTTTCCTTACAATAATTATTATTAATTAAATCCTACCAAAATTGGGCCCAAATACACACCTCCCCATACAAGGTCCAAGACCATGGCAGAATTAAAAGACAAACTTGAGAAATTGGAAAAGGACATCAAGGCCCTCGTTGCCAACCAAGAAAAATTCAGAGAAGAAACGAAAAATAACAAGGCACTTAAGAAAGGAATTAAAGAAGATGTTGTTCTAGTACTAGGAAGAAAACTTGATGACAAAGTAGACATCATGCACGAGAAACAAAAAGAGTTAGATAACAAGATGTGTGCGATGACACAGAACATAAGCACCATGGCACATAACTTGAGCATGATGACACAGACCCAGGATACCATAATGGAAATGTTACAAAAACTAAGGTCTAATACAAACCCTATCAGTAACTTAGATATGTTGGACCACTATGTCAACAAAAATGAGAGTAACAAAATTGATCAAGACAATAAACAAGACAAGGAAACTAAATATCGTAGGGATGACCAAAATACCAATAATATTTTTTATAAAGATGAGCTCAACCAAGATCATAATGAGAGTCAAGCCAGTATCATTGACAATAAGGACGATCCATACAATGACAAAGATGGATCCTACAATATGCAAAGGAATCCAAGTCAAAGGAATCAGATATTGTAGATTCATCTTCTACCTTAACTCTTCTACCACCTTGGAGAAACCTAAATGTAACACTATCAGGTGACTTTGAGTGTGAGAAGCCTCACAAAATGCCACTTCTCGAGATAACGCATAAGGATAATAAAATGAAAACATCACGTGATGACATCCTAAATATTGTAGGACAAGCGACCTCTAAAACAAGGCTTGATATGGTCAGTCACAAAAATACTCCTCGTATTCATGTACGAGGAAAATGGGATAACAATAATAAACATAATGGAGTACAAATTCAAGTTACAAATGAAAGGAGGATGACAAACTATTGCGTAAATACCAAGCACATACCTAATACCAGTTCTAAAAAAGACATAAAGGAAGTAATGACATTGTTTCAACACAAAACGAGAATGAAAAGACGACAACAATAATCTAAACTTTGAGGACAAAGCTTTCCTAAGAGGAAGGCAATGCTGTGAATATTTAATTAATATTATTTATAAATTAATAGATCATTAGGTTACTAATGAAAGGACGTAACCCTTCATTATGCTTCCTCAAGCCCTATAAAGGCCATCTTATTGTAAATTTATCATCATCATCTAATATATTATTCTTATTTATTATTCAATATGAGAGTCGGATTCGACTATTAAGCGTCCAACCGAATACGGTTGCTGCATTTGGTATCAGAGTGGATTCGCTCCTGCACTCTGAGCTTGGACTCGGCTCATCAATTCCTGATTTCTTCGCTCTTCTACTCTCCACTTCTCCCTCAACTCCATCCTTCCGCTGCGCCATCCACTCCACCACCACACTCCCCACGCGTTCCCCATCTGCTGCTCTGCTCCTACCTGCACGTAGCTCCACCATCTCCATCGCTTCCCTCCACACCACCTGCACGCTTCCCTCCACACCACCTGCACATTTCCCCAACTGCCCCTCCTACCTCCCGCGTCTCCCACACTCTACCATGCTCCTCCTCCACCTCACTCCACGTGAAACCCTCCACGCCACCCTTCCTCTACATCTCGCACCTTTTGCCCTTATTCCCCACGCGACCATTCCCAATCAATCACGCCGTCCTCCCGCCCATCACCCATTCTGCTGGCTCCCGCCCATCACCCATCCTCACTCCCATTGCCCTTCTGCTCTCTGAACTCTCCACATAGCCACCTCCATCTCCACCTTCCCGCTCACCACTCCACGCTATCGCTCCTTTCCATTCCACGACCTGCAACCAAAAATAAATAAATAATAATAATAACAACAACAACAACAACATCAATATATTAATTAATATTTATTATTATTCCAAAAAAAGAAAATATTATTATTAAATATAATAATAGCGTTCTTACTTCTAAGCCCAAAAGTCCCTTCTACAAACATCAATGGCATCTTATAGTGATAGTGACCAATTCATAAATCTCCTTGAGAAAATCCTTAAGGATATAGATGAAATAAAGAAATCTATTGACGAAACGTTTAAAGAAAATGAAGATGGATGTGAAAATCGAGTAGAAGAAACCACCCAAGCTAATGCAAAAGATGAAGATACAGTAGACTATTATGCCATTTCCCATGAGAGTGATAGTATCAATCAAGATATTGTGCAAGACAAAGATATAACATACCCTAGTAATGAAGAAAATGACAACAAAATATTTGACAAGAAGAAAGATGTTCCTCACCAAGATTGTGATAAGAGACAAGCCAATGTTACTAACAATAACGATGATCAATACATTGACAATAATATCACAATAACAAACGCACGAAGGACATATGCCAACACAAGGAATTCTGTAAAGAACATCAAGTAAAGCAACTATAATATCTATTAGACACAAGATAAGACTGGTGTTCTTATGAGCATTATAAGCACAAAGAGCACGTTCAAGGGAATTGACACAAAATGTGTCGGGAATAACAACACGAAAATAGTTAAGGTCGCAATGTATGTTGATCATGTTGAATTAACGACAAACATAGTTAAAAGAAACAATCACACAAGTAGAAAAACGTAAACAAAACTTCACCAAGTTCATACTTAATGCAAATACCAAGACAGAATAATCAAAATGAGGCAATGGTCGTAATCAAAATCGCATCTCTCAAGTCATCAGTGGGACATAGAGCCAGAATAAAAAACGACATTAGGAAAATACTCAAGCTTTGAGGACAAAGCTTTCCTAAGGGGAAGGCAATGCTGTGAATATTTAATTAAATATTATTATCTATAAATTAATAGATTATTAGGTTACTAGTGAAAGGGCGTAACCCTTCACTATGCTTCCTCAAAGCCCTATAAAGGCAATCTTATTGTAATTTATCAACATCATCTAATATATTATTCTTATTTATCATTCAATATGAGAGTCGGATTCGACTATTAATAGTCCAACCAGATACGGTTGCTGCACAAGCTTTCTACCATTTGGTCAAGCGCCATGACCAAGAAAGGCTACATCCAGGGGCCTCACATACACTAGTGAGTGAACCATCATCATCCTCCATAGGTCAAATCACCATGACACATCGAAAGCACCATGGCTACGTCTAGGAGGATGTCTACCCGAAGCTGCCCCAAACATCAACAACATAGACAAGCACTCAATGCCACTCAAGCTAGAATGTGGGATGAGTTCAAGATTTTTATAAAGGACAATTTTTATCGCTTCAACTACTAAAAAGAGTAACAACAACAATGGTAATACTCGTGATCGATGTCCGTCTAGACAATAGTTTCCTATATCCAAGAATTGAACAATTACACTATTTTGACTAAGAGTGATGGATGGAGAACCGTAATTGGTGACCAAGTTCATTGGCAGTGTGATCAAGTCAATTTAGAAGGGAGCTTATGATGTTTGATATCCACACTCTAGAAGACACTTGTCGTGAAGGCAAGTTAACTAAGGTGATGACTAGTTGGAGGATATTAAATAACACCATTGGCACTAGCTCTAGTGAAGGAAAGAAACACTATTGCAAAATATGGTATGATGAAAAAGCTATTCAAAAGGATTGTGCAACAGAATGTTGATTCCAAATTTCCAAAGGATGGACAAATCACATTGAAGAAGGAGAATGTCTCCTATAGCTATTGCAAGTATAGAGGACATGTGAAAGATGATCATCCAACATTGTATTTGGAGAAGTCCTTAGAAGTCTATCGTTAGTGCAGAGTGAGAAAGATGCAGTGACACTTGATTCCTCGACAGAGGGGATTTCCTTGATGATAGTCGCTTGACTCGGAGGTGGAGAGTGCAAGAACCTTTTCATCATTAAGATCTAGCAAAAGGAGCTTGTGGACAATTTTTGATATTGCTAGCAAATGAGACCCCATCTGAGATGCAACGGTGAAGAAGCACAACTTATCTACAGTTTTTATCTGGAACCCTACTGCTTGCATTGGATTAGCAATAATAAGGATTTAAATGTCCAACACAATTGCAAAGTTGAGTTCTCCATCTTAGTGGATTACATTGATGAAGTAGAGTTTAAAGTTGTTTCTTTGGATGTCTTTAGAGTGGTTTTGGTAATCCATACATATGTGATCATGATGTAATCTACCAATGGTGCCTAAACTTGTACCAACTTATCAACGTAGAAAGGTCCAACACCCTTAGCTCTAGTTTCTAAAACATTGATCATCGCCTTATGACGAGTCGCTTTGTTGATTCTACGACTAAAGATAGAGAAGAGAGTGGCACTCTCCAGTTAGTGTTATGTTGTTGAGGACATCACATGCTTAGTTCCAATGCAACCAAAGAAATAAAAAGATTAGAAGTAGTTGGAGTAATTGATTCAATGCTATTCTCAGTAGTTGCAAGAATTGCACATAATCCATACCTATGTGATCATGATGTAATCTAGCAATGGTGCCTAAAATTGTACCAACTTATCAATGTAGAAAGGTCCAAGTTCCAACACCCTCAGGTCTAGTTTCTAAAACATTGATCATCGCCTTATGACGAGTCGCTTTGTTGATTCTACGACCAAAGATAGAGAAGAGAGTGGCACTCTTCAGTTAGTGTTAGGTTGTTGAGGACTTCACATGCTTAGTTCCAATGCAACCAAAGAAATAAAAAGATTAGAAGTAGTTGGAGTAATTGATTTAATGCTATTCTCAGTAGTTGCAAGAATTGCACATAATGCTTTCAAGTTTTGTTCAAAGAGGTGTTGCACATGACTTTGTTGTTGGAGAACAAAGAGATCAAGACCTAGATTCTAGAGTTGTTGGAAAAACACCACATTTGACTCAACTTGTTGCCTTGTGGATTCACCATTGTTTTGGTTGCAAAGTAGGATGGCATATGCAGAATGTGCATCATAGTTAAAAATTGCCAAGTCTTTCGAGTACTCCCAAGCATTTGAGAGTCGAACTCTGCTCAACCTTACTACCATGCAGAGTTAACTTGGTCTTGAGTTTGACTTTGTTGGTGAGTCAAACTTGTTAGAAACAAGTCAAGTACTTGCAAGTTCGACCCTGACCCACGAGTAACTCACGGGCTATTGCCTTCCTAATGAGTCCTGTTATCCACTAAATTGCACTTAGTGGATTCCGAGTGAACCATTGAAGTTGTGAACATGATCAATGTTCATCATCAGTGTTCCAAGATCCATCAGGCAAAATTTTTTGCCCTTTGTAATAATTTGCATGTCCAGACCCTGCAAGGATTTTGTAATAAGTTGGTCTAGCATGAGTTTTTTATGAAAGGTTTGGTCTTCCTCAACGTTTGTTATCAGGGAAATACTCTAGAGTGTTTTTTCCTTGGGGATTATGCGTTACTATTCAGTGACGTATAATTCTCGAGTTTTTTACTCACACCTCCAAAGTTGGAGTGTTTCCATGATGGTGAATTTTGAGGGGTTATTAAAACCTACTGGAATGTATTTTTGTAACATGCTAGCCATCAGTATTGAGTCATATGGACATGCACTAGGTCCCCTAGGATTTTTGAGTCATTTTGAGAAAATTAAATTTTTTCAGTTTATGAGATTTTTTAATAATTTAATTAAAAAAATGAGAAAAGTGATAAAAGATGGGTTAGGAGGTGAAATTGGACATGGGGGTGCTTGTTTTCTAACCCAGAGCACCCATAAAACCCCTAAACCCACTTTTCCTAAGTTTTGAGTGAATAGTATTCACTTAAATCTTTTTCTCTCAAAAATATTAAAAATGAATTATTTAATTCAAGAATAATGGATTTGGAGAAAATCCAAAATCCTAAAATAATGGTGGGTGGTCTGAGGAGTTGGCTGAGTTGAGTTGGCAGTTGCATTTAAGGAAAAATCTCAATCCCACAGATCAGGGAAATGTGTTGGAATCAAATCTCCTTTGATTGGCAATCAAATCAGGGAGAATATTGAGGAAATAAATGATGATTTGATTGAAGATTGGAGATCCACAAAAGGGGGGGGGCGAATTTGTGGTTGGAGAGGTGTCAAATGGAGGTTGAAAAGTGTCAAATGGTTGGAGAAATATGTCATTAACCTCCCCAAACCCCTCACATGTGTCAACAAGCCTTTTCCAAGTGTATCAATCCATTTTTCCAAGTGTCAAAGAGGATCTATCTTGGGAAGTGCACCTCCCCCTCTCTCATTTTTCTATAAGAGCAAGTTCATGCTCCATCTTTCTCAAGAAGTATGGATGCATAGAACCTCTGCTATTTTGTATTACTATTGTTATTGAATATAATTTTGAAGGCTTTGGAAGTCAATCTTGCATTGTTGTTGGAGCTTTGGATCATGAGGTGACATTGTTGCATTGTTTTTCACTATTTCTTGCTTGCAATTGTGTAGATCTAGTTTATTGATTATAGCAACAAGTATTTACGGTTGATAATTTGCTTGTTGGTGCTTAGATATTAGGAGATTCAAATGTAACAAACAGTATTCGGTTGTACTTATGTTCATTTGGTTTCATTTTACTCTAACACACTAAGATCTCCATTGTTGTTTTGCAAGTTTTTTGAGATTGTTTCAAGCTACAGGTTACAAGCTTGAGGGGATTTGGAATTCGGTTATTTCACCTTCTCTTGGGCAACTTTTTTATCTAACATCTCTTGCATACAGATTTCTTCAAAGACAATTATAGGAGGAAGCATTGGAAAACCCAAGTTTCATCCATCTGTTTCAAACAAAACTATCTCTTTCTTCCACTTTTTCTTGCTTTGCTCAAGAAGTAGATCCATTCTCTCATGCTTAGTATTTAGATCTATTCTTTTTTCAGCATTGCAAACTAGTTAGATTTGATATTTAAATTAAAAGTTGTATCATTCATCAAATCTAAGCTAGATTTCAAATTTTCTATACTTTAGAAATTTTTTTCGAAATTTTTCGAAGTGTAAAATTTTTCAATTTTTTTTATTTTTTCATTGCCTTTCCCATAATTTCCTAACACTTTTAGCTTGCTGGTTTTTAGCAGGTCTGCACATAAAAGTGACTTTTTTGGAGTGACCAAGACCATCAAAGAAGGCTTAAAACGAACCAGTGGACACCCAATTTGTTGTAAAATTTTTGTACACTATTGTAAGCTCTTAGATCCAAGTTTAATGGACTAAGAAGCATTTTTATTTTCAGCATACCAATTGTAAAAATTTTAAACAAGAGCAATGGGGTAACTAGCATCCACATCCCAACCCCCCTGGGGGGATTTGCGTTTTTGGTCAAATTTCGTGAGATTGCTTTTTTCTAACCACACTTACTCACACACTCACTTTTGAAGTGCAGGATGTATCTTCCATCTATTTTTGCAATTTAAATCATTTTCATTTTTGCAAAAGTAAAGTAGAAATAAAACCGTCTTCGTCACCACGAAGTATGCTGTCACCTTCACCCAAAGGAAATTTTGCTGGTTAGCGAAGGTTGACTAGAAAGTGATGCATAAGATTGGCCATCATATCTTTTAATTTACAAGTTTTGTATTTCAATTTCATAAGACTTTTGAACTTAGTTGAAAAGCAAGTCAAGAGCGCTCTCTGTCGGAGGGTCAATGGTTACTAGCTTCAAACTTGAATAAACTATTTGCCTACACTGCGTATGCTCTACCCACCAGCAGTACGTCTGAGTTGGGGGATACCAAAAGCATTCAAGTTTGAAGCTAGTAACCATTGACCCTCCGACAGAGAGCGCTCTTGACTTGCTTAAACTATTTGCCTACACTGCGTATGCTCTACCCACCAGCAGTACGTCTGAGTTGGGGGATACCAAAAGCAGCTGGAAGCACTTTTTAATTCTCACATTTAACTTAATCAGTCACCTAATAAAATTAACTACCCACAAGATACTGAAAATCCGACACTTCGAAACTAGTTTTTGGTGGGGAAGTTTTGCCTAGGGACGTTGGGTAGCTGTACTCTGACCTTGGGGCGTCGTTAGACTATATCCTTGTTGGTGTAGTGTTGAACACGCGCTTAGGGTATTGACAGTCTAACATGTCCTTGTACAGAAGCACCAATCTCTAGATTTCCGGACATTCCTCTCTGTCCCTTTACGGTATATCGAGAGTTTCCCTTCTTTCCCCTAATCAAGATTCATTTTAATAATTTAAAATCAACCAAGAGACAATTGCACAACATTTTACTTTTCCAACATTTACAAATTTCACACTGTGTTTTGACTCCATAAGGCACTGGTCCTTGTACTTTTCATTTGCTTTTTATCAATATCAAGTATTTGTGCATTTTTATAATTCACAGTGATTTATCTGAAATCATGCTGGTGAAAGCTATTTAAACTTTGTTGCAATTACATCTTGAACCTTTAATAAAAAAACTCCCAAAACATTAATAAACAACCCATCACTTAACTGGAAGACCCTAACAACCTTAGTAACTTTCCATAGGGATTACTCCCCTTGGCTTTCGTTGGGAATTTTGCCTAAACGGAGGAGTCAAGAACCAAGTGACATACTTGACTCGAGACTTGCCACCAAGGGCACACCGAGCAGCAGCATAGATTTCTGCTGTGACAAAGACGGTTTGTGATCCGGCGGCAACAAGTCCAACTTGCAAATGAATAGAAAATAACGTTGGTGTCAAATATAAATACTAAAAAGGAGAAGAAAACCTCTCCACTTAGGCGATTTTACTGTGGATTTTTTCCTGATTTTTTTTTATTTTTTGATGTGTGTGAGTTGTACTCTTAAACTTTTTGCCTTGGGAAGTCATGTTTGAGGTATGGTTATCAACTCTGATGTGCACGATCTATCAACTCTTGAACAGAATCACCATCTAGAAGCAATATCCATTGCGACACATTGATAATTTGCTAGATCAGGGAACCAAATATTTTAGTAAGACCAACATAAAGTTCAATGATCATCAAATACATATGAAACTATAGGATACATGGAAAACATCCTTCAAAATGCGATAAGTATTTTTTGGATGGTTGGTGATGTTGTTTGGTCTTTCTTATGTTCCTATGACATTAACGAGAATGATGAATGACGTGCTAAGATTGTATCTTGACTCATTTGTGATAATTTATCTAAATGCCATTCTTGTTTTTAAGAAGACCTAGGAGGACCACTTGTAGCATTTAAATAAGTATTTACAACCTTGTAGAGAGAGAAACTGATGGTAAACATGAAGTATAAATTTAGGTAGACAAAACTTATTTATCTTGGATTTTGTGTGAACCAAGATGGATTAAGTATTGATCCAACAAAGATTTCAGCCATTGTCATCTGGCCACTATTGAAGAAAATCCATGACCTATTTTCAAGGAAATAATGAACTATCACAATAGTTTATTGCACATTTTTCCCATGTCACACACCCTCTTAATGTGTCAACAACAACCAAGTTCATTTTTGTTGAGAAACAACACAATATGAAGCCTTTGAAGAGATCAAACGTAGAGTTTTGCTAACACTAGGAGACTTTCAAAGGTGCTGTTGTAAATTACTCAGGTTATGATCATAGATCTTTGTTAGGTAAAGAGATCGTTGTTGACAATGACCATAAGCCTCTCTAGTACCACTAGACACCAAGCAAGATAAAAAATGCATGCTACATGAATTGGTTTTCTTATGTATAACAATTTAACATTGTGATCAAGTACTAGAAAGGAAGCACAAAAAAGTGGCAGATTTCCTATTGCGATCCCCATTAGTTGGATTGCAATTTTCAATAGTTTGGGTTTACTACTTTCAAAAAGCTTACAGATAGTGTGTGGACATTGCGTAGATTTATGTAGTTGTCTTGAGAGTCTAGTCTGAGACATAATAATAATAAAAAACATTTAATATTTGGTTGTAGATCGCCAGAGAATTGATTACTATATGTTATATTGCTACTTGAATGATTTGTAAAGCATGTCTTAACACTTGCAGCAGTTTGATGTTAGCCTGGGTCATTTTATGGGTCATGTTGACTTGGTCAAACCTAGTTTGACCAAGGTCAACTACAGGACATGAGGTGGATAGACCTTGGATGATGCAGATGGATGATATATAGTCTATTATAGGTCACCAGGTGTTTCCATGCATTGGTTACAGGTTTATGATGATAATCTGGTATTTTTTATATTTGATCATTTACAAATTATTATTATTTTTATCTATTCGAGCATATTTGAGATATTATATGATCATTCAGAGATCCATATGGTGTATGAGTACACACCTCTAGTAGATTTGGGCTCTCTGAGTCCATGGAGGCAGTTGGTTTTCAGTTTCAGGCAATTACAATTGATATTTTTCTTAGTTTGTCATTCTGGTGCATATTTGCCATTTAAAATGGTTTGTCAGAGCAGTTTGATGATTTCCTTGGTTCACCTAGGGCGCTACAGAGGGAGTATGGGGTCCAACCACTTGTTTTTACTATTATGCCATACTCCCGGACATTATGGTGCAGTCAGATTTGGCCCCGGATGAACAAATAGAGAGCTACAGGAATTTTTATATTTTATAGAGGATTTACAGAGGCATAAAAATGGTAAAAATGGCTACATAGGAAATCGATTTGAGCTACTGAGGCAAGGAAATAGCATGGGAATTGTTTTGATGATGAGTGTGATGTCTTCCACCCCTTCCACAACAGTTTTAACATTTAGTGGGGCCCTCACACATTTCTCTGGCACATTCTATGATTTTCTGGAGCCTTTGGAGGCTCACGACTTTCCCAAAGGAGCACGATTTGGTGCTTCTGTTGGTCATATGATGTTATTGTGCCATGGGGACACACTAGGGAGGTTGGATATCACCCCCTAGACCCACCATGAGCGGGTTATCATGTTTTTCTAGTCACTTTGAGTGGGATCCCCCCTAGCGCAATTTTGTCCATGTATTATGTTATATTTTTGAGTTGATCCATGTACTTTATGTTGAGCTCATCTCAACCATTGATTAGAACTTTTATATTTTTTAATCTTAGCCATCCATTCAAAAGGTGGTTAGGATTTTGGTATCTCTTCTTCCTATTTAAAGGAGAGAGCTTCTCATTGTAAAGGGACTTTTGGCTCTTGGCTTCTGGAATAAAATAATATTTTTGCAAACCCTTGTCTTATGGTTTTGGATGTCAATGGTGTTATTGAAACTGTTCTTCCTCTGCACTAAGGATCTTGGTGATTGTTTTGCACATCTTTTTCTCCACGTTTTTAGCTATAGGTGAGGAGGCCGAATTGGTGAGGAAGGCGCATTGGCTGGGGAGACTCACCCTGCCTCTTTCTCTTCGCTTCGTCGGTTACAGGGAATATCACTGTCTTAGTACCTCTTACTCTTTGTGATTATGCTCATCAGTTGTATTTACCTTCATTGTTGCTCTGCTGATTGAAATCATTTTTCATTAGCACTACAGGAAGAGGAGGGCACACATGTGGAGCTGAGAATTTCGTGGGTGCAAGATAAATTAACAAATCTTCATTTGATCTTTGCGGGAACAATTCTTAACATCTTGGCAAACATTTCCATCATTCAGGTACGCTTGTAAGGTAAGATTTTTATTCTTCTATCCTACCCATCTGTCATTTCTTCTTCAAACCCTCATTTAAATCTTTCGGAAAATTCCACAGCTCAAACGACTTGGTTAACGGCATAACCATTTCTGGGTTTTTAGGATTTTGCATTTATCTAGGTGGGTTCTCCAAAACGTCACACTTGGAGGACTCCATAGGCCCATTTCCCAAGGCACTAGTCTCCTTGAACCCTCACGACTTTCCTGAGAGTGTTTGTTTACCTCTTGTTTGATCCTGCTTGTTGAGCTTGTGTACTTTGATACTGTCACATCCATTTGTCAAGGTGTGCTAGAAAGCCTTAATTCGCAAATCCACTCTTTGGGTCACTTTCCCTATTTTAAGGGTCACGTTTCCCAAGGCAGCTAAATTTGTCATTTTAAACTAGCACCTGAATCCTAGAATCACACTTAGTTGTCAAGTCACTGTGTATAATTAATCTTTATCAATTCATATCTTTCCTAAGCCTCCACAGTGGTCTTGTTTCCTTAAATCTAGGGTTTCATCCCTTTCACCTTACGTACCCTATCTAATTAGCTTGATTTGGTGATTGGGTTAGATCTCTCCTATCGGGAGTAGATCAGGGTCTCCCCCTTGTTATCTTGGCTTTGATAACTCAAGTGAAGGGTGCCTCGATTGGCGTGACAACCAATCCTTTGGAGATCGAGGCTCTTGAGGTTCACCACTTTAGTTGCCTGTCCCCTCTACCATCCTTCTGGATCCATCATAGGGGCAACTACAAGATTGGTGATAACAGGCCGATAATGGTTGCCCGTCACTGATTTCTAGTTTCCGGTTATCGATTTCCCCTTTTTCAGCCATTCACATTTCCGCTTGCATTTCTTCCATGAACGGTTAGGATGTAATCTTCTTGTGGCCCTAGATTAAATCTCAATTGTTGACGGTATAACCCCTCAGAATACACCACAAAGATCTCCCCTTTTCATCGATGGCCCAGATTAAGAGTTGGAATATATGTGATTTGATCCTAGTTGTTGGCGATAGGGTGCCTTTACTACCTCTTTTGCATTTTCTCTTTTCCACTTATGGTTAGGATGTTGCGATGGAACTTGTGTGATCAAATCTCCATTGTTGGCGACATGAGCCTTGGATTGAAGCCTATGCACATTCCTTTTGCGTGAACGACTCAGATCTTCCCCGATCCAACTTGCTCAATCCATCTGGACCGTTGATGACATAACCTTTTTCCAAGAATTGCTATTAGTTTTAAACTGCGTGAATAGTCACGATCATCCGATCGAACTTACATAATGAGATCTGGACCGTTGACGTTGGGACTCCCTTCCGATAACCTCTAATCCAATTTGATACGTTAACGGTTCATATTTGCTATAGCGGAACTTGAACAATGGATCTGGGTTGTTGACGGCCTGTACAAACTCCGCATGTCCTACGTGGATGCCGCCCATGCATAGGACCCCTTCCCTTGCTGCCACATGTCCATCGAATCCACGTGGCTCGTGCACGTCACACTTGTCCACGTGGCCAATGTGGGGCCCACACCAATTTCCCCAAAGATTTATATAAACACTTAAATTTGAATTCTTTGAACATGCAACTAAAATAATATTACGCTTGGCATCATTTCGTCAACACGTATTCACCCGTGACTCACTTGGAAAACGTAAAATTACACTTGGTCAATAGAGAATTATGACGGCCTCTTTCCCTTTGACGAAAATTTTCATGTTAATTAACAAGGATTGTAATCTTGGCGCAGGTTCAAATCTTCACCCGAATTTCATAGGGATATTTCAACAAAGAGTTAACTTGCAAACTGTAAATTTTTCCCAATATACACGGAACCATCTTAAACATTAAAATTTTACTGTGGCTGCTTTCTGCACTCATCCAAATCCATAATTCAATCATTTATATATTTGATTATTGCCTAGAATTAATTAATTCATTGGAATGATTCCATACTGTTCTTCTCATAAACTTCCATACAAGTATATATCCAAACACTTTTTGTGCAATCTCTGAAACTGCCTGTATCTACTTACACATTCTGTCAAACACTTCCTGCACAACCTCTGATTTTATAGGTATATTCAAATTTCCACCCATTCAGGCCTAGTGCTGAAAACCTTCGCTCTGATACCACTTTGTAACGTACCCGGCAGCCTCTTTAACCATTGAGACCACGGGGTACTCAAATACGTATCGAAATTTTACCAAATATATTCAAATTCGTTTTTCTCCATTCATTTAATTATAGAGTGGAAATAAATACACATTCACAATTCCTTTACTGACAATTCAAACAGAGAACAAGCATACAATGCCATGCAATTCCATTCACAGATACGAACATAAACATTAATTTAACAACAATCAAACATAGAATTAACCATAGCATCCATATACAATTAGATACTTATCTTTTAAACCAAATATTCTCCATCTGGCTGCATGTGAAGGACGTTCCTCCCAGCCATAGGCACTGTCAAGCCAAGTCTTACTTTGACAGGCCACCCCCGAGCTAGGGCTATCAATCCACAAGGGCTAAGTGTTTTTCCACAGCTTCTAAACAACCCAACATCTCATGCAACCCACTGGTGCCTAAAACCCCTCCACCACTATCCCAATCCTCAATTCTCCTTCCCCATCAACCTGCTCAATGCCAGGAACAAGCCCCCTTCTCTGAGTTAACAGTCCCTCGGGCAGCTTCCAGTTCCCTTCTAGCGCTCCAAAACAGGATGGACAAGAAGTCTCCGAATTGGGGACTCCAGGGCTAAGCTGCAGGCCATGTTTTTCTCTTTGACCAGTCTACCAGGTCAATGGCATGCAAAATTCATATTCAAAAATGGCTTCACACTCCTCTGTCACAGTATCAAGCTCAACTCTCCAAGGTAATGGCAAGGCTCATGGTGAAGGCAAATTCAAATTGTGGAATGGTAGAAGGAACAAACCCCTCTCAAGCTCCAATTCTTACTTTTATAGGCATGCATCATATTTCCATGTGGCCCATCCACATGGAACCACTCTTAATCCCCTTTTGCATAATTAAATAATGCTTTAATTAAATAAAGCAAGCTCCTAATCATGGCTTAATAAAATATGGTTAAATGGTTAAGGTTAAGGATATAAGCTAATCCCCCTTGGGTCATTTCCATTAGCCCACTGTCACTTCCCCTCTTGTGGATTCATGGCCACCCATCTCTTCTTCGTCCCTCTTCCTTTGCAGCCATTGGAGATTTTATATTAATATCAAAATGTACATTATATTTACATAGTCTTGGTCATCTTGACCATTGTTTTTGGCTTCTAGCCTTTACAACAATATTTACAAATTTACATCACGGGGTCAAAACTGGGGTATTACATACTTAGATGCATTCCTATGATAGTTAAATCACGAACATCCTTCCCTATCATCACATTCATTTCATTAACCCTCACCTTGCTTAGAAACTTAGGAAATGTACTTATTCTTAGGGGTGTAACATGAAAATATGGATTAATTATAGTTGCACCATAGTAATTCTAAGGTTATTGGGATAATTAATCAAAAGTGAGTGGGTTAATTAAAAAAGTGCACTTGAAAGCCTTTTATGTTAATGTGTGCATATTAGATAGTGTTTTCCTATGTCATATCTTATATTGTCTAACATTTGGTTGATTCTCTATAGATGACTTGATGTCCCCTCCTAGATGATGCACCCCCTTCTTCATGCACATGTGGGAACCTTTGGTGGCATACTTGTTCATCTCACTGCCATGTGTGAAAGGGTCAACCTTCCTTGATGACTTGGACAAGCTAGCCATGTGAATTTTGCACACTTAGGTTAGTTTTCTTCAATCTTGAAGAACGTGACACACACATGAAGGAGTTGATTGCACTCATTCTAGAGGAGCACTCTAGGGTTTTTGTTGTCTATTACCCTTGAGACACTTGGCATCATTTTTCTAGAAGAATGCTCCATCACTTGAGGCATATTTCTTAATGGTTTGACTTGTCTATGTGGTATGTTGCACCTTGGAGGACCATTCTTGCCACACCTACCACCTTATCTTGGAGCATTCACCACTTTACCTTGATTTTGATGAGAGCACTCCTCTCTTTGTCCACTTATCTTAGAGAGTTAGTTGCTAGTTTTGACTTGTCATATATTTGAATGAGATTGTTACATCTTAATGGTTGATTAATCAAAACCTTAGGGTTGTTACTTTTGACCATCTCATGAGATATTTTATTATTTTCTATAGAGGAGTTAGTCTCTCATCCTATATAAGAGACACTCCTCTCATTATATTGGTGGCTAGAACTTGGAGAATAAAGTTGCTCTTGCTACTCTTGTGTCTATTTCTTTTGTGTTAATATATTTGGGAAATATTTGAAAAGTAGATTGAAGACATAAGTGTTTAATATCTAGTGTGGAAGCTTTGTTCAAATGGTGAACTATGCATGACAAGGTTTAGATAATCTCAATTCAAAGTTTAGCTTATCTCGGGGCAAACCCCCAAGCACTTCCCCTCATTTCGAGGATGGTACCCAAGGTAAATCCTAGATTCTTTAGGGCACAAGGCCAATCAACAATAGGGCTTGAAGCCTTTACAACACTATTCTCATAATGAGCTCAACATGTCACTTAAGGGAATAGAACCTAGGTGGGGAGGATAACACTGCATCCCACAACCACTCAGGCTAGACCCAATTGTCTAAGTTTAGCTTGTTTTACTTACTTTATTTTCAACTCATGATCTATTGGTTCTTGTAGTGGAATTTCTAGACTTTGCATGCAGTTTAACTTGGAGAATTTTCTGCTCTTGCTTCTTTTATGACTCCATGCCCTTTCCTCAAGCAGCTAGGCACTCAAATAATTTTTTCCTTTAAAGTTATTTTTTGTTTCAAAATATGGAATTTAATTTTATTTCACACATAAGATTGGGCAAAAGATAACTAAATCAAACCCTCTTTGAGGGCTGCACTTCATTTTTAAAGTCTTTGCTATTTTCATGGGTAAATCTTACATTAGGATAATCTTTTGCTTGTTGGCCACAAACTGAATCAATATGAGATTAATGTTATTTCCAGATTTGTTTAGCTCAAATTAGTGCATTTCAATTTCTTTTAAATTGGGCTAAATCTATAACTGTTTTAGAGTTACTTTCCTTTCAATGTTTTCAACACTCTTAAACAATTTCTCTGATACAATTTTCAGATCTTGGGTTATGTTACATGGTTCATTAACACAATCACTTGCACCTACTAGATCTGAAATCTAATGTCATATTCAGGTAACTAAACACATTTTATTCTTTTCACTTCAAGCAATTAGTTACTGGTCTTTTTCAGCACTTTGGCATTTAACTTCATCTATCTAAGTTGCTGGAAATTTCTATTGTTATTAACCACATTATAACTTCTCCATCACTAAGGTTGATTAACAATTTCACATTGTTGTGAGTGTATTTCTGGAATTAACTATATTCTATTGGGAACCTGGTAATAGAATAAGGGTTTGTGGTCCAATAAGTTATATTTTCTTAAGTCTTTTTCAGATTCACTTGCAACCATTTTTATTTCTTTAAATCATCACATCTAATGGTTTCACAATCTTTGTTATTGGTTTAAAGAAATTCATTTTCATTGTTGGTTATTTGCACTTAACTCATCACTCATCTTACTACAGCAATGTTAACTTGATCAATACTTTTCAACGGAATAGACTTCACATGGTTCCTTTCACTTCTCATTTCATTGTTATTAATCATTTTTCTTGCAACAAGTTGTTATTTTTATTGGCAAATCAACTTATGGTTTTGGTTGCTTATGGATGTTTAAAAAGTATTTGAGCTAGTTTGATTTCTGAATCTTTCGTATCTTTTGGCTCTTCTAACTCATTGAAACTCCAAGTCAAACCATAATCAAAGTTACTTGCCATACCTCTTGACACTTGGTTTCATTTAGGGATTCCCCCCTTGTTCTTGATACTCATTAGGAAATAAAGTGAAGGGAGGTATTTGCTAATGTGACAGTGGCATTACTTCCACAGTTGCACATAGTTACACCCTGGTGAGGACCTTACACTTTAGGGGTGCTAGTTTTTGTGGCAACAAGCTTCTCTCAAAGAAGAAAAAACTCCTCAGTAAAAAAGAAATTATGCATTCAGTGAGTTGATTTATTTAACATTTATTACTTGGACTTTTCTTTCGGTGCACTATGCAGTGTGGGCAGTTTAAGATTTGCAGATAACATCAAATTGTTAGAATTGTAGTATTCTTAATAGTCTACTCTAAACAATCTATCTGTTGCAAGTAGCTGTTGTGTTTAGAGTTGATGTTTAAGTTTCCACATTATCTAGAGTCATTATACTCCATGGAAAATTTAAATTGTGCTCTAACTATGATCTTTTTTTGTTTGTTCTTGATAGGAAAACAGAAAAGTTAAACTGTAAATAACTCTTCAATGAAATGGTGTTGTAATCTAAGGAAGACAACTTGGTTCATCTGACATCCTTGATACTTTTTGCAAAATGGATGCATTTCCTTCCCTGGAGAAGTTTCTCTTGATTTTACTACTTTTCTAGGCAAGGTACTGTAGTTTTTTATACATTGTATTATGTTATTTGAATAGTTTTTACCTTTTTACTGATTGCAACAAGCTAATTACTAACTTGCCTTTACCTTTGATGATAGCATGCTCCTTTATCTCTTGACAAAAAGAGTTTGCTGACATGATCAGCAATCAAGGCCTTAGTGCTCCCACCCATTTTTTCCTACTTATTTTGCATAGAGCATTTGGAGATCTCAGGTTAACAAACAATTTCTTGGAAACAGGGGTTTTACAGTTTACTGTTACGGCCCATCATTGATGTCTTGTATCCATTTATTCTGAGTTTGATTCTTGTAGAGCACTTAAAATTATTATGACAACACACTCACCTTTATTTCCTTGAAAGAGGTGGATTGTTCTCACAATCAGCAGGTGGGGCTGTGGTAAGCCCTGCAATCTGCTCAGGATGAAATCCCTATGTAGCACCTTATGCTCCACTAAAGGGGAATGACACATATCTTTGCACTAAAGGTAAATGTAACTGTCAATAAGCATCATTTATTTTCCTCGTGATGAAATTTAAGAAGGAAAAGTCCATGCATTTCTATTTTTTTGTTTGGCCTTATATGAATGAGGTGAACCATGAATAACAAATATGCCCAGTTAGACAGTTGAGTGAAATGATGCAGTCCTATACTAATTCCCTTAAATCATAGAATTCTACCCAGGTTTTGTAATAATGTTAAATTTGTCATTCACATCTTCTTTCCTGTTTCATTTTCTGTGTCATGCACGCAGTTGCTTTCATTTTCTGATTTTATTTGAGACTCTTTACTTTTATCTATATTCAAAATTCTACGTATCGATAGTATATGTTCAAATTCCTATTTTATTCTTATGCTTTATGTTTGGTGTACATGTTTTCTAAATGAACGTTGTAAATTGTGAAGATGGCAATGAGTGGCCAAGGTGTTAAGTAGATACAATCTAACCAATTGCCACTTTGTTTCCTCCACAAAGACATACTCTACTTGTCGACTGGCCTTGTTTTCACAGACGATCAGAATACACAGGAAAAGGCAGATCCATTCTTTAGCCTCCTTTCGAAGACATGAAGTTAAAGCTGAACCATTCACTTAAACTGTAACTGATTTCATCTAGTAGCCAAGTGGGGATTGTGGGATCATTTTAGTGGTTGAAAAGATCAAAGGGTGTTCATCTCATATTTCTTACAACAGTTAGCTGACTGTCTGTATGGTCCAATCCATTTATCAAAAGGATACCATACAGGTGTCCTTAACTTACTTCAGAAGTATATTCACAATATCTGAGCAGGGTCATCTGTTTGAAATGTTAGGATGTTGAATCTCAGACTAGAATAAAGTAGATGCCTAGTACGAGTATATACAAGAAAAATAATTATGCATGGTTATGCAAGAGATGAACTCCCGAACAAATGTAAAAGTCCAATTCTCCAGTTAGTATGATCAACAAATGAAGATGGGGAAGCAATAACAAACATCTGCTTTCAGTGGAGAAGGTTCAAATAAAAAACCTACACGTTATACACAGGGTTCTAGAACTTTAGTCACAATACAGGTTTTAAGGATGATCATAGAGCCTCATAAATAAATCATTATAGTATAAATATTAAGGCTCAGAAGGTTGAATATATTTAATTTGGATTAAGATTGTTTCCTTTTTTGCCTTTTGGTATACTAAGCTAGGATGCCTTATCTATCGTTTTAAAGACCCTTTTTTTAAAGAAAACAAGTTTTTATTTGAAAACTTGAGTTAATTTGTTGGATTTGTGTTGTTTCGCTTATTTAGGTCCCTAAGCCAATTTCAGATGTCGACTGTATAATTAGGAATAAACTTGGGTATATCTTGATGATAAAATTTGCTTATAGACAAGCCACATCAATGTGTTAGTCATTGTTTGCTTTCTCAAGCTTTGTTTGTTGTTTGTGGCAGTCCTCCTTGTTGAGCATCCATTAGTATGACAAGAATTTACATTGTGAATATCCTAGGAAAGGCTAAAACTACACAGTGCGTATTTTTCATATTTCAAATAGCATTACAATCCTCAAGAAACGCAACATGAACCTTAAAGTTGCAACGGAAGGCCTTAGTCCATAGCAATGAGAAGCCCAATTGAATTTATGGAGTAGAAGGCTGGGCTGAAAGACAAACTGATTACCAAAGAAATATTTCCCAGGGGCACTATCAACAGGGGTAGGAGATAGGTTTTGCCAGAAAAAATGGCAAGCAACGTTATTGTTGTCTATAGTTGCATGGTGTCTTTTATACCCCGATCAGATTTCTTATAATCCCCCATCAGCTGCACTCCTGCACTCGTGCCTGTCACATCTGCATCCCAGTGAGCCTCCTCTTTACAAGAAAACTTGCTATACTGCCGTAATTATAGTTTTTTTTTAATCCGTTGCCATACTTTCTGCTGTACTGGCACTTGCACTAAAATCGTACCCACGCAAAACTTACGCATGCAGCAGTGATGTTGTCCATCTCACTAGATTTAGATTTTGTGGCAAATGGGATGGACAGCTCCTTTCCATTTAGATCACGAGACCAACTCATAGTGGCTGGCTGTTTATCAATCTGTTCCTAGCTTATTTACCCTCCAAATATGGAAGGTTTTTCTATTTTCCATGCATGTGAGACCTATAGGCTATGATTAATCCATTTCACATTTAAAAGGATAACAAGTAGGACGAGGGTTTACAACATTGGATTGTCTCCATCTTTTCATGGCATTAGATGCGCCTTTGTTCTAATTAATGCGTTCTAGATTTCTTGTACTTAAATAATTCTTATCATTTTTTTAATGTCAAGGTCAAGTGTTATCTTTGTTTGCCTTGTTATATTCTAATTCACAAGATTTGGCAAATTTTATCGATGAGGTTCAAAATTCGTCAAATAAAAATAAAAATTGGAATTCGTTGAATTTCAAAGACAAAATTCAAGGTGAATTTGAATTTTAAAACAAAGGTGAATTTAAAAAAAATCAACAATTTTATTCATTAACTATGTTTCTTAATTAAAAAATAAAATTGTTTTTTAATTGAAAAATAAAATTTTGTTTTTAAAAAATATTGTTTATATATTAAAAATCTTGAAATATGTACATGAACGAATCTGATGGTGAATCTTATTTAAATATCTTAAGTTAATTTGAATTCGAATTGAGTTTCATCGTCATTGAACTCGAATTCGAATCCGAACCATGTAACTTAGATTATATTTCTTAAGCCTTCATTCAAAAGTTTATAAAAAATCTCCCATTTCATATTATGGAATCATCTTTTTCATAGATGAGGTACAAAGAATACGATTAGCTTTAACAAAATTTGTTTTATATGAGATGCCTTACTAATGGTAGTAGACATGTATGGTAATAAATGAAACTCTCAAAGGAATACTTCATTAATAGTTTTTTAGGGCCACCCAATCATCTTTATGATTGAGGGAATGCTCATGGCTACTAAGTGTGAAGAACTTTGTCCATCAGCTAGCTTAACTTGCATGTGTTCACCATGACAACCCCACATTTGGAAGGGATGTGGCATACAATATGCTTAAAGGGGAATTGAACCCTTATGTGTGGAAGAATATTACCACCCTGACTTGACCAACTACTCAAGTCCCTAATGGTAAAATTATCTTATTACTCTTGCCCATTAGCCACATTTTCTTAGTGTTAATGATCAATGGTAATAACATCCTTGATGCTACCTAGGATCAATTGTAAAAGGTGAATTTGTACTTATCCATTGTAAAATTTTACTAAAAGGGATTGGTAGGTTTATTTTAAAGATGTATAACAAAGTTATAACTTTAAATATTTTGTAATTAATTGTTGACATGAGAGTTGCATTTCCCTAACCTATTGTTAGTCACCCATCATTCTTTGTAAGTCTTATCTTATTTTTTTTTAACAGAAACGAGAAAATGATGTTATATATATAAAACAAAAGTATAAATCACTTGCAGGACATTAAAGGGAATTCAAAATGAGAGCAAAACATAATAGTTCAAAAGGTTATGTTACTTTCTGTTCATACATATTATCAAAAAAGTTGTTTCTATCAGGTCTTATATTGCTTCCTCTAACATTGTAAATCCTAATAAACTAACCACATAAGTATCGACAAAAAAAATTGCAAAAATTGATAAGGGGGTCTGAAAGCTTCATTCCTGGGGTTGCTCACCTGCCATTTTTGGTTGAACAGAGGAGATTTCTTCCATCGAAGAGGCTTCTTCTTGCCCGAGTTGTGGGTTGTTGTTTCCCCTGCCTAAACCTTCCATCTCGGCTTGAATTTCACCAAGCATATCTTTCAATTGGACAAAGCGGGCCTCGTTCCTTTCAATTGCTGTCATGCTTTGCTCTCAAAACCTTATGTTCATGTTAACAATGGCCTTCCATATCTCTTTGTGCTGAGAGAGCTAAGTCCTTTCCATCTACTGGATCTTACGCTGAATATCCTCAACCTCGCCAACCTGAACCGAGGCTTCCTTCTATATCATCTATGAGAGAGTCAATGCATGAGATGTCTACATAAATTCTCCTGTCTTATTCCATAACAATTGTTGAAACCTCAAATATGCACCTCATCATTTTCTTGTAATCTATTATAATGTTTTTCATGTCTCTTATCTCCCGCAACATCTTCTCTGCAACACTCTCCTCTGTGGCCATGGGAAGCGAGCTTCCAAAATCGACAGGCTTGCTTTCCTTATGGTACTCAATATACATGTTCCTGCTTTCTTTCTCGTGGATGCTTAGAATACTCAGTTGTTTCTCGACGCTTCCAATATAATCCAAACTTGGAGCGTGTGAAGGGTCGCCCATTTCTATATGCCAGAAGTTTGTGTGGGAGCATAAGAAGGAAGAGCATACGATGGAGGCGTGAGTTAAATTCCTCGAACAGAGCCAGTAAGAGCTATTAAATGTTCATCTCTTCCATCGCTTTAACAGCCAACGGCACGCCACTCTACCACGGAAGGCAAGTCTGAAAAGATTACTAGAAAGGGGAGTCAGGCTGGCAAAGCATCCCCCAAAATGTGCCAAAGTCCACCAAATTGGAGGACCCTAGTTAAGTTTGAAAGCAAGATGTCCATTTGGTGAAGGAGGAAGAGTTGTTTATCTTTAATTCGCCTTGTCTAAGCTGGAGCCAATGTTGGCAAAACGATCAGCTTCCTTGTTGAGATGTTGCTTGACATGGAAGAATTGAACCTTTGAGATGTCTTGAATAAAGGCCAAAACTCTCTTATGCACTCTCCAAACCCCTTTGTCTTTGCGGGACTGAAGGTTTCACAACTTTTGGATGACTATTCGAGAATCTCCAAAAACTTGATAACTTATTATAGTTAGATCTGCCATTGTTTCTATTCCTTGCATTAGTGCAACCCACTTTGCTTGGTTGTTTGTTCTTTTTCCCAAGCCCCATGCAAAGGATTGAATCTTGTTTCCTTTGGGATTGAATATGATCCCTCTTGCACCTACCTCCCTTGTGTAAGTCTTATCTTGTTAGGACTCTCCACAATGAGAAGGTCCTCCATACTTATTTCTAAAAATGGTGGCAATGGACTACTTTATTTTTCTTCTACATATGATTGTATCCACGTGTGTGCATGTAGTTAGACTTTTGTATTTATCTCTACTTGTTCTCTTCATGTCATTCCTATTTGTGTACTTGGAAAGCCATTTGAGTTTTGAAGACTAGTCGAGTTAGTCGAGGGTAATGCAAAAAAAAGCATAACCTTTGGTGCTATTGTTGATTTGGAATTGACATTGGCAATTTTGATTGTAGTTGGCTTGGATAAGAGAAAGGGAATAGTAGTCATATTGTGAAATAGTTCATTTTTAAAAACGCTAAAGAGGGAAACAAATAAAGGGGAAAAAGGAGAATGTGAAGTTATTTGATTCACAAGTTGTTGAAGAAGAATTTCCAATGTTGTGAGATGAAGTGACGAAAGATAGTGCAGCATGAATTTGAATAACAATATGAGGGGGACAAGGAAGTTGAATGGTATATGGTGTATGCTTGACACTTGTTAGTAGAGTGGTTCAAATAATTAGAAGAAGAGGAGATGGCAAGAAGTTGATTGCATGGGATAATGATGTTGGGAAGAAGACATGACTCTACTTAGTTAGCATTGTTATTATTTTTATTAATTTGGTGAAAGATAAGTAACGTGCAAGTGGAAAATCAATTGATGCCTTGTTTTGATTTTTGATTTGTTGAAAGCTTCACTATCTAAGAATTAGCCAATGGTGATGATGATGTGATCATTGAGGTTGATAGGAGAATCATTAGGAACATGCTTCAAGAATTACTAGATAAAGAAAACCTTGGAGATCATTGAACATAAGGAAATAAGTTTTGAAAGGTTAAACAGTGCTTCATGAAGAGGTAGGAAGATAGACAAATAATGGAAGAAGATAGAGAAGACAAAAGGTGTTAGGAGGACGTCAAAGTATGGCATGAATGTGATAGATAGATTGTTAATAATGAATGTCTAGGTAAGATCTCCGAAAGTGTTAAGTCATTCCCTTAGTTTTCAAAGTTGCAAATTGCAAGTGTCAAGGTTGCTAAAGAGCTAACCCACATATTTTAAAATCTAAGAAATTTTAAGTATGAAGGCTTGGTCACAATAAAAGTCAATTTGTGGAGTCTAGAACAACCTAGAAATATTATAGTTGAGAATAATTGGGATCTAGTGTCAGTCACATTTGCTGTTGATACACGAAGGATTATAAATATGTGTTTGTCATTTGAACTTGGAAGAATCTTACTCTAATGTGTGAAAAAATCACAGAGAACGAGAAGAAAATTAGTGGTGTTGGGTAGCTATATTTGTAAAAACCCTTTTAAAGGTAGCTCCACTAGAGTATGGCATTGTCTTTTAGGTATAATTGGTGATAAAATAACACACTTGGTGATGGAGTGAGGGATATAAATGTAAACATGAAAATAAGTGGAAATGATGAGGCTTCACATGGATGTAAAAGTGCTACATTTGCAACCCTTTTAAAGATAGCCACACTTCAATATGGCATCGTTCTTTTAGGCATACTTGGTTATGGAGTGGGGGCATATAAATGTAAGCATGAAAAAAGTGGAAATGATAAGGTTTCACATGGATGCATAAAATGTTGCATTTTCTAGTGTGGATATGAAGCTTTAGAGTCCACTTGAGTGAGTGAAACCGAATCACCTTCTCAATCTTTCAGCATGCAAGGGTGCCTTATAGGAGGTGGAATATAGGGAGAAGGTGGATGGAGCAATTTTTTGAGTTCATGAAGAACAATAGAATTGCATGTAATGCTTCTTGTTCCCCTCTTTATAGGAAATGGTGAGGAAAATCATAACTGCCAGGCTTGGATATACACCTGTTAGCTATATAATGAATTGGAAACAACAATTTATATAAGGGGGTGTAATGTCCCCAGCTTGACCCTATTGCATTAATATTGTAAATGATGTAAATATTGTTATTTAGTCATGGTGAGGAGCTCAAGGCCAAGGCCCCGCCACTGATTTGTCGTTTTATGTATCGGCAATTAAAATAGATGCATATGGTTCTTGTGCTAGTGGAGCACAATGTAAAATCGGACATCATGTAAACATGCAATTTTAATGAAAAACCCACAACCGGCTACGCAATGCAACAAAAAGATGGGGGCATGATCTTTACAAGGAATAGGGGGGGGGGATTATTCAAACCCTTGAGCCAATGGTATTAACCCATGTGTCAATGGGGAAACCCATAAACCACCAACTACCCATTTTGTCTCATGCACCCAATCATTTAATTCTTCCAAAGATTGGTTGGGGCAGTTATTGTCTTGGGATTGGAGAAGTATGGCAGCCAGATTTTCGTGCATGGGCAAGCCATCAACCTAAAAATCGTATTTTTGGCTTGCTGGGCAAGAAAACCCCCACGAAATGCTGCCTAAGGCAATTCTACACCCATTACTTTCTCCCTCTCAGGCAGATGGAGCTTACTGGAGTTTATCCTCACGTTTTTCACCATAACCCTGCGTTTTTCCATGTCTAGGAGCTCATTTTTGGTATTGTGCAGTAGCTGGGAAAGGAGGGACGCGATTTTGGGTTGAGAGGGAGGTCGTTTTTGCCCTTGGGGCGTTTTTCTGAAATGGGTTGCTCTCCCAATCGAATTTTCCCAGTTTGCCAATTCGTTTTGAGTCTACCCACGTTTTTCTGAAGCTCAAGAAAACCCATCTCGTGCATTCCATTGTTGAAACGTTTTTCTCATGGCCCGCACTTATGCTTTTGCTGTTATATGTATCCATCTCCTAGCCACCTCAGAAACCCAATTGCTGGTTGGTATGGCTGATTCTGGTGTATCTATGGCTATGTGGGACCCTGTTGTTCCCTAGTTCCTTGTGGAGATCCTGCCCCGCTCGGGGGGTGGCAGTGGTGCTGAGAGATTTAAGAGCACACTGGCCTACGGTTGGGTGGAACGTTGCAGAAGCGTAGCTGGTTGTTTGGGACTACTTCATTAAGATAAGTATTATCTTGTGCTATCCTTCAATTGTTTAATCGAGGAATATCTTGAATGTATGGTGAATGAGTATTTAAAATTTACTTCCGCTGTGTTTATTAAAACATTTATGCATCTTCGTATGCCTGTTATAATATGTGAATGCTTAGCAATAAGATCATGGGGTTAGATGCCCAGTTGTAGCACAATGATCCTCTCTATCAGGCTGGTATGATAGGAGGGGACATTACATTTGGTATCAGAGCTGCTGGTTGCAGCATTGGGCCTCTATGGGCCAAATCATGGCCAAGTTAGATAGTTTGCAGGGGTAAAAGTTACCCCTACTGAGCAGCATTCATCATTGAAAGGAAGAAGTTTCAAAATTTTTCCTAAGTGTTTTTGAAATTTTGTTTAAGACTGTTTAAAGACTGTTTCGGAAAGAATTCCCGAATGTCTTCCGCAACTGCGGAAGCATTCGGCAAATCGTTCCGAAATTTTGGAAGCATTCCGCGAGTTTTTCCGAAATTTGTGAAGGGAAGTTTTCGGAAGGAATTCTCTTCCGAAATTTGCGGAGGGAATTCTCTTCCGAAATTTGCGGAAGGAATTCTCTTCCGAAATTGCGGAAGGATTCTGCGAGTTGTCCCGCAACGTGGAAAAATTCGGCGAATTGCTCCGAAAAAGAAGAAAATTTTTCTAAGTGTTTTGGCGTCGAAAAGAAATTTCGGAAGCTTTCCGCAAAACCGCCCGAAACCGGAGAAGCATTCCGCGAACGGCTCCGAAACGGCGGAAGCCTTCGCCGAATGGCTCCGCAGTTGCGGGAGCCTTCGCCGAATGGCTCCGCAATGGAAGCCTTCGCCGAATGGCTCCGCAGTTGCGGGAGCATTCGCCGAACGGCTCCGCAATGGAAAAATGGATAATAGTGACTTTTGAAGGACGAAGTCCCGAGGCTTGACGGAAGGTCGGTTTGAGCTGAAATTGATCAGGCGCGGCCATGAAGCAGGCACGATGTTAAGTTCAGAATCTTGGAGCCAAACTCCAAAGGATGTGGAATCGGGGTGAGCAAGAAGGCCAAAAAGCACTGTTCCGGTCCACTTTTTCGGGATTTTGAAAAGCTGATGGACAGTAAAAGTGACCCTAGATGTGGGAATCAAAAATTTTACTGAACTAGACATTTTATATTCTCATTAAGATGGACAGTTTCCATTAGACGAAGATTTTCCAGAAATGCACCGTTTGGGAGATAGCCATTTTTGGCCCAAAATTTGGAATTTTGGAAAAATGTGAAAAGTGAGAAGTAGTAAAACCCAGTGATGCATAGAAGATGAATGGTGCATCGGAATTGAAATCCGTGAATTGTTGAGTGTTCCTTGTTATATGGGCTAACTCCGCCCGATAGAAAAGTTTTTGTGATTCCTCATAGATTTTCTTCCACAGGTGGCTAAAGTTGGCATTCTGGACCAAAATGCAACTTTGTAAAATGTGCAGAATTGGAGTGAAAGTTGTCATTTTTGAAAAGATGCAGTTTCCACACCTAGTGTTGGAATGAAGCATGAAGACATGCATTGGAAAGCTTGTCCAGCAGGGAACAATGATGCATGACCAGAGTTTGAATGAGGTCTGCATATATCATAGATATTTAGTGCAGAAGAGTGCCAGCGGCTGTTTTGACAAACAAATTTTGTTGTCAATATGGGCTATTTCTACAATTGCATGATATGGAAGAGGAATTCCATGTTACGATGAGGGATCGAAAAGGAAAGAATTTCTTAAACCTCTATTTGTTATCATACTTATAATTATGAAATTGTCATATGGCATGAAAATGTTTAAAATGTAAGAGATTACATATGCACAAGGTGGCATCTTAACAAACATTGCATAGTGCATATAGAAATGCTTGTGCATAAATGGGATATTGCATATTGGTAGAATAATGAAGTTTGCATATGCAATGAACCACTAATGGAGAATATTGTGGATGATAATCATAATTGATGTTGGTATTGGTTGTAGGACCAAAGCTAACAAAGAGCATGGCTAAATGAGCTGAGGATGTTGTTGCATGAAGGCAACAACCTTATGCAGAAAGGGTGGTGCAACAAATCTATGATCATAAAGTTGGCAAAAGGACTGAGCAGCCTTAGTAATAGGCCAACTTATCAGGTAACATCAGACGATGTTAATGGTAACCATGCAGGTAATGATTATTGGTGCCAAATTGCATGAATGTTGAAAGGGGATTTGGTAAGATCTCGTCAACTATGTTTGAGCTATGTTGAGTTAGTTTGCATGTGATATTGAGTACTGATTGGGACTGTTAATCTACCCAGCTTGGTGAGGTGTGGGTAAGTGAAGGGAATGATCCTTACACCCTATGACTGCTCAGAAATCTCAGTGCATTCATGTGAATTTATATCATGCCATGTGTATGATTGGTTATGTGCTTAATAACCCAAGCAAGTGAGGACTGGTGGTCCTGATTATGGTAATGCAAGTTATATGAGATAGTCATATTTCGATCATAATATGCTTGAATGCATGGTACTCATGAAACAATGCAAGGTAGCATTGAGTAGATGTGCATTAAGAGATTTTATAAATTTTGTCATGCATTGTATGAATGCATAGGGATGATGCATATGTTATTGCAAAATAAATAATGAATGAAGTGATGAATTGATGATAGTTCTAGGATCATTTCATGGGTTGTTATGAATGCAGAATAGTAAGTGCATGAAGAGCCCAATCATGATCGATGGGCTGTTAGAATGCTCTGTGGAAGGACAGAGTTGTATGAATGATATGACTGTGAAATTTGATCTAGAGTTTATAAGAAGGAATCTCATGGATAAGAGCTCTAAGTTCTGTTAGTAAGGACAGTTGTAAATCTCAGATTTGTAAATGTTTCGGATTTGAAATTTTGCTAATAATTGCTAATGACTGTTTGGCTTATATGAAATGTGTCAGGAGGACATGCTGTAAGTGGATGCTCATGTATGGCAGCGGGCATAAGATCATAACGGGAAGAGTGATGTCACTTACAGGAGCCAAACAATATGAGGATAGCCTCATGGATAAGGAAATCAATTTCTGTAGTAGACAGAATTGTAAATTCATATTGAATTTAATTATTAATGCTATTGATTGGTTATGGAACAATCATATTTGAAGCTTATTGCTAAATGTTGCTGACTGTTTGGCTATTTGATAAAGTGTGCCAGGATGACACATTGCAGGAAGATCCTGTGTGATGGCCTGCAGAAGCCAAACCAGAGGGGAAAGACCCCATGCTTTGGAAATGGGTTTCGGGTGAAACGCCATTGATAATTTCTCAGCCAAACCGCATGACGATAAACCATGAAAGTGAGATGGTAAAGCTATGCCCAGAAGGCATGTGAGACACATCTGCAAATGAATGAGTATTCTGTGACCCTAGACAAGAATATTCATGTCTAAATTATTAGGGTTAATGTACAGAGCATGCTCTATCTTATTTATATCATTGCAGATTGCTTGAGTATGATTAGGGCCTACATGGCGCACATCGGAAAGGGGGTGCACACCTTTTCTGGTGCTGGGTCATGTTAGAGTTTTCAATATTGACTACACCCTAAGGGGATGGACGCATTCCTGGTGTTTCAATACTTGGTAGTGAATGATATGGCATGTGGTTAAGAATTGAACAACAATACTGATGAACTTGCTTATCCTTCTTGTATTGTCAGCCTACACAGATGCAGATTGATACTGCAAATTAAAGGGCAAGGTGAAGAAGGGTACGCAAAGGGACTGTATGGGGATTGGCAACCTTTCTATACTCACATGAAATATTACTAGATGGGATGGACAGGCCCGAAGAGCTGTGTAATAAGAGAAGGTATCACCCTTGTGTGAGTAGGGGTCATGTTAACCTGCAGTCAAGAAAGTCACCTATAAAGTTCCTAAAAGGAACCACCGATTTGCACAAAAGAAGGAGTGGCGTCCTTGTATAAATGAAGAGCTGATGTGTGTGAAGGGTTATGGTGCAAGAAGGTGTGGTGGCATTAGTAAAGGCATGAAATCTCTATTGGGTCAGCAGTGGGAGGGCGGGCACCGATGACTGACTGGAAACCCTGAGATGCCTATTGGGTCAGCAGTGGGAGGGCGAACGCCGATGACTGACTGAAAACCCTGAAATCTCTATTGGGACAGCAGTGGGAGGGCGGGCGTCGATGACTGACTGGAAACCCTGAGATACCTATGGCTCCTTAGTAGAGCCTTGACCTATGATGGTCGGTGGCGCAATTTCCTTCCATTGGTCGATGACCCAGACGAATGTGCCGGCTCGGCACTGGAGAGGGCCAACCAGGTATGGGACTGGTTGGGCACCACCAAATGCTTGGTAAATCCAGCCGATGGGGAGGCGTACTGGTTAAGCATTAACTATATCCAAGTCCATAGGCGATCCCAAGGCTTGCAAAGCGAAGCACGATCCTATGGACCAGAGGGGAAACGCACAATACAGATAAGTATTCAGTTACCTTGCAGCTTCTTGCTCATGAATATACGTGTGTATATGATTTGGTTATGATTTCCTAAAATTCTTGTTTAGAGAAAAACCCTATGAAAATGAACTAAACATGTGAATTAATTCAATGTTTGAGTGTAGGTATTGCTGGAAGCAAGGATTATGAAGGCATCCTAGAGATGCATGTGGACATGTGACCGTCCTAAGGAGCTCCGTATGAGCAGTAATGAAAGATGGTGCTAGTGGATACAAGTGGATCCTAGCAACCCAAGGTTCTGTAGGCAATAATGGGAAGGGTTCCCTAGCCGAAAATCCATATGCAGACCTTAGACACTAAGTGTCATAGCCAAGAAAGGAAAGTCAAAGCATTCACATTGAAGTGAAAGAGACTAAGGAGCATGAAACCACATCGGTGGTGTAGCTCCATTATAGAACAAGACTAAGAGGGAGAAACCCCTACTCTTCTCTTTCCTTTTGATTGATGCATTTATCAAAAAAAAGATTGTTGAGTGCATATCATGGCTGAAAATAGATTGTGTTTAATTGCTTGAGATGAATTGTGAATGCTAAAATAGTAAATTTCTTGTGAAAGGATGAACATGAATGAGTTCATGTGTACGTTGGGAAAGCATGAAAAGTGTGAAAATCCCATGAATAAAGCATGGACATTCCATGTCAATTAGGAAAATAATTGACTAATCTTAATGATATGTTATGCTTGTCCTAACAAAGAATTCCCGTGATGAATTTCACAAGTAAGGAAGTGAAACAATTGGTTGTAGCCGGCACAAGAAAGTGTTGCTAGTAAGCAAAGTGTGTTCTGTTGTGCCCATTGACCATGGCAGCAGACCGAGGGCTATTAGAGTTGGCTGAAAGTCTTCTTCAAACCATTGCCAGGACCCAAGAAAATATTGGGGAGATGCTCAAGCTACAGAGGCAACAGAATGAGATAAACCATGAGGCTTTGCAGGACTCTATTCGTCTGCAAAAAGAGGTAAGAAGCATTCTGGGAGCAATCAGCAAGGGAAAGGAAAGTGGATCAATGAAGAAGCATTCATCCAACTGTCCGAGTAAGAAACGTTCCAGGTGGGAAGACTCAAAGGAAATGGACCGGGAAAAGGTAAAGCCGCCAATGAAATGTTGGGGATGTGGAGGAAATCATTGCATCCGTGACTGCCCAACAAGAGAATATCAAAAGGGAAGCAACCGTAAATTCTCCAAGTTCGTGGGCCAGTTGGAAGGAAAAGAAAAAGAAGGAATTTTTTTGGAACGATGTCCTCATGTAGAGCTAGAAGGTCCTAGCCAGCAAGAGCAGTTTGTAAAGACCAAAGGACTTAGTCCTGAAAGACCCAAGTAAAGGGTGAATTGCAGGACAAACCTACCACATTTTGTGAATTTTGGACATATGTAAAGCGGGTATTTATTTCCGAAGTGTTGGAACACCGAGGACGGTGTTATTCCAAGGGGAGGGGAATGTAATGTCCCCAGCTTGACCCTATTGCATTAATATTGTAAATGATGTAAATATTGTTATTTAGTCATGGTGAGGAGCTCAAGGCCAAGGCCCCGCCACTGATTTGTCGTTTTATGTATCAGCAATTAAAATAGATGCATATGGTTCTTGTGCTAGTGGAGCACAATGTAAAATCGGACATCATGTAAACAGGCAATTTTAATGAAAAACCCACAACTGGCTACGCAATGCAACAAAAAGATGGGGGCATGATCTTTACAAGGAATAGGGGGGGGGGGATTATTCAAACCCTTGAGCCAATGGTATTAACCCATGTGTCAATGGGGAAACCCACAAACCACCAACTACCCATTTTGTCTTATGCACCCAATCATTTAATTCTTCCAAAGATTGGTTAGGGAAGTTATTGTCTTGGGATTGGAGAAGTATGGCAGCCAGATTTTCGTGCATGGGCAAGCCATCAACCTGAAAATCGTATTTTTGGCTTGCTGGGGAAGAAAACCCCCACGAAATACTGCCTAAGGCAATTCTACACCCATTACTTTCTCCCTCTCAGGAAGATGGAGCTTACTGGAGTTTATCCTCACGTTTTTCACCATAACCCTGCGTTTTTCCATGTCCAGGAGCTCATTTTTGGTATTGTGCAGTAGCTGGGAAAGGAGGGACGCGATTTTGGGTTGAGAGGGAGGTCGTTTTTGCCCTTGGGGCGTTTTTCTGAAATGGGTTGCTCTCCCAGTCGAATTTTCCCAGTTTGCCAATTCGTTTTGAGTCTACCCACGTTTTTCTGAAGCTCAAGAAAACCCATCTCGTGCATTCCACTGTTGAAACATTTTTCTCATACCCAACACTTATGCTTTTGCTGTTATATGTATCCATCTCCTAGCCACCTCAGAAACCCAATTGCTGGTTGGTATGGATGATTCTGGTGTATCTATGGCTATGTGGGACCCTGTTGTTCCCTAGTTCCTTGTGGAGATCCTGCCCCGCTCGGGGGTGGCAGTGGTGCTGAGAGATTTAAGAGCACATTGGCCTACGGTTGGGTGGAACGTTGCAGAAGTGTAGCTGGTTGTTTGGGACTACTTCATTAAGATAAGTATTATCTTGTGCTATCCTTCAATTGTTTAATCAAGGAATATCTTGAATGTATGGTGAATGAGTATTTAAAATTTACTTCCGCCGTGTTTATTAAAACATTTATGCATCTTCATATGCCTGTTATAATATGTGAATGCTTAGCAATAAGATCATGGGGCTAGATGCCCAGTTGTAGCACAATGATCCTCTCTATCAGACTGGTATGATAGGAGGGGACATTACAGGGGGTCTAAACTATGCATGGGATGAAAGGCCTCAAAGCTTGGGTAAGTGTGGAGTGTTGGGTTCTCATGGATGGCTGGACAAATATCAAGTAGAGGCCTTGATAAACATTATTATGAACTCTTTAGAAGGGACTTACTTGTGTGCAATTGTTTGTAATGGGATGCAGATGAGTCATTTTTCTAATAGGTTGGTTGAAGGATGCAATAAAGGATGTTGATCCTTCTAATATAGTACAAGTTATCACATATGCAACACTAGATTGTTGAGATGCAAAATTAATGGTTCAAAACAAGTACATGCATGTATTTTGGACTTATCCTCTATATGCACTAAATATTGCATTCAAGTCATTGACAAATTTTCTTGAGTCACTTGCACTATTTTGGGTCCAAAAGAAGCATAAATGTTCATTTCTAACCATTATGCCTCCTTAACTATTTATAGGATGCATGCTAGGGAGTTCTTGAACCCAACTAATATAAGATAGGGCATCTTCTTCATTCTTCTCAAGTGTTTAATTGAGTTGTAAGGGGCCACACAATCTTGATCCGAATGGATCATTTACACTAAATGAAATGGTTAAGTGTAGGCTTAACACTATCCTCGTGTATGAAATATGGAATTCAATAAGCTCCTTGAACGTGGAAAAAAAATTGTTGTCTTTTGAGAATGCGAAACATGGAAGGCGTGATAAAAGTTTGGAGAGGTGTGTCGAATTTCTTCTCTACCCTTAACTCTATGCATCAAGTGTTGGCCAAGTAATGGTTAGGCAGAATGCAAAGCTTGGCAAAGTTTGGGTGGGAGGTGTTAACTTCAAATGCCCCCTCTTTTTGCATCACTAAGTAATGGTAGGGTAATTTCCAAAGTAGGGTGGAGAAGTTGAAGTGGGAGTAAGTCACCCTTTGCATTACTAAAGTTGAATACAATGCTTTGACAACACAAGGGGAAGGTGTTACCTTCTCCCTTTGCATCATAAAGTGCGGCTCCATGCCAATGTGAGATGTGAGAAGCATGGTTTGGAAGGGGGGGGGGGGGGTGTTACCTCCACTCTTCGCACTTCGCATCACTAAGTGAATGTGTAGGTAGAGTGCGTAAAAAATAAAAAAGGTGTGGGGACACCCTTCCTTTCTCCACCTTATGTATCAAAGGAAGACTTTCATAAGTGGAGTAGACCTTGCACCTATGAGTTTATGACATGAGACTTGGGGATATAAAAAACTTATCCATATCAAGGAAATCCACCACGTCTTAGAGAGAATGGATTCTCGGGCTCATGTAATTTTGCTTGGAAAGATGTGAGCAAGCCCCACATGGCCACAATGACAACATATGGGCAATGCTAGCTACAACTTGACTCTTATCATTGATTCTTGGGACATTTGGGGGTTTGTTTGATTTACAAGAAAGAGGTCGATTGAGGAAATTGAGGCGAGTGATAACTTTTAAAGAGAAGTTGAGTTTGGCTAAGGGGATGGTGAAAGCAGAACAAAGGAAGTATTTTATTCTTGTAACTTCACATTCAATGGCTATTTTTACCCTCGTTTCGAAGAGTGGTGCTATCAATAGCATCCCATTTTTTTCCAAGGCTAAAATTGTAACTTTTTTGAAACTCTAGCCGGTGCGGTTGCGATCAAAATCCTAAATCAACGCCTGGATTGAAAAGTGGTGCTCCCAGAATTGCCCTCTTTTTTTCGAGATTAAAATTACGTCTTGTTTGAAACTGTAGCCATAGCAATCAACATTGTTGCAACTTAAACCTTAAAATCAATCCCCGAATCGAACATTGGCACCACCATGGCACATCCATTTTTCTTTCCAAGGTCAAGATTACAACTTATATGAAATCCTAGCCTTAACATTTGATACTAATGCAATGAAAATGTCAAACCAACCCTCAGATTGAAAGAGATGCTACAAGTGGCAACCCTTTCTTTTCTTGGGTTAAAATTGTAGGCGTTTTCGAAAGATAACCCAATTAAAAAAAAAAATAACTCTTCAAAAAATAACTTTAAAAATAAAAAATAAAAACATATTTTATTATTATTTTTTTTTAATAAAAAACAATATTAAAACACAAAATAAAACAAATATAAACAATACAAAAATACAAAAGAAACAAAAAAAAAACATTAAAAACAATCAAATAAATTTAAAAAAAATAATAAAAATAAAATACAAACAAACACATTATAGAACATTAAAAACAAATAATAAAAATAAAATACAAACAAACATATTATAGAACAAAAAAAATTAAAAATTAAAAAACAAACCAACATATAATAAAATATATATATATATATATATATTTTGCTGAAAAAAAAAACATTATATAAAAACAAAAAAAACAAAATACCAAAAAATATATATAAAAAACAAAACAACACATAAAACAAAACCAAACATATGTATACATTCGTATGACTCTTAAGGGCTAATGGAGGGGGTTTATGGGTGGGGAGAATCGCGTCGCTCGCCACTGCTCCAAGTGCCGCGGTTCTCAGAATCGCCACACCCATAAACCCCCTCCATTATCCCCTTAAGAGCCATACGAATGCGTACATAGGTTAGGTTTTGTTTTATGTGTATGTTTTGTTTTTTACATTTCGTTTTGTTTTATATGTTTAGGTTTTGTTTTTGCATATTTCGTTTTTTATGTGCTAGGTTTTGTTTTAAGTTGTTTTATAAGTGTTTCATCTATTTATATATTATTATTGTTTTTTGTTTTTTATATAATACTTTGTTTTTTAATTTTTTTATATTTTTTTTCATTTGTTTGTTTTATTTATTTTTTATTTTTATTTATTTTTTAAATTTATTTTTCTATGTATTGTTATTCGTTTTTTAATATGTTTTATTGTTTTTATATATTGTTTATTGTTTTTTTTTTAATTTTTTATATTATTTTTCTTTTGTTTATTTTTTTTGTTATTTATTTGTATTTTTTAATTTTGTAAGTAGCATAAGGGAAATATATATTAAAGTATAAAAAATGTTACATTCATATGAGATTTTGTAAATGGATGAGCTTTTAGAAGCTTCTCATGGAGTAGAGAGAGCAAGAAGGAGCAACCAAAGTCCTACTCATAAGTAGGCTGAGCAGTATTAACATAATTACAGTCGATCATTAAAAACATAGACCAAACTAGACTCGTAGGAAAAGCTAGAGTCTGACAGTAATCCATAGAGTTAAAACAGAAGAAGAAAGATGACGCTAACTGCAACAAAATCGGAGCTAGGCTCACACAGAGCAGATCTATGTGCTAGCTTCTGCATTCTGAGAACCAGAATTGCCTTCAATAATCGGGCAGTTGCCAAAGAAGTCATCTTCCCAATTCTGGAGAGGGACCTTGATGGGTTGGGGCTCAATTTTGCGTGGTGAGCTACGTCAACCTCATCCTTCCTGACCCGTTTGTAGTGTAAGACGTCAATCGTCGAGGGCGTCGGGAAGGAAGTCCCCTGCACCATCACCGCAGCAAAGGGAGAATCCCCTTGCACCGCCACCGTAGCAGGAGAGCTTGGGCCTGAGAAGGGGGCAGGAACTGAAGTAGCGCCATCCAAAGCAGCAGCAACACTTAGAGAGTCGGGCAGGGAGTTGTCTGTAACATGGAATTCAGTGGCGGTAGCCACACCCTCAGCTTGTGCAGTAGGATTGTCGGCCATACCTTCTGAATGAGCCGCATGGCCAAACTCACAGAGAGGAGTAGGATGGTGAAACAGAGAGTACCGTCTACCAGTCAAATTGGCTTCCAGTGCATCCAACATTCGATCCGGGTGAGCCATATGTGTCATGGTGTCTGTAATCGCCACCTTGGCCATATTCCAATTGGTGAGCATTTCCTCCACCAAAGTTCCCAACATGTTTTTCATTAACCAATAATGATTTGCTTGGTTTCCCTGGTTGCCAAATGCTAGGATTTCAGCAACACTACGAGATTCCCAGTCATCCACCAGCCGACAGACGGGGACGGAAACATTATCTTCATAGCCGATTTTGGCCATCTTTTCCTTCTCAGCAGAAGTGGCAGCTTTTCCAGTGCTGTGACTGGAACCTCGCTTAGAGGTGCCTCACGTACGGGTCATGACGTTGTTCACAGAATCACCAGAGACCGGAGAATGGGCGAAGCTCTCAACATAGACAGCAGGCAACGGAAGAAAGAGACGAGCAATGACCACTAGGGCGTGAGGGCGGAGCCTCATATCAAGAATTGCAGGGCGGGAGATTCCAGAATTCCTACGGGGCAGAGTAATGGCGCACCTAAACCAGTTAAGGGGATGTGACAAGAAGAGCCGAGCCAGAGTGAATGCGAGTGACTGACCCATATGGGGAATGAAGTTCAGCTCACGCGGGGAGGCCAAATGTGCAGGAGGAGGACGCAACATTAAAAACGGGGGATAGGGAACAATGCCGGCGGAAGGAGGTGGCCAGGTGTGGGAGCCACGCTGCCAGGAGGGCAGGTGGCATCCTGGTCCTCGATGATATCGTGTTGAGCACCCGCATCCGGGGGGGGGGGGGGGGATTATTTATTTGTATTTAATGATTATATATATATTATAATATAGTTGCTTGGTTTTTCTATGTTTTTTGGCTTTTATATTATTATTTATATTTGTCTTATTTTTGTTTTTATAATCATTTTTTGAAAAGAATTTAAAAAAATAGGTTATGTTTTGAAAATGTTTGCAATTTTAATCCGAGAGAAGAGAGGGTTGTCACTAGTAGCACCTCTTTTCGATATAAGGGTTTGTTTTGGCATTTTTGTTGCATCGGTACTAGATGTTAAGGCCACGATTTCAAATAAGTTGTAATTTTGACCTTGAAAAGAAAAATAGGAGTGCCATGGTACTACTAGTTTTTGATTCAGGGGCTGATTTTAGGGTTTTGGTTGCAATGGTGTCGATTGCCAGGGCCACTATTTCAAACAAAGTGTAATTCTAACCTTGAGAAAAAAGGACGATTATGGGAGAACCACTTTTTGATTCAGGTGTTGATTTAGGGTTTTGATCGCAACTGTACCGATCGAGGTTTCAAAAAAGTTGTATTTTTAGCCCTGAAAAAAGGGGGTGCTACCAGTAGCACCACTTTTCGATTCAATGGTTCTTTTTGTTGTTTTTTGTGCAAAAATATGAGTTGTTATGGTTAGAGTTCTCGTTCTATAGTATATTGCGTTCCTTGATATTTGCATTGGAGAAGAAAATAAGAGTGATCCCTTTATAATATGTAACTTGCTTTGAGAATAATAAAGAGCTTAGTGTTACCCCTCATATTGCATGTTGTTGCATTCATGATTCATTTATATAGGACAAACACTTCTTAGATGACACTAAAGGCATTTATAGATACAAGGGATTTATTATGGATGCACAATGCACACACTTTCCTTGACATTGCCTTTATGTCACGTCTGATCTCAACCAATTGTGGGTGTGTGATGTTTTGTGGAGAGATGTCTGGTGGAGAGTGGTTGATTGTAGAGTTATTTTCTTATGCCCCTAGAGCCTAGTAGGATCTCCATTGGTTGATTATTGTTGAGCACCATGGGTATTATGATGTATTTCAGTATTGTGGTGAAATGACGGTGTATTTTCTAGTCGCTAGGAGAGAGCAATTCATATGGTCTCTTTTCCTATTGTGACACATGGTTTAGACTTGTTGTATCATGAGTTGGGCTTGGAAAACCTTTATACGTTATGTATCATAGTATGGTGGTGTCATATTTTCTTATCACTAGGAAGGGGGTGTTCCCCTTTTCTTATGTTGTGGTATTCATCACATGACTAGGTGGTGTGACATGGTTTACATTGTTGTGGTGGTACATTTTCCTAGGTGAGTGATCACCCTATCACTTTGTGCCTTAGTTTACTTATGGATTACACCTTGTTATGGTTGATATCACCCACTTATGGTTTCCTAGCATATTAACCCCTTTTAACATGGTTCCAACATGATTTATTGATGTTAGTGTGAGTGACCTAGGATATCTGGGTATTTAACATATATGACACTTTATTATGACGCAAACTATGGTTTTGATGGAGCACTCCCTTTGTGCACACATTGATGTTGATTTAAGTCTTTTAACAATGCTAGTTTGACCCACATTTGATTAGATGAAGGCTTATAGCATGAGCGTCATATCTCATATTGTTCATGTTCACAATAGATTTAGTTTATTATGACGTGGACTAGGGTATCTAGCGGAATGCTCACCTACTTGGCACACATTTTGACAAATCCACCTATTTTATCTATTATTTCATTGCTTGGTGATGGGGTTGCTCTCTTTGTTAGGGATTTTGTTGGAATTATAGCAACCTTTGCATGTGGATTGATGATAGTTGGTTAGTTCTTGACACCTTCTCAATTTAATCTAGATGCTTGCACACTTTTGGGAAGGTTGTTACACCTTGGAGAACATGCATTAGAGGTTGTAGAGGGGTCAACCTAGCATTGGAGGTTGTTTTTGGCGTATGTTCACATTTATAATGCATTGCTCTAGCTATTTTGAGTGTTGAACTACTTCATGAGGACTATTTACACACTTATTCACATTTGGAGGTTTTACTTGGTATTCACCATTTCGAGGATGTGTCCATCTTAGAGGACTCACAAATGCCATATGGAGCCTTTATTGCATATTTTTCATGGGATGATTTCACCTCGGAGTGCACACATGCCACTTGGGCTTATTATTTGCACACTTTTGAGGATTAGTCGAAGGTGTGTTTTCTCTTGGGGGAGACGAGGAGGATGTTGGAGCTTTGACTTGGTTTATTCGCTCTCTTTATTGATGTGTTCCATCTATTGGAGCTCTCATGCATGGAAATTTGTACATGTGGCATAGTCACTCATATTTTATTAGTTGTTCAACTTGTCCATGGAGTTAGTTAGATTGATATTGTTAGTTTATGCGTTTTTGGTTAGATCTAGGGTATTAGAATTGATATTATTAATTTATTGAGAAGATTGTTAAGCTTAAACTCTATCTAGTAGAGGCTCCTCCATTTGTAATGGTTGTTGAAAGTGGTTGTAAATTTTGGAGACCATATTGCTCTAAACACTTTGAAGGATTGAATGGAATACAATGGTGTTATCTTGCTAATGTGAGGTGAATTTGTTGGATGTTAATTGCTATAGCATTGTTGCTAATTTGTTCTTGGCAAAGCTATTTCTTGAGGCCAAACTGAAGGATATGTGTAACAAAATGGATGTAAATTTGTTGTGATGTTGTCTCTCCCTAATTTCATTGTTTATTTTGTTATGGAATAAGTATATTTGTGTCTAATATCTTATGAATTCTTGCATAGTTTATTTATTTATTTTTAATGTGGTTCACAGCGCCGGAAGATAGAGGGCTCGCTACATCCACGGTAATAATTCTCAGGGGGGCCACCTAAAGAGGCCTCACCCTGTCAGCTCCAGGTTTAGGATCCTAACCCTGAAAGACCCTGAGAATTTGAACCCTCGACCTCCACTACTTCGCTCTTGGACTCATAAGCACCAACCAACTGAGCTACCCATCGGGGCTCATTGTTTATCTCCTAATAAAAGAACCTAGAAATTATCTTGGATGTGAATCTTTAAAACACCTTTTCCTCTTGCCAATTCTATTATAATTTCCAGCAAACTTAGGGTTTCTCTAACATTCCATTTGTAGCTCTTTTAGATCTTAAAACCTTATCAAAACAAGCCTCTAAGATGCCCATTTGACCCCATTTTCCCAATCTGGAATTTAGGCACTTGTCACCCTCTTTCAACCACCAAATGGAAAAAACTCTTAAAAAACCAACATCTAATTCTATTTTGTATATGAAAATTAGAGTAGGAAATTTATTATTTCAGATTTTCCTTGAGTTTAGGAAATCACTTCATTTTTTTATTTTTAACTAGACTTAATTTTATATTTTGCAAATCTAGAAATTATTCATTGCAATTTGACAAAAAACAGATTTACTTTAAGTCCTAAAGCACCTTCATTCACTGTCTTTATTTGGACTTAATTTACCTTGGGGATTCCCCCCTTGTGTTAGAGGAGAGCTAGCAACCTAAATGCAGGGAAAGAGTTGTTGTGGTGACAAATTTTTACATCTTAAGTGAGAACATGAGAGGTTACATTTTGATGTCATTGTTGGGGATAAAGTGCATTCCGTGAGACATAATTTTTTAGATTTAAATATTGATGAGCATAGAGTATTAAGTTTCATTTTAAAGGCTCATATGGTGACTCCACATAAGGAAGTTGAGCCCAAGATGTATTCATCAAGCCATATTCACAAGGACTTGTTCACACAATCCCAGAACTTGAAAGATGTTATAGAAGAAGAGTGAATAAATGTGTCATTGAGCCACATAACTATGAGTTTGTTTGAATAAATTTGCATATATTTCAAACAAATCAAGACATTGAAATCATCAAGTTACTATGGTTGCATCTAGTCTTGCACCATGGTCAAATGAGATTTATAAGCCTCATAATTTTTCAAACATAAATGGGTATCCTTATGACATACTAAAAAAATGTATAGACAAGTTACCATCATTCCAAGGGAATAATGCTAAATTTGCTAGACATCATTAGAAGCATTTTATGAGTATGATCATCAAGTACTGTGTAGGAAATACTGATGTTCTTATGAAGTTGTTTCTTTTATCATTGGAAGATGTCATAGATTGGTTTGCAAGCCTACCTGATAATAGTATTAGTATGCAAGATGAGTTGGAGAAGGCCTTCTTTGAAGAATGGGGAGAGTGTAGAGATAATAAGTATTTGTTGTTGCCCTCAATACTACTAAGAGAAATGAGAATGAAACGATAAAAGGGTTTTAGGTTTAACCAGATTGTGCAAAGATTACACATAGATTAAACCTCTAGAAGAAACCATCCTTATATGTTACCTATTCATTTGATGGAGAGTTGGGTTTTTAGATAACAGAAAAGGATCTCTAGAATCTGAAGGCAACACAATATTCATTGGTAAAGGTTGAGAAGAACATGATTGCAACTGGTAATACAAATCAACGGAGTTCTTCCAGAGACACTAGTTTTAGAAATGAAAGGAGATATAGAGTAGTGAATGTTAAGTTTTAATCAAATTCACAACAAGAGCATAATAAGGATCACTCAAAGAAACAAAATCACAAGATAGATAGATTTATCCCGGGAAACCCTCATGGGGTAGAAAACCCAGCAAAACTTCCTCAATATAGATGATCAAAAAGTACAAAGATGAAATCCCCAAACAAGAGCTCCTTCTCCTTCACAGATCTCTCTCTCTCTCTCTCTCTCTCTCTCTCTCTCTCTCTCTCTCTTATGCACAATCCACAAGTGAGTGTGTGTTCAAATGGGGAACACAACACCTCTATTTATACTTTAACTTTCATTTGACTTTCTCCCTAACTAGGTAGGCCCCAACAAATTTACCCTAATGCTGACTAGGCCGACTTCTCTAGGGGACTTAAACACCCCATTACAAATTACTCAAAGGGGATCTATTGCTCCGACTTACAAGGGAGGATTTATCTCAATGAATTTACATAATCAAATACAATAATGACATCTCGACGGAGGAATAAAACATCTCCGAATAAATTACAATAATAAAATACAAATAGAATATTCTTCGAAGTTACAATATCTCAACACTCCCCCTTAACGAGAAGGGTATTCTACTGACAACAACAACATCGACTGAAGGAGCAAGGATAGAGATCATCATCAACAACATCATAGTGATACATATATAAATCATTGGAAGTTTTCTTCAACATCATCAGCAATTGGAACAACTACTGGAACATCTTCAACATCTTCAATATTGGAGCATCATCTTCTACAGTATCGAGTCTTCATCTTCTGCAGCACTCGATCGTCTACAAAAACAACATCATCTTGATCTTTTGATCAACAACATCATAAACATCTGAATATTTCGATCAACAACAACATTGTCATCTTGATCTTTCGATCAACAACATCATCATAGCAGTATAACCTGCAACTCACACATGATCCAATTATGAGATGATCAATCCCTCTCACTTTAGGACATAATGCCAAGGATGATGCAATCCTGATCCAATTACAGGATGATCAGTCCCTCTCACTTTATGACATAATGCCAAGGATGATGCAATCCTGATCCAATTACGGGATGATCAGTCCCTCTCACTTTAGGACATAATGCCAAGGATGATGCAATCCTGATCCAATTACGGGATGATAAGTCCCTCTCACTTTAGGGCATAATGCCAAGGATGATGCAATCCTATCCACATTCTCGAGGACAGAAGTCTTCGGATCACTTTAGGACTAAGGTCCAAGGAAGATACACTCCAACCACATTCTCGGGGACATAGGTCTCTGGATCACTTTAGGACTAAGGTCCAGGGAAGATACAATACCAACCACAATGCCAGTCCTTTTTCATACTGGATGTGACCTAGATCAAATCTAGGATTTACCGTCACAAAGCCAGTCCTTTTTCATACTGGATGTGACCTAGATCAAATCTAGGATTTATCAACACAACATCATCATCATCACATTCCCGGAGACAAGAGTCTACGGATCCCTTTAGGCCATGTGTCCAGGGATGATACAATCCCACTGCAACATCATCAACATATTTCTCAGAGACAAGAGTCTACGGATCCTTTTAGGACATGTGTCTAGGGATGATACAATCCCATTGCAACATCATCATCAACATCAACACTGCTCCCCCTTTCGAGGAAGGTCCTTTCGAACCACACCAAGCTTGTCTCGAAAATAATCAAACTTTACTCGAGATAGAGGCCTAGTCAACACATCAGCAACTTGCTCATCAGTGCTCACATACTGGAGCTTTATAGCTCCCTTCTGTACCATATCTCGTATCTAACAATACCGGATTTCTATGTGTTTTGACTTGTCATGGAACACGGGGTTCTCCATCATCTTTATACAACTCTAGTTGTCCCATAGAATCACCGTGGTATCCAACTCTAGATCAAATAGACCTGACATCAACTTTCGAAGCCATATGGCTTCAAAACTAGTAGAACAAGCTGCTATATACTCTGCTTCAACTGTGCTGAGAGAGACACTAGACTGCTTCCTGCTGAACCATGAGATCATGGTTGATCCTAGACAATAACATCCACATGAGGTGCTCTTCCTGTTTGAGACACTTCCATCCCAATTTGCATATGTATAACCATACAGTCTATAGTAATGATCTCCAACATAGTATATACCAAAGTTTGTTGTACCTTTCAGGTGCCTCATCACATGCTTTGTAGCTACCAAGTGAACACGTCTAGGATCAACTAGATATTGAATCATGGTGTTCACAACAAATCATATATCTGGCCTAGTATTCATCCGATACATCAATGACCCAATGATTTGTCTGTACTGAGTCACATCCACTAACTCTGACGATTCATCAGCTAACAACTTTAGGTTGGTATCCATGGGTGTGGCCATGGATTTACATTCCAACATATCAAATCTCTTTAGGATTTCCACATCATACTTTCCCTGGTTTTGAAAGATTCCCTCTGGGCTCTGCCATACTTCCAGACCTAGAAAATAGTGCATCAATCCAAGGTCTTTCATCTCAAATTCTTTAGCGAGCTTCTTCTTGCACTCTACAATATGTTTCTCATTTCTTGACAGAAATAGATTATCCACGTACAACAATAGTATGACAGGTTCATCATCCATAACCTTAAAGTAAAGGTTAGGGTCAGATTTACTTTTGGTAAAGCCCAAGCTCGTTAAGAAACTATCAATCCTTCCATACCAAGCTATGGGAGCTTGCTTCAATCCATACAGAGCCTTCTTCAATTTGCATACGTGAGTCTTTCTGTCTTCAACTTCAAATCCTTAGGGTTGCTTTATGTACACCTCTTCCTCAATCACACCATTTAGAAAGGCTGTCTTCACATCCATCTGGTGTAAACTCCACTTCATCATGGATGCAAGTGCCATGATGGTTCTAATGGAGGTGTACCTTGATACTGGTGCAAATGTCTCTTCATAATCAATTCCCTCTTTCTGAGAGAATCCTCTGGCCACAAACCTTGCCTTGTATTTCTCAGTACTTCCATCAACTGCATGTTTTATCTTGTATATCCATTTGGAAGATACCACACTTTTTCCTTCTGGTTTGAGAACTATATCCCAACATCATTCTTCATTATTGATTTGTATTCTTCCGTCATTGCTTCTACCCATTCTTTCTTCTGTATAGCTTCTTCATAGCTGGTGGGTTCTTGATCTACAAGATCACACATCAAAGCCACATAATTGGAAAATGGATTTGGCTTCTTGCTTACTTTTGTGGAGCCTTCTGGAGCTCCATACTTCTCTGCTTCTTGTATGATTTCTCTTTCCCAAGCAGGCTTTCCCTTTCGTGATATATTCATAGTTGGAGGTTCTTGAGGTTCCAACATATCATGGTCTTTTGGTGTTTCATCTATAGGGGAGGGTGCAACTTCTACATTTCTGGGAGGTACATCTTCTTCATATACTTCTTCACATTGGCATATTTTGGATCTCTTGAGAGCTGCTTCTTCATCAAATGTTACATCTCTACTAATCTCCATGTGATGGAATCCTGGAATGTATATATCTTGAAGGCTTACTTCAGGCTTCTTTCCTATGAACATTTCTTTTGGATTCTTTTATAGTTGAACCATTGTCACTTGTTCTACGGAACAAGTCTCATCATTCTTCATTTGTAGGTGATCATTGTATGATACTTCCTACAAGTCAAATTCAATAGCATGGTTAGAAACATCTCATAGTTTCCAAATATATATGCATAAAAACATAAGTCACACTATCTTAGCCAATGCCACAACATTCATCCATATCCCATATTCATATGGTAACTTTCTAGATGCCTTCCATCTCTACTAGGACATTATTAAGAGTGTGCACTGCTCCCAATATGTCAGGAAATAGGTTTCACTCTAGATAAGTAGCAATGGAATGTTGTATGGAACCATAGGCTACTTACCCATCACATGCATGACACTACAAACATCCTAAAAACATGTATACAAATGGATACTATCATTTAAACAATGTGATAGAAATGACAATTCAAATACTTATCTTTGTTTGTTTGGTAGGATCTCTTTCGATCCTAGTCTCCTTGCAAGTATTACTGGAATGTCTAATGGTGAAATCTACTCCATCATCAAGTTTGTATTTTGCTTCTCCTATGATCCTTTCTGAGGGAAGTCCCTTTCTTCTAAATTGGAGAGAGTCTTGTTCTGACCTATCATGTGCTTTGAGGCACCACTATCACAAGACATATTCTTCGACTTCTTCCTTTGTTTGCTTCCTGGGAGATTCTTCTTCATTGTCTTTGGCTAGGTGTGCATGATGTCTTTTGTTGTTGTTCCTCTTCTTGTATTCTTCTTTCTTCAAAGGACAATCTCTGGCAATATGTCCCATCTTAGGCACAATAGTAACATTGAAAGTTGGAGTAGTTTCTTCTTGGATTGTTTCCTCTTATCCTTTGGAACTTCTTGGGAGGTTGAGACTCCTTGTGGATTTCCTTCTTGAATTTAGATTGAATTCTTCCTCTCTTGGTATGGGTGGCTAGGGCTTTATCATCTTCTTTAAGTAGAGCTTCTCTATTGGATACTCTAGCCTCTTCTTGGATGCAATCTTCCCATACAATGCCGAACTTCATGCTTTCCTTTCTGGCACACATAGTTTGGATGAATGAATCCCAAGGTCTAGTGAGACCATTGAGAGCAATCATTACTAGCTCATCTTTATCAAGGGAGTCTCCAATGGCTTCTAGTTGCTCCTTGAACTAGGAGACACTTGTGAAGTAGTCTTGGATGGATTCTCCTTGGCTCATCTTGGTACTCTTCAATTGAGCTCTCAAATTCATCTTCCTATTGATGTTCTTCCCTTCATACATTCTGGCTAGGGCATCATACATCTCCTTTAGGGTCTTCTTGGATGACACTTGAGGAATCAAGTGGTCTTTGATAGAATCAACAATGATTCTCTTTTCCCTAATCAGGTCCTTCTTGTGCTTCTCCTTAGCTTCATCTTCTACAGGTTCTACAATTTCATCCTTGATGTATTTGGAAAGATCATTCTCTTCAAGAATGAGGCCAATCCTATATTTCCATGCTCGAAAATTCTCTATGCCTTCTAGCTTATCCTCAAGCTTAATGCTTGGGTCTATCTTATCCAGGAGGTCACCAAAAAATGAAATTTCTCAAAATGCAAAACTGACCTTACCAGGAGATGTGCTTGACTGAGGCGAGTTGATTGATACACTTGCTTTCTGGAGATTCCAAAATTTTACCCTTCAAAATTGACTTGTGAATTTCATATCTGCAACAGATTTTTGGTTCATTGGTTTTTCTGGTCCAAAAGTCAAACTAGGGTTTGACTTTCCCAGAGATCTAACCACTCAAAAACTTCGATCTAGGGCTCACAATTTCGCTTTTGAAGAGGTGCATCTTTCTATGCAATCATATTTCCAAAATTCCAACTTTGACAGAAACCCTAATTTCTTGCCGGAGGAAGAAGAGAGAGAGTTTCACCTTGTGAAAGATGTCCTATTCAGGTTAGCTCTGATTCCATGTTAAGTTTTAATCAAATTCACAACAAGAGCATAATAATTATCACTGAAAGAAACACAATCACAAGATATAAAACCCAACAAAACTTCCTCAATATAGATGATAAAAAAGTACAAAGATGAAATCCCCAAACAAGAGCTCCTTCTCCTTCGTAGATCTCTCTCTCTCTCTCTCTCTCTCTCTCTCTCTCTCTCTCTCTCTTATGCGCAATCCAAAAGTGAGTGTGTGTTCAAATGAGGAATACAACACCTCTATTTTAACTTTATCTTTCACTTGATTTTGTCCTTAACTAGGTCGGCCCCAACAAATTTACCCTAATGCTGACTGGGCCGACTTCTCTAGGGGACTTAAACACCCCATTACAAATGACTCAAAGGGGATCTATTGCTCTGACTTACAAGGGAGGATTTACCTCAATGAATTTACATAGTCAAATACAATAATGACATCCCGATGGAGGAATAAAACATCTCCGAATAATTTACAATAATAAAATACAAATAGAATATTCTTCGAAGTTACAATATTTCAACAGTGAATACAACTAGGCCTGTTTTTTATCCCATAACAACATTTATAGAATCTATAAGGCACTTGGAATCCAAATTTACCCAATATAATATCACAATGCAAAACATATTGGTACTACTAGAAAGAGATCAATAGAACATATATCCACCAATGGGAAATGTTGGATGGGATAGATCGAGAGGCCCTCAAAATTAGAATGAGGATCATAATAAAAGACTCCCACCTCCTTTAAAATCAAAAAATAATATGGTTTATAATGAGACATTGCCCTGTTGTAGAACATGTGAGGATGCTCATAATGAAGACACATGTTCGACAACCTTATAGGATAGGGAGTAAAATAATGGAGTTCCAAATGGATTGGACACTGAATTCTGTTGGTGAAGAAAGAGATTTCTTTTGTAGTGTTATAGGAAGATCTTACAATGTAAATGAAGCAGATAAAGGGAAAGAGTATTGATTCATATATCATTACTTAGATATATGGAGAAAATCCCATCCAGGAGGAAATAAAAAGAAGAATACGAGATAAAGAGTGGGCCACTTATTAGAAGAGAAATAAAATAAGCCAACAGAGACCTGAAGTAGAAAAAAAAATCCCGCAAGGGGACCCTATAAGTAAAAAATCTATTTAGATAGTTGGAGCTATGAGGGAATCTTCATTAGAAGGGCCTTTTTGTAAGTGTGGATCGTGATTTAAGTATTGATTTGACAAATGTTATATTCAAGTTGAATGTGCTATTTCCTTTCCTTGAATTGGCAAAGATTCTTCCCCGAAAAAAAAAAGATGAAGAGATTGCTTGGTTTAAAAAAAAAAAAAAGATGAAGAGATTGCCTTTTTGTAAGTGTGGACTGTGATTTAAGTATTGGCAAAGATTCTTCCCCGAAAAAAAGAAAAAGAAGAAGATGCCTTTTTGTAAGTGTGGATTGTGATTTAAGTTTTGATTTGACAAATGTTATATTCAAGTTGAATGTACTATTTCCTTTCCTTGAATTGGCAAAGATTCTTCCCCGAAAAAAAAAAAAATTTGCCTGGTTTTGAAGAAGTGATGGAAGATTGCCCTATAGTTTTGCAAGCAATTGCCTTTTTTTAAGTGTGGACCGTGATTTAAGTATTGGCAAAGATTCTTCCCCGAAAAAAAAGAAAAAAAGAAGAAGAAGAAGATGCCTTTTTGTAAGTGTGGACCGTGATTTAAGTATTGATTTGACAAATTTTATATTCAAGTTGAATATGCTATTTCCTTTCCTTGAATTGGCAAAGATTCTTCCCCGAAAAAAAAAAGAAAAAGATGAAGAGATTGCTTGGTTTTGAAGAAGTGATGGAAGATTGCCCTATAGTTTTCCAAGCAATTAACCATGGAAGGAAGAATGGTAGTCATAACCATTTCTTCATCTCCTTAATTATCAATGATATGTTGTTGCACAATTACACGATTGACTCTGAAGAAGTGATGGAAGATTGCCCTATAGTTTTGCAAGTAATTAACCATAGAAGGAAGAATGGTAGTCATAACCATTTCTTCATCTCCTTAATTATCACTGATATGTTGTTGCACAATTACACGATTGACTCTGGAGCATAAATCAATTGTCATGCCACTCAAAGGTGATGAATTAATTGGGTCTTCGGACCACTTGGACTTACATGAATGTATGTAATATGGAATCAACATAAATTAAGGTGTTGGGCTTGAGCACGAAAATTTTGCATGTTAAGTTTGCAATGTACCCAGATATATTGATATTGATGGATGTAGTCATCGATGTTCTTGATTCTTTTGGAGTGAGTGATTATCAAGAAAGTGGGCTAATAGTTTGGAAAGAAGAATATAGATGGACCTATCTTACATTACTATCTTGACATGTGAAGGTACATTTGTTACATTGTATAGAGAACATGCAAACAAGTACCATGTAGGAGACCTAAACAAACCAATGGATGAATTGTTTTCACAAAAGAAGATGAGTTTGGAAGTTATGATATTTTTGCACATTCTTTAGCTCCAGAGATTGAAAAGGAAGAACTATAAGTGAAGAGGATGCAAACTAGAAGATGCATTTTGATGGAGCTTGGCCAAGATTAGGTGCATGTGTGCTTGTTGTTTTCACCTCTCTAGGTTTTCGATGAAGGATAAGTTTGCGGTGAATAATAAGAGGTTGAAACGATATTGATATGTAGGATGGGGAAATATATAATTGTTTGATGCATTTTATATTAAGGAGGCCTCAAGGGAACAAAATGCACATGTTGATACTTCGAATGTAGCTGTTGCTACTCTTCAACCACGTGATAGTCTTGTTTTAAGAGAAAATATAATGGAGATCGCATTTAGCCCTTCAATTCCAAATAATTTTGAACATTAGCAAGTGTTCAATGATGATGCACAAATAATAAGGTTTATGAACAACTTGTAGGATTTTCCATAGTATGAAATTGATTTGAGGAACTTTTAAATTGAGGGTATTAAGGAAATGATAATAAGCTTCCAAAGGGTTTTGTTCCTTTGGAAGATATTTTTGATAGACTTGAAATATACAAACAAAAGAAGGAAGTAATTTGAGGGATAACATTGAGGTCAACATTGGGTTAGAGGCAAACTCAAGAATTATCAAAATTGAAAGAATACTTTAGCAAAGGAAATGATATAGGAGTGCAAATATGTCTTTGCTTGGTCATATGATGATCTTAAGCCATATAAGTGGTATACTATTCAACATACCATCCCTTTGAATAAAGTTGCAAAGCCATTTTGGTAGAAGTTAAGGCGTATAAATCCTAAATTGCCCCCCCTTATTAAGAAAGAGCTAGAGAAGACATTGGTTGCAAGGATCATTGTTCCTACGAGACATATGTCATGGGTGGCTAAGGTGGTGGTAGTCAGAAATAAAAAATGGCGAAATAAGATCTTGTGTTGATTTTAGAACTTGAATCATCTATCTATTAATAATATGCTAGACGGTTTTTTAGGGTATAATCAGGTGTTGGTAAAGGATGAGGATCAACACAAGACAACTTTCACTACCCCGTGGGGAACATGAGTCTCAGGCAATGCTATTTGGGTTACAGAATGCAGGATATACTAAAGAGCAATGGATTTTGTCTTTAAGGACTTAATTGGGAAGATTATAGAGATATATTAGGATGACTTGATAGCATTTTCCAAAGAGAGAGATGATCATGTACAACATCTTCGATTGGTGTTTGAGAGGTGTAGGAAGTATGGGATATCATTGAACCTAAATGAGTCTGTTTTTGGAGTAGACGAGGGAAATCTCCTTAACCATATCATATTCAATGAAGGAGTTAAGGTTGACATAAGAAGTGATTCAAAAGATCCCATTGCCTAGATGCAAGGAAGTAGTACAACATTTCTTTGGAAAGATTAATTTCATTAGTAGGTTTATACCCAACTTTACGGAAATAACAAAGCCCATATCTAATCTCCTTAAGAAGGATAAAGAGTTCAAGTGGAATGGCGAGAGCAAGAAGGCATTCCAAACGATGAAAGATGTAAGTGTAACAACACTAATATTGGTGAGCCCTAACTATTTGAAGGAATTTTAGATATTATCATTGGCATCTCATGATACTATGGAAAGTGTGTTGTTATAGAAGAATGATCAAAGCATGGAAAAACCCATATCATTTATGAGTAAGGTGCTTAGATGTTTAGAACCAAAATATAACCATAATGGAGAAGCAAGCATATGCTCTGATACAATCTTTGCAACATTTAAGTAGTTGTGGGATACTCTAAAATTATAGCTTATGTCCTTCACCTAGTTGTGAAAGATATTTTGTCCCAGCAGTATTGTTTGGGTAATAAGGAAAGATTGGTGTCTAGAATTCATTATTATGACATGGAAATTTGACCAATGAAATAGGTAAAGAGACAAGGGATGGTAAACATGCTTTTAGAAAGAAATAAGAGGGTTTTAGATATGGATGGAGTCATTCGAAAGGTGTCATTTTGGGATGAAAAAGATGCTTTTAGAAGTAAATAAGAGGGTTTTATATATGGATGGAGGATTCCCATAGATGGTATTTGCAATACTAGACGCATTGACACAACATGAGTGGTATTTGAACATCATTTACTATTTGAAAAACTTGACATTTAAATTGTCTTGTCGATCACAAGAGAAGGGATTTGAAATTGAAAGCATCAAGATATTGTATTGTCCAGGAAGATTTGGGTTGGAGAAACCCATAAGGATTGGTTCTAAGATGTGTATTTGATGTGGAAGCCCAAAGATTGGCGACAGATTTGCATGCAGGTTTATGCAGAGGGCATTATGCAATCAGGGGTATGACTCATAATATTTTGAGGACTAGTTATTATTGGATGACTGTGTTCATTGATGTCCATAGTTTTGTTAGATCATGGAAAACTTCTCAGTTATTTGTGGGTAGGAACATTTGACATCCTTGCCTTTACAACCTATGGTAGTAGAAGCAATGTTTCAACAATGGGGCCTAGATTTCATTGATGAGTTTAAGGGGAATTTTAGTAATGGTTTCAGATGGATCCTTACTCTTACAAATTATTTTATTAAGGTGGGTTGATCCAACACCCACAAAGAGGGAAATTGACAAAGTGTTGATGGATTTCTTGAAAGATAATCACCAAATTCAGTGTGCCAACAAAGATCACATCAAACAATAACAAAGCACCTCGTTTAGTGGATTTATCAACCTTTGTTTTGATTATGGTATTGTTCACTCATCCAACTATTTTCCATAAGGAAATGGATTGGTTGAGTCAGGAAACAAGAACTTAATAATTATCATCAAGAAGAGTGTGGGTGACAACAAAAGGAGTTGGGGATAGTAAAATAAAGTATGCTTTATGGGAAGATCAGATAACGAAGAAACACACTATAAGAAATAGCCCATTTGAGTTGGTATATAAGATGGAGGTTACATTGCATATTTATTTGAATATCTCAGTATGTAGTTATGGTGAAGAAAATAAACTTGTGGAGCTTGATGAGAATAGATGGGAGGCATTCAATAACCTTGTTCAGGGTTAGGATAAAGTGAATGGTATATTCGAAAGAAAGGCTCATATAAGGATTTTGTAGGTAGGAGATATTGTTCTCATGTGGGATAAGAAGAAAGAGAAGCTAGTAAAACATGAAAATATTGATAGTTTAATGTTGGGTCCCTTCTAGATTGAAGAAGTTGCAAACACAAATTATTTCTACCAGTGACCTAGATGGAGAAAGGTTGCCATCGCCTGTTAACATGCAATTTTGAAGCATTACTTTTCTTAAGGAAATTAGTGACATGTAGTAAATTAGTAGAGTAGAAAATGAATAAGCTCATATGAGTAGTAGATTAGAGTAGTTGTATTTCATGCATCATTTGACATTTGTTCAAGTCTTGTTTTAGATCTATTTTTGACATGATGCATTATATTATGCAGTTGCTATGTATTAATTTTGGTTTCATTGTGTGGTTTGTTGAGGTGAGTCTCACCCTACCATATATATTTGATCTCTTTTCATGTTTGATCTGTATAAGGTACTGACATAGATTCTGAAGTTCTCATACACTCTATTCTAGAGCACATGTCCATACATTGGAGCCAATTGTTACCCCTCACATTGCATGAGGTTCCACTCTTGATTTTCATCATGATTTACATAGGACATACACTTATTAGATGATGCTAATGGATCATTTGATAAATACAAGGGCACTATTATGGATACACATGCTTTTCTTGACATTGCCCTTATGGAATTCCCAACCTCAATTGACTATGGGTGCATGATGTCTAGAGGAGAGTAGCTAAGTGTAGATTTATTTGCTTATGCCCATAGATTCTAGCAGAATTTCCATTGGTTGATTATTGTTGAGCGCCATGGGTGTTATGATGTGTTTTAGTATTATGGTGACATGTTGGTGTATTGTCTTGTCATTGGGAGAGAGCGCTTCATATGGTCTATTTTCCTATGGTGGCACATGGATCGTACTTGTATCATAAGTAGGGATAGAAACACATTGATATGTTATGTATGATAGGATGGCAGTGTCATATTTTTTTATCACTAGGAAGGGGTGTTCCACATGATCTCCTTTTCTTATGTTGTGGTAGTCATCGCATGACTAGGTGGTGTGACATGGTTTACAATGTTGTGGTGGGGCATTTTCTTAGGCGATGAGTGCCCTAGCACTATTTCCTTAGCTTACTTATGGATTGCACCTTGGTATGATTGATATCACTCACTTGTGGAGCTCCTAACATACTAAACCCTTTTCAGATGGCTCCAACATGATTTGTTGATTTATTTGATGTGGTTTCTCATAGTTGGAGGCTTCTCGATGTGAGTGACTTAGGATATTTGAATGTATTTGACATATATGACACATTATTATGATAGTGACTATGGCTTAGATGGATTTCTCCCCTTATGCACACATGCTGAGATTGATTTAAGACTTTTAATGTTTGGTTTGAGCCACATTTGACTAGGGAATGTAGTGTAGTGCTTACTTATTTGGCATACGTGTTGAGGAATCTACCTAATGGAGATGCTCCCTCCTTTAGGGATTTTGTTAGAGTTAGATGGATTTGTAACCACCTTTGCAGGTGGAATGATGATAATTGGTTAGTGGTTGATACCTTCTCCCTTAGGTCTAGCAACTTGCACACTTTCGAGAGGGTTCTTACACCTTGGAGAACATGCATTAAAGGTTGTTGAGGGAATGACCTTGCCATGGAGGCTATTTTAGGCTTATGTTCACACTCATAATGCATTGGTACAACTATTTTGAAGGTCAAGCTACTTAATGAGGATTATTTTCACACTTATTCACACTTGGAGGGTCAAGACATGCCATTTTTTAGGAGGATTTACTTGGTATCCACCCATTTTGAGGATGCATCCACCTTAGAGGACTCATACATGCCATATGGAGCCTTTAATCGTATTTTTCTTGGGATGATTTCACCTTGGAGAGAACATGTGCCAGATGGGGTTGTTATTTGCACACTTTTGAGGATTAGCTGGAGGTGCATTTTATCTTGGAGGAGACGAGGAGGATGTTGGATATTTGACTTGGCTTATTCATGCTCTTTATTGTGGTGTCACATCGATTGGAGCTCTCATGAATGGATATTTGTACATGTGGTATAGTCACTCATATTTCATTAGTTCAACTTGTCCATGGAGCGAGTTAGATTGATATTGTTACTTTATGCATTCTTAGTTTAGATCTAGGGTTTTAGAATTGTTATTATTATTTTATTGATAAGATTGTTGAGCTTAAACTCTATATAATGGAGGCTCCTCCATTTGTAATCGTTGTTGAAAGTGGTTGTAATTTTTGGAGACCATATTGTTGTAGACACTTTTGAAGGATTGCATGGAATACAATGGTGCTATCTTGCTAATGCGAGGCGACATCTATGGGATGTTAATTACAACTGTAGTATTTTTGCTAATTTGTTCTCATCAAATTTATTTTTCGAGGCCAAATTTAAGGATTTGTATAACACAATGGATGTAAATTAGGTGTGATGTTTTCTCTCCCTAATTTCTTTGTTTATTTTGCTATGGAAATAAATTTATTTGCATGTAATATCTTATGATTTATTGCATAGTTTATTTCCTAATAAAAGAATACTATGAAATTATCTTGAACATGGATCTTTAAAAGACCCTTTCCTCTTGCAAATTCTGTCATAATTTTCAGCTAACTTAGGGTTGCTGTAGCATGCCATTTGTAGCTCTTCTAGACCTTAAACCATTATCAAGACAACCCTCTAAGATGTGAATTTGACCCCATTTTCCCAATCTGGAATTTATCCTCTTTTCATCCTCTTTTAACCACCAAAAATCATAAAAAAATCAACCTTTTATTTATGTTTTGCAAATTAAAAATTACAACAAAAAAAACTGTTATTTCATATTTGACCTAAATCTAGGAAAGCACTTGATTTTTTCATCTTTAATTAGACTTAATTTTTTGTTTTGTAAATTTGAAAATAATTTACTACAATTGTACAAAAACCATATTTACTTTTAAGTCCTAAATCTCTCTCGTTCACTATACCTTAAGGATTCCCCCCTTGTGTTGGAGGAGAGCTAGCGTAAAGAGAGGAAAGTGTTTTTGTGGTGACAATGGGAAACCTTTTTAAGACCCTTTAGGGCATCATATTTATGATATGAATTTTTGATAATAAGTGACAACTTGGGAGCTAACACTTCCCAAGCTATTTCTATTTGGAGTTTTCCCACATTGGGTTTTCTCTAGGATATTTTTCTATGTTTATTGTTTGTAATCTAGAATTTATTGCATTGATATCAATTGCAATTGAATTCACACTCATTGGTAATTGCACAATCATTAGAGGAATTTTGAAGTTAAAATGGAAAACAAAAAATGTACTATCAAAATAAACTTTATACACTACTACATTTTAACCCATATTTGATGTTTTTTTACATGGTATAAATATCGAACATCAAACTCATTAACGTTGTTTGGATTTTGTTGGTATGACACTGCTTAAGCAATTTTGGTAGTGTCGAACATACATTGCTTATGTCATGATTAAAAGATGTGTTTTCACATAAAAATGTGGATTAAATGTGACTTCAACATCACTTAAGAGACGCCATTCACGTGGCCTAAATGTCGCTTAAGAGACGTCATCCACGTGGAATAAAAATCACTAAGAGACATCATTTGCATGACTTCAACGTTTTTATGTTGCCTAGCACGTGGCCAAAACATGGAATGAACAGTGCTTAAGTGACATTCTTTATGTTTCCTAAATGTCGTGCAAGAGACACTTATCAAGTGGAACTAGTGGCACTTAATGGATATCCCTTAATGAACCGTCATTAGACATTTAAAGTTAATTTTACATCAATTAAGTATCATTCACTGGATATGTGAATTTTTTTTAATGGACGTTCATTATTCATGAACTATTAATTATACATATCATAAGAGACGTACATTCGACACTTTTCATAAGCGACAAGGTTTCTATCTAACCATCATAGGATGAGTTAAGAGTTTGGTCAAAACTTCTTAATCGGATATGAAAGGCTTAAAGTTCTACAACAATTTTGTTCTTTTATTTTTGAAAGTAGGTTTTGATTAAAATAAATGATATTTGAATGGTGTTTCAAATGGTTGTCTATGGGTGATTATTTCATTTTGATCAAAAGTGTGGTGGATGTTATCTTTGTTTCTAGAGTTGTCTTGGAATCATCCCCAAGTGTGTATGAAAGAAGATTACAAAGATGGAGACACAATTGGTCTAGAAAAAATGATATTGATTTGAGCACCATACAAAAAATAGTTCATTTTATGATAAGATTCATAAATTAGAAGGAATAATTGCTTGACATAGAGATCAATATTGCATCAAAATTAAGGAAAATCATTCACCATACGTTTACAAAACCATCTTTGTAACCAAGCTATGCATAAAGTTTAACAACCAATATATCTTTTGCTATATTACTTTAGATCGACCACCTTGGACACACATACATTTGTGGACTTAAATGTATGTGGGTGTCAGTGTGTCCTACTATATGGACCCCTATGTGCTTATAGGTGGGAATTCACACCTAAAATCCTATATTTGTACACACGCCAATATATGCAATGCAACACTTATAGAATACATGATAGGCCACACTATAATATGCAAGTACATCATAATGCAGTGTTATGACCATATTATAATTCACTTATGATGTATCATGCATTATTAGATTGCTAGCTATCTAAGTTACATAGCAATTATGTCTTGTAATCTATATGCATCTGACATATAATGACTACACCTCCACATAATACATGCCTATTATACCTAGGTGCCAAGTTATATGTCATATGCACAACCCATAATTAATGAAAAAATATAACCCATACCTAATCCTTACCTATACCATAGTAATAAAGCATTAAAACAAATAGGCAAAATGACAAATGTGTTAACAACAAATAGTGAACAACTAAAATAAACAAACAACAATTAACACAATTCTTAATAGTACCTACAACCAATCCAAATGATAAATGACATAGAAACCATCACTCTGTTCATATCTATGTAAATGAAAACATAAGTACACAAGCCACAAGCATAGCACATATATTCACGTATTTGAATGAAATTACTACCTTTTGTTAGTCCCCCCTCTCGCATAGGACTATTATTTTCATTATTTTGTCAATCCTTGCCTCCTACATAAGACTATGGTGAACATAGATAAAAGCAAGGTAGTCATATTCTCCCTCAAAAGAAAACAAATTAAACCTAAGTAACATTAAAAAATGATCCATTAGAGATTGTTTAGAGCTATAAATACTTAGGTTTAGAGTTGAATGAAAGGCTAGGCTAAGAATCTTGTACAAGAAATAGGTTACAAGGAGGGTGGAAGGCAATATTCCTACAACAAATCATTTGTTAGATCAACATAAATGTGGGATTTGAGGATTATTAATTCTCTATTCCTTACATTAATAATACCATTGATTTTATACTAATGTGAGATATGGTGCCCTAAAATATTAGTAATGGAAGTGAAACTTTACCTTACTCACACTCATCAACATGCAAGGTGGAAGAAGTGCATGTCTAAGAATCATAACTACACACAAAGAAAACAAATAGTATTAGATCATTTATCATACACAAAACTAAATACAATATAAACTGATAAAAAATAATAACAGAACATTGATATAGTATCATAAGCAAAACTAAATTGTACATATTTAAGGATAAACCAAACCCATTGGATTTATCGCTAGTCATTAGTTGCATTTTTTCGTTGCACACGAATACTTGCAAAAATCACGATGGAAAAATAAGTTTATATGACTTAATGATAAATAAAAAAAGTATATCAACATGTATGCGACACAAAAAGGACTAAAGGGGAATACATGTATGAGATTCTCTTTGCTTCAAGAATAATTTATTATCTATTGAACAGGGTCAACCACGTGAAGGTGGAAGCTCATTTGGTCCCTCCCCCCACATCACTCTCAATTCCCCATTCCCAATATTCCTACTGAAACTGAAAAAAAAATAAATAAATAATAAAAAAAAAAAAATTAAAAAAAAATTGAAACAAACATAAAACATATTAGATTCATATATATACAATAACAAAACAAAAATCATATTCACTTTGCAACATGAAATTGTTAGAAATATCACCAATATTGAGATGGGGAGGGTGAATCCGTATTGAGAACTCATTACCATTTCAAAACTTCAAGTACAACATGTAAACATTAACCATTAACAATGCCATGTGTTAACAACAAATAGTGAACAACTAGAATAAACAAACAACAATTAACACAATTCTTAATAGTACCTACAACCAATCCAAATGATAAATGACATAGCAACCATCGCTCTGTTCGTATCTATGTAAATGAAAACATAAGTACACAAGCCATAATCATAGCACATATATTCGCCCATTTGAATGAAATTACTACCTTTTGTTAGTCCCCGCCTCTCGCATAGGACTATTGTTTTCATTTGTTTGCCAGTCCTTGCCTCCTACATAAGACTATGGTGAACATATATAAAAGCAAGGTAGTCATATTCTCCCTCAAAAGAAAACAAATTAAACCTAAGTAACATTAAAAAATGAGCCATTGGAGATTGTTTAGAGCTATAAATACTTAGGTTTAGAGTTGAATGAAAGGATAAGCTAAGGAGCTTGTACAATAAATAGGTTACAAGGAGGGTGGAAGGCAATATTCCTACAACGAATCAATTGTTAGATCAACAAAAATGTGGGATTTGAGGATTATTAATTCTTTATTCCTTACATTAATAATACCATTGATTTTATACTAATGTGAGATATGGTGGAAGTGAAACTTTACCTTACTCACACTCACCAACATGCAAGGTGGAAGAAGTGCATGTCTAAGAATCATAACTACACACAAAGAAAACAAATAGCATTAGATCATCTATCATACAAAAAACTAAATACAATATAATCTGATAAAAAATAATAACAGAACATTAATATACTATCATAAGCAAAAATAAAATGCACATATTTAAGGATAAACCAAACTCATTGGATTTATCACTAGTCATTAGTTTCATTTTTCGTTGCACACGAATACTTGCAAAAATCATGATGGAAAAATAAGTTTATATGACTTAATGATAAATAAAAAAGCATATCAACATGTATGAGACTCGAAAAATACTAAAGGGGAATACATGTATGAGATTCTCTTTGTTTCAAGAATAATTTATTATCTATTGAGCAGGGTCAACCAAGTGAAGGTGGAAGCTCGCCCCCCCCCCCCACATCACTCTCAATTCCCCATACCCAATATTTCTACTGAAAAAAAATAAAAATAAATTAAAACAAACATAAAACATATAAGATTCATATATATACGGTAGCAAAACAAAAATCATATTCACTTTGCAACATCAAATTGTTAGAAATATCACCAATATTGAGAGGGGGAGGGTGAATCCATATTGAGTACTTTTTACCATTTCAAAACTTCAAGTACAACACGTAAAAATTAATCATTAACAATTCCATTCATCATCACATAAATCATACACAGTGCACAAGATATTTTACGTGGAAACAACCACATAATGTGTTTCTTGTATTATAACAAGATTACATTCATAGGAAGCACCAACTTCCAATTTATGAGCACCAACTCAAAGGAGGTTGCAACACCCTAGCTTTACTATCTCCAACTAGAAGAAAACACCCACTTCCTAGATTCTCTAGCACCCACTAGAATGAGGATACTGTTAAATTTTCGATAGGGTTAGGGTTTAATGCAGAAAATAAACAATCAATGTACTTTAATGCAAAATCACTTTTAACATTTAACAACCAGTACTAAAGATGAAAAAGTACAACATTAACTCTAACAAAAAAACATAATTTTCATCTCTTTCAACTTCACACCTTTAACACTAACAATTTGGTCACCGTGTTAAAGTAATATTCAGTAACATGTAATCAATAATAAAATAATAAACTTGTTTAATTAGCAATAAAAGAGATAGGTTAAGATACTTACCTGGGTGTGGAACCTTTCCTGCAATATACTCGGAAATTTTACTTTCAGAAAAGACTGTGCCTCTCAGAGGCCAGTCAACACTAGGAACCAGTTGACCCTATTAAAGGGTTAGTACAAACCTGAGAGAGAGAGATGACTAGGATGAGGTACTGTCAATCGGGAGTGGTCAAAGACAGTAAAAAACATAATAACAACCTCATTCAAATCACAGTATGAAATAAGTCCAAAAAATATAGGCACAATAAATATGGACCCTGACAAGATTATAACCTCAACTAGACATAAAAATCAAGTCAAGTCTCAGTGTAGTAAAAGAAAAAGACACAGCATAATAAGTACAGTCTGATCACTCTAGATAAGTCCTCTTACTCTTATGGCTTCCACAGATATACATGAAACAAAAATAGGAAAAAAATCCAAGGCCTTACTGCCTCCACAGATTTACACTTCCAGACTTTGATCAGACCCTAAGGCCTCACCAATAATCAATAGGTAGAAGCAAGACAATAAAGTATCATGACTAAGCTTCAGAGGTGAACTAGGGCCACATATAAATCAACAAACACGCATAGGATAGATTGAAACCCAAGAAGACCCTAGTTAGAAAACCGGACAATAGACCGAACTTTACAAATAGAAGATCAGAGCAATGGAAGACCCCAAACAATAGACCGATCCTCAGAACAACAGACGAATAGGTAAGTGAAGCATAAACCATACTTCGAGATAGATCAAAAACTATATCAAACCCTGGATGCAATAATAAAAAGAAAAAATCATCCAGAAAAAGAGATTTGAACTTGACCAACAGGTGTAGCGGCCTTCAGCTTCATAAAGGAGCAGCTGAGATGCCCTTGACATCAAGCATAGAAAGGAGCAGAGCTAAAGTTGTCTTGTTCAAAATGCAAAAGATAAGTCTTCAATAAATAGGTTTAAGATCTTCTAGAAGGGTTAAATAAAATAAATCTTTACACAAGTTAGGGTCCCATTAAATTAGGAAGGTACCAAATAATAAAAGATAAAAGTAAAAAAATAAAAAATAGAAATAAATTAAATTAAATTAAAATAAAAAACAAAAAATAGAAATAATTTTTTTTTTTTAAATAAATAAAAAATAAAAGAATAAAATATAAACAAGGGTCATATAAATAAGTGAGGGTACAATGAACCATCATAATGGTACCATAAAAAAAAAAATTGGGTACCAATTAAGTTTAGAATAACATTAGGTGGGTACTAGGACCAACACATGGTCCAACATAAGTTATGAATGGGTACATAACCCATGAACCCTAGGACCAAGGGTAAACCACAAAACATGGTCAAACAACCATAATACCCATAATACCAAAAACATCAAAGGTGGTACAAACCAAAAGATAACCCAAGGTAGGTAAAAGACCCTATTAACCATGAGTCAAAGACAAGGTACCACAAGACAAATAATCAACAAGGTGTAAGGACCAAATGTCAATAAATCAAGGTGGGGCACAACCAATCATCTCTCTCTCAAATGTACAAGTGTTCCAAATAACCTGAAAGTTCATCATCATTGTATAAGGAAGGGTCCACACGGATGATGTGATCGTGTGGTCCTCTAGACTGCTCCTAAGGTCAAATGTTAGTGGCTCCATCAAGGGGTGGCCATTCCCTTGAGAATACCATCTAAATCAACCATATCGAAGACCTAGGAGAAGAGGACATCACACATCATCATCTTGATAACTAACCAAGAACCTCCATTCTCAAGGGATGGCTCTCAACCCCAGGCTAAGATTTCAGTCCTACACTAAAACCAAATGCAGGACCTACTTGGTCCTTGTGACCAAGAATCTGCCTGGTCCTAGACCATGATGTCTCTGTCTCAACCTGCAGGATCTACTTGGTCCTCGTGACCAAGAAAATGTGTGGTCCCATACGATAATACCCTAGAGACAAATAGGGGCCCTAGCCATATACTAGGGACTTTTCCATGGCATCAACTTGCTTGGTCCTCAACCAAGAACCCTAGGAGATAGTTGGGGACCCTATGGTACCTTCTAGGGTCTTACTCTCTACTCTTCTTGGTTAACATGACCAGGAACCCCAGTTAACTGACTAGGGTACCATCCTCTCTGAGAATGGGTCTTGCAGCTGCACTAAAAATTAACACTCCCTCTGAGCAAGAGAGGCATTCTCAGCAACACTAAGCTTGTCGAAGACAGAGGCTTAGTCAACACATCTGACAACTGCACCATGTCCTTGTCATGGTGAAACAACCTGTCATAGAATACAGGATTTTCTGAGAGCTTCAAAGAGTTCTTATTGTTAGTAAATACCTTTATCTTATAGATCCACTTGGAAGTTATAACTGACTTCCCTCGTTTTCTGAGAATCACTTTCCACATATCATTATCCATTATTAATTGGATACTTTCTGTCATAGTATCTTTCCAAACTTGAAGTTTGGTTGTCTCCATATCAGTGGTTGTTCCTGAATCTGTGACATGGATCCCACTGGAGCATCCTTGGAACCTCTCAATAGGCTCCTTAATGAGATCAACTGAAGGCTTCTTGGTCTTCTCCCTCTGCTTATCTGAACAAGAAGTCTCATAGGCTTCCATATTTGAGTTATTGAAAGACTCCTTGTTGATATCTGAAACTTGACAGGGGTTATTGATTAGAGATTTAACAACATGTCCTGAGACCTTGTAAAGGTCCCCCTCACGGAAACCAATCTCAATAGCTGATCTCATATTTCCACCTTTAGTCCATACTAGTTCCTTTCCTTCTGAGAAGGCTACAGAGAACCCCTTGTATTCTAAAATTGCCACTGAAAGAACATTCTTCTTTAAAACAACAACATATAAAATTTCCTCAACATGAATTAACATACCTGAATCAAGATTTAAGGCAGTTGAGCCAACTCCTTTTATCTCAAAGGTACTTATGTTTCCCATCTCCACTTTCTCATTGAACTTCTTGGCCTTGTAACCCACAAGAGCCCTTTTGTATCCATTCATATTCTTGGTGGCCCCACTGTCAATCCAATATGAGTCTGAAGAGTTGGAGTTGGATTCTGAGAGTGATGAAATCAAGAAGAACTATCTTTGATCTTTTTCTTTGGTCTCAGCTTTAGATTTCTTTTGTTGAGGCTCTTGTTCTTCTGTAGCAGTTGAAGCATGATGCTTCCCTTTATTCCAATCCTTGTTAGGATGATTTCTACAATCGTTTGCATAATGATCAAGCTTGCTACATTTAAAACATCTTACTTTTGACTTATGAATGTACTTACCTTGAGGTCCCTTACCTTTGTACTGGTGCCGAGGGAATCTTCTTCCTTTCTTTGTCTTAGCAGCTAGATCATGATTCATGATTCTTTGTACTAAAGATAAAACAATACAATAGTAACTCTAACAAAAAAAACATAATTTTCATCTCTTTCAACTTCACACCTTTAACACTACCAATTTGGTCACCGTGTTAAAGTAATCTTCAGTAACTTGTAATCAATAATAAAATAATAAACTTGTGTAATTAGCAATAAAAGAGATAGGTGAAGATACTTACTTGGGTGTGGAACCTTTCTTGTAATATACTCAGAAAAGTTACTTTCAGAAAAGACTGTGCCTCTTAGAGGCCAATCAAAACTAGGAACCAATTGACCCTATTAAAGGGTTTGTACAAACCCGAGAGAGAGAGAGAGATGATTGGGTTGAGGTACTGTCAATCAGGAGTGGTCAAAGACAGTAAAAAAAACATAATAACAACCTCAGCCAAATCACAGTATGAAATAAGTCCAAAAAATATAGGCACAATAAATATGGACCCTAACAAGATTATAACCTCAACCATACATAAAAATCAAGTCAAGTCTCAGTATAGTAAAAGAACAACACTCAACATAAAAAGTATAGTCTGATCACTCTAGATAAGTCCTCTTACTCGTATGGCTTCCACAGATATACATGAAACAAAAATAGGACAAAAATACAAGGCCTTACCGCCTCCACAAATTTACACTTTCAGACATTGATCAGACCCTAAGGCCTCACAGCCTTAACCAATAATCAGTAGGCAAAAACAAGACAATAAAGTATCATGGTTGAGCTTCAAAGGTGAACTAGGGCTACATCTAACTCAACAAACAAGCATAGGATATATCGGTACCCAGGAAGACCTTAGTTAGCAAACCAGACAGTAGAGCAAACTTTACAAATAGTAGATTAGAGCAAGGGAAGACCCCAAACAATATACTGATCCTCGGAACAACATACGACTAGGTAAGTGCAGCATAAAGCATACTTATAGACAGATCAAAAAACATATCAAACCCTAGATGCAATCAAAACAAAACAAAAAATCATCTAGGAAAACATATATGAACTTGATCAACAGGTGTAGCGGCCTTCAACTTCATAAAGGAGCAATTGAGATGCCCTTGACGTCAAGCATATGAAGGAGCAGAGCTAAAGTTGTCTTCTTCAAAATGCAAAAGAGAAGTCTTCAATAAATAGGATTAAGATCTTCTAGAAGGGTTAAATAAAACGAACCTTTACACAAGTTGGGGTCCCATTAAATTAGGAAGGTACCAAATAATAAAAGATAAAAAATAAAAAATAAAAAATAAAAAATAAAATAAAATAAAAAGAATAAAATATAAACAAGGGTCATATAAATAAGTGAGGGTACAATGACCCATTAGAATGGTACCATAAAAAAACAAAAGTGGGTATCAATTAAGTTTAGAATAACATTAGGTGGGTACTAGGACCAACACATGGTCCAACATAAGCTATGGATGGGTACATAACCCATGAAACCTAGGACCAAGGGTAAACCAAAAAACGTGGTCAAACAACCATAGTACCCATAAGACCAAAAACATCAAAGGTGGTACAAACCAAAAGATAAATCAAGGTAGGTAAAAGACCCTATTAACCATAAGTCAAAGACAAGGTACCACAAGACAAATAATCAACAAGTTGTAAGGACCAAATGTCAATAAATAAAGGTGGGGCAAAACCAATCATCTCTCTCTCAAATGTACAAGTGTTCCAAATAACCTGAAAGTTCATCATCACTGTATAAGGAAGGGTCCACACGGATGATGTGATCATGTGGTCCTCTAGACTGCTCCTAAGGTCAAATGTTAGTGGCTCTATCAAGGGGTGGTTGGTCCCTTGAGAATACCATCTAACTCAACCATCTCGAAGACCTAGGTGAAGAGGACATCACACACCATCATCTTGGTAACTGACCAAGAACCTCCATTCTCAAGGGATGGCTCTCAACCCTAGGCTAAGATTTCAGTCCTACACTAAAACCAAATGTAGGACCTACTTGGTCCTTGTGACCAAGAATCTGCCTGGTCCTAGACCATGATGTCTCTGTCTCAACCTGCAGGATCTACTTGGTCCTCTTGACCAAGAAAATGTATGGTCCCATACGATAATACCCTAGAGACAAATAGGGGCCCTAGCCCTATACTAGGGACTTTTCCATGGCATCAACTTGCTTGGTCCTCAACCAAGAACCCTAGGAGATAGCTGGGGGCCCTATGGTACCTTCTAGGGTCTTACTCTCTACTCTTCTTGGTTAACATGACCAAGAACCCTAGTTAACTGACTAGGGTACCATCCTCTCTGAGAATGGGTCTCGCAGTTGCACTAAAAATTAACAGATACAACCCCCTCAGATCATAGGCTCCAACCTGCCATGACACCACCATACCACCTTGATATGAGTAAGAGTATCAATATACCACTATCACTATCACTGTCACTATTACTGTGATTGTCTTCAAGCTACCTTCAAATCATTCTTCAAGCAATACTTTCATCAAATCACATCTCAAAGTAGTCATTCATAGACTTCATCTCTTGCATGAGAGTAGCCTTAATCCATGTCAAGAGAGGATCCTCACATTACCAATAGATAGAAACCTTAGTTCATAAGAAACATGCACCTTCACAAGAGAAACCCTAGTCCATGAGAATCACACCCCTAGATCAAAACAAAATCCTCCTCTTGAACTTCGTTAGACAATCTTGTACCTTCACCTTAACCCTCTTGTACTTGCACATAAGAGATGATGAGATATGTTGCTCCAAATGAAATGTTCCGACACTTATTTATACTAATGCTCCACATTTTTAATTACAGTTATGTTAGGTCGGATCTAACAAAATTCTTCCCTAGTTAGGTCATCCTTGATAAAAATTCTGGCCCAGTACAAAGACAACTTCATTTCTTCTCAACCACGGGGAGTTAGGAATAGTGCCACCTATCAAATGGATGGTATTGGAATAGGCTATTTGATTATGGAACTTGTGCTTTAATTTGAGCTACATTTATGGGGTAAAAAATACTTTTTTGTTATATCATCATTCTCATGACACTCCTGTTGAAGATTGTGTAACTTCGGAATATATTATTGTTGTATTATTATTATACTTCCTTCGGGGAATATTCATATTGTATTTGATCATGTAAAAGTCCTGAAAGAATCAATGTAAAGCCTACTTGTAAATTCGACTCAGAAGAATCAAGAAGAAACATTAAATAAGTGTAATTTAATGTTTCCCTAGTGAATTTGGCCCTAGTAGTTAGACAACTCAGCCCCATAAGGAAAATTCACTTGGGAAACAAGTATAAATAGGGAAGGAATTCCTCTCATTTGGACACATCACACACTCTAGCAAGTTCTCATGAGAAGAGAAAGAAGAACAGATTCACTAGAGGAGAAGAGTCATTGCATTGTGAAGACATCTTATCTTTGGGTTTTCTATCTTATAGATTCTCAGGATATTTGTAGAAGAGCTTTAGCTCTTCATTGTACTTGTTGACAAATCTATATTGAAGAAGTTATTGGTTTTTCTTCCCTTGAAGGGTTTCCTGGAGAAAAATATTTGTCTCTTTTGTATGTTGTGCTTGTCTATATTTCAGTGATCCTATTGCTTATTTTTTTTGTGATATAGTAGAAATTGATTAAATATTTAACCTAACTAATATTCAAGTGCAAATTCTAACATGGTTTCAGATCCATGCTGAAAGAAGTCATTGTGCATCTGTAACTTACGAAAGTTGGAAACTAGGGCTTCATGTTCCAGGAAATTCCCTCCATATATCATCTTGAAAAGGAGGTCAATCTAACTCGCCCTAGGAGGGCACACTTTCCTATGGAAACAGATTTCAGATATGAGGATTTTCAATTTTGACCTCATCACCACTACTTGGGAAAACTAGGATTTTTGGCAATTTTGTCCACATATCCGGAATAAGAATACCTTTGCTCAACTCTCCTTAGGGAGGCCCATCGATCCCTTGTATCAGAATTGCAAGATTCACAAGTTGAAAAATTAGGGTTTCTCTAGCAAACCCTAGGTCAAAAAATTTCAGGAGGGCATTGAAGCAAGCACCTGATTTGAGCATCTCAATTGGTAAGCTCTATAATGTTATTTCCATTTGAGGTTCTCATATTAAAATTATAAAGATTCCAAACAACAACAAGCTTGATGAGAAGCTTGAAGGATCTGATAAATTATGAGCATGGAAGTATAGAATGCTTCTCATTCTAGAAGAAAATGATTTGGAGAAGTATTTTAAGGAAGACATTGCAGAGATAGAGGGAGAGGAAGACAAAACAAGACATAAGAAGAATATGGCTAGGGATAAAAGGATTATTACTGATTCTATTAAGGATCACTTGATTCCTCATGTATCATCCTTAAAGAATCCCAAGGAGATGTTCGATGCATTGACCAGATTATATGAAGGGAAGAACATCAACCGAAAGATGACCTTGAGAACTCAACTCAAGAATGTAAATATGAAAAACTTAGAGACAATCCAGTCTTACTTCACAAGGTTATCTCAAATCAAAGAACAACTTGAAGCCATTGGAGATACAGTTGAATAAGCCGAAGTGGTAATGAACACATTAAATGATCTCCAAGGTCATGGGAAACATTTATTCAAGGAATCTGTTCTAGAAGAAAGCTAACCAAGTTCAATAGGTCGTGGGAAGATTGCACCCAAGAAGAAGCTATATTGTAAGCAAGAGAAGAAAATATGGGTGAAGATCATAAGCAAGCTTTAGTAGTACATATGAAGAAAAATAAGTTCAAGAAGGAAGTTCACTCTCACAAGAAACCCAAGAAGTATCATAAGTATGATAGGTCCCATAAAAATTATTCAACAATTAGATGCTACTCTTGTCAGAATATGGGACACATTGCAAGGAATTGTCCCCATGCAAAAGATCAATTCAAGAAAGGAAAGAATAAGAGGTGTCATGCTCATGCTGTAGAAGACGATGAACATGTTCAAAAGAATGCAAGAGAATATTGTTCAAGTGAAGAAGAATATGCAAGAGAATATATGTTCAAGTGAAGTGATACTTGGCTTGTTGATAGTGGTGCTTTTAAGCACATGATAGGTTACAAAGTCTCCCTCACCAACTTGACAGAGAAGGATTCACCACATAAGGTGAAACTTGGATATGGCTATCAGTATCCCATAAAAGGGGTAGAAAAAGCTTCCTACAAGGTAAGATCCAACAAAAGCATAAAAATGAAATGTCTTGTATGTACTAGGTTTGAAGAAAAATCTCCTTTCCATATCAACATTAGAAGAGAAAGGATTCAAAGTTGATTTTGTTGATGGAAAAGTTCTTATGTGGCCAATAAGAAAGACTATTGATGATGTAGTTGTAATTGGAGAACAAGATGGACGCTTGTACAAATTGAACAAGACATAATACATAACACCGTGAAACCAAGTAGATCATAATGGTATATGCAAGGGATGTGCACAAGGAAATAGTGTGAAGAGTTCGTTTGCAAGCAATGATAGAAAAGCAACATGAGATCTCGCATCCAGTGCATGAGGACCAAATATGAAGACCTTAGCAATTTCTATATTAGACGAAGATGAAGATCGAGGTCTTTAGATGATGGATTAGAGTACACTTCCAGAAACCCCAGTAAATTCTGCAATGAGGCAGAAATCAAGAGGGAGCCTACAAAACACATGAAAGATAAGTGTTTAAACCATTATTTGAGTTATTTTCTAAGTATTTAAATGATATTGTTCATGAAAATTGTATGCATATTTGTATTTATAGAATCAAGAAGTGTATTATGCATGTTATAGTGAATTTATTGATATGGCTAGGATAAATGAACAGTATACTCTTAATGTACATATGATGGGTAAGTAGCATATGGTGTTGCGCAACATTCCATGAGCCATTGTTGCTTGTCTATAATGAAACCTCTTTGCTAACATGTTGAGAGCAGTGCACACTCTTAATAGTATGTTATGGTAGAGATGGAAGGAATCTAGATAGTTACCTTGTGTATACGGGACATGTATGAGTGTTGTGTTTGTTAAATTTTCAGAATTTACTTCAATCTGATCTAGGATCTTAACTGAGAGAACAACATGTACAGCATATCTACAGCATATCAATCATGGAGACAATAATGCAAGCACACAAGAGACACAAATATTTACTTGGGGAAAACCATAAAGGTGAAAAACCCCAATAACTTCCTCAGAGATAGATAGAGCAATGATACAACCAACCAATAGAGATAGCCATAACCTAGCAGCAATCCTCCTCCTCCATAAGTGCGCCTCTCCTCCTTGAGAGCATATGTGAGAAGTGAGTGAGCAAATAGAGTGCCTCCCGCACTCTATTTATACTTGACTTGACTTGCCTTTTTACCTAACTCATGTCGGCTCGAACTTAACCACATAACATAATGCTGAGTGGGCCGACCCCCAATAGGGTGGTCTAATAACCCTTTGACCCACATGGCCAACCCCCAATAGGGTGGTCTAATAACCCTTTGACCCATATGACTTATACAGGGCCGACCCCAAACAAGGTGGTCTAATAACCCATCAAGTATAAGTTACGACACTTACAATATAAATGACAACACTTCCTTATAGAGGAATAATACCATCTCTATAGGAATACAATATACATATATGTGAAATACATTCCGAAGTTACATATACATCAACACTCCCTCTTAACTAGGAAGGTATTTCTCAGCACAGTTCTTCTAGCACAAGTCATCTTCTCTGGATCATCGTCACTGGATAATCGTCATCGAGTCATCATCATCGTCACTGCTGCTGCTATCTCAATCAATCTCTGAATCTACTCGTCATAGGAAGTTCTACAGAGCCAGTCCTTTTTCATACTGGATGTAGGCCCACCACCTGCAGGTCTTCATCATCACTGGCCATACTGTGGAATCCTCAGGACTTATTACGTGCGTCACAAAACCTCGAAAGAGCATCCCAGGCTGTTACGAGCACACAGCTCTACCTATAGGATCTCCCAGGGCACCGAATTACATGTGACCTCACCACAAAACCTCGCAAGAGCATCCCAGGCTGTTACGAGCACACAGCTCTACCTATAGGATCTCCCAGGGCAACGAATTACATGTGGTCATGGCAAAACCTCGCAAGAGCATCTGCCAGATATCCCAGGGAACCGAATTACATGCCATAGGCAAAACCTCGAAAGACTATCTGCAGATCTCCCAGGGCACCGAATTACATGCCATAGGACAAAACCTCGAAAGAGCATCTGCCAGATATCCCAGGGAACCGAATTACATGCCATAGGCAAAACCTCGAAAGACTATTTGCAGATCTCCCAGGGCACCGAATTACATGTCCTCCCAGAGCAAAACCTCGAAAGAGCATTTGCCAGATGTCCCAGGGCACCGAATTACATGCCATAGGCAAAACCTCGAAAGACCATCTGCAAATCTCCCAGGGCACCGGATTACATGCTCATATGCACAACCTGATCCACGGCCACAGAGTATCAACCTGATACTCACCATACATCATCCTGATGTATCCATGATCATCCTGATCATTATCACTGCAACGTCCTGCTGCATATCATCTGGAGCAACATCCTGAAGCTCGTCATCTATGATCGTCCTGATCATCACTGCAACATCCTGCTGCATGTCATCTGGAGCAACATCCTGAAGCTCGTCATCTATGATCATCCTGATCATCACTGCAACATCCTGCTGCATGTCATCTGGAGCAATATCCTGAAGCTTGTCATCTATGATCATCCTGATCATCAATGCAACATCCTGCTGCATGTCATCTGGAGCAACATCCTGAAGCTCGTCATCTATGATCATCCTGATCATCAATGCAACATCCTGCTGCATACCAAGTATCTACCTGATACATATCATGATCCATGATCCTCCTGATCATCAATGCAACATCCTGCTGCATGCCAAGTATCTACCTGATACATATCATGATCCATGATCCTCCTGATCATCAATGCAACATCTTGCTGCATGCCAAGTATCTACCTGATACATATCATGATCCATGATCCTTCTGATCATCAATGTATCCACCTGATACAAATACAAAACATATGATATATATCACCATACATGATCCACCTGATCATACAATGTATCCACCTGATACACATACAGATACATATCATCATACATGATCCTCCTGATCATCAATGCATCTACCTGATGCATACCAAGTATCTACCTGATACATATCATCATACATGATCCTCCTGATCATCAATGTATCCGCCTGATACAAATACAAATACATGATACATGGTCCAAGCATCCAATATGATGCATATACAAAATGATCCAACTGATCATATCCAAGCAGAAACCAGAACATCATCCTGATGCTCATCATCCAGCGCTTACATCCACAGCCATGTGAAGGATCCTCTTTCCAACATGCTTGGAATGGCTTCAGCAAATGTGTCCATCACTTCTTCCTCGAAGTGTCCTCGATCTGAAGAATGCCAAGCCTCTCTCTGAAGTACTCGAACTTCACTCTGGCTAGTGGCTTCGTCAGCACATCTGCAATCTGCTTGTCCATTGCAACATACAGGAGCTTCACAGCTCCTCTCTGCACCATATCCCTGATATAGTGATATTTGATCTCTATGTGTTTCGACCTGTCATGAAACACTGGGTTCTCGGACAACTTCACACAACTCTGGTTATCACAGAAGATACCAGTAGCCTCCAACGGGAGATCAAATAACTCAGACAGTAGCTTCCGTAGCCATACTGCCTCACAACTAGCTGAACAGGCTGCAACATACTCTGCCTCAGCTGTACTCAGTGCTACGCAGGACTGCTTCCTGCTAAACCAAGAGATCACACCTGATCCCATACTGAAGCAACACTCAGATGTGCTCTTCCTGTCTGCAGCACTGCCAGCCCAGTCTGAATCAACATAACCCTGCAGGTTAAACATTTGATTCTCCTCATACCTGAGCCCATAATCCACTGTACCCTTCAGGTACCTCAGAACATGCTTTACAGCAACCAGGTGAACACTCCTCGGATCCGTCAGGAACTGGCTCAATGTGTTCACAGCAAAGCAAATGTCTGGTCTCGTGTTCGTCAGGTACATCAAGGACCCAATCATCTGACGATACAAAGAGACATCAACCGGCTCAGATGAAGCATCATATAGAAACTTTAGATTCGATGCCATAGGTGTGGCCATATCCTTGCAGTCCATCATCCCGAATCTCTTCAGGATCTCTACTACATACTTCCCTTGTCCAAGGAAGATTCCATATGCACTCTGCCACACCTCCATGCCAAAAACAAATAGTGCATCATCCCCAAGTTCTTCATCTCAAACTTGGAAGAAAGCTTCCGCTGCGTGTCGGCAATCAATCTATCTTTACCTGTAACAAGCAGGTTATCTGCATACAAAAGTAGTATCACTGGATTTCCTTCTTCAACCTTGTAGAAAAGGTTGGAATCTGCTTTACTCTTGGTAACGCCCAAACTGGATAGAAAGCTGTCTATCCTACCATACCAAGTTCTGTACACATATATGACTACACCATGCTGTCTTGAGATCCATCTGGTGCATCTTCTATTTCATCACTTTTATATTTCTCAATGCTGCCATCTGCAACATGCTTGATCTGATAGTTCCATTTGGAAGTCATAACAAACTTCCCTTCACATCTTGGGACTACATCCCAAACATCATTCTTCATGATCGACGGATCATGGCATTTCATTTCTTCATCCCAGATCCTGGGAACTTCAATATCTCCAATATCTTTAATAGATATCTTTGTTGCTGGAACAAAATGTTGTAGTTCTTCTTTTGTAGGAGATGGCATACGATCTTTCCTACACAACAAGTTAAATTGCATGATTAGAAAACATCTCATAGTTTTCAGAACAAATTCTTACACATAAAGAAATATGCCATACAGTCATGCAATTATCTTAGCCAATGCTTCAATACAACATTTATCCATATTTCGTAACTTTCTAGATGCCTTCCAATCTCTACCAGAACATTGTTAAGAGTGTGCACAACTCCCAACATGTCAGCAAAGAGGTTTCATTCTAGATAAGTAGCAATGGAATGTTGTACAGTGCCATAGGCCACTTACCCATTCATATTAGGAGTATACTGTTCATCAATGCAATTATTCTAATATGCATAATACACAACCTAATTCTAGGAACATCAGTATATACATTATTGAACAGTATTATTTAAGAAATGACAATTCAAATACTTATCTTTGTTTGTTCATTGGGTGGACTCCCTCTGAGTCTTCGCTTCCTTGCAGGAGCTGTTGGAGTCCTAATCTGAAGTAGCTTCTTTTACACCTTTCTGTTGTGGGATGTAGAGAGATGGTCAACTCCCTCTGAATATCTGCATCCTTGCATAAACCATTGGAGTGTACTCCCTCTTGATCTTTGCTTCCTGGATTACCTGTTCTTGAATCTCATATTCATCCTTGGTCCCTATGCATGCTTATTAGTATCATGAATGTGTTATCCTTGTGATCTCATATAAAATCATACATTCATTAATATATTATTAAAACACAATAATCTCAAGCATGCATAGTCATGATCATTTCAAACAGAAATAATAAGCTTTAGCATTCAAGAATTCTTATGGTTAGTCAAATCATAAGAAACATAACATGTCTAAACCTGTAATTACTCAAGCCTATGACTCTTCAGTTTAGTTGAATCATCAATCAAGATAAGAGATATAAAATGCATAAAACCTGTGATTATTCAAACCTATACCATCATGATTCTTCTGGTTAGTCATATCATCAATTATGGTAAGAAACATAATATGCATATAATCATGATTATTCAAACCTATGACTTCATGAATAATCATTATCAACAACGTGATAGTATAAGATCCTAACCCAAGGTAGGAATCTAGCTTGATATAGGAAAAACATACCTGGATTATCATGTTAGCTAGTTATGTCTAACATACCCGTATAATGTCTTTTGGTTCTCTTCAGTGACTTGTGCTAGTAACCTGCATGTCTCATAAGTTAACCATTATAAAACCAAGTTATACATACCTCGTGAATGGATCTTGTATGAGATCCATGACAATGGATGAATCTTTGTCCTCATGTTATCATGATCATATGTTCTTGGACCAGAACATGATCTGTCTTTCTTGGTGTACCTTTCATGTTAGTAGACAACATAAACCTCATAAAACACCATAATGCATTAGTACAATCATAAGTGTCAACACCCTAACCAATGAATATCTTCTATCATGCATTCATAATTTTGTTAAGGTGATACAACAAATCAAAATTGTACTAACCATAATAACATGAAGACAAACATACCATAAACTTAATCATGGACAAATATCGAAACATACCTCGATGAGTCATACCTGTCGAGATCGCTTGTAATCTTCTTATATAAGGCCTTAGCCTCATCTCCCTCTGAAACAGGAACTTCTTCACTCATGCAGATGATCAATCCATCTTCTTCTAGGATTAACCCAATCCACTTGATTTGCAAGAAATGGACCTTGAGCTGGATATGGGTTTGTCAGAGAAACCCCAAAAATTCAAACTTTGAATTTCAAACTTCTGACAAGATAGAAATATGTGTCTTGATGAGCTGATCAAGCTAGTATATTCAAAATTTGAAGACTGCAAAGTTTCACTCCTCAATTTTGTCTTTGAAACTTCCGGATTCACTGGACGTGACCCTAAACTGGGGTTTGATGAAGCCCACTCTTCTTCCCAATCAAAATGTTTGATCCAAAGCTCTAAGCTTCTATTTTTCTGAGGAGCTTCCAGCCGTGGTCACAGATTTCAAAAATTTCCATTTTTACAGAAGCCCTAATTTTTCACTTTTCTGATCAAGGTCCCGAACTAGGGTCTAATCAAGCCCAGCCTTCTGCCCAACCAAAAATTCTGATCTTGGTCTCTAAATTTCTATTTTGATGAGTAGCATCCAGCCGTGGTCTCCGATTACAAAAATTCCAACTTTCTCCAAAGCCCTAAATTCCGGAAGCCATGAATGAAGGTACCAAAAAATAATTCTGTTTTGACAGAAATATGTACCTGATTGTTTCTGGTGTAACTCCAAAATTTTTGATCCACAGGGTCTGAAAACGTTTTTTGAGATAGCTTGACCTGTTATCTTTCCATCCTGACAGGTCTGACCTCAATTGGATTCTCTGAGAGAGAGTTATGCCAAATGTCGCAACGTGACCTGTTTTGGGATAAAACAGGAGAGCGAACTTGTACGGCGTGCCACGTGTCACTGTTTTAACTTCGGCCTCTAAAAAAGTTTTCTAAGATAGCTCGGCCTGTTACCTTTCCATCCTGACAGGTCTGACCTCAATTGGACTCTCTGAGAGAGAGTTATGCCAAATGTCGCAACATGACCTGTTTATGGGATAATACAGGAGAGCGAACTTGTACGGAGTTCCACGTGTCACTGGTTCAACTTCAGCCTCTGAAAAAGTTTTCTGAGATAGTACAGACTGTGTACTACCTGTCACTTTTTACGAAATTTCATTTGGAGCTTCCTAGCCCAAGTTATGACCTTTTTCCCAAGGTCACCTGATTTTGACTCAGATCTGGAAGAGGAAGAAACCCTATATTGCATAGATCATAAATCACAAAGTACAACGAATTAGAGGTTGTCCTTTGGACACAAGATACCTGGAGATCTTAGCTTCGGCCTGTAACAATTTCAGATCCGAAAAATTCGCCAAAACGGATTTATAGCGAAAGTGCTACGATGACTGGTTTTTGCTATATCAAGCCCTAGCATCGTAAGTGCAACAAGTGTCATACATGCCATATCATGCCTTCTTTCAGGCTAGCTCTGATACCATGTTAAATTTTCAGAATTTACTTCAATCTGATCTAGGATCTTAACTGAGAGAACAACATGTACAGCATATCTACAGCATATCAATCATGGAGACAATAATGCAAGCACACAAGAGACACAAAGATTTACTTGGGGAAAACCATAAAGGTGAAAAACCCCAATAACTTCCTCAGAGATAGATAGAGCAATGATACAACCAACCAATAGAGATAGCCATAACCTAGCAGCAATCCCCCTCCTCCATAAGTGCGCCTCTCCTCCTTGAGAGCATGTGTGAGAAGTGAGTGAGCAAATAGAGTGCCTCCCGCACTCTATTTATACTTGACTTGACTTGCCTTTTTACCTAACTCATGTCGGCTCGAACTTAACCACATAACATAATGCTGAGTGGGCCGACCCCCAATAGGGTGGTCTAATAACCCTTTGACCCACATGGCCAACCCCCAATAGGGTGGTCTAATAACCCTTTGACCCATATGACTTATACAGGGCCGACCCCAAACAAGGTGGTCTAATAACCCATCAAGTATAAGTTACGACACTTACAATATAAATGACAACACTTCCTTATAGAGGAATAATACCATCTCTATAGGAATACAATATACATATATGTGAAATACATTCCGAAGTTACATATACATCAACAGTGTTGAAGCATTGACTAAGATGTATTGGTTACATGACTATCTACATTATGCATAATAAGTTGTCATTACATTGAATTGATTGATTAGTATGTAATGTTGCTAATCATTTGACTAAATTTGACTTGTAAGAAAGATCGTGTGCTTTGAACTACAAGAGAAGGATGATAAGACTTGTTGTGAAGAACAAGTGATGACTATTCAGTAGTGACCCTCAAATAGATTTACAAATTAAGAGTAATACAGAACTACAAATCAAGGTTCCTGGTTTCTCTCAGAAAGAGGGAGTCGATTTTGACGAGACGTGTGCTCCTGTAGCAAGATACACTTCGATTATATCTATACATGTGATAGTTGCAGTGATGAAGTGGAAGGTACACCAGATGGATGCGAAGAAAGCTTTCTTGAATGGTTTAGTAGAAGAAGAAGAGTATGTGGATTAACCACTAGGACATGCAGACACGTGTGCAAGTTGAAGAAGGCTTTGTATGGATTGAAGAAGGCACCCAAGACATGGTATGACAGCATTGATGGTTTTTTTACGACCTTGGGATTTACCAAGAGTAAAGTAGATTCCAACCTTTACTACAAGGTTGAGAATAGAAAACCAGTGATATTGCTACTATATGTAGATGACATGTTCTAATAGGAGATGAGGAGCTCATTGCATAAACTAAGAAGAAGCTTTTTGCGGAGTTCGAGATGAAATACCTGGGTATGATACACTATTTCTTAGGTCTAGAAGTATGGAATATTCCAGATGAGATTTTCCTTAGCCAATGAAAATATGCTGTGGAGATCCTGAAGTGACTTGGGATGTTGGACTGTAAGGCCATGGCTACACCGATGGCATCAAATTTGAAGTTGTTGTGTGATACTACTTCAGAGATAGTGGATGTCACCTTATATAGACAGATGATTGGTTCGTTGATGTACTTGATGAACACGAGACCAAATATATGCTTTGCATTGAACACTTTGAGTCAGTACATGCTTGAGCCAATATGTGTTCACCCGATTGCGACAAAGCATGTGATTATATACATGAAGGGAACACTTGAGCATGGACTCAGATATGAGTCAAATCAGAAGATTAGACTACAAGGCTTTATTGATTTAGATTGTGTCGGTAGTGTCACAGACAAGAAGAGTACTTCATGATGTTGCATCAGTCTGGGATTAGGCATGATTTCCCGGTTTAGCAGGAAGTAGACTAGTGTGGCACTGAGTATAGTCGAGGTAGAGTATATTGCAGCGTGTTCAGCTAGCAGTGAAGCTGTGTGGATTCAAAAGTTATTTGTAGGGTTGTTTGATCTCGAGTTAGAGGCAACTTGTATTTTTTGTGACAACTAGAGTTGTGTGAAGTTATCTGATAACACAATGTTCCATGACAAGTCCAAGCACATCGATATCATGTACCATTACATCAGATATATGGTACAAAGGGGACTTGCAGTGAAGCTCCAATATATTGCGACAGATGAGCAGACAACCGATGTGTTGACGAAGCCTTTGTCGAGAGTAAAGTTTGAGTACTTCAGGGACAAGCTTGGCGTAATGCAGAGAGATGTCCCTCATAATGGGGAGGGATGAGTCCAATATATGATTTCGGGGATGTAGTTGATGATATTATAGTAACAAGTGGTCATTGACGGGCATGTATTACTAATCTCTGTGACAACTGGAGAGAGTGACCATACTTGTGATGATTAGAGAGAGTGACCATACGTTGGCAGGTTGGAGAGTGTGACCATACTTGTAATGAATGGAGAGAGTGACCATACGCTGGCATGTTGGAGAGAGTGACCATACTTGTGATGATTGGAGAGAGTGACCATAATTTTGTATGTGTATCCAGTCGAGTATGTGTATCCAACTGAGTATGTGTATCCAACCGAGTTGTATATCAGTCGAATTTGTGTGTCTAGATTCCTTGTGAATTAGACAAAGTCTTGTAATGACATAATGTGTGCTCCTAGCTTGCTGATAAATTGCTACTGAGATGTCCTCGAATGTATGATCGTGACAAATGCATGTTTGAGATGATGGCTTGCTCATGGAGAACTTATTGTGATGTATAAATTCGATATATGACAGAAGTCAATGGTCAGAGTACAGAGTTGCAGTAGCAGTGATGATGACCATGTCCATAGAATACCTTCCTTGTTAAGAAGGAGTGTTGAAGTTTGTGTAACTTCGGAAGATATTCTTGTTGTATCATTATTGTACTTACTTCGGGGTATATTCATATTGTATTTGATCAAGTAAAAGTCCTGAAAGAATCAATGTAAACCCTACTTGTAAATTCGTCTCAGAAGAATACAACAAAACATTAAATAAGTGTAATTTAATGTTTCCCTAGTGAAGTTGGCCTTGGTAGTTAGACAATTCGACCCCATAAGGAAAATTCACTTGGGAAACAAGTATAAGTATGGGAGGCATTCCTTTCATTTGGACACATAACACACTCAAGAAAGTTCGCATGAGAAGAAAAAGAAGAACAAATTCACTAGAGGAGTAAAGTAGCTCCATTTTGAAGACATCTTATCTTTGTATTTTCTATCTTATATATTCCCGGGATACTTGTGGAAGAGCTTTAGCTCTTCATTGTACTATTTTGACATTGTACTTGCCGACGAATCTATATTGAAGAATTTGCTGGGTTTTCTTCCCTTGAAGGATTTCACAGAGGAAGATCTTTGTGTTTCTTTTGTATGATGTGCTTGTCCATATTTCAGTGATCTTATTGCTTATTGTTATTGTGATATAGTATAAATTGATTAAATATTTAACCTAACTACTATTCAAGTGCAAATTCTAACAACTCCCCCTGGATTTGACTTGTCTTCTTGACCACTTCATGTCTTTTTACTGAGGTTGACATCAATGACAACCAAATGTCCAACATAACCAACGATATTCATTTATGGTGTGAATGTGTGTAAACGAACATACAATGAAAGGTAAATGAAAGCAAGAAGCTATGATATGATACATTTTAAAATAGTTAGTTTACTAACTACAAAATCTTATTACAAAATTATTTGCTCATACATAAGAATGTACTGTGTATGTGGCCATATGTTCTTGTAATGAACAATAGTACTCATTTATCTCACATTATGGACACAAAGCCATACAATATCACACGACCACGTACATTGTTCCTCACCACTCACAAAAATATTCTTACTTTGAGAGTCTTGCACCTAATGATTCAATCTTCATTATGAAAATTTAGTGAGGTAGACACTAATTAATTATAAGAAAAAAATGATAAATCAATAATATCATAAAATACAATATCACAAAACATATAAGGTTCATGCATAAAAGATACCAAAACAAAAATTATATCAATGAGGTTTTATCTTGATTATAACATTGATGCAGATGATGATTTGGGGTGTTTTCATTTGGATGTGAATCCAAATGTAGTAGTAAGTGTAATGCTAAGGATTGCAGGCACTTTCCATGTATCCCATGATTCTATTAGTTTTGAATCGAAGTGGTAAGGGATTGTAGTTGCTTTTATATCATAGTGATACATAAAGAATCACTATAAATCCCAGAGGAGCATTGTAAACCAGACAATGAAAGGTCTTGTGGATTGGTCTTGGTTTTACCTGTCTGAGCTAGAAAATATGGTTATCCAAAATCACATATATCATAATCTTAAGAGGCACATAAACTCTTGGGGGGTATAAAATACAAATTTATTTAGAGTGTCAACAAAAAATGTGTTCACTAAATCACCTTAAATATATTTACTGGAAATAATTGAAACTAACATAGCATCATAAAACATATAATATTCATGCATATATAGTAGCAAAACAAAAATCATATTCACTTTGTGGCATGAATCAAGAATATTCAATTATGGTGTGATGTGTGTGCGTAAATAATGTGGTTTGTATATATAATGAAATGTAAATGAAAGCAAGAAGATATGGTGATACATCTTCAAATAGTTAATTTACTAGTTATTCCTTGGCATTGATTAGTGCAACAAAGAAAGTGAACACAAAATCTTATTAGAAAATGTTTTGCCATAGATAAGAATGTGGGAATTCCTTTCAAATTTGTGTTTGTGTGGATGGAGATGTACAATGTATGTGGCCATATGTTCTCATGGTGAACAATATTCATTTTCCTCACATTATGGCCACTAATCAATACAATATCACACACTCACACACATTGTTCTTCACTGCCCACACATATTCTTGCTCCGAGAGATCTGCATCAAATTAAGGTGCATCAATATTTTATAAACAATACCCACTAAATGTTAATATTAAAATATAACACTATGTAAAACGTTTGAATGCTAACAAATTACTTTTAATAATTTTAGATGAACTTATAAAATAAAGTGAACATAACAATGCATATAAAACATGATCGCTTAACCAGTCTACATAAAATTTAACTTGGTTAACTAAAAAATTATAAATGTAAAATAGAGCTACATAAATATAAAGATCAACATTTAATGAATATCAATATTAGGTTATATGAATCAAGTTCCTATCGCAATAATACTTATAATACATTACTATACAACAAAATTTTTCTCTCATACAAAATGTTTAATCTCTCCTACACTACTGCTAGGTTTTTTTTAGAAACTTTGCAATTTTGACGTTGGCATTTTTTTCCTCACTCTTCTTGACCTATTGATTATGATATTGGTTTCAGATCATAATGCAAGATGTGTCTCCATGTAGGTAGTCGAGTAGGATCCATGTTGGATACAATTAAAGAAAACTATTTATAAATCGCCTCGTTCATATTATACATAAACCTAAAAAAATATAATTTTCTAAAGACCTCTTTCATGGTACCTGGTACAATAGGGTTAACCTTTGGTTGACCAATACTTTCATTCTCTTTATTTCCTCGTTGACAACAGAAATGTTAACTTTGTTTCCATTTTTCATTTCAACTAGGGCTTTATAGTCTCTGGTCAAGGAAACTTTCAAATTTTTGGCAGTGGGCATGATGCCAAAGTTTGTTGACTACATACAATAACATAACACATTTTAGTAAGGAAAGATTTTAAATTAGAGTTGAAAAATCAACAACGGAAATTTTTAAATCTTTATACTTACATATCTCCCTTCCACTTTAACATAGCCCCTTGGGTAAGTTTGTGTTAGCCAATCTTCTCCGATATGGCCTGTGTGGCCTTTGCAGTGTATTTGAGACTATGAAAATGGTGAAGTACATGTTAGTGTGATCTAATTATTAGGGTCAAATGTATATAAGTTATAACTTCATTGTACGTTATATTATTATATCTACCTTTCTGGTTCTCCTACTCTTGGCTACAAGGATCCCTCTTTCTTCATCTTCTCTCGAGCATCCTCTATTAGTGTAGCTCACTATCATACAAGAATTAGTACATGACGCTCATAATTGGTAGTGGTCGAGATTAGTGTGGGAATTGTCCTACATTAATTTAAAGTACTTCCTCACCATGGTTTGAACCAAATTTTGATTGAATACATGATCAAACAATGTGGTCATGTGTTTCATCAACTCTTTCTTTTAAGTCATTTTGGTATTTATAACTTGTTCTAATTGTTGGTGCAAATAGAGAAAACATTTTTTCTTGCAATTGTTGATAGAACAAGTTATTTTGTGCATTGCAATCATATATTACAATTAGATAGGTAAAATCAACATAAAAATAATCATCGTTGTATAAAATGAAAATATGTTGATGGATTGGATATAATTACCATGGAGTTTTAATCCCTTCACTGGGACAAGTTCATGGTCCATCTATAAATAAATTGGTAATTTCCTCATGCTCTTGATGTCTATTCCTGGCATCCTAAAACTCATATCAACATTTGATGAATGAGGCACATGAGTAAAGACATGGGTAGTACTTATAGTTATGGTCGTAGACTGCCTAAAACCAACACTAGGTGTCGAATCATGGGTACTAGTAGTGATACCGGGAGTAGAGACATCAGTAGAAATCACAACGTGAGTAGAGTCTTAGAGCATTAAAATCCATTTAATACTTAGAATATAATTTATTTCACTTTTTATTACTTTCCTAGGTAGTTTTACTATGTTTTTGGCCACTTATTGACTTCCTTGGTCCACCACTTGCCATCCTTATCCACATGAGTGCATTCATGAGCGTCCTGGATGATTTTATGGATTTTCTAAGTGTCAAAGGCGCCTTTCCTTATTTTGCACTACTTTTTATGATTTTCAGTAGATAAGGTAAAAGCTAGGCTCTCTAGAGGTTTTGGAAACTGCTTGTTTTTGTGGCCAACACACCTTTGCTATTTTTCCCTCCAAAATATACCATCTTTTTCTAATTTCATCCTACATCACCTTCCAAAAGCAGTTTGGTCAATTCATGATCTTTATGGCTGAGTTGGAGATGGATGTTTCTACCTTGGGGGGTTTTAGCTAGTTTAGTAAGCCTGCTTTTTGTGAGCTATTAGAGTGCATCCAAATCATTTTGATTTTATGATTTAATTCTATATATTTGCATCCACTTTATGGTGCATGGTTGGATGATGTACATTTATACTAATACATTTTAATATTGTGCATAATTCTGAGTTTGATTTTGAGTGTTCTTGACAATTCTAGACTAGCAATTTGTGTGAGAAGTGTTATTCAATATTATGATCAGCATGTGATTTGATTTCACATGGTATTAGAGTTTTTTATGGTAGCTACCTGCATCCAGTAGCACACCAGAAGAAATGCGTTTCCACAGAATTCATGCGGATCATTTCCTTGTACTCTTGAGTTGTAATGTCCCCATTCAAATAAATCTCAAGTAGGGAAAATTCCACCAACCTACTAGTTTCCTAGGTTGGGGTGGAGACATTAAAATTGGAATAAGGAGACTAATAAACCCAAATGGACTTTGGTTTGGGCATAAATATATTAATAGGGGAAAAATAAATACTTATGGTGAGAAAATAAGGTGGCACTTAGTCATGGAGACACATCGGTGGTGTGGGACCCCCAAAAAGCTAGATTCCACATGCCACATGGCATTCCACTCTCACCCACTCGAATCCAAGGTGGATTCCACCATTATTGGGATATTTGGAAGGTCATATTACTTGGCATGACTCAATGAGGTCGAATTGTAGAGGAAGAGTAACTCCCATGTGAGAGGAAGAGGCATTTTGGAGCTAGTGGGATACTTGGGCTAGATTCCCTAGCTTCTATGACAACAACGATGAAGATGCCTATGAAACTTATGAAAAAATCAGACCCGATGGCTGACATCTGACATATATGACATGTCAGGGATAAAAATAGCCTCCAAGAGGGCGCTCAAGGGAGTTAGGGAAGCCAAAGAGACACCTATTCGAATTTGGTGGAGGAGGAGGCTAGAATTGGAGGGACAAGTGGCACACATTGGAATCTCTTCCCAACTTGAGTTGGCATGAAGCTCTTGGAAGGAATTCAACCCATGGACGACCTTAGAATTTTATAAAATAAAATAACAAAGAAGGATGGTAGCTTTTGATCATTTCACATTTTGCATTTTGCATTTGGAGAGAAGAGCTAGTAGAGAGCTAGTCTACTTGCCTTGGCACCAATTTCGAGGGTGAAAGATTCCCATCCTAATTGGAAATTGGAGAGGCCATTAAAACATTTTATTTGGAGCTACAATGGAGTGTTTATTTATAGGTTGAAGCTACATGGAAGCTCGTGGTTCATTCAGCTACAACTCATTCTTCCATCTCTTTCACATTTTATTGCATATTTGGGCCCTTGGAGGAATTGCGCCCTTGGTGAGATGATAATATCTTTGTGAGAGTCCATGAATATCCATTTCTTTGTATTCTGATATATATACTTTGTATTTACTGCTCATAATACTCTCGGGTCGAAATACCAAGTGAAGTTGTGTAAAAATACCAAACAATGCATAAATGATGCCATTTTCCCTAGTTCTTGTTGTTGGAGCTTGAAGAGACATTATTTAGAATTGTATCATTCATTATATATGATTTTTTTATGTATGGAGTTTCATTAATGTTTTGAAGAAGTTTCATTAACATTGCACAAGTCCTTGGCACCTAAAATTCGAATTTCATAACATATGGTGAAAATTACTAGCTTTTCCACCGATGTGAAGTATTGCACATAAACATTTTATTTAAGTGAGTTGCAGAAGGCCATAGGAACTAATTAATGATAAATTTGGGAGATAATTAAGGCCATTTATCAGTACCATACCTATGTTCAGAAATTTGGAAGTGTTTAACAACATTTGGAGAGCTATCTTTGTCCACTACCCTTGGGGGTTTTGAAGCTCGATTTGACTAGAATTATTCCCTATTTTGTCCAGATTGTAAATGAATGTTGAAGAAGTGTTTTAAGGGTTTTTAAGAATCTATAAGCATCATTTATATGTATTAATACCTTTCAAATACCTTCAGACCCAATTTGGAAGCATTTGGAGTCATTTGGAAGCAGTAGTGACAATACTAGTCTAAGGGTCGAATTGGTCAAAATTGGCAATTTTTCCTAATTTGTGCAAATTCTTAAAAAGGGACACTACATGAGTTTATCTCAATAGGTCTACCTGGGTGTGACGAACACCTGAAAGTGCCTAATTTCAAATTGCAGAGCTATATAGTTTGAATCATTCTATAGAGAGGTGTTTGGTTGTGTTTTTTCAGGTACACATATCAGTCCTCAATGCGCACCTCAGTTTTCTCATGGATCCATCTCAAAATGTGCTTTTGAATCCATTTAATTATTTTCAATGGAATGCACGGATGGAGATTTTGTTGAGGTCGAAAGGCCTCTACAGATTAAAAATGGGCACTGAAGCAGATCCTACTTCAGTTGTAGAGAATTCTAAGTGGCAAAATCGGAGAGATGAGGCTTATGTCCTTCTCTGCCTCAGCACATCGATATATATTCTATTCCATTTGGATGGTATGACTTCACCAAATGAGTTTGGGAGAGATTGAAATATTTGTTTTGTAAAACCGATGATATGAGAGGACATAAACTAGAGAATGAGTTGATTTCTCTTAGTTCGAGTATTTTCAAGAATCTACAGGATTATTTCTCCAAATTCAAGTCACTAGTTTTGCAGTTGATGCAATGTGGTATTGATAAAAAGGATGAGCAGTTAGTTTTGGAAACTATTTTGAAATTGGGGCAAGACTACTCAGTCTTTGTCTTGAATTTCCATGCTACAAAACTCACTGAAAAGAATTGAAAGATGCCAAGTCTGTCTGAATTCATGGAGTCTTTGACTTAGGAGCCGAATAAGCTTATGTTGATGGGTGTTTTGAAACCTTCAAAATATCAAGCTCTAGCTATTGGTGACTCAAGGAATTCGAAGGGTAAGAAGAAGGAAAACTCCAAAAAATCCTTCTGAGCAAAATAAGGAGAGATCTAAGCCACAAGAGAATCCCTCCACCTCCAGAAAGGATCAACATAAGAAGAAGGAGCGGACCAAGTTCTCATATTGCCAAAGGGGTTTTCATCCTGAAAGCTCCTCTATGAGAAAGACCATAGATAAAATGGCACAACTGCTTGAGAAGAACCATTTCTCCTTCCCTGAAGGTGCAAAGAATAAGGAAGGAGGTTCTAACTTAGATGACAAGGAGCGAGTCCATGCTCTAATGGCCAACACATCTTCATCCACTTCTTGCATCATTGATTCTGGAGCTTCAAGGAACATGGTTGCAACCCGATATTCATTTGCTACTCTCAGTTCCTCCGATGGCCCAGATCCTATCAATATTCTTGGAGATGACTCAAAAACTGATTCAAAGGGTAAAGATAGAGTAGATCTTGACAATGGCTCATTTTTCAATGTCCTGTATGTCCTTGGTCTAGCTGCAAACTTATTGTTTGTATACCAAATGACCCATACCAGTTCACCCAAAATAGTTTTATTCACCCCTAATGATGTGGAGATCTCTGAGAGCTACACAGGAAGAGTTGTTGCATTAGGCACTGCGGATCATTCCACGAGAGTCTACAAGTTTTCACAGTTTTTTCCTATCTCTCCACCAGTAGTGCTCATCTCTCATGATAATGAAGCAAGAAAGATTTAGCATGATATGTTTGGCCATCTAAATTACAGATACCTTCATTAAGTTCATGATAAAAACATGGTTGCAGGGTTGCCAAACATCACTTTCACAAAGGGAGTCTGTGAGGGTTGTGTTCTAGGAAAACACCCAGAGAGAGAGTTTGAGAGATCAAGTCCCGAGAGAACCTATGAACCTTTGGGGCTGACCCATAGTGATATTTTTGGTCCTTTCCCTCACATTTCACTAAAAAAATCCAGATTTCGATTAAATTTCATTGATGATCATACTAGGTATTGCTGGGCCTATTTTCTGCAGTTTAAGTCTAAAGTTTTTGGCCATTTCAAGGTTTTTAAAGACTTGGTTGAGAACAAGTATGGAAGGAAAATAAAGGACATCAAATATGATAATGGGGGAGAGTACATAAAATCTTATTTTCAGCAACATTTTGCAATGGATGGAATCCACATGCAGCACATTGTGCCATACACTCCTCAACAGAATGGAGTTGCTAAGAGGAAGAATCGATCTCTTAAGGAGATGGAAACTTGTATATTGGAAGAAATGTATTTACCACCAAATTTGTGGGATGAAGCAATAAAATGTGCATCCCACATATAAAACAAAGTCACACATAAAGCACCGAAAGGAGTTACCCCTCATGAAGGTTGGTGTGGTATGAAGCTTGATATTACACATTTCAGGATTTTGGGTGTCAAGGCTTGGGCTAGAGTACCATCCGAGAAGAGAATGGCATTATACCTATAGAGTAGGACATGTTTGTTTTTTGGATACTCAAAAGACTCTAAGGGGTATAAAATTCTTGATCTGATCACCCACAAAGAATTCATAGAAATAAGTAATCAGTTTGAGGAAGAGACCCTACAAGGAGTTGAGATTGGAGATTCTTCTCAACCACCACCAGAAGAAGAAAACAAAGAGTTGAATGAGGCTTTTGATGATGAATATTAAGATTCATATTCAAATGATGATTTTTATGATATGATTGTAGACCCAAAATCACCAAAAATACCAAAGTGGGCATCAAAAACCATAGAAACTACTGGTGAACTTGTTGGTAATTCTCAGGATCCTAGGAAGACAAGGTTACAATATGAGAATGCACATTCAGTAAGGGATCCAAATATTGATGAGAAATTTTTTCTCATGATTGAATCATATCCTCAAACATATTAAGAAGCATCATAATATCCAATATGGATATTTTCTATGGATGAGGAGTTCCACTCCTTGCAGAAGAATGGAACTTGGGAGCTAGTCAAGCTTCCATCGGGCATATATCTAGTAAAACAAAAATGGATCTACAAGAATAAGATGGATTCTGATTTTGATGCATTAAAGCACAAATAAAGGTTGGTGGCCAAGTTATTTTCACAATTCCAAGGTCTGGACTATAATGAGACCTTTTCCCCAGTGGAAAAACTGGATTCTATTTGACTAGTTTTGCCAATTCACCACATGGATGTGAAGTTTGCTTTTCTTCATGGTGATCTTGAGGAGGAGATATAAATGCAGTAACCTAAAGGCTATGTTTCAGATCCATCACTTGTGTGCAGGTTAAGGAAATCATTGTATGGACTCAAGCAATCTCCCAAAGCTTGGTATGCAAAAATGGACCATTTCCTCCTCACACAAGATTTTCACCAGTGAAAATCTAATCTGAATGTGTATCTTAAGCACACCAATGGTAATATTGTGATTATAGTATTATATGTTGATTATTTACTAATCACATAAATTTCCATTGATGAAGTTTCATCACTGAAGATAGCTTTGCGTCAAGCATTCTCCATGACAGACTTGGGGATTCTCAAGCAGTTTTTGGGGCTTGAAATCGGCTTGAGATCACTCAGTCACCCTCAGGAATCACTGTAATTCAATCTAAATATGCTTCTGATCTGCTAAAAAGTTTCAATATGGTATAATGTAAGGCTGCAAATACTCCTTTCCTTTCAGGAGTCAGGCTAGAAGAAGGGGATTCTACACCCTTGGCGAACAACACTCTCTACGTGCAACTAGTTGGAATCCTGTTGTACTTGACTCACTCCTGACCATATTTGGCATATGCAGTAAGTCATGTTGCAAGGTATATGGATAAGACACGTGAGCTCCATTGGAGGGATGCAAAAAGGATCTTTCACTTTGTGCAAGGCACCAAGACACATGGGTTCCACTATGTTGCCAATTCCTCGTTGCATTTTCTGACGCATATTGGGATGTATATAGCAAAAACCGGAAGTCCTCTTCTGGTTTTGTATTCATTATTAGAGGAGGTCCTATATGTTGGTCTAGTAAAAATCAAAGCGCAATTGCACTCTCTTCAACAAAGGCAGAGTACCGAGGAGCAGTGAATGCAACTACGCAGTGCATCTGGTTGCAAGGAATTCTTGGTGAGGTCCAAATTGAATTTAGCACTCCCACTATTCTATGGGTTGATAATCATAGTGCTATAAGGATATTCTCATATATAGCACTCAGAAAAATAACCAAGCACATTTAAGTGTACATGCATTACATCCAGATTCTAGTGCATGAGAGATTGATTGTGTTGGATTATTGCCCCACCGCTGACATTTGCACTAAATCCTTCACATAGAATAATTTCAACCATCTTGAGTTGTTTTTTGGAGTGGTTGAACATGAAGTGAATGCTACTTGAAGTTCAGATTTCAAGTTTTGTTTTTGTCCATTTTGAGGGAGGGTTTTGTCCCATGAGGTTTTCCATGTTTCCTTGTTTTTTGGACAACGATATGTAAAGGGTGACCAAGCCTTTGTTGTTGGGACCTAATTTTTTTTATATTTTTTTGTAACTACATTCAGGCTTAAGGGAGGGTATTAGAGCATTAAAACCCACTTAATACTTAGGATATAATTTATTTCACTTTTTATTACTTTCCTAAGTAGTTTTACTATGTTTTTGGCCACTTATTGACTTCCTTGGTTCACCACTTTCCATCCTTATCCACATGAGTGCATTCATGAGCATATTGGATTCTTTTTTGGTTGTTCTAACTGCCAAAGGAACCTTTCCTTATTGTGCATTGATTTTTCTGCTTTTCAGTAGATAAGGTAAAAGCTAGGCACTCTAGAGGTTTTGACAACTGCTTGTTTTTGTGGCCAACACACATTTCCTCTTTTTCACTCCAAAAGATACCATCGTTTTCTAATTTCATCCTACATCACCTTCCAAAAGCAATTTGGACAATTCGTGAGATTTATGGTTGAGTTGGATATGGATGTTTCTACCTTGGCAAGTCTTAGCTAGTTTAGTAAGCCTGCTTTTTGTGAGCTATTAGAGTGCATCCAAAGCATTTCAATTTTCTGATGTAGTTCTATATATTTTCAGCCACTTTATGGTACATGGTTTGCTGATGTACATTTATACTAATACAATTTAATAATGTGCATAATTCTGAGTTTGATTTTGAGTGTTCTTGACAATTCTAGACTAGCAATTTGTGTGAGAAGTGTTATTCAATCTTATGATCATCCTATGATCTAATTTCACACAGAGGATCCAACAACAGATGCGTGTGATTTTGGGTTCATGTGCATGAGGATTTCATTAACAATGAGATGCTAAATATGTGCCTTACAAATACGTACATGTGTTTAAATATCTAATGGCATAACGACCTTCCACTCAAATAGAAATAAGAGTTGTCTATCTAGACGATCACCAATCCACCAAGGATAGCTAGTGAAGGTGTGAAATGATCAACTCAAATAAGGGGAACTGGGAGAGATATAAACGACCAAAAATATATGATCCATGTTCCATCACATCCCATGACAGTCAACTATAATCTAGATGCCCTTAAATGTTTCCATTAGGTTACCTTCGTCAAGTGTGGGGAATAGGTTGTCCCTTGAACGGTGAGATGTCGCCTCCAAATCAAGGTGGTGGGAACTCCTCTGCGAGAACATAAACAACCTTAACTCAAGTTTGACCTCTTACACGATGCCACATTCCACGAGTATTCTTGAACACTTGAATGTGGAATATTTTTTAAAGTTCCCTATTTAAACAACTTACTATGTTTCAAACTGAGAAACAACTAAGGGGCGTTATTTGGATTCCTATTCCAGATGGGTATTGCTGATCACCCACCTATTCCACTATCTCAAAACAAATTTTCTAGATTGATAATTTAATGGGTTTTTGGGTCAACGGATTGGTCTAGATGGATATTGGGATCCATCCACCTATTCCACTGGCTCAAAATAGATTTTCTAGTTTGGAAGTTGTTACGATTTTTCAGACCCAAAACTTCAAGGGCCATTTTGAGACCTTAAATGACATTTTTTGGCGATGCAGTAGTCCATACATTTCCAAGGGAAGGTCTAGACATCCAAAAAGTGTTTTTCTCAGCTAGACCTTTCAAACGAGCTACTAAACGCTCTAAACTGAGATTGTATGAAAACATTATGCCCTCGAGAAGTTGAGACCTCAACTAACCACCTCGGGCCCCACAAACCTTTTTACGGTTCATCTCCTAGGGTTAGGTTTTTAGATGTTTATGGTTTTTACCTCATGCTTAGGATAAAAAGGCCCTTCATACTTCTTTTTTAATCAACTTGTGATGAATGAGTATAGCCGCCACATCTCTTCTCAAAGATAAAGCTAGCAATATTCTAGTTGCTTTTATTTTACAATATGTTTTGTTTCACTCATTTAATAAAATTTGAGTTTATTGTATCACTGTGTTCCTTGCAATATATTTGTGTATGTAGTTATATATATTATGTTTCATTTTTTTCGCACATAAATCTGGATCAAGGGTCTCATAGCAACTTGCTCTTTCATTATTTCTCCATGCATGTCCCTGAAGAAGTCGGGATATAGACAATTGGGTCTTGAACTAGTTGAGCTTGAGAAAGATCGCCCTTGGAACCCCAAATCAACTCCCATGGCCAAGGAAAAGAGAGAGTATTTAGTAGGAGATCCTATCAAGATGTTTATCGAGGAATCCCTCCCGCACCAAAGGAATGAGATGATGGACAATTTCGCCCAAATCCTTCGACAGATGCCAACAACAATGGATGGATCATCAAGCAGTCACTTCGGAGGAGCCAAACCCTTCAAGGTACAATTTAAATTTTTTATTCCTTTATTTGAAGGCGAGATCGATGTTAATGACCTAGATAAATGGTTGAGTCTGCTAGAAGGGTATTTCTATATCCACAATTTTTTCGATAGGGAAAATATCATATTTGCACTCCTAAAGGTTGTCCCCCATGTCAAATATTGGTGGGGAAATTATTGTGATAAAAACTTAACAGAGGAGTGTGAAATGTTTGATTTTGATCCCATTTGGACCTCCTTTATAGATGTTGTTAAGGAACAATATTACCCTATGGGAAACTATGACATCAAGTACACAATATGGACCATTCTACATCAAGAGAGGGACCAAGCAATGCCAGAGTACACCAACAAATTTCATACCTTTCCCACAAAGTTGGGTATTAGAGACTCTGAGAAGCACTTAGTTCTGAAATATTGTAGTGGCCTACATCAGTTCATCTAAGAAGAGATGTAATTCATGTACATCTCTTCACTGGGAGCTTCTTATTCGTATGTTATCAAAATAGAGCATAAATTTCAGCAAAATAATAAGCAGGATTTTGGGCCTACATAGTAGAAGCATGATAAAGGTAGCCCAGATCCGAAAAACAAAGGAAAACACAAGGATAAATAACTCAAGGAAACCCATCCAAGAAGGGTAATGGGGAGGTTAAGAAGGACACTGGAAAGTGGTGCGAATTCCACAAAATACCTTGGGACAACACTGATGAATGTTGCTCAAAGCAGTCATTGGTAGTTGAGATCAAATATTCAGAATTAGGTCCCAATTCCAACTTCGATTTAGAACCCAACTCCACAATCGTAGACAAGGTTAAGCAAATAATTTATGCAAAACCTAGTGTCACGGTCGCTACCACATGGATTCAGCCATAGGAACTAGTAGGGTCAGAGGCATATGAGCGCCTCTTCTAGTCACAAATGTGGGCGATGGAAGTCCCTCTACATTTTTTTGTTGACAACGAAAACCAAAAGACCCTATTCTCAGTGAAAATCATCAATATATTGGAGCTACTGACAACACCACACCCGCATTCATACACCATCGGTTGGCTAATCCATGGACAAGGTATATGTGTCAGTCATCAGTGTTGTATACCATATGACATCAAGCCTTTCAAAGATGAGGTACTGTGTGATGTGGACCAACTTGAATTTGGTGATGTTCTTTTAGGACAACCATATATGTGGAAGCATCACGTTGTGTTTGAGTCACAACCTCATAGTGTCACTGTCACTTTGGGGGTACAACCTTATCGGATACTAGAGATATTAGCACTTACTGCAGTCTCTTTGACGTCGACATAACAGTGCAGGAAGATAATTTCCCATAGTGGGAAATTTTTCCTCTACACAATTGCCTTTGAAGGTGAACATCAGATCATAGATACCTCCACAACATCTACACAGGGCCCTTCTACTCAGTAGAAATAAGAAGGAATAGGAATTGTTGCCTCACCTATTCCGACACCTCTATAGTGTAAGGCCACACATTCAAGGTGCTCCTCCAGAAATAAATCATTTGCACCGGTGCATACCAAGGATAATAAGGCAACCAAAATTGTTGAATAGGTCCAATGAATCCATCAACAACAATTACAACCTTATTAGGCTATCAATGAAAGGAAACCTTTTCACCTCAACAAATTCCTCACCAAGAGGTCAACTCAACACGCATTTCACCATATGATAAGGGACTCAATGCAATGGATACCATTGCTTCTTAAGGGGGGAGAACTGATCCAGATGGGTATCGGTGGCCACCCTTCTATTCTACTAGTTGAAAACAATTTTTCCAACTTGACAGGTTTTACGGTTTTTTGGGTTAGCAAATTGGTCAAATTGATATCAAGAGAGGGCCACCTATTCCATTGGCTCAAAACAGTTTTCTAGTTTGGAAATGTTTGTTGTTTTTCAAACCCCAAACTTTCGAGCCCTTTTGATGCCTTAAACAAAGTTTTTTGGCGACGCAATAATCTATTCATAGGTAAAGGTACATTTGAACATCGAAATTTTTTTATTCTCTTCTAGACCTTTCCAGCGAGCTACCAAACGCCCTAAACAGAGATCAAATGCAAAATTTATGCCCCCAAGAAATTGGGAGCAAAACTAATCACCTCGGGGCCCGCAAACCTTTTTATGGTTCATCTCCTAGGGTTAGGGTTTTGGATGTTAGGGTTTTTCTATCATGCTTATGATAAAAATTCACTTCGGCCTCCTTTTGTAATAATCTTGTAATGAATGATCATAATCTACACATCTCTTCTTAGAGATAAAGCTACCACCATTCTAGCTGCTTTTATTTTATAGTCTATTATGTTTCATTCATTTAATAGAATTTGAGTTTACTATATCATTGTGTTCCTTGCAAGATATCTATGTATTTGGTTCTATATATGCTCTTTCATTTTGTTCTCACATAAATCAGGATCAGTGATATTAGAGTAGCCTTCTCTTTCATTATTTCTTTGTGCATGTCCCCGACGAGGTTTGGATATAGACAATTGGGTCTTGAACTAGTTGAACTTGAGAAAGATCGCCCTTGACGACCCAAACCGCCTCCTATGGCCGATGAAAAGAGAGAAGATGGAGCATGAGATCCTATCAAGTTGTTGCTTAAGGAAGCTCTCACATGCAAAATAAATGAGATGATGGAAAATTTCTCCCAAATCCTTCGAAGGATGCCAACATCAACAGAGGGATCATCAAGCAGTCACTTCTGAGGAGCCACACTCTTCAAGGTACAAGTTAACTTTGATATTCCTTTATTTGAAGGCCAAATCGATGTTGATTCCCTAGATAAATGGTTGAGTCTACTAGAAGGGTATTTCTCTGCCCACAATTTTTGCGATAGGGGAAAGATCACCTTTGCGCTCATTAAGGATGTCTCCCATGCCAAAAATCGGTGCTGAAACTTATTGTGAGAAAAACTTAATAGAGGAGTTTGAAATGTTTGAGGTCGATCCCACTTGGGCATCTTTTATAATGTCGTTAAGGAACAATATTATCTTGTGGCCGGAAAATATGACCACCAGTACACAAAATAGACCATTTTGTATCAAGAGAGGGACCAAGGGCGGTGCCAGAGTACATCAACAAATTTCATACCTTGCCCACAAAGTTGGGTATCAAAGAAACCAAGCAACGCCTATTTTTGAAATATTGCAGTGGCCTAGATCGAAACATTCAAGTAGAGATGGAATTCTTGGAAATCTCTTCACTAGGAGACCCTTATCAGTATGTTGTCAAAAAGAGCAGAAATTTAAACAAGGGAATAGGAGAGATTTTGGGCCTATAAATCCACTATAGCAAAGGCATGGTAAAGGTATCCCAGAGTCACAAAACAAATGACAACACAAGGATAACCAAACCTCAAGGAAAACCTTCCAAGAAGGGTAATGGGAAGGTTAAGGACACTAGAAAGTGGTGCAATTCCACAAAATCCCTTGGCACAACATTAATGAATGTATCTCAAAGTAGTCACCGGTGGTTGGGATCAAAGCTTCAGAATCAAATGTTGGTCCCAACTTTGATTCAAAACCCAACATCATAGTCACATACAAGGGGAATTTGATCATTGATGCAGAACCCAATGTCATCGATACCACACAAATTCAACCAGAGGAACTAGAAGGGTCATAGGAAGATGAGCACCTCTTCCACTCACAAATGTGAGTGAAGGGAATACCCCTACATTTTGTTTTCGGCAGTGGCAGAAAAAAGAACTAGATATCAGCAAAATTCATCAAGATATTGGAGTTAGATACAACAACACACCCGAATCCATACACCATCGTTTGGCTAAGCCAAAGATAATGTATCATTTTCAGTCACCAGTGTCATCTACCATACAACATCAAGCCTTTCAAATACGAGGTATTGTGTGATATGGCCCCACTTGAAGTTTTTGATGTTCTTTTAGGACAACCATATATGTGGAAGCGTCATGTTGTGTACAAGTCATGTCCTAATAGTGTCATTGTCACTTTGGGAGGACAAATCTATCAGATACCAGAGACAGTTGCACCTACCGTAGTCTCTTTGACCTCAAGCAAGATATGTAGGAAAATAATATCCCACACTGGGAAATGTCCCCTCTTCACAATTGCCTCTAAATGTGGGCATTAGATCACAGAGACCTCCAAAACCTCTGCACAAGGTCCCTCTACTCAACAGAAACAAGAAGAACGCAAAGGAATTTTTGCCTCACCTAGCCGAGTGCCTCTACGATGCAAGGCCACACATTCAAGGTGATCCTCAAGAAAGAAATCATCCACACCAGTTCATACCAAGGATAATAAGGCAACAAAAATTGTTGAACAGGTCCAACGCATCCATCAATAATAATTTCAACACTATCATGCTATCAAAGAAATCCACCCTTTTCACCTCAACAAGTGCCTCACCAGGAGCTCAACTTGGAACACAGTTCGCCATATGATAAGGGACTCGATGCAATGGAGACCATTGCTTCTTAATGGGGTAGGATTGATCCAGATGGGTATCAGTGGCCACCCACCTATTCCATTGGCTCAAAAAAAAAATTCTAGCTTGAAATTTTTTACGGGATTTCAGGTCAATGGACTAGTCCAAATGGATATCGTGAACCAACCACCTATTCCACTGGCTCAAGAAAAATTTTCTAGTTTGGCATTTTTTATGGTTTTTTAGACCCGAAACTTTTGGGCCTATTTTGAGGCCTTGAATGACATTTTTTGGAGATGCAACAATCCACACATTTCCAAAGACACTTTTGGAAGTCCAAAATGTGTTCTCTTAGCTAGACCTTTCCAACAAGTTACATAATTCCCTAATCAGAGATCATATGCAAAATTTATGCCCTCGAGATAAAATGGCCCTTCAGCCTCCTTTTGTAATCATATTGTGACGAATGAACATAACTTCCACATATCTTCTCATAGATAAATCTACCACCATTTTAGCTGGTTTTATTTTACAATATATTATGTTTCATTCATTTATTAGAATCTGAGTTTACTCTATCACTGTGTTCCTTGCAATATATATGTGTATTTGGTTCTATATATGCTCTTTCATTTTGTTCTCACATAAAACGAGATCAGTGGTATTAGATTAAACTGCTCTTTCATTATTTCTCTGTGCATGTCCCTGACATAGTCGAGATATAGACAGTTGGGTCTTGACCTAGTTGAGAATGATAAATACCTCCCTTGGCGGCCCAAACCACCTCTTATGGCCGAGGAAAATAGAGAAGACAAAGAATGAGATCGTATCAAGTTGTTGCTCGAGGAATCCCTTGCGTGACAAAGGAACGAGATGATGGACAATTTCTCCCAAATCCTTCGACAGATACCGACAACAATGTAGGGATCATCAAACAATCACTTCGGAGGAGTCACTATTAGGAACCCATGTCTTTACTTTGTTAGTATATTGTTGTTGGACGCATATGCTTTGTAAGTCATCCCGTAGTATTTGTTGATCAATAGTTTGTGTTATTGTTGTTGGCGCATATGCTTTGTAAGTCGCTCGTAGTATTGTTGATCCATAGTTTGTAGTGGCCCATGGTTTTGACCCATAGTATTGGCGCCTAGACTTAGTATATAAGTGTTTGTTGAGACCTATGAAGGCACCGTGAAGTTATTTGTATTGAGCTTGCTCATAGGAGGTTGCCCCCTCGAAGTGGCCTGTGATCAATACAAAAGTGATTCTGAGTTCTGTCATTTCTGTTATTTCACATATTCTTATTAATTAATTGTTGCAGGTGCATCACATCTGGTATCAGAGCACTTTCGTGGGCTTGCTAGGTGAAATTTCTGCCAAATTTTTTTTCGCATTTGTTGCAGGTTCGGATTTGGGAATAATCCCTATCCACTTAATTGTGAGAAGTACTTGGGCATAAGCCCTAAAACTCATTGTGATGAGTACCACAGGAACCCCGAAGTAGCTGGCCCATTGAGAGGACTTGCCAGCGAAAAGGGCAACGACCCCTACCTGATTGACTAGTTCCCACCCGTGAGGTAAACCAAGAGTTGTCGTTTGTGGAAAAGCGGTTATCAGTTTTACCTGAGCTGTGGAGTGAAGGGTACTGCCCCAATACGCAAGCCGTCAGACAACATTGGTGGCCAACTGAAACCCCTGAACTGTTAGGAAGCCGCACATACCTGGGGTCCATATCTATTTTCAGCTGAACTGTTGTCGATCACTCCTGCGTCGTTTCAGATCTAGCCATTCAGATCCTTTCTACAATTCATTCCAGATCCAGCCGTTTTCAATCCATTTGGCGTCATTCCAGATCCCTTCCGAGCCGTAGCCGTCTGGAAAATAAATAAATAAATAAATAAAAAATCAAATTCAGTTTTTTCTCCATATCTCCCTTGTTTTCACTCTGTTTCCCTTGAAATTTTCGGGGAACCCCTGTCATCCCATTCTGCATATTTCATTCCTGAGGACCCTATCCCCAATTCCCCTTCCCAAATCCCAAAATCCCACATTTGTCTATTTTTAGGGTTTGCCATAACTTCCTCAGATTTCACCCAATCACCTTCAAATTTTACCACAGAGTTCCTTTCTGAATTCTGCTTCTTTGTTCCCCTCTGCCAAATTTTTCCATTCTTTCACCCCGCTTCTGAAATCCTCATTTTTGCTTCCCTGTCTATTCGACAATGTCCAAAACCTAGTCAAACCCCAATTACCCTTCATATTTTTTCCCAAGTCCATATTTTCCTTTACTGAAGCAGTTTCTGTTTTTGTTTTCCTACCCAGTCAACCAAAAAAAAAAACTCCTGGTTATGGTTGTCACCCATACAGGAGAAAAAACCATGGAAGACGCACTTGTAGCCATCCAAGCCAAACTCCAGGATCTGGATGAAAAATTTCTCGGTCTCCATCTTGAACATTCAGCTATGAACAACAAACGGCAGTCCAAGTCTTCATCAGACAATGGGTTCTCTTCTTCCAACAATTTCCATGGTCCGAAGCTTGATTTTCCTCGCTTCAATGGTACCGATCCAACTGGATGGATCTATCGTGCAGAACAGTATTTCAGTATGCATAATACTTTTGATGTCAACAAAGTTCCGCTGGCATCCTTTCATTTGGAATAGGAAGCTCTTCAATGGTACCGTTGGTACATCAAAGCTCATGAAGAGCCAAAATGGCCAGACTTTTGCTAGCTCCTTTTGCAACGATTTGGTCCTAGTGCTTTTGATGACTTCACAGGAGCCCTCACTAAACTTCGCCAAATTAGCACTGTGAGAGAGTATCAAACCGAATTTGAGAAACTAGCCAACCACACCGAAGGATTGTCTGATGACTTTTACCAGAGTTGTTTTATCAGTGGTCTAAAGGATGCCATCCGCTCTGAGGTCAAAATGTTTTGTCCCAACACAATGATGGAAGCCCTAGGGTTGGCTAAGTTGGAATAAGACAAGATTGCATCCCAACAACGCTCCAAGCCCACTTTTGTTCCCTTCCGAAATATGGGTTCTCAACGACCACCTATACCGCAGGCTCCTCGACCAACTCCTATCAAGCGTTTGTCTGAAACAGAGATGCAAGCACGCAGAGAAAAGGGGCTTTGCTATAATTGTGATGAGAAATTCACTCGGGGACATAGATGTGTTCAGCAAAAGCTCTATCTCTTGGATGTGGATTCTCCGCCTGCCTCTGAAATTGGTGACGAAGATCCAGAAACACTGGATGCTCCGGTCGACATTCAGGAACCGCCTATTGACCCTCCGTCTCAGGATGACCATCTAGATATATCTCTCCATGCTTTAGCTGGAATCACCACCCCCCAAACAATGCGGGTCAGGGGTTACTTTAAGAAGCTTCCTCTTACAATACTCATTGATTCTGGTAGCACTCATAATTTCATTGACCCTCGGATCGCCAAACAAGCTGATTGTTTTATCCATCCTTGCTCCAACTTTGAAGTCATGGTTGCCAATGGAGGCACCTTAACTTGCAAAGGGAAGTGTCGAAATGTGCGTATCTCTATGGGAGATTATACCTTGCGCTTTGACATGTTTTCCTTAACCTTAGGCGGATGTGATGTGGTTTTGGGCGCTCAATGGCTACACACACTTGGCCCTATCTTATGGGATTTTGCTGAACTTTGGATGCAGTTTTTCATCAATGGACAAAAACACACATTGACAGGATTACAACCAGGTTCTCTCAGCATCATCAGTTCACATCGCATGGAAAAACTCCTCAAGAATAATTCACATGGTGTCATCGCTCAGCTCCATTCCATTCAGATGCAACCATCAACGGTCTCCACTACTCCTTTGGATCTACAACAAATTCTGGATCGATATACAGGTGTCTTTGCTGAACCAGTGGGATTGCCACCTTCCGGGCCAGAATACCATCATATTCAGCTCCTTCCTGGCAGCGTTCCTCCCAACATCAGGCCCTATCGCTACCCATTTCACCAAAAAATGGACATTGAAATGCTCGTTCAGGACTTATTGAAGCAAGGTATAATTCGCCCAAGCACTAGTTCCTTTTCTTCTCCAGTTATTCTTGTCCGCAAAAAAGATGGGTCATGGCGCCTCTGCATTGACTTCCGAGCACTTAATCACCTCACCATCAAGGATAAGTTTCCAATTCCTGTTGTTGATGATCTTCTTGATGAGCTTCATGGGGCTCACTTTTTCTCCAAGTTGGATCTTCGTTCTGGGTATCATCAAATTCGGGTTCATGAGGATGATATCCCTAAAACAGCTTTCCGCACACATGATGGCCATTATGAGTTTTTGGTCATGCCCTTTGGCCTCACTAATGCTCCTTCCACATTCCAGGCCTTAATGAATAAAATATTTCGACCCTACTTGCGGAAATTCATTATGGTATTCTTTGATGATATCCTCATCTACAGTAAAACATGGGATGAACATCTCCAGCATCTAGATCTTGTCATGCAACTTTTCTCTGACCATCACCTCCATGCCAGGCAGTCCAAATGTGTTTTTGGACAGAAGGAAGTTGAGTATCTAGGGCACATTATCTCAGCACAAGGGGTTCGCGTGGATCCTGCCAAAATCGATGCCATGAACAATTGGCCGCATCCTCAAACACTCAAGAGCCTTCATGGTTTTTTGGGGTTGATTGGATACTACTGCAAGTTTGTCAAGGATTATGGAAAGATTGCAGCTCCATTAACTGCTCTATTGAAAAAGGCTGCTTTTACATGGACACATGCTGCTCAGTGTGCATTTGACAAACTAAAATAAGCTATGTGTACTACACCTGTTCTAGTTATGCCCGATTTTTCCAAACCCTTCACTATTGAGAGTGATGCTTGCGGCAATGGACTTGGTGTTGTTCTCCTTCAAGATGAACACCCCATTGCGTTCACCAGCAAAGCCCTTTCAGGTAAGAATTTAGCTGCCTCTACCCATGAGAAGGAAATGATGGCTATTTTGCATGCAGTACAGAAGTGGTGCCCATACCTATTAGGGAATCATTTCTGCATCAAGACTGATCACCAGAGTCTGAAATATTTCTTGGAACAGCATGTCTCCTCCCCGGCACAACAGAAATGGGTTAGCAAACTCTTGGGTTATGACTATGAGATCACTTACAAGAAGGGTAAAGACAATATTGTGGCTGATGCTCTTTCTCGCACATTTGATGCCCAAGGTTCTCTTTCAGCTATTTCTATGCCTGTTCCAAATTGGTTGCAATCTGTTCAACAAGGTTATGTCAATGACTCTTCCTTATCTCAAATCATCCAACGCTTAACCAACAACCCTTCTGCTGTACCACATTACTCTTGTGATGGTGCTTCTCTGAGATACAAGGGTCGTCTGGTGCTTCCCCGGAGCACAGATCTTCAACAGGTTGTCTTCTATGAACTCCATGCTTCTCCATCAGCAGGGCACTATGGGTTCCTCAAAACGTATGAACGAGCACGGCGTAACTTCTTTTGGTAGGGCATGAAAAGGACAATTCAACAGATGGTGGCCGAATGTGATACCTGCCAGCGCAATAAGGGTGAAACAACACTCCTTCCAGGATTGCTCGAACCCTTACCCATACCTACACGAATTTGGACAGATATTTCTATGGATTTCATTGAAGGGCTCCCTAAATCTGGCCGGAAGACAGTGATTCTCATTGTGGTTGATCACCTCTCTAAATATAGTCATTTTTGTGCTCTCAGCCATCCCTATACAACCTCCTCAGTCGCTTAAATTTTCCTAGACCAGATCTTTCGTCTTCATGGCATCCCTTCTTCCATTGTCTCGGATCGTGATGCGACTTTCACCAGTCACTTTTGGACAGAACTATTTCGCCACACTGGCACCAAACTGAAGATGAGTTCAGGGTATCACCCACAAACAGATGGTCAGACTGAAATTATCAATAAATGCTTGGAAACTTATCTTCGTTGCTTCACCTCTGACCAACAACATCAGTAGGAAAAGTGGCTCCCTCTCACTGAATGGTGGTACAATACCTCTTACCACACTGCCTCTAAAATGACCCCATATGAAGCAGTCTATGGTCAGGTACCTCCAATTCTTCTTCCATACACCCCCACCAGTTCACCAGTTCAGGAAGTTAACACGGTCCTTCGAAACTGCGATCAGATTCTTCGCATTTTGTGGGACAATCTTCACATGGCAAGAAATCGCATGAAGCAACAAGCTGATCAACACCGTTCTGAGCACACTTTTCAAGTCGGCGATATGGTTTTTCTTCGTCTCCAGTCGTACAAGCAATCCTCCCTGAAACTCAAAGGGAGTCATAAGCTCGCTCCCAAGTTCTATGGGCCATATCGGATTCTTCAGAAGATTAGGTCCATTGCTTATAAATTGGAACTTCCTCCTTCTTCCCGCATTCATCCAGTCTTTCATGTCTCTTGTTTGAAGAAAGTTCTTGGCACCAACATCAGTGGACAAACGATTTTACCCGAACTGGATAATGAAGGATCCATCCTTTTGGAGCCGGAGGCCATCCTCAATCGATGCACTCATCAGCTTCGCTCTCGCTCTATCACAAAGGTCTCAATTCAGTGGCACGGCATGTAACCAGAGGATGCTACATGGGAACCACTCTTTCAGATTCAACAATAATTTCCACATCTAAAGCTTTGAGGACAAAGATTTTTTTAAGGGGGAGGGGATGTTAGGAACCCATATCTTTACTTTGTTAGTATATTGTTGTTGGACGCATATGCTTTGTAAGTCATCCTATAGTATTTGTTGATCAATAGTTTGTGTTATTGTTGTTGGCGCATATGCTTTGTAAGTCGCCCGTAGTATTGTTGATCCATAGTTTGTAGTGGCCCATGGTTTTGACCCATAGTATTGGCGCCTAGACTTAGTATATAAGTGTGTGTTGAGACCTATGAAGGCACCGTGAAGTTATTTGTATTGAGCTTGCTCATAGGAGGTTGCTCCCTCGAAGTGGCCTGTTATCAATACAAAAGTGATTCTGAGTTCTGTCATTTCTATTATTTTACATATTCTTATTAATTAATTGTTGCAGGTGCATCACAGCCACACCCTTAAAGATACAAGTTAAATTCGATATTAATTTATTTGAAGTCCATATCGATGCCGATTCCCTATATAGTTGGTTGAGTTTCCTAGAAGGGTATTTCTCTGTCCACACTTTTTTCGATAGGGAAAATATCATTTTTGTGCTCCTTAAGGATATCCCCCATATAAAAAATCGGTGGGAAACTTATTGTGAGAAAAAATTAACAGTGGAGTCTGAAATGTTTGATGCCAATCCCACTTGGGCCTCTTTTATAGATGTCATTAAGGAACAATATTACCCTATGGGAAACTATGATGACCAATACACAAAATGGACCATTCTGGGTCAAGAGAGGGACCAAGCAGTGTCAAAGTACACCAACAACTTTCATACCTTGCACACAAAGCTAGGTATCAAAGAAATTGAGAAACACCTGGTTCTGAAATTTCATAGTGTCCTACATCGATACATCCCAAAAGAGATGGAATTCCTGGACATCTCTTCACTGGCAGTCACTTATCAGTATGTTGTCAAAATAGAGTAGAAATTTCAGCAAAAGAATAAGCAAGATTTTGGACCTACAGATTTGCTGCAACAAAATCATGGCAAAGGAAACCCAGAGTCACATAACAACAGAAAACAGAAGGACAACCAACCTCAAGGGAGCCCATACAAGAAGGGTAATGGTAAGGTTAAGAAGGACACTGGAAATTGTTGTGAGTTCCACAAAATCCACTGGCACAGCAATAATTATTGTTTCTCAAAGAAGTCATTAGTGGTTGAGATCAAAGCTTCAAAATCATATCCCGATTCCAACTCTGATTTAGAACCCAATGTCACAATCACAGACAATGGGAAGCATATCATTGATGTATAACCCAGTTTCACTATCGCTAACACACAAATTTAGCTATATGAACTAGAAGGGTTATAGGAAGACAGACGCCTCTTCCACTCACAAATGTGGGTGAAGGGAATCCCCCTACAATTTTTTGTTGACAATGATAGCCAAAAGAACCTGATTTTAGCATAATTCATCAAGATATTGGAGCTACCAACAACATCACACCTACAACCATACACCATCGGTTGGCTAAGTCAAGGACAAGGTATCTGTGTCAATCATTAGTTTAATCTACCATACGGCATCAAGCCTCTCAAAGACGAGGTACTGTGTGATGTGGCCCCACTCGAAGTTTTTGATGTTCTTTTAGGACAATCATATATGTGGAAGTTTCATGTTGTGTATGAGTGACAACCTCATATTTTCATTGTTACTTTGGGAGGACAAATCTATCGGATACTAGATATAGTTTCACCTACCACAGTCTCTTTGAACTCAACCAAGCATTGCATGAAGATATATCCCACACTAGGAAATTTTCCCTCTTCATGATTGCTTCTAAATGTGAAAATTAGATCACATAGACCTCCACAACCTATGCACATGGTCCCTCTACTCAGAAAAAACAAGAATAATGCAAATGCATTTTTGCCTCACCTATCTGGTTATCTCTACAGTGCAAGGCCACACATTCAAGATGCTCCTCCAGAAAGAAATTATCCACATTGTTTGAGACCAAGGATAATAAGGAAACCAAAAATTTTGAACAGATCCAGTGCATCCATAAAAAAAAATTACAACCCTATCAAATAAAGGTGTCCTTTTCACCTAAGCAAATGCCTCACCTGGAGTTCAACTCAACAAATAGTTCACCATATGATAAGGGACTCGACGCAATGGAGGCCACTGCTTCTTAAGGGGGGAGCACTAATCCAGATGGGTATCGGTGGCCACCCACCTATTCACTAGCTCAAAACAAATTTTCCAACTTGACATTTTTTATGGTTTTTCGGGTCACGTACGGGTACAAATAGATATTAGTATCCAACCACCTATTCCACTAGCTCAAAATGATTTTTCCAGTTTGGCAGTTTTTACAATTTTTCAAACCCAAAAATTATGGGGTCATTTTGAGGCCTTAAATGATATATTTTTGGAGACACATTAGTCCATACATAGTTGAAACCATGTTTGAACATCCAAACTTTTGTTCTTCTCATCTATACCTTTCCAACGAGCTACCAAACTCCATAAATGGATATCATATGCAAAAACTATGCCCCCGAGAAGTTGACACCTTAACTAACCACCTTAGGTCCCACAAACCTTTTTATGGTTCATCTCCTAGGGTTAGGTTTTTTTCCCTCATGCTTGTTATAAAAAGCCCCTTTGGCCTCCTTTTTTAATCAATTTGTGACGAATGATCATAATCGTTGCATCTCTTCTCAGAGATAAAACTACCACCATTCTAGTTGCTTTTATTTTACAGTATGTTATGTTTCATTCATTTAATAGAATCTGAGTTTATTGTATCACAATGTTCCTTGAAATATATCCGTGTATGTGGTTTTATATATGCTCTTTTTTTTCACTCTCACATAAATACAAATCAGTTCCTAGCCCCAAGGTCCTACCTAGATACTAAATTATTTTGTGACCCTTATGGGGAATTTAATGAGTTGATTAGGATAATATTTATGTGTGTTAAAACATTTATTTTTTAAAACTAAATAATAATAATGATTCCAAAACTAAATTTATAGGTAAATACATTCTAAAACCAAATTTACAAGTAGATACACTAATAATAAGATATAATGAAAATTAAACACTACAATTTCTATATTGTAACAATGTATTAGACATTCATCTTCTACTTAAATTTGTAATGTTAATGGCATTAGTTTTTTGTCATGCGCTTATACATTATCTAAAGAGAGAAACAATAGCACAAGTGCAACTCTTATCCATGGTGAATATATCAAGCACAACAACATTAAATGTCTCGAAAATTACTTTTATTAAGAGATCAAGCACAACAACAATTCTACCTACACACACATCATATACACAATGCAACTAGTCCTATTACTATTTTATTTATGTATTGTACCAGTGTCTATTACGCCATGGAATAATCATATAAAGTATCTATTTTTTCTGTATTTGTAAATTTTTCTATATTTGTAATTTTTCTATATTCTCTATGGTTATTTTTTGTACATTGATCGATATTACTTCTATGCACTATATATTGTCTCATATTGTAATTATATCTCTACTTATGTGAACTATAATTATCAAGGCAATGTTTTTTTCTAGGATTTCCATAATGTTTTCCTAACATCCTTGCTTAACATGGATGATGGACAAGAGAAACCAAAATCAAAATGTTTAGTAAACATTAAACCAAATTGGTTCCCAAGGAGTATTTATTAAAATCAATCATGTTAGTGAAAAATGTATCATAATTTTATGTCTATGTTTTTTTCTTTTTTTTTTGCTCGAATATCCCTGACTTGCATGAGTGGCAAGTGGTTTGAGAAACCACAACCCAAGGGAATCTAAACCATCAAAATCACCTAGGGATCACATCCATCCTAGACCACACCAACCTCAACATGGATGGATTTTTGGGTGTCACCTCCCAAGTAAGTCACCCCTAAGGGGAATCGAACTCAGGTCGCCTTGCATATGAGACCAAGACTTCAATTGAGTGAGCTAGCAGGAGTTGACAATTTTATGTCTATGTTTCCAAAATAGGGAAATGGGAAATAATATATTTGTTTAAGAAAAATACAATAAAAAAGTATGGTAGTGGGTGAAATGGCATCATTGATTAACTTATATGTATCAAAAAATTTCGACAAATGCATCACATAATAAATTATAGATAAATCAAAAGTCAAATATAAGAACAAGAATACATGACCATTTTAGGATGAACCCAAATATAGTGTATGTCAATAATTGGGGCATATGGTATGGGACCTTGACATTGAGCAAGAAATGAGATTAAGTTTGATCCTTTGAGCCTTGTCAAATACATACCTAAAATTATTCAAAGGAGGGTTAGGATGTCATCCATAAATAAGGCTAGTTTCCTTACCATACATTACAATAGAGTCACAACCAAGGTAGGGAAGGAGAAGGGTGATCATGATTCCCCTCACTAACAAAGTTATGGGAGATTCCTAGGAAGTATACCAAAATCCTCTTGTTATTTCAAGAGGATTGAATCCCATAAAGTGGATTTTGATTTCCATCACCAATTGAAATGGAATATTAACCATCACAATTAGATAGATATATATGGCCTACTCATCTCCTCACCACCCCCATGAATCAAAATCACACACATAGTATGAAGATCATTTTTAGGACAACCATGGATTTATAATGGGTTTCCAAACACAATGGCATGAATGGGTTTTCAAACACAATGGACTTATAATGGGTTGTCAAACACAATGGAATTATAATGGGTTGTTAATAGTTCCAAGATATTAAAATCACAACAATTATACCTACCTCTAAAACGGTATGTACAAGCCATTAGCTCCAATATTTCCACCAATAAAGTGCCCAAATACATGAAAAAACATTTAGTGAACTATTTTAGATCAATCACTAATACGATTTTCGATCATTGATGGATGTAGAGGAAGGTTGATTGACTCTTTCTAGGGTAAAAGGGAAGATAAATAAACACAAGCAACAATAATGAAGGATTTGAATTTTGTTCTAAAACCTATGCATCTTTATAGTATATACACAATAGATGTGTTGCGTTTTGTCCCAATGAAGGTGTGGAGAAAGAATAACTAATGGTGCAAGAGGATTCAATGCACAAATTGGTAGGGAGCACAAATATGTTGAGCATTGGTTGTCATTGATGTCAACTAAAGATGATTTCAGGTGTTTGACTGTCAACTAATGTCAAAGAGGATGTCAACTGATTCAGTCTGAGTCATTGGTATCAACTAAATTCAAAGTGGATATTGTATTCCTGTAGAAGTATGAAGAAGTATATGGAAGCCACTTTGAAGTAGTATATGCGCAAATAGTGAAGTTGACAGCCATGTATGCAAATTTGGAGTATATCTAGAAGTGAATTCAATCTAAAGATGTGTGTGAAGGATGCATCATGAAAATCCAGTTCAAGAAAGAACACAAGTAATGTATCCTACAACATGTGGTCCTTGCGCATAAATCAAGTCCACCAAGTAATACATTCACATGGTAGCATCCAATCCTCAAGGAGTTGGTTGGACAATGGTACATGTGCTCAAGCAGCCAAGGAGTTGGTTGAACAAATGGTAAGAGTATGTAAGCAAGCCTGAGCGTTGCTTGGTTAAATGTTGGAAGTGCGCAAGCAGTTAATGGTCGGACAATCCTTAAAGCGTGTAAGCATAGCCAATCAGAAGATTCTTTCAGAAAGTGGAACGCGCACAATTTCCTAGAAGGGTACAGTGGTTGATGACCATCTATGAGAAAATTCCATAGCCAACCATAGAGTAAGTGTGAAAATACCACAAAGGATGACAAGGAAAAGGTCAATACACCACTAAAAAGAAGTTGGAATATGCGCAGATTCTGTAAAGTATTAATGCACCAAGAGCACATTACCGACAAGAGATGATGCAACACAAGGAATAGACACATCAAGATGAAGTGTAATATTGTGCACATACCATAAGGCAATGATACATTAAGAGCGCAAAGGTACACCACCAAGGTGTAAAGTCCCACTAAGTCGTGGACCTTTAGGGCACAAGACACATATCAGATGACACATCAATACCACAGAAGATGACGCATGGCATATGCATAATCTGTGAAGTATGGAAGAAAGGATGCCACGACCAACTTGTGAAGATACAATCTATGAAGGACATGTATAAATAGAGATGCAAGTTGGAGATTGAAGTTAAGCTTAATGGCGATATCATAAGAGCTTCGAGTGCAAGTTTCAGTTTTTTTTTTTGGACATCAAGGGGCTCGTGGACAGAACAAAATGATCTAGCGAAGAGTCGAATGCGCACATGCAGAAGAATGAAGTTTTGTGTTGATGTATTTGTAACTTCATAAGATATTCTTCTATGTATTACACTTGTACTTTATCATATTCATGATGGAGATGTATTACTCCTCCAATCAGAAGTGTCGTCATTTGTATTTGTAAGTGTCACAAGTGTCGCAAGTGTCTCAAGTATTATTGTAAGTATCGCAAGTATTATTTGATGGGTTATTAGACCACCTTGGTGGGGTCGGCCCTGCATGTGTCATGTGGATGGGTTATTAGGATTCCTTAGGAAGTCGGCGCAGCTAGAATTAAAGGCAGGTTAAGTTGTGTATAAATAGAGAGTGAGTGTCTCTCATTCTATTCATTCACTCACTCATCCAACTCGCATAGTTGTGAGAGAGGAGTGCGCACCAGTGGAGGAGGAGTAGCTGCTGGAGTCATCTATCTTTTGGGTTTGATCATTGTGATCTTTGTATTGGGACTTATTCTATCTTTGAGGAAGTTGCGGGGTTTTTCACCTTCTTGGTTTTCCCCGAGGAAACTTTGTGTCTCTTGTGTTTATGATTGTTATGATGTGCTTGTTATTCTCTTAGTAGGATCCTAGATAATGTTTGAATGCAATTATCTAAAAAGTAACATGGTATTAGGGCCATGCTAAGAAGAAGACACTGTGCAGTTGCGGAAGCTAGGGCTTCTTAATTTTGGGTTTCTCTCCTCAGATCATCAAAGGCAGGAGGCTATGCTGACTCTCCTTGCAAGGGAACATCTTTCTGTCGAGACATAATTCAATTCTGAGCACTTTCAGTTTTTGGCCCGTCACTGCTGCGGGAAATTAGGGTTTCGGAGAAAGTTGGAATTTTTGGAATCCAAGACCACGACTGGATGCTCCTCAAGAAAATCGAAGTTTAGAGACCAAGATCGAATTTTTTGGTTGGGAAAAACCCTGAGCATCATCAAACCCTAGTTCAGGATTTTGATCGGAAAGGTGGAAAATTAGGGTTTCTGCAAAAGTTGAAATTTTTGGAATCTGTGACCATGCTAGATGCTCCTCAGAAAAATCAAGTTTAGAGCACAAGATCGAACTTTTTGGCTGGGCAGAATCTCGGGCATTATCAAACCCTAGTTCGGGATTTTGACTTGAAGATCCAAAAGTTTCAAAGGCAATTTTGAGGGGTCAAATTTTGCAGATTTCAAAATTGAAGTATACCAGCTTGATCAGCTCAGCAAGGCGCATCTTTCCATCCATTCAGAAGTTTGGAGTTCAAAGTTTGAATTTTTAGGGTTTCTCTGACAAACCCTAATCCATCTCTAGATCCAGTTTTTAGCAAATCAAGTGGTAAGACCTAAATATTTTATTTCCATTTGAGTTTCTCATTAAGATGTCTCACCACACCAAGCTTGAGGATAAGCTTGAAGGGGCTGACAACTTCCGAGCATGGAAGTATAGGATTGGGTTAATCCTAGAAGAGAATGAATTGGACAACTACATAAAAGAAGAGGTTCCAGTTCCAGAGGGAGATGAGGCTAAGGCCTTGCACAAGAAGAACTTGGTCAAGGCCAAGAGAATCATTGTTGATTCTATAAAAGACCATCTCATACCCCATGTATCTTCTCTAAAGACACCAAAGGAGATGTTTGACTCCTTGACCAAGTTGTTTGAAGGAAAGAATATAAATCGGAATATGACTCTACGGAATCAATTGAAAGGGGTAAAGTTCCAGAATGGAGAGACCATCCAATCCTACTTTACTAAGGCCTCTCAAATCAAAAAACAACTTGAGATGTGGATGAAGTAGTGGAGAATGGAGAAATTGTCATGACCACATTAAATGGCCTACCTAGGTCATGGGACTCCTTCATCCAAGGTATCTGTGCAAGAAAGAAGTTGATCTCCTTCAATAGACTATGGGAGGAATGTTAACAAGAAGAAGCTAGACTTGTAGCTCGAGAAGAAAAGATGGGAAGTGAAGACCAAGCTCTCACAGCTCACACCAAGAGAAGTAATCCCAAGAGAGAGCAATCTCATCACAAGAAATATTTTCACCACCATCAAAGAGATAAGAAAGATCTGAGATGCTTCACATGTAATGAGAAGGGACACTTTGCCGCAGATTGTCCCAAGAACACAAAGGGATTCAACAACAATAAAAAGAAGAACAACAATAAGAGATATCATGCTCATGCTGCTGAGGATGATGAACCTCCCAGGAAGAAGACTAAGGTAGAAAGTGAAGACTCTTCAAGTGACGATGAATATGTTATAATCTCTGCTCTCACAGGTACTGTTACACATGGGTGTAATGATTGGCTTATTGATAGTGGGGCTTCTAAACATATGATGAGATTCAAAGAATCTCTTATGGACCTATCTGAACATGAGTCACCTCATAAGGTGAAACTTGGGGATGACTATCAATACCCTATAAAAGGAAGTGGTGAACCCTCCTACAAGTTAGACTCTGGGAAGTCTTTAAAGAGGCAAGATGTTCTATATGTACCTGGACTCAAGAAGAATATTCTCTCCATATCATCTTTGGATGCAAAAGGGATGAGATTTGCATTTGTGGATGGCCAAGTACTTATGTGGCCAAAAGGTAAGACCATAGATGATGAACTAGTGAGTGGAGAGCAAGAGAGAGGATTGTACAAATTGAAGGGACAACCTGAACATGCCATGGTACATGAATCCATGGAACCAAGTGAACTTTGGCATAGAAGGCTTGCTCATGTGCACTATAGAGCACTACCAATTGTCAGCAAAGCAGTAGAAGGTCTTCCTGAAATCTAGTCAAAGCATGAAGGTGTTTGCAAAGGATGTGCAAAAGGAAAGAACACAAAGAAGACATTTCCAACCAGTGAAAGCAAGGCATAAGGAATCTTGGAAATTATCCACTCCGATGTATGCGGTCCAATGTAATCCAGTTCTCTGAGTGAGTATGTATATTATGTTTATTTCATCGATGATTTCACTAGGAAGACTTGGATTTATTTCTTGAAGTTCAAAAATGAAGTATTCAGCAAATTCAAGGAATTCAAATCCTTGATAGAAAACCACACTGAAAAGAAGATCAAGACTTTTAGATCCAACAATGGTGGAGAATTCACTTCAGAAGACTTCAAGAAGTTATGCAGTGACTCATGGATTAAGAGGGAGTTGACCACTCCTTACAATCCACATCAGAATGGAATTGCAGAAAGGAAGAACCTCTCTTCCATTTTCAGCATTGGTTAAGGTGCACACTATCAGAGAGTCCAATAGCTCCTACAAGGAAGCAAAGATTGAGAGGGAGTCCACCCAACAACCAAACAAAGATGAGTATTTGAATTGTCATTTCTTATAATTGCTTAAATGATGTTGTTCAGACATGTACATACTTATGTTCCTAGATTTAGGATGTATATTATGCATTTTAGAAAAGTTGCATTAATGAACATGATACTACTAATATAGTAATAGGTAAGTAGCCTATGGTACCGTACAACATCCCATTGCAACTTATCTAGAATGAAACCTCTTTGTTGACATGTTGTGAGTAGTGCACACTCTTAAAAATGTTGTGAGTAGTGACTACTTTCATAAACCCTAGGTGCGACCCCGCTTCTTAACTGACACGGAACCTTCACACTATTATAGAAGTGTCGTTATCTGGCGGTAGGGCCTTTTCGAACATGGGTACCCTAGTTAGAACCCCTTTTTGCATTCTGGTGCCCATGTCGTTGTTTGTCATTATCATTGGGAGTCCTTTCTAGTTACGCCATGACGTTGTGATAAAGACTCATACTCTACTTTGTCTTATGCTGGCCATCTCCCATAAGGACTCCCCTCAGTTATATCATCTTGTGATTGCATTGCATCATCCTGCTTGCCACTTGAGCCTTGTGTTGGCTCCCGCTCACTCAGTTGATTAGCTTGGTGCCTGAGCACTTTTCCCTGTCGAGCCTTGTAGAGCTTCCATTTATCCTTCACAACTTGATAACCTTTTGACCCTGAGGGAACACACCCCCCGAGTGTCCACATCCCGCATGCACTTCCTTGCATTGATCATAGGTATGTTCCACTGCTTGGGACTAGTTTGCTCGCTATTTGACACTCGTTCCCTCACTTGTTGTACTATAAGCAATTTTATTCTTTTTCAAGCTTTTCCAAATATGAAAAAGACCAAAAAAAATCAAATATTCCAAAAAGCCGGACGGGATTATGGTTACTACTTCTAGTTGGCAGCTAGTGTGTCGCCTTTGAACAAAGCATCCATTCCACTCCATACATTATGATTCGGGACTATAGTTGGACCTTATGAGCTGTACTTGTTTCTCAGTTTACTCCACCGATCGGTTAATCTTCTAGTCATTATGGAGCCCTTTGTGGTGCCTCCCACATCACACAGTCTATATTGAGTCTATGCTGCCTGAGTCTATCCATCTGCTCATGCTCTTGTTCAAAGGAAGTCCTAAAACTAGAGTCAGCCACTCCTCAGATATCTTCACTATTACATGTCGGCCATCCTTATTGAGTCAGTCCATTTGACCTGAGATCTTCCAAATATTTCAACATAGCTGGTACCTCGTGTTGGATGATGGGGGATGCCTTAATGCCCTCCTTCCAACGAGTCTCGTTCCGTCGACCTCAACTCATTTATTCCAAAATTTGAGGCTGAGAGTTTGGTTGAGTACCTTGAGGCTTGCAGTCATTAGTGGCAGGTTCTCTTGCCATCGACAGTTTTGGGAATACATCAATGTCCCCTGATCGATGGATTCATCCTAGTGTTCGACCTCAACTCATCTATTCACACTCCGATGATTGTGCTCTGTGCCTTGATGCCCATTTTCATTATTGGTGGGTTATCTCGCGTCTATTAACGGTATACATCATTGACTGGTAATCACACCATGTCACATCAGGTTCAACCTCAACTCTTTTATTCACTTGATGGGACTTGCACTATCGAAGACTTGTGTAGAAGACCCCAGGTGATAGTGGCATTCAGTATGCTACTTATGACTATGACTTTACATCTGAGATATCACCTCTCAAATATCAGTGGTTTGTACCTCCAGTTTGCACCAATTGTTTCCTTTTCAGCAGGAGACCATATCTTACTGTAGAGGGATCATGGCTATGATCACTTATGACATGTATTCATTATGTACTGCCTATTGATGGCCATTGTATTAGATTGTTATACTACCGACATGTATTCAAGGATACTATTGTATTATGACGAGTGAGCTGCTCCTTCCACTTGTGTCTCCATCACTCCACTTCTGAGATCTTTTTATAATGTATTTCGGCCATCGTAGCATCAGTCTCTGACTTCACACATTAGGGGGCATCTATTACAATGTAATTTTCCACCTTGTGAGCATCAGCACTCTTTGGCATATAGGATCCATTTCACTAACTCAGATCCACTTTATATCCTTCAGACATTATTTTTCCCTTGTACGCTAGCTACATCATTACAGTGGAAGTACCCGCGAGTTGCATCACTATAGCCCACGGGTAGCATATAAAATGGTAAAAATCACTAGTTTATTACTGTTTACTCCCAAAAAGAGGTCATAGGGCGACCTTTGGCCCTCCATTTGCCCCTAAATGTCTTGATGTGTCCTTTCACCTACCTTTGGGAGGACTATATATTGAGCACATATGGCTTATGGACGGGAGGAGAAAGAAGAGCAAGAGAACTCTAGTGGATTTTTTCCCTATCTTGAGTCTACACTCATTGATCCTTGTAGTTGTGAACCCTTATGTTCACCTTCCAAACTCCTATCATAGTTTGAGTTTTCCATTCCATGGAGGATTGAAGTGGTGGAGGTGTAAGTGGATTGACCCAGATCTTGGTTCAGATTGGTTGTTGGCAAGAGGTCGTATCACATTGTACTTCTTCTTGTTTATTAATAGAAAGACTCATATTCTCGCCCATTAATGTTGTGAATGTTGTTTATACTACATTGGGTTGCATTTACTTATAATATCATGGACTATTGCTATTGATGATGTTAATGTCATTTATATATTATATATGCTTGTTATGCATTGGTTGTCAAGACTAATTTGCAGGTTCAAGTGCACGGATTGAAATCTCCAACGGGGATCTACATCAAACGTTTGGATCGAGATTGGTTATATTCTTCATTATCTTATTATTGTCATTCATATAGCATAGTACTGAGAATTGAGTTAAGTTCTGGTAGTCAGTTGTATGTTGTGGTCTACCCCAAGCCATAGTGACTCACTGGGTGTTCCGAAGTGACTCACCAATGTGCTAGAGTCGGGGAAAATCCGGGGTCTTTGACAAAGAATGTAAAGGATGTAACCCTACGCGATTCTCGACGATGCGATCAAGGTGTTGAAGTCGAGCATGTGAGAAACAACCACTCGAAGAGGCAATGATGACTCCTCTCAGAATGATCCGTAGGCACTTACCACAGATGGTGATAATTCCAAGGCGTAGGGACCTCTGGTCCTATCCTCTGGAATAGAGGGGCTGTCGTCGACAGAGGGAGACCTGCAACTATCAAGGCAATGATGTTTCCTTGACAGGAGCGCGAGGTGGAGAACCGAAATGTAATAGTACTGATGGCAGGGCTGACAAACTGTGGGGGGGACAACTGGGAAAGTAGAGTGGGTGGACTCAAACTTCCTTTGTTGAGAGTATGATAATGGGAATGATCTGGCAGCATATGAAACTGACTGAGGGGAAAGGGATCATAGCTATAATGAATCTGGGAGGGTGACTGGGTTGAGGGAGACTCAAGCTGGGGTAAAATGGCAGGAGACTGCAGAATACTCTGAACAAAGGCGACCTGATTGGGGGTGCTGTCGAGATGATCGATCATAGTGCCAGGAGGCACGGGAGGGTACTTCTTCATGGGTTAAGGAACTAGAAGAAGTGTGTGTAAAATGATACTGTCGTGTGGATTTATACGAGCCCAGGACATTTCATGCTCATGGTTGCTTTCAATTTTAAGGAGTCTGAAAGCGATAAGAAGACTCTGAAATGATGGAATGGTACTGTCGTGTGGATTTTACGATCCCAGGACAGTTCATACTCGTGGTTGCTTTCAATTTTAGAGAGTCTGAAAGCAAATAAGAAGACTCCAGGGGGTTGTTTTTTCGTAGGTTTAGTCTCAAAGGCCCAAAGAAGCATAAAAGGATGCAATGAAGAACTCTTCTAGCCGGTGTGACTAGAGTATTCCTTTTTCGTAATTAGTCTACCAGGTCCGGAAAAGGGTTAAACTTATACCAGATAGATACCCTTCAGGTACTTTAACAAGCATGAAAGGAAGCAAGATTGCTCGACGATCTTTTCATTGTTTTAGGAGTCAGAAAAGAGCTTAACGGAAACTCCCTAAGTGCCTTTTTCGTAAAGGACTTGTCCGGCCCGAAAAAGGGATAAAATTATACCGAATAAAAGAAATGGCCAGGCAAGGAGGAAGTGTTCAATCAAGGATCAGTAATGATGACCAAGAACGAGGGTAGGGGGGAACATTGGTGGGCCTCCTTGCGGGGTGAATGAAATGGTGGCAAAAGAACGAAACATTTGCAGTATGACAGGAGTGGAGGGCTCATGTAAAAATGTGGAACAATCCGATGGCGGTCGATGTGGCACGCAAACCGAGGCAGCAAGGTGTTGGGACACAATGTTGAAATTGTACCAGGTGATAACGAGAAATGATCTCAAGCATCATCACGAGCTCGAAAAAATGAATCCAGCGATATAAAGAGTGTCAAAAACGGGTAATGGCCAATGTGGCACGTACATCGAGGCGACGGGGGCGTCCTAGAAAAATACCCAAAAAATCGAGGGGTGAGAGTGAGAAGTGATCCCAAGCATCATCACGAGCTCGGAAAAATGAATCCGATGATATAAAATATGTGAAAAATGGAGAACGGCCGATGTGGCACGCAAACCGAGGCGACTAGTGGCATCTGAAAAATGGGCAAAAAATGACAGAACAAAAATAATGCAACGAGGTGACCATCATGACGGTCTCGTCGTGCTGATCCCAGTGGTGGAAACGGTTCGAAAAATGGACTCCATATGGGGTCAGAATGGCCAAAACAAGAAAAGTCAACGGACTATAAATAGTGGGTGGGCCAACATGACATGTGTCATTTGTACAATTTGACTTTGACTTGTGATCAGAGTGGACCAGAGCTTAGGTGGCATTTCTGGATGATCCGACCGGCCGATTGCAGATCCGGGAGATACAGGTATTCCGTCAAACTCATACCTGCATGTTTTTTAGGGTCGGGGGTTGGGTAGTGGGTCCCAGGGCTTATTTGTACGGTCCACGTGGGGTGGACCACGGGTTAGGGGGTCAAAACCGCGATTGGCGTTCGCGAGTTTCGGGGTGAACCACGCGGTTGGGGACCGCGTGTTTCCTAGCTGGATACGCGGTCTAGTGCCGCGTGTTCCAGGGAGGAACACGCGGTGCCAAACCGCGGGGTTAGGTCAAACAGTCGCGGTTTAGGACCGCGAGTGTAGGCCTGACAGCCGCGATCGGAAACCGCGGCAGGAAGCCCTAAAGCCGCGGTTTTGGGCCGAGCTATGGGGGTCTTCCGGGGGGGAGGGGAAGGGCTTATTTATTTGACATGAGTCTGATGAGTTGACTTTGTGTGATTGACAGGATGTCGCAGGTGCTCTGGAGAGAGCGGGAGATCCCTGATGAGATCGTGGCTGTGATCCAGGGGGATCGCCATGTGCGATCTGTGTTGGGACTGTGCGGACTACTGAAGTTCGCAAAAATACCCATGATACGGTCAGCAGCATTGCTTCTGAACCGGCTGATCAGCTTCTGGGAGCCGTACATATAGGCTTTCCGGGTACAGGGTGAGAGGGTGGACCTCACCCTGACCAATGTATATTTCCTGACAGGGTTGCCCTGTCTGGGCAGAGTGGCTGACACACAGCCACGGGTCGCCGCGGACGTAGACATGGAGGACATGTTGGAGAGATACTGTGGTCTCGAGGCGAGGGTGCATAGGAATGCACTCCTGGTGAGGGACCTACAGGAGCCAGCAGTGCAGGCCATGGCGGCATGTGTGGTTCAGGTATTGGGGTCCCAGTCACCTGAGAAGGTGTCGGGGGGGCCAGATGCAGATGGTAGAGCGCGTGCTGGATGGGGTGTACTACGCGTGGGGCTAGATGTTCCTGACCTGCATTCAGTGGCAGCTGACGGCAGCGAAGGAAGCTGGCAAGGGATTTTGTTTTGGTTCTTTCTTGTGTGCCTTCTTTATGGAGAGGGTACCCACACTGCGGCCACGGGTGCCGATCAGGGCAGGAGGTATGAGGGAGCCGCAGATGGTGCGGTGGGGCGAGATGATGCGTCGCTATGGTGGCGGCGATGTTGGTAGGTATTTTACGCAGGAGTTGTACCTGCAGTGGCTCCAGATACCATTGACACTAGACGACTTCCCGTATAGGGACATGGACTACACAGGAGATCCAGAGGCGCCACGAGCTCCAGGACAGGCATGGGGTCCCAACGGTACGTATATGTTTTTGCTTGCATGTTATGTATGTCAAGTTTTATATATATGATAGTAGTTTGATATACTGTGACTGACATATGGGTGATCTGCAGATGTGGGCCCGAGGCCGCCTCCAGGACATGTGGCGCGGAGGGGGATTGTGGCCGTTCCAACTCTGCCTGGGCGAGGGGAGGTCCGTCGCCGCGATGCGGAGGGGACACTCGAGTCGGTACGGGCACTACTAGACCATTTGCTGATAGGGGTGACCGACGAGGGATGGCGGGATGTCGATCCGGATGTGGTTCAGGATTGCATGAGGGCACCCCGAGAGTTCATATCCATAGTGATCTGGGTGGCGATCTTGGTGGACCAGGCATGGGCACAGGAGCCCGTAGGAGATGAGGACTTGCCGGAGGAGGAGCGAGGGGAGGACTCAGAGGCAGCCGATGCAGGCAGTGATGCAGGATACGACTCTCATTAGGGAGTACAGGGGACTCCCCCCGAGTTTTGTAGCTACGGCATGTATTTTGATGAGGCTTTAGGGATGTATAGCCATTTTTGTATAGCTGAGTACAGGCATACTCAGGACATGTATAGCACTGAACATGTATTTATATATATATATATATATATATGCACGTGGATGCACCTTTTTGTATGATGTTGTTTTAGTTGTACGCACGTGGATGCGCTTTATGATTTGTGATATGTTTACATTGCACGTGGATGCAAGTAGGCTAGGATGTTTGGGCACGTGGATGCCCCTTGTATATTTTATGTGATGCAACATGATGTATGTATGATTAGGCACGTGGATGCCCCTATGTGATATGAATGTGACTTTATGGTTTATGTACATGGATGCAAATGTTGATGCGATGCAATCTTTTTGGGTTTTTATATATTTTTATGAGATGTTATGGGATGATGATGCATGATGTTACATGGTGTGATTGATATGCCAATCTAGGATGTTGTTTGCCATTTGATCTGCGACACTATTGTGGGCTCTGGGGACATGTGTGAATGTTATGGATTCAAACTGTCGACTGAGTTGTTTTGCGCGCAGGAATTTTCTAAAAAGGCAGGGATCACGCACCTGGTAGCAGTTGTTGAGCTGGGAGACAAGTAGCTGGGAGTCAAGGAACACATGAAGGTGACATATGCCCATTTGGAGGGCAGCAGTCAAGAGACCAGTCACAGCATCATTCTCTGCCTGGTTATTGGTAGCAGCGCCTATACATATTCCGTCAAGGTGAATCATCTCGTTGGAAGGGGAGTACAAGACCCATGCTGCAAAATCCAGGTTGGGAGACCAGCGGCTTGCGCCATTAGCAAAGCCAGTGTAACAAGGTGGAAGATGGTCCATCTGTGGTCATGCAAAAATGATGAATGTAAGATGATGGTAAAAAATGTGAAAAACAAAAAGAGAGCAAACTGTACAATGCGGACCAATGAGGCTGCGGTTTCATTTATGGGTAAAAACGCTTAAGGTACAACCCATTACGGGGGTTGCGCAAAGGATGGCCTTCAGAGTCGGCTAAGATGTATGCCCCCTTGCCGAGGCAGGTCTGCACGATGTAAGGGCCTTGCCACATGGATTCAAACTTCCCTTTGCCAGTTTTGTCATGGGCTTGGTCATAGGCGAGGACGAGGTCCCCTTCATGGAAAGTTCGAGGGTGAACATGTTTGTCATAACCGGCTTTGGAGCGGTTCTTGGCAGCTTTGATGTTCTGGAGAGTGGCACGACGGTCTTCATCAGCTTGTTTGAGTGTCAGCAAACGCTGCTCGAGGGGGGAGGTGTCGGGGAGAAGCTCAACGGCGATATGTAAGGTAGGAATCTGACACTCAATGGGAAGGACAGACTCTACACTGTGAACTAGATGAAATGGTGTAAAACCAGTGGCGGTTTTGGTGGAAGTACGGTAAGCCCATAAGGCAGGGAACAGCATGTGGTGCCAATTGGACTTATGCTTGTCGACCGTTCGTTGAAGGATGGTTTTTAGGATTTTGTTAACGGCCTCTACTTGACCGTTCCCTTGGGGGTAGTAAGCAGAGGAAAATTGGTGTTCAAATTTAAGGAGGGTGGATAACTCACGCCAGACAGCATCTTCGAAGTGTGACCCATGGTCTGAGACCAACTGTTTAGGGACCCCGAATCGAATGATAACATGGTTGAAAAAGAAATGGGCAGCAGTGTCAGCGGTACAATTGAAGGTAGGCATGGCTTCCGCCCATTTGGTGAAGTAATCAACAGCGACAATGATATACTTGTGGCCATTGGCAGACGGGGGTCTACATTCCATGAAGTCGATGGCCCACTTACAAAAGGTACCAACGGTGACGACTGGGTGTAACGGAGCAGGTGGTGTCCTAGCCTTGGGGGCAAAAAGTTGATAGTTATGGCAATGCTTGACCGCAGTGATGCAGTCGGTAAAGAGTGTGGGCCAGAAGTATCCGGCGCGGACAACCTTTTGGGCAGTGGCCATCCCTAAGAAATGGCCTCCGCAGGCACCGCTATGACAGTCGTTAAGGACGTGTTCAGCTTCCGCGTGTGTAAAGCAACGACGAAGAATGGTGTCAACCCCTCGCCGGTAAAGGACATCGCCTAAGAGGAGATATCGAGAGGCCTGGTGACGGATACGACGGCGTCCATTACGAGTGACTTTGGGTCTGAACTTCTGCGTGCGTAGGTATAACAAAATATCACCATACCATGGGTCATCAGACGAGATAGTGAACAGGTGATTGTCGAGTAACTCATTAGAGATTGGTTTGGCCGGGAGAAGGGAAGGAAGATCAGTAATGAGCTGAGCAAGCGCGAGGGCTTTAGTGCTCTTAGGTGTTTTGAAGGTAAGGTCATATTCCTGGAGGATAATGATCCATTTAGCAACACGACCTTGTAGTAGCCGCCGGTTTAGGAGATAGACCATGGGGTTAGAGTCAGTGACGACTGTGGTATGACTCATTAAGATGTAGTGTCGCAATTTTTGGACGGAAAAGACTACTGCTAGGGCTAGTCTCTCCTCATAGGTGTAACGTAGGGGTGGGCCAGACAAGGTCTGGCTGACGTAGTAAATGACATGCTCTTGGTGGGAGGCGTCTTCTTGAACCAAGACTCCGGACACGGCATGCTCGGATGCTGAGATGTATAGGATGAAGTCCTGGGAGAAATCCGAAGGGGAGATCAGAGGGGCTTGTGTGAGAGCCTTCTTGAGGGCTTCGAAAGCAGCTTCTACTTGCTCATCCCAGACGAAGGGTATGTGGGTACGGAGCAGGCGCAAGAAACCGTGAATGGTAGTGGCGTAATCAGGAACGAAGCGTCGAAGGAAATTGGATCTCCCCTGCAGACTTTGGAGCTGCCGGAGCGTGCGAGGAGAGGGAAGGTCTAAGATGGCTTGGACTTTCAAAGGATCAACAGTAATTCCTTTCTGGGAAACAATAAAACCCAACAATCGGCCTGCCGGAACGCAAAAGACACACTTGTGTGGGTTCAAGCGGATTTGATATTTGCGAAAACGCAGAAAAACTTGCCAAAGGTCGTTAAGGTGGTCCGATCGTTTCTGGGAACGAGCTGTAAGGTCATCTAGGTAGACTAGCAAGATATGGACCAAGTCGTGAAAGAAATAGGTCATGGCCCGCTGGAAGGTGGCACTAGCATTTTTGAGGCCGAAAGGCATGACGCGATAGGCAAAGGTGCCCCATGGGGTAGTAAAGGCAGTTTTGTACTGAGCTTCCTTACGGATCTGAATCTGGTTGTATCCGGAAAAACCATCCATGAAGGAGAGGACTTCATGCCCCGCACACGCATCGATGAGTTGGTCAATAAATGGCGTGGGGAAGTTGTCCTTAGGACAAGCACGGTTTAAATCGCGAAAGTCAGTGCATACTCGGATGGTGCCTTGTTTTTTGTTAACGGGAACGGGGTTTGAAACCCAAGTGGTATAGGCAATAGGATAAATGAACCCTGCCTTGCGCAGTTTCTCAATCTCAGCTTTGACAGCTAGGAGTTTTGAGGGATGAATAGGTCATTGTTTCTGACGAACGGGGGTTACATCAAGCCATGTGTCAATGTGGTGCTCTATAATGGCGAGGTCAAGACCGGGCATTTCGGTATAGGACCAGGCAAAGACATCACGGAATTCTCTGAAAAGGGTTTGGTAGTCTTCAATCTCTTGCTTACTGCAGAAGGCTCCTAAAGTGATGAGTTCAGGGGCACATCCTAGGGCAACGATATCAATTTGGATGACAGGTGAGATGTTGGCCATGTTACCCTCCTCGAAGGCATCAGGAGCAGGAATAGGGTCCTTGAACCAGTCGACCTTGGTGGGGAGGAAGTCTTTGGACTCAACCGTGAATTGGGTAGCTGTGCTAGAGGAAGGTTCTTCTGGAATGAAGTAGGGACGATGATGCATATCATCCCAGGGATAATCCGGGGCAGTAAGGGCCTCAAGAATCTCCTCATCAGTACGGAAAGTTTGCGTCGTCAAATTGGTTGACGAGGGGGTAGTGGTTGAAGAGATCATATAAATGGTATTAACCTCTCCTGAAGGGGAAGAGACCGGGGGGTAGATCTCCTCAATGGTGGGTGGTGCTGTCTCAAGATCCAGATTGTTCATCTCATAGAGGGCCGCTCTGTAATCCGGGAGATCGGGACAATGATGGGAGTAATGCCTGTAAACACCGCATATGGCACAAGGGTGGTTAGTGCGTAGGGATTTATCTTTAGGCTTTGGGGTGGGGTCTAATTTGACAATCGGGATGTTGGGGTCGTCGTCCAGCATCTGCATGTGCTCCTGTAATGCAGGTAACTGTGGACATTGGTGAGTGGCGTGGCCTAACTCGTCACACAACGAGCATTTGGGCGGAGCGTGAAACACTGGAGGGTTTTTTACTGTCTTGGGAGGTGGTACAGCAGTGTAAGGTTGTGGCCCTCTGCCCACAGTGGGTTTGGGAGTAGGAGGGGGAGTCGTGGAGGACGACGGGGGTAGCGACACCAGGAGGTGGTTGAGTGGTAGTAGCCATGGGTTGCACTGGTTGGAGGACAACATCAGGTGTCGGCGGGTGAACAGGAGGCGAAAGATACCATACGGGTAATCCCAAAGTTAACCCAGGGAGGCTAAGGGTAGCCATGACCGGGGTGCTTACTACTCCCGATGGAGGGACTAGGAAGGGGATCGTATGGATAGGTGTAACACCAATGTGGCTAGGTACCAATGGTGGTTTAGGCAACAAGGGTGGTTGACTATTACGTGGTTGGTTATCGTAGGATAAGGTACATAAGTCAGACACTTCGGGCATAGATGACGGGAGAGGAATGGATTGAAAGGTGGAGGTCATCAGCACGTCTGAGTATACTCCAGGCCCAGTAGAGGAAACAAACGAAGTGGCGGCACGAGAAACAGGTTGTTCAACCATGGGGAGAACATTTTCAGGTGCCGCGGGAGCACTGGGATCATAGTAGGTGAGCTGGTCAACCTTAGCCACGCGTCCCTCATGGGGGAACATCATGGTGCAAAAAATGGAAGAGGCAACCGCCCACATGGCATACATGTAACTGCGGCCAAGTAAAAGGTTATAATCTAATTGGGCATTGATTACCTCGATGTCGATGAGGATGGTTTTGCCACCTAGTTGGACGGGGACATTGGGTAGGAGGCCTTGGGGCTGGGCCGACCGACCGTCGTAGGCGCGTAATGCAGTGGTGGACTGCTGGAGAGTAGGGGATCCCAACTTCTGCCATACGAATGTAGACATAACGCATGTGGAGGCACCTTCATCGATGATGCATCGATGGATGACAAGATTCCGAACGGAAACAGAAACTTGGAATGCTAAGGAGGAAGGCAGGCGTGGTTCGGATTGGTCCAAATCAAATGCCATTAAATTCGAATCATGTGGGTCAATCGCCCCAATGGCGGATAATAGAGTCTTGCAATGAGAAGGGCAGTTTTTCAAGACTTCTAATGCAGACATGGCTGCGGGAGATTGGGCTAGGTCATCGGTGATGTTGTAGTTTGATGCAGCCCGCGCTTGGGGTTATTGTTGATACGGCGAAGCGGGAAACGAGGTGCTTTGGGAGCGCCCTCTAGTGGAGGCGGGGGTATGCGTAACGCTTGATCAGTGGGATGAGCATTAGGGGTTTTCTCAGCAGGAGGGGCTTCAGTGGTGGATCCATACTGGTTTCGACGAGTCTGGAGGTTGACGTCAGTGGATGACATCATCAACAAGTGGTGGGTTCCTGAGTCAAACATGGGTTGATCAGGAGCAGCGTACGTGATCTGCTGTTGAGGTTGCACATTGGCTTGAGGGGGAGCCAATGGCTGAGCGTTCACTACGCCTTGGGTTGGTAAGGGGTTTTGCAGAACCAAAGGAGGCTGCTGAGGCTGAGGGGGGTTAGGTGGCGCCTGAGGAGCTGCATGGCCTTGGCGATGGGCATCATCAACCCAAAGTTGTCGAGCTCGCTCCAAGTGTGGGCAAGCATGTGTGTAGTGGCCATAGACCCCGCAAATAGAACAAGGATGGTTTGTTCGCAGATTGGGGTTCTTAGCCTGCTTGGGCGGGCGATCATGGTTTTGGTTAGCAGGGGCCGCATTATTGTTGTCGAGGGGATTCGCCGGTTGACCAGCTTGGTCTGCATGTTGGTTATTCCCACGATTATGGCCCTTGCCGCGGTTTTGTTGGCCCTGGTTGCGTTGGTTGTTCTGGTTTTGCTGCGGGTTTTGTTGGGCGTAAACTTGCCCTTGGGCAGCAAGTGGATTCTGAGGTTGCGCAGGTGCGGGAGCAGGCTGCGGGGGATGGTATGTAGGTGGAGTCTGCGCAGGTGCTGCAACTTGAGGGGGTTGCTGATATGGCTGCGGAGCGGGTTGTGGGTTTGCCGCAGGGGCTGCCTGTGGCAGATAATAAGCGGGTTGTGCTTGTGAAGGCGTAGGGACTAGTGTAGCCTGCTGGTGATAGTAAGGCTGAGGTGCGACCGGGGGGGCATAAGCGGAAGTCGCATGACCGAAGCATTGAGGAGGACATGAGGGTCCATGGTGGTGGTGATGTGTCATGGGAGCATACGAGTTGGTTGCTCCAGACTGTGAGGTATCCCGCGAAAGATCGGGGCCAGGGGTAGGACGTGCTATGGAAAATGGTTGGGGATGCGAAGAAACATGGCCAATGATGCCGTCGACAGCGTGGGATTCCCCCAACGCATCGTGCTGGGTGGACTCGCCACGAGGGGCGTCAGGTATAATGGTATAAAGGTAACCCGACTAGGCATAAATGAGGTCGAACTGTTGGGCCTTAAGGATGGCCTCTTCTTCAGACTGGGGTCTTTCTGATGCCACATCCTTAGCAATGACAGGGAGAAGGGACTTGAGGAACCAATCTAGGAAGATACGGTCGTCTAGTTTGATCTTGCATAAGCTACGGTGTCGACGCCACTCATGGATGTGGTCCGTGATGTGGGTAGCCGTGTTTTGTCTATGGGATAGGAGGATCTCAACGCCCGCGTCATAGCAAACAAGCAACTGGAAGAACTGCAGGAAGGTTGAGGCAAGGGAAGCAAAGGTGGCATGGGTCCCATGAGGTTGCTCGATATACCACTTGGCTGCAGAGCCAGTGAAGGTGCGCTGTAAGAGACGGAGGCGAACAGAGTCATCCACTATGGAATTAGAGGAACACCATAAGTGGAAAGACATGATATGGTTTTGTGGGTCCTCACCGGCCTTGCCCTCGAACTTAGGGATGTCAGAGGGGAGCTTGGTAGGTATATGAGGCCACGCAGGGTCGTGTCGGATAGGGTCGTTGGTCAATCTGGCCAGGTCAGGTAGGTTGAGGCTAGACATGAATGGCAAACTGGAAGAAGGATGTGATACAGTAGTGGGTTGGACCAAGTTGGGGCCAATGCCCCCAAGTGGAGGGACAGGATTTGGGATGGTGCCCCCAAGTGGGGGAACTAAGGTGGTGGAGGATGGTTCGGCACCACCATGGGTAGTGTGTGCCACTGATGTAGTGGGGATAGGGATTCTCGCTGCGGGAATAGGTGCCGTGAGGGGAACGGTAGATGGGGGCCCCATGGAGGGAATACCCAAAACAGGTGTAGTAACTGGTGTAGTGGGAGATGTACCACCAATGGTCCCTATAACAAAAGGAGTGGAAGTCGTGCCAGCCATGGGGCTAGTAGGGGTAGTGTAAATAGGGTTCTCAGACTCTTCGTCAGAATCGGAGGTAAAGTAAGGGGCGTCAATATCTGGTGACGGAGTCCTATGTCGCTGACGAGTGGAGTCAAGTGACAAGGCTCTAGATCTGTGATGAGTGGTATCAACAGATGATGATCGGAATATATGACGGGTGGTGTCAAGTGAACCGTGCTGTGGGGGCTCGCCCCTGAGGCGCTGAGAATGTCTCGGGGACTCAATGGTGACAGATGGTGTCAAATCTCTGTGGCTTGAGGTGAGTAGAAAAACAGCTCAAAAAAGCCTAATGCAATCGAGTGTGTAGAAGGAGAGCTAAAAAACAAGGCACTCAGGCCAACAACCAACTCAAAACACCCACTGCAACAGCTGTGCTACAATAGGTGGAGTATCAACAAAGATGGTCAGAATACCAACAAGCAACAGGTTTCCTAAAAATAAAAAATGGTGGACTCACTAGACCAAAGGGAGGTAAAGGAGCATGCAAACACCTAACTAAAAGTATTCTGACTCAACTAGACATATCCTCTGCAAGGTGATGAAATCCAAGTCAGACAATATGAATAGGAAAGCCAAGTGGCTATGATATCCCCCTACCGGGAGGGACACCAGGTAGTCAATCCTAGAAGAATGGCAACTAAGATACCCCGTTCATGACACGTCTAGAAAGGTGAATCTGTCGTTTAGTCCGTTTACCGCAATACCCCTATACAGGGATATCCCGCGAACCGCGAAAGGTAGCCCTTCGGTTACTGAATGGAGTGTGGTATTCCACTCAGGCCTCCGGAACCAGTCCCCCGACTTCAACCCTCCTAAGGGAGAGGCCCTCTGATAAACTGGTCGTGACCGTGCAAAAAAGTACTAGGGGATTTTGGTTCCCTATTTGGACAACAACTATGTCTCAAGGGTAAGTAACCGAGGGGTGTTATTGGAAGCCTATCCCCCCGATCCTACCTAACTACAAAGATTCTTTTGTGTTCCCCAAGTGGGGTTAGAATATTGGTTGAGTTAGGTACTTTTTAAGGTTCACTTGAATTATGTGACAGAGTGTGTGCTCGTGAGGTGATGAACCCAAAATAGAAGTGCCACAAGGGGGGGGCAACTTCTTAACTATCAATAATGCTAGAATTGAAACTTTAACTTGCAAAATTTTCTGAATTAAAAATACTGAAATTTTAAAAAGATTTTGTAAAGGGAACAGAAATTATGTTGCAGAAAGGCTGTAAGGAAGTGGGGCTGCAGGTAGGACAGAGGGCTGTTCAGATGCAGAAAATACTGCAGCAAAAGGGGCTGGGCTCAAAACAGGAAAAAATGCAGAAATGAGACCACGGGTCTGTGGCAAATCAGAACAGGCGGACCGCGGGTTTAAGGGAAACAGACGCGGTCAGGTAGCGGCAAACAGGGAAAAAGACGCAGTCGGGTTGCGGCAAAAAGGCTAACAGACGCAGTCGGGACGCGGGAAAGAGGCTGAAAGCCGCAGTCAGGACGCGGGAAAATGGCCGACAGGCGCAGTCAGATCGCAGCAAACAGGCTGATTAGCCGCGGTCGGATCGCAGGTAACAGACTTGAATCCGCCGGTAGGGCGTCGAAAACCGTCTAAGAGCCGCGGTCGGGTCACAGGTAAAGGCCTGAAAGACGCGGTCGGGACGCGACTGCAGAGGGAAAAGATGCGGTGTACGGTGACCGAAAGGGACAGCCGAAAGGAAAAAAAAATTTAAACGGAAACCAGAAATTCAAAATCTAGGGGAGTCGCCAAAACTGTAGCTAGGGTTTCACCCCTAGCTTGTGCAAATGAGCACCTACTAAGGAGAAGGGACTCCTTAGTAGCAGTTCAGTAAATGGAAATAATTTAAGCTAAAACAGAAATAGAAACTACTCTAAAACATGTGCATGAAACATAAACAACAAATTTAAATAATGGTTTTGTATTGATATTACCTCCAATGTGGAGGTTGATGAAGCCCTTGCAATGTCCAAGAGGGTTGCTCCAAGCTCCAATGTGCTCCTTCTCTTTCTCCAATGGTGGAAATGGGCCAAAAGGGGCTCTCAAGGTGAAAGTGGCTCAATGGTGAGCTAGGGTTTCAAGAGAGATTTTGGCAGAGTAAGGGTGCTTATGATTGTGGATATGAAATAAGGGATCTCCATCACCTATTTATAGTTTTTTGGTGGTGGAGTGCTGACCCATGGTTTTGGGAACCATATGGTTTTGGGCAGCTGTATAGGGGTTTTTTCCTCCTTTTCCTGATTATTTTATATTTTTTATTCCCTTTTTAGGGGATTTTTGCTATTTTTAGAGGAATTTTGGATATTTTTGGAGGAAAAGGGGGTTTTTTTAGCCTTTTTGGGGCTATTTTGATGGTTTTGTGGCCTTTTGGAGGCTTTTTAATGGGATTTTTTGGGTTTTTAAGGGAAATATGGTAGGAAAATGGACAAATGAGCCATATAATGTGGTAGATGAGGTAGTGAACACTTTTTGGGTGTTAACATTCACCAATCAGTGGAGTAAATTGAGAAACAAGTACAGCTCCTGAGGTCCAACTATAGTCCCGAATCATAATGTATGGAGTGGAATGAATGCTCTGTTCAAAGGCGACACAACAGCTGCCAACTAGAAGTAGTAACCATAATCTCCACCATATTTTTGGAATATTTGATTTTTTTTGGTCTTTTTCATAGTTGGAAAAGTTTGAAAAAGAATAAAATTACTTATAGTACAACAAGTGAGGGAATGAGTATCAAATAGCGAGCAAACTAGTCCCAAGCAGTGGAACATACCTATGATCAATTCAAGGAAGTGCATGTGGGATGTGGACACTCGGGGGGTGTGTTCCCTCAGGTTCAAAAGGTTATCAAGTTGTGAAGGATAAATGGAAGCTCTGCAAGGCTCGACAGGGAAAAGTGCTCACACCAAGCTAATCAACTGAGTGAGCGGGAGCTGGCACAAGGCTCAAGCAGAAAGCAGGATCATGCAATGTAATCACAAGATGATATAACTGAGTGGAGTCCTTATGGGAGATGGCCAACATAAGACAAAGTAGAGTATGAGTCTTTATCGCAACGTCATGGCGTAACTAGAAAGGACTCCCAATCCTAAGGACAAACAACGGCATGGGCACCCGAATGCAAAAAAGGGGTTCTAACTAGGGTACCCATGTTCATAAAGGCCCTACCGCCAAATAACGACACTTCAGTAACATTGTGAAGGTTCCGTGTCAGTTAAGAAGCGGGGTCGCACCTAGGGTTTATGAAAGTGGTCAAAAGGTCAAATGCATAATGCATGTGAAAATGGCATCTAACCTATATGCCAAGTGTGAAACGTACCTGTCGTAGGTGTGAAATACTTGGAAACAACTTCCGCCAAAGAGATCTAGTCAAAAAAGCTACTCCAAGACGTTATATTAGTCCAAAATAGTGTATAATGGTAAAAAATACAGATAAGTGGGTCTTGCAAATTATAAATAGTAAAAAAAATTTACAATTTACAATTCATTTTTACTATTCACCCATTTGGAGTTTTGTGGTTAGTTTTCACCTCAAAGTTCAGTTGTTGATTCCGGGAGCTACAGGCATCCGATCATTGAACCGTCAGGAGCAGGTTGGTAATCTCATCCCCATCTTCCATTTCAATGTTTTTATTTCAGTTTTCATTGGTTAAAATTTTTGTCTGGCCATGCCCTACATGGTTACGGCACTACCCGCGGGCTATAACTATGCGGGTCGCGGGTAGGGCTAGGTACGCGCAGTCAACGCACATGTTGACTATGGGTACCCACCTCTGTGAGCACAACTTCCCGAGGGTATGGCCGTGAAGCTAGTTTTTTAAGAAAAACTGACTAAATCTTTTGGTTTTTCTCTTTCCAGGATGGTTCTAGAGTGGAGAGAGAGAGACAACATGACCTAGTGCATGAGGCCATTCGTAACGATCTGCTTGCACAGCAAGCGCTACAAGCATGTAGTTTATACAAATTTTGGAGCATAGGGGGTTTGAGGGCTAAAAACCTATTGCTCCACCGTTTGATAGACTATTGGGATGTTGATGCACAGAACTTCAACCTTGACGGGCAAATACTTACTGTGGAAGTGGAAGATATCTACTTCATTACAGGTTTGTCCCGCCGAGGTGAGGTGGCAAGCCTTCGGTCTCGAACTGTGGGTGGTGGGATCACGATCCCCAACTACATAGAGAGGTATTGTGTTCCAAATACTCAGGCAATGGGGAGTCAGGTGCCCATTTGAGCCATAGTCAACCTGAGCATGAAGATTGTCGTGGCAACTTTAGTGCGGATTACTGGTTCGAAAGCTCTTCACCAGGCATCCATGCCAGTTATGTTCTATGCATCACAATGTATGCAGCCTATGATATTTGACTGGTGTACTACGCTACTGGGGTCCATGAAGACCCAGCTGACAGAGTGCAAGCAGGTGATGTGAAAAAATTCAGATATGGCAGTATTTTGTGCAGCTTCTTCTTCGAGCGGGTTCGGGGTCTCAATCTGAGGGTTGAGGTCCCTCCTCATAGTCTCCGCGACCCAGCCATGACCCGGTGGGCTGAGGTCTTGATGCGACAGGGTGGTGGCCATCAGGCATCACCATATACAAAGGAGTTCTTTCACTGGTGGGATCGACAGGTCATAGCGATAGATGACTACCCCTATGCAGGGATAGACTTCCGGCAGGATCGAGACATGCCGCTCCCACTAGATGCAGCGTTCGAAAACATCGGTGAGTACTCTTTTTGGGTTTTTTGTGTATTAAATTTTTATGGATTTTTTATTATAGATGTAAATGCAAAAATATTTTTTGGGGGTAGTATCATGTATTAATGTTTGACTGTTTGCTTGCAGACAAGGGCCCAGTGAGACCCGATGGCTTCCTGAGACATTGTCACTAGGGCGGGGGTGATGAGATGGTGGGTGCTGCAGTAGAGTGGACACTACAGACTCTACGGTCCAACATATCACGGATGACTGCCAGGGTACCATAGGTAGAGGTGGCGCAGCTACCAGAGGATATGCAGTTCCAGGTAGTAGGGGTGTCGAGCAATTGGGTGCGACTACTGCAGTCATTAGTGGCAGGTTCTCTCGCCATATGCTCTTGTTCAAAGGAAGTCCTGAAACTAGAGTCGACCACTCCTCAAATCTCTTGACTATTACATGTCGGTCATCCTTATTGAGTCAGTCCTTTTCACTTGAGATCTTCCAAATCTTTCAGCATAGCTGGTACCTCGTGCTGGATGATGGGGGATGCCTTAATGGCCTCCTTCCAGCGAGTCTTGTTTTGTTGACCTCAACTCATTTATTCCGTAATTTGAGGCTTAGAGTTCGGTTGAGTACCTTAAGGCTTTCAGTCATTAGTGGCAGGTTCTCTCGCCATCGACAATTTTGGGAATACATCAATGTCCCCTGATCGATGGATTCATCCTAATGTTCGACCTCAACTCATCTATTCACACTCCAATGATTGTGATATGTGCCTTGATTCCCATTTTCATTATTGGTGGGTTATCTCGCGTCTATTAACAGTATACATCATTGACCTGTAATCAGACAATGTCACATCAGGTTCGACCTCAACTCCTTTATTCACTTGATGGGACTTGCACCGTCGAAGACTTGTGTAGAAGACCCCCGGTGAGAGTGGCATTCAGTATGCTACTTATGACTATGACTTTACATCTGAGATATCACCTCTTAGATATCAACGGTTTGTACCTCCAGTTTGCACCAGTTGTTTCCTTTTCAGCAGGAGACCATATCTTACTGTAGAGGGATCATGGCTATGATCACTTATGACATGTATTCATTATGTACTGCCTATTCATGGCCATTGTATCAGATTGTTGTACTACGGACATGTATTCAGGGCTACTATTGTATTATGATGAGTGAGCTGCTCCTTCCACTTGTGTCTCCATCACTCCACCTTTGAGATCTTTTTATAATGCATTTCGGCCATCGTAGCATCAGTCTCTAACCTCACACATTAGGGGGCATCTGTTACAACGTAATTTTCCACCTTGTGAGCATCAGCACTCTTTGGCCTATAGGATCCATTTCACTGACTTAGATCCACTTTATATCCTTCAGACACTATTTTTCCCTATTTTTTCCCTTGTACGCTAGCTGCATCATTATAGTGGAAGTACCCGCGAGTTGCATCACTATAGCCCGCGGGTAGCATATAAAATGGTAAAAATCACTAGTTTATTACTTTTTACTCCCAAAAAGTGGTCATAGGATGACCTTTGGCCCTCCATTTTCCCCGAAACGTCTCGATGTGTCCTTTCACCTACCTTTGGGAGGACTATATATTGAGCACATCTAGCTTATGGACGGGAGGAGAAAGAAGAGCAAGAGAACTCTAGTGGATTTTTTCCCTATCTTGAGTCTACACTCATTGATCCTTGTAGTTGTGAACCCTTATGTTCACCTTCCAAACACCTATCATAGTTTGAGTTTTCCATTCCATGGAGGATTGAAGTAGTGGAGGTGCAAGTGGATTGACCCAGATCTTGGTTCAGATTGGTTTCCACAAGAGGTCGTATCACATTGTACTTCTTCTTGTTTATTAATAGAAAGACTCATATTCTCGTCCATTAATATTGTGAATGTTGTTTATACTACATTGGGTTGCATTTACTTATAATATCATGGACTATTTCTATTGATGATGTTAATGTCGTTTATATATTATATATGCTTGTTATGCATTGGTTGTCAAGACTAATTTGCAAGTTCAAGTGCGCGGATTGAAAGCTCCAACGCGGATCTACATCAAACGTTTGGATCGAGGTTGGTTACATTCTTCATGATCTTAGCATTGTCATTTATATAGCATAGTACTAAGAATTGAGTTAATTTCTAGTAGTCAGCTGTCTGTTGTGGTCTACCCCAAGCCATAGTGAGTTTTCTCCAATACCAAAATGGCGACTCTGCTGGGGAAAACATCCATTTTGGAGGATTTTTGAACATTAGTCCTTAATTAGAGTTGTTGTTTGTCGAAACTCTATGTCATTGATTGGCCATTGAGATACACTATAGAAAAGTGGTTTTTTCTGAGACATTGGACTCTTTATTTTCCCATTTTCCTTTCCTTACCCGCGGGTGAGCTTAGATCTGCCCGCGTACACCCGCCCCTATTTACTCTACTGCTCGCGGGTACCCGTAGGTTTTCCTTTGACAGTAGCGTACAACTCCGGATTTGGTTGATTTATGACTTTTGGTTGTTGTTAGGTTGGCTTTGGATGATCCTGATTCTTTGTTGGCCTGTTTCTTGACTGTTCCATGCCTTGGTTGTGACCAGAACTCTTCTTTTCTTTTGGTTGAGCCTTGTTGGTTTTTTCACCCATATTTGGATTTAGCCTTGTTGGTTTTTTCCTATTGAGCTCATTCCTTTGGTCGAGTCTTACTATTTGGTATCTGTTGGGTTGTCTTAGTGATCTCGTTGGCATATCAGTGACTAGATAGTAGGATTTTGCTTGCATTTTTCATTTCCTTATATTGAAAGATACAAAAAATACATATAGTTTTGCATTTTCCTTTTGTTTATAAGAGAAAATACAAAAAAAAAAATGCTTTTATGTACTGCATCTTGCATTGAGTGCTTGTTACCTTCATTTAGGTTCTACTTGTGCATCGAAAATATAAAAGGATTTCATTTTTATTTCGAAGCCGTTGGATTGATTTTGCATGTTAGTGACATGGTTTTATTGGATATATGAATCTAGGATTTGACGATTTTGCATACTATTGAGTCATATACATCACTAGTTTCACGACCATATCCATTGAGTAACCACAGCCATTAAAATTAACACTTAATTGTTGGCTTGGTTTTGCAACCAAGCTTAGTGCAATGGGCACCTGCTAACTAGTAGCAGCAGTTTCAATAGAAATAAATAACAAACTACTTTAAACTATATTAATCATAGATCTATGTGAAATAAATAAGCAAACAATGGAAATATTATGAAAAGCAAAAACAATGGACAATATGTAAAAAATGATTTTGTATTAAGAATAGGGGCAAGCAAGTGCTTGCAATGGTGATACCTCCAAATGGTGAAGATTGTTGAGCAACTTCCAAGGTGAGTAGCTCCAAGCTCCAAAGGTCCCTTCTCCAAGATGGCTACAATGGTCAAAAGCTCATGGGAGATTTTGACAGCATGAGGATAGGATGATGGATGGATGGAAAGTGAGGATCCCCTACCACCTTTTTATAGTTTTTGGTGGTGGAGAATACCATTATGGTTTTGAGGAAACCAATGGTATTGACCAACATGGTTTAGGTACCTTTTCCCTCCTTTTTCCTTTTTTGAATATTTTTATTCCCTTTTTAATATTTTTGGGAATTCTGGACCCTTTTTGAGGGTTAATTATGCTTTTTGAGGAAAAATATTCATTTTGAGTGAAAAAAGGGGTATACTAAGGTCTTTTGGTGACCTTTTGATGGCTTTAGAGGCTCAAATGGTGAAAAAGTGGACAAATGGGTCATATGAATAAGGAAATGAGCTAGTGAGCACTTTTTGGGTGTTAACAGATTGGCCCCGGATGTGTGAGGGCAGGAGCTCATCGTATGGCCGATAGACATCATAGTTCTTTTGTCTTTTTTCTGGGGTTTGGGGAGGATAAGAGACCGATTGGAGACTGGATCCACGGCCCTTGGAAGCTGCAAAAATAAACAATATTACATGGCCTCAATATGAATGAGGAATAATCTCTGATAATGGACGAGGCAGGCATACCCATGCTCGTATCAAGACATATACATAACAATTAGTCCCGCGAAGGGGGGACCTGAAAAATACATAAAAAATCTGCTGGTACGTCATAATGGTCCAGAGGGGACATTATTTTGGGATGTACTCATGATCATAACATGACTGATCTCAATAACTGATACACTGGAATAACTGTTGAACTGTTGAAACTGAAGGTGTCCAACATCTGTATGGACTCAATGACTGTGAGTCATCTCCGAGAAGTACATGTAACTGTATACTCGAGGGAGTATAAAACTGGGGTACATCTGAATACTGTCGCCATGCGCAACCCGGATATCTATAGAAAAAATGTAACTGGTTGTTTCCATAAGTAGACTCTCAAATGTGGAAGAGTTAGGTGGTATCCGGGGTCTTCGACTAATAACTGAAAGGACCAATACCCTGTGCAAGTCTCAACGATGCGATCAAGGTGTTGAAGTCGAGCATGTGAGAAACAACCATTTGGAGAGGCACTGAGGACTCCTCTCGAAATGATTCGTAGGCACTCATCGTAAATGGTGATGAGTCCAAGACACAGGGACCTCTAGGTCTATCCTCTGGAATAAATTTGGTTGTCGTCGACAGAGGGAGACCAACAACTAACAAGGTAATGATGTTTCCTTGATAGGAGCACAAGGTGTAGAACTGAAGTGTGGTAGTACTGATGGTAGGACTAACATTCTTGTGGGGGTGGGAAGTAACTGGGGTCATAGAGTGGGTAGACTCAAATGTCATTTGTTCAGAGCATGATGACATGGTTGACCTGGCAGCGTAGGGAACTGAATTTTAGGTGTGGGGATCATAGCTTTGAAGGACTGAAGGGTATGTATTAACTCTGGGGGGTCAAGCTGATGGGTGCTGTCAAGGGATTCTTAGGGTGACATACTGCAGAATACTCTGAACAAAGGCGACCAAAATGGGGAAGCTTCCATATGAGTAGACGGGATCTGTTGTGGCGCCAAGAAGCACCATTGGGTCCTTCTTCGTAGTTTTAATGAGCTCTAAGAAGGGATAAAAGTATGCTCTGAAATGGTACTGTCCTGTTAATTTTGTGAGCCTAGGACTGTTCGTGCTCATGGGTGCTTTCATTTTTAAGGAGTTTGAAAGCGATAAGAAGACTCTGCAGTGGTTGTGAGTACCGTCATGTGGGTTTTTACGAGCCCGGTATGGTGATTGCTCGTGGTCGCTTTCATGTTTAGAGAGTCTGAAAGCAGTAAGGGAACTCCATTGTTGTTATTTTTCGTAAGTTAGTCTCCAAGGCCCGAAAAAGCATAAAATGATGCAAATGGAGAACTCTTCTAGCCGATGTGACTAGAGTATTTCTTTTTCGTAATTAGTCTACAAGGTCCGGAAAAGGGGTAAAATTATACCAGGTAGACGCCCTTTCAAATACGTTTAGCGAGCATGAAAGGAAGCAAGGTTGCTCGGCGATCTTTTCATTGTTTTAGGAGTCAGAAAAGAACTTAACAGAAACTCCCTAAGTGCCTTTTTCGTAAAAGGGATTGCTCAGCCCGAAAAAGGGGTAAAATTATACCAAACAAAAAGGGATTGATGAGAGCAAGAAAAGGTCTCAAGCATCATCATGAGTGGGAATATTGAATCCGGTGACATAAAGATTGTCAAAAAGGGGCAACGACTGATGTGGCACGCAAACCGAGGCGATGAGGGGACATGGGAAAAATGCCCAAAAAATCTGGGCGTGAGAGAGAGAAATGATCTCAAGCGTTATCATGAGCACGAAAAACTGAATCCGACGATATAAGACTTGTCAAAAAATGGAGAACGATCGATGTGGCACGCAAATCGAGGTGACGAGGGTGTCCAAAAAATGGTCAAAAAATGGACCTGATGAAAACAGAAAAAGGAAAGAATTTTCATGAAGTTCTCGCTGTGCTGATTCCAATGGTACCAACGGTTTGAGGAACGGACGCCGTATGAGACCGGAATGGTTGTTTGAAAAATGGTGGAATTTCTATAAATAGGGCGTGAGGCCCATTTGACCTGTCATTTTTACGTGTGAGTTTGGCAGAGCAGTCAGAGCTCTTTCTTGATTTCTGGGAGATTTGACCGTTGGTTTTTTATTCCGCGAGTTTCAGGTAACCCTATTTGCCTTAGCTTTTTCGATTATGTCTTTTTTGGTTAGAGGCGGGCCCCCGAAGGCTACAAAATTCCATGTTGGCCTTTTAACGTGGAATATCGCGGGTTTCGGCTCTTTTGCCGCGATGGACATCGTGGGTTTGAGGCTGACAGTCGCGATGTTCATCGCGACTGTCAGGTTGAAGGTCACGATTTTCATCGCGACTGTCTGGCCAATACCCGCGATGTTCATCGCGACTGTCTGGCCAATACCCGCGATGATCATCGCGGGTTTTCATATGGAAGTCGCGATGATCATCGCGGCTTTTGATGGAAAAGCCACGATGGTGTTTTTTGAAAATTTTTCCCTGGTGCTAAAAATTTCTTTGTTTTTTTGCAGGATGTTGAGGAGGCCATTGGTGTCATGGCGAGAGCGAGAGATGGAGGAATATTTGATGGTTCGGATTCATACTAATCAGGGAGTCCGGCAGGCTCTGGCGGTGAGTGGACTGCTAAAGTTTGCTCAAATTCCACCAATGCGTTCAGTAAGACCGCTACTGAAAAAATTGGTGAGTTGGTGGGTTCCTGCAGAGGGTGCCTTTATTGTTGGGGGTGAGAGGTTGGAGATCACCCTTATAGATGTGTATTTCCTTACCGGATTACCTTTCTTAGGGGAGGTTGGGGATCTTCTGCCGAGGATTCCGGAAGGTGTGGACATGGAGGATCTCCTGGAGACCTTCTGTGTTGCTGGCGCAATTGTGTAGAACAGCGCTCTGAGTCTGAGATCATTGCGGGAGTGGGACATGTGGGCTGTCAGAGCTTGTGTTTTGCGGGTGCTGGGTGCCACGGCGTCGCATCGTTTGTCGGGGGGACAAACGATGATGGTGGATTCTGTGCTGAGGGGGACCTACTATGCATGGGGTCAGATGTTTTTGGCTGGTGTCCGGAGAGATCTGGACAAGGTCAGTCGGGAGGAGGGAGAGTTCTGCTATGCCTCCTTTTTGAGTTGTTTTTTCTTTAAGCGGGTACCGACTTTGCGACCACGGGTGCCGATTCGGGATGGTTTGGTGAGTGAGCCGCGCATGGTGCGGTGGGGGCAAATGATGCCTCACGGTGGTGGTGGTATCCGCGGGTTCTTTTCGCAGGAGATGTACGAGCAGTGGGAGAATATCCCCCTGTTGATTGAGGACTATCCATATGCTGGTATGGATTATCGAGGAGATCCAGAGATGCCTCGAGCCCAGGGACAGGCCTGGGGTTTAGATGGTATGTTTTGTGTTTTGTTCTCTACTATATCATGTGTATTTAGATTTATCTGTTATGATTATAGTTAGATATGTATATGATGGTTTACTTGCGTGATTGTGCAGATGTTGGTCCTGTACCACCGACCGACTATGTGGCTCGTAGGGGACGGGCGGTGGTGGTTGCTCCACCTCCTGCAGCGGCACTGCCTCCGCATGGTCGAGGATTTGGGGCTCGCGGTCGAGGATCTAGTCCTCGAGACGATGCTTTGGAGGGTGTCAGAGAGACACTGGATATGATTCTGGCGGGATTCCCAGAGGATGGGTGGAGAGATTTAGATTGGGACATCGTCGAGCGATGTTTCGACGCGCCTTGTGAGTGGCGCTCGATCCTACTGAGAGCTGCGTTGTTGGCAGCTGAGTGGAGGGAGGAGGTTCGACAGGATCAGGCAGGGCCGGTGGAGGGGAGGATTCGCTTACGAGATGCTCCAGTGGGGCCGGAGGAGAGGAGAGTTCGGGCTCAACATGATTCGGCGGGGCCAGCGGAGGAGGCGCCAGAGGAGTCGAGGGACTGTGATGATTAGATGATATTGTATCTGCCCCCAAATGCTGATGAGCATGTGGGGAAGCACTTTTTTGTACGACTGATGTATTTTTGTATATTGGGTGTTGAGGGCACCTATGACATGTTTTCACTATATTATGATGATATATATATATGATGTTGGTATATAGTCGTGTATGCACATGGATGCATTCATTGTCTTTTTGTTCGCCCCGTGGAGGCATGTTTGATTTTCTGTATGCCCGTGGAGGCACATGTTATGCACATGGATGCTTTTTTGTCATATTTATATATATGCATGTGGAGGCACATGTTATGCACGTGGATGCATTTTTGTTTATGAAATGATTTGATTGGTGTGCCAGTCAAGAATGTTGTTGGCCATATGGTCTGCTACACTATTGAGATTTCTTGGGACATGTGTAAATGAAATGGATTCAAATTGTCGAACCATTTGTTTAGTGCGCAAAAATTTTCTGAAAAGACAGGGATCGCGTACCTGGTAATAATTGTTGAACTGGGAAACAAGGATTTATGAGTCCAAGAAAATGTTAAGGTGACGTATGCTCATTTGGAGAGCTACGGCCAAGAGACCAGTCACGGCATCGTATTCAGCTTGGTTGTTGGTGGCAGCACCTAAACACACTCCGTCGATGTGGATCAACTCATGTGAAGGGGAGTATATTACCCAAGCTGCTGAGGCCAAATTGGGGGACCAACGGCTTGCACCATCAGCGAAACCGACGTGGCAAAGTGGAAAAGGATCCATCTGTGGTCATGCAGAGAAAACAAATATTTTAGGTTTTTTGAATTTTTTGTGAAAGACAAAATAATACTGTACAATAATGGATGGTGGTGTCCATCATATTTACTATGGGTAAAATCACTTGAGGTACAACCCGTTGCGTGGGTTGCGTAGGGGGTTTCCTTCTGAATCGGTTAGAATGTATGCCCCCTGTCCGAGGCAAGTGTGTATAACATATGGGCCTTGCCACATGGACACAAAATTTCCTTTCCTGGTTTTGTCATGAGCCTGATCGTAGGCGAGGACAAAGTCCCCTTCAGTAAAAGTTCTTGGGTGGACATGTTCGTCGATGTGATGTTCCATAATTTTAGGATCGAGGCCAGGCATCTCAGTGTAGGGCCATGTGAAGACATCACAAAACTCTTGGGAGAGTTCCTTATATGCCTGAGTTTCTGCTTGAGTGCATGATGCACCTAACGAGATGAGCTCAGGTTTTCCAGGTGTGTTGGAAATGTCGATTTGTAAGGGTTGAACATGTGTGTCACAGGGATGAATGGAAAGGGCCGACCAGACAAAGGGGTATCTAGTGGAGATCGTGTCAATGGTGTTAATTTCTTCCGAGGAGGAATATGGTGGGGGATGAATGGGTCACTGTTTCTGACGAACAGGTGGTACATCAGGCCATGTGTCGATGTGGTGCTCTATAATGGCGGGGTCAAGACCAGGAATTTCGGTATAGGACAAGGCAAAGACATCACGGAATTCTTGGAAAAGTTTTTTGTATTCTCCAATCTCATGCTCACTGCAGGAGGCTCCTAAGGTAATGATTTCAAGGGCACCAGGTGGGTCAGAGATATAGATGTAGATGACGGGTGAAATATTGGCCATGTTACCTTCCTCAAAGGCATCAAGAGCAGGAATAGGATCCTTAAACCAGTCGACTTTAGTAGGAAGGAAATCTTTGGACTTGACCGCAAATTGGGTGGCTGTGGTGGAGGAGGACTGTTCTGGGAGGAAGTAGGAACAATGGTGCACGTCTTCCCAGGGGTAATCAGGGGCAGTAAGAGCCTCTAGAATCTCCTCATCATTGCGGAAACTTTGAGTGGTCAAATTGTCTGATGAGGGAGTGGTAGTCGAAGAGATCATATAAATGGTGTTAATCTCTCCAGATGGGGGTGATACGGGAGGGTAGATCTCCCCCATTGAGGTGGGTGTCGTCTCAAGGTCAAAATTATTCATCTCATAAAGAGCTGCTCTGTAGTCTGGGAGATCAGGACAGTGATGTGAGTAGTGGCCGTAAATACCGCATATGGCACAAGGGTGGTTGGTACACAGTGACTTATCACGAGGATTAGGGTTTGGATCTAGTTCGACAACTGAAATGTTGGGGTTGTCGTCAAGCATTTGCATGTGTTTCTGTAATGCAGGTAATTGTGGACATTGGTGAGTCGGATGGCCTAACTCATCACACAACGAGCATTTGGGGGGAGCACGAAACACGGGGAGGGGGGGGGGGTTTAACTGCTTTGGGAGGGGGTACCGCAGTGTATGGTTGTGGGCCTCTGCCCCCAGTGGGATTGACAAGAGGAGGGGGATTCGTAGATGACGAAGGGGTAGTGACATCAGGAGGTGGTTGATTAGTGGTGAAAATGGGTTGCACCGGTTGTAGGATGACATTCGGTGTTGGCGGAGGAACGGGAGGTGAAATATACCACACGGGCAATCCCAAGGTTAACCCGGGGAGACTAAGGGTAGCCATAACCGGAGTGCTTACTACGTCCGAGGGAGGGAATAGAAAGGGGATTGTGTGGATGGGTGTAACACCAATGTGACTAGGGACCAATGGTGGTTTAGGTAAGAAGGGCGGTTGATTGTTGAGTGGTTGTGTATTATGGGACAGGGTACATAGGTCAGATACTTTGGGCGCTGGTGACGGGGGTGGAATGGATTGGAATGTAGAATTCATCGACATGTCGGAGTAAAGTCCGGGTCCCATGGAGGAAACAAACGATGTAGTTGCACCACAAATAGGTTGTTCAACCATGGGGAGAACATTTTCGGGTGCAGCGGGGGCCTTGGGATCGTAATAGGTGAGTTGGTCGACCTTGACCACGCGTTCGTCATAGGGGAACATCATGGTACAAAAAACGGATGAGGCAACCGCCCGCATGGCATACATGTAGCTACGACCAAGTAGGAGGTTATAATCAAGTTGGGCATTGATGACCTCTATGTCAATGAGCATAGTTTTACCAGCCAGCTGGACGAGAACATTAGCTAACAGACCTTGGGGTTGAGCCGAACGGCCATCGTAGGCTCGCAATGCAGTGGTGGACTGCTGGAGAGTAGGGGATCCCAACTTCTGCCAAACGAATGTGGACATAACGCATGTAGAGGCACCATCATCGATAATGCACCGATGGATGACAAGATTCTGAATGGAAACAGAAACTTGGAATGCTAAAGTGGAAGGCAGGCGTGGTTCAGACTGGTCTGAATCGAATGCCATAAGTTGTGAATCATTGAGGTCAATAGCACCAATGGCAGAGAGCAAAGTCTTGCGCTGTGAAGGACAGTTTTTTAAGACTTCTAAAGCAGACATGGCTGCGGGAGACTGGGCTAAGTCATCTACAATGCTGTAATTCGACGCAGCGCGAGCATTGGGGTTATTGTTGATGCGACGAAGTGGGAAGCGAGGTGCTTTAGAGGCACCATCGAGTGGAACCGGAGGTATACGTAATGTCTGATCAGTGGGATGAGCGTTAGTGTTTTTGTCGGTGGGAGGGTCTTCAGGGGTGGATCCATATTGGTTCCGACAGGTTTGGAGGTTGACATCAGTGGATGACATCATTAACAAGTGGTGGGTACCTGAATCGAACATGGGTTGATCAGGAGCGGCATAAGTGATCTATTTTTGTGGTGGTGCGTTGCCTTGAGGGGGAGCCAACGGCTGAGTGTTCACTACGCCTTGGGTTGGTAGGGGGTTTTGCAGCACCAAAGGTTGCTGCTGAGGGGGGTGGGGGGTTCGGTGGTGCCTGAGGAGTCGCTTTCCCTTGACGATGGGCATCATCAGTCCAGAGTTGCCGAGCTCGCTCCAAATGTGGGCAACCATGTGTGTAGTGGCCATAGACCCCGCAAATAGAACAAGGATGGTTTGTTCTGAGGTTATTACTTTTGGGTTGCTTGGGATGACGACCCGGATTCTGGTTGGGAGGAGTAGCGTTGTTATTATGTGGAGGATTGGGAGGTGGTAGACCTTGCTGATGTTGTTGGTTGTTGCCGCGGTTACGTCCTCTTCCACAGTTTTGTTGTCCACCCTGGTTGTGCTGGTTGTTTTGATGTTGGGGCTGATTGTGTTGTGTGTACACTTTCCCTTGAGCAGTGGGAGGATTTTGGTTTGCCGCAGGTGCAGGAGCAGGTTGCGGCGGATAATAAGTTGGTGGGGCTGGAGGTGGTCCAGTTACCTATTGGGGTTGTTGGTAACCCTGAGCTACTGGAGGTGTTGGGTTAGCTGTTGTAGCTTGTTGTGGGTAATACATCGGTTGTGGCGAGAACTGAGTTGGGTTCTGGGTAGCCGGTTGGTTATAGTATGTGGGTGGGACATATACCGATGGCGCTTGCCCATAGCAATGTTGTGGACAAGAGGGTCCATGAGTGTGGTGAGTCTGACTCATTGGAGCATAGGAAGTTGTCGCTCCAGAATTAGATGTAGCCCTAGAGAGGTCTGGGGCATTTATGGTGCTCACCATGCTAAAAGGTTTAATTTGTGGTGTGACTTGGCCAATAATACCATCAGCGGCATGTGATGCCCCCGGCGCGTCACCACGTGAAGAATCGCCTCGTGGGGTGTCTGGTATGATGGTGTAGAGATAGCCTGATTGAGCATAAATTAGGTTGAATTGCTGAGCTTTTAGGATAGCTTCTTCCTTTGACTGGGGTCGTTCAGAAGTGACATCTTTTGCTATGAGGGGTAGGAGTGATTTAAGAAACCAGTCCAAAAATATACGATCATCCAGTTTAATCTTACAGAGGCTACGACGCTTGCGCCACTCATGGATGTGGGTAGCTATGTTTTGTCTGCAAGACAACAGTATTTCAACTCCTGCATCGTAACGTACAGGTAGCTGAAAAAACTGGAGGAAAGTGGAGGCGAGAGACGTAAAAGTATGGTGGGTGCCATGTGGTTGTTCGATGTACCACTTGGCTGCAGAGCCAGTGAACGTTCGTTGCAACAGTCTTAGACGAATGGAGTCATCCACTATGGAGTTAGATGAACACCATAGGTGAAAAGACATTATGTGGTTTTGAGGATCCTCCCCAAGTTTTCCTTCAAACTTGGGTATGTCCGAGGGGAGCTTTGTATGCATGGGTGGCCATGTAGGGTTGTGCCTGATAGGATCGTTGGTTAGCCTGGCTAAGTCTGGTAAGTTCAGACTAGCCATGTAAGGTAAACTAGCAGATGGGTGTGGCGTGATGACTGGGACGTAACTATTCATGGTGGCATCATGTAGTGCTCCAGTAGCCCCTAAGGGTATGCTAGGTATTGAAGGTATGTGGCCTCCAACAGCTGTGGTTTGGTATGGGCCAGCGTTTCCAAGTGCAACATGGGTTACACTAGGGTTAGGAATAGTGCCAGGAATTCCTGGGATCTGGGTTGTGGTAATGAGAGGGGGTGTGACCCCTATGTTTGGCATACCCATAATAGGAGGTAGTCCTGTGTTGGGCATTCCTAAAGGTGGAGTGTCCCCCACATTAGGCATGCCTAGAGGGGTTGTTGTTACCATGGATGGCACAGTAGTGGAAGGCTTTGTGGATGTATCTCCAATAGTACTGGTAAAAAGTGGGTCGTATTGTGTTCCAGCCATGAGGTTGGTTGGTAAAAATTCAGTAGGGTTTTCGGATTCAGCCTAAGAATCAGATGTGAAGTGAGGCGTGTCAGAATCGGATGACTGTATGTTTGGCCGATGACGTGTCGAGTCAAGGGATAAGGCTCGACGTCGGTGACGTGGAGAGCCAAGTAGACTGAACTCTGGGGGTTCACCCTGAAGACGACGAGATCATCTAAAATTCTCAATGGTGAGAAATATGTTTTTTGTTTAAAAATTTTCAGTGTAAGGTGGTGATGTAAAAAACTCGAAACCCTAATGCAACAATGAGTGCAAAAAGGGGAGTGAAAATAAAGGCTCTCAGGCCAAAAAATCAACCTCAAAAAGCACTTATTATAGCAGCTGTGCTATAATAAGTGGAGGGGTGCAACAAAATTGGTCAGAATACCAACAGTCAAACAGTTTCTAGAAAAAAGAGGTGCTACTAGACCAAAGGTGGGTAATGTATCATGCAAACACCTAACTAGAAGTATTGTGAGTCAACAAACGATATCCTTTGCAAGGTGATGAAATCCAAGTCAGACGATATAGAGTGTTGAATCAACGGCTAGATCTCCCCCTACCAGGAGGGAAACCAGGTAGACAATCCTAAAGAGTGGCAACTAGGATACCCTGTTCATGACACGTTCAGAAAAGGTGAATCTACCGTTTGGTCCTTTCACCACAGTATCCCCATACAGGGATACCCCGAGAACTATGAGAGGTAGCCTTTGGTTACTGAATGGATTGCGGTATTCCACTCAGGCCTCCGGAACAACTCTGGCGACTTCAACCCTCCTAGGGGAGAGGCCTTCCGATAAACTGGTTGTGACCGTGCCAAAAAATACTGGGGGATTTTGGTTCCCTAATGGACAACAGCTATGTCTCAAATGTAATAACTGAGGGGTGTTATTGGAACACCTATCCCCTCAATTCTACCTAACTACAAAATTCTTTTTAAGTGCTCCCCAAGTGGGGTTAAAAGTTGGTTGAGTTTAAGGTAAATTTTAAGGCTCAGTTTAAATTAGTGGCAGCGTGGATGCAAGTGTGGTATTTAAACTAAAATTGATTTTCCTCGCTTGGACGATTTTACAAATGAAAGAAAATACGCTTCCAGTTTTGCAAAAAATAAAGGCGTTTTTAAAATGTAAATGCTTGAAAAAACTATTCAAAAATAATGGATCTTTGAAATAATTTAAAGGGAAGCAAATAACATAAATATTTCAAGAAATAAATGGATCTCTTAAAAATTGCTTGGGCAAAGTATCGAGCAAATAAACAGTAAAACCTTGATCTAGCTAGAATGCCGAAAAATCTCTCTTTCAATTTCTGAAAATTTTGTAAAAAGACTTTTAATGAAGCATTCTAAGTAGTAAAAGATTTCTTATGGCTATAAAAATGCAAGAAATTTAATACTGTAAAATATGCTAAATGGGCAGAAAATACAGCAAATCAAAAAATTGGCCGAATTGAAAAAACTTGCATCGCGGGTTTCGGGAAAACAGCCGCGATGGGCCGCGCGGGTTTCGGCCGCGAAGCCGCGATGTGTAGCGTGGATTCCTGTCACACAGTCGCGATGGGCAGCGCGGGTTTTAGCCACGAAGCTGCGATGTGCAGCGCGGGTTTTCGGCACACAGTCGCGATGTGCAACGCGGAAAATGGTCGCGAAGCCGCAATGTGCAGCGTGTAAATTGGCCGCGAAGCCACGGCGAGCCGCGTGAAAAAAAGCTGAAAAGTCACGATGAGCCGTGCGACTGTCAGGCAAAAAACCGCGAGGCGAAAGCCGAAAATTGTAATGTCCCCAGTTTGGCCCCATGGCATTAACATTATAAATGATGTAATATTGTTATGAAAACATGGTGAGGAGCTCAAGGCCAAGGCCCCGCCATCGATTTCGTGATGCATATGGTTTGCGTGCTAGCAATGCACAGTGGAAATTCAAATAACATGTAATATGCATTTTAATAAAAATACCCACAACTAACTATGCAATGCAACAAAGAGATGGGGGCATGATTTCACAAGGAATTGGGAGGGAAAAACATTCAAACCCTTGAGCCACTAGAGTCAAGCCAAGTGTCAATGAGATTACCCATCAAACCCTCAACTACCCATGTTGACTTTTGTACCCAACCATTGATTTCTCCCAAGAGTGGGTTGAGGGAGTTAATGCCTTGGGAATGGAGAGGTATGGCTGTCCAAATTCGGGTATGGGCAAGCCACCCTCCATGGGAAAAATGTTTTTTGTCTCCTTGGGCAAGAAAGAGCCATGAATTTCTTCCCCAAAGCCATTATGCATCCATCATTTCCTTCTCCCTCACGAGTTGAGAGCCACTTGGGCGTTTTTCCAGGCAGGTCTGCTGCGTTTTTCTTCATGCTCCCTGTAGTGAAGGGCGTTTTCGTGTGTATACCAGTGGGGGAAGGAGGGAAATCGAATGGGGGTTCAATAGAGGCCGTTTTGTGCTGTTGAAGGCTGAGATATTGGGGAAGAAATCGTTTTCCTCCCTGTGGTTGTTTGCCCCATCCTATAATCCCTTTTTGGTTGGGAACATTTTTGGGAAAACCCATGGCCATCTCATTTGTAAATCCTACTGTTTATCTCTGCCCCTGTTTGTGCATGCTGTGTGAGAGAAGAGTATGATGGGTAATCCCTTGTTCTGGCTTGAGCTTGGGAATAAGCATCCATTGTGCAAGTGTAGCCTGATAAACCCAGTTAGACTGGCTTGGCTAAAATAAAATGGTTAATGGACTGTGTGTGAGTGTGAATGTCCCCTTTGTCCTTGTGAGAATCATGTCCAGCTCGGGGGTGGCCTTCGGACGGACTCAGTATAAGCTCTCGAAGAGCCTATGGTTGGGTGGAACGTTGCAGCAACATAGCTAGTTGCTTGGGACAATTGAAATGAAGATAAGTGTTTCTGCCTATGTATTTACTTCTGAAATGTTTTATTAATGACTGAAATTGATATGTTGAATGCATATGAAGATTGTGTGGATGTTGTTTCCGCTGTGCATAATTGATTGTTTTACATCTGCACACCCATTTATTATTTATATGAATCTAACAATTGGTTGAGATCATGTGAAAGCCCTGAGTTTGGCATCAGGTTTCCCGCCTTGCATTGGGTCAGCAGGTGGGTACATGACATTTGGTATCAGAGCTCTAGGTTCAACACTATGGCTGTTGGTCCCTTCACAGAGATATAAATCATTGTGTGTACATGCATTTTGTATTTGGAACTAAAATGCATTTTGTGTGTACATGCATCTTGTATTTTGTATTTTGCGTGTACAGAGATTGATTATGAATCCATTGGTTGGATTGTTGAATGTGAGATGAAAGGAAGTTTGCAGATTTTTCCTAAGTGTCTTTGAAAAAAAAAAAATCCGTTTAAGCCTGTTTCGGAAAGAATTCCCGAATGACTTCCGCAACTGCGGAAGCATTCGGCGAATTGCTCCGAAATTGCGGAAGCATTCCGCGAGTTTTTCCTCAACGCGGAAGAGTTCGGGAGGTCGCCCGAAATTTGCAGAAGGAATTCCCTTCCGAAATTTGCGGAAGGAATTCTCTTCCGAAATTTGCGGAAGGATTCCGCGAGTTGTCCCGCAACGCGGAAAAATTCAGCGAAATGCTTCGAAAAAGATGAAAATTTTCTAAGTGTTCGGCGTCGAAAAGAAAATTTCGGAAGACTTCACCGAATCGTTCCGCAACTACGGAAGACTTCGCCGAATCGTTCCGCAACTACGGAAGATTTCGGCGAATCGTTCCGCAACTACGGAAGATTTCAGTGAATCGTTCCGCAATTGCGGAAGGCAAAGCCGCGAACCTCCCCAAAATTTCGGAAGCGTTCGGCGAACCGCCCCGAAACTGCGGGAGCCTTCGCCGAATGGCTCCGCAATTGCGGGAGCCTTTGCCGAATGGCTCCGCAATTGCGGGAGCGATCAGTGAACTGCCCCGCAGCGGAAGCATTCCGCCAGCCGCCCCGCAATTGCGGAAGGCTTCAGCCAACTGCCCCGTAATTGCGGGAGCGTTCAATAAACCACCCGTTGCAGCAAGATTCAGCGAACTGCCCGTTGCGGCAGGATTCAGCGAATCGGCCCGCAATGGTGGCGCGCGAAACGAAAAAAAAAAAAAAAAAAAGTGACCAAAACTTGATTTTTGGATAGCAGGAACATCCGGACTCAGAATGGAATGATTCCTGTGGGGCTCGGAGGCCATTGGTGAGGGCCATGAAAGAACCAGTGAAGACCCCTAGCCCATTACAGTCCGATTTGACAGAAAATGGATAATAGTGACTTTTGAAGGACGGAATCCCGAGGCTTGATGGAAGGTCGGTTTGAGCTGAAATTGATCAGGCGCGGCCATGAAGCAGGCACGATATTAAGTTCAGAATCTTGGAGCCAAACTCCAAAGGATGTGGAGTCGGGGTGAGCAAGAAGGCCAAAAAGCACTGTTCCAGGACACTTTTTCAGTATTTTGAAAAGCTTGTGGGCAGTAAAAGTGACCCTAGATGTGGGAATCAAAAATTTTACTGAACTAGACATTTCATATTGTCATTAAGACGGATAGTTTCCGTTAGACGAAGATTTTCCATAAATGCACCGTTTGGGAGCTAGCCATTTTTTGCCCAAATTTTGGAATTTTGGAAAAATGTGAAAAGTGAGAAGTAGTAAAACCCAAAAATTCATAGAAGATGAATGGTGCATCGGAATTGAAATCCGTGAATTGCTGGGTGTTCCTGGTTATATGGACTAACTTCAACCGATATATAAGTTTTTGTGATTCCTCATAGATTTTCTTCCGCAGGTGGCTAAAGTTAGCATTCTGGACCAAAATGCAACTGTGCAAACCCTTGAGCCACTAGAGTCAAGCCAAGTGTCAATGAGATTACCTATCAAACCCTCAACTACCCATGTTGACTTTTGTACCCAACCATTGATTTCTCCCAAGAGTGGGTTGAGGGAGTTAATGCCTTGGGAATGGAGAGGTATGGCTGTCCAAATTCGGGTATGGGCAAGCCACCCTCCATGGGAAAAACGTTTTTTGTCTCTTTGGGCAAGAAAGAGCCATGAATTTCTTCCCCAAAGCCATTATGCATCCATCATTTCCTTCTCCCTCACGAGTTGAGAGCCACTTGGGCATTTTTCCAGGCAGGTCTGCTGCGTTTTTCTTCATGCTCCCTGTAGTGAAGGGCGTTTTCGTGTGTATACCAGTGGGGGAAGGAGGGAAATCGAATGGGGGTTCAATAGAGGCCGTTTTGGGCTATTGAAGGCTGAGATATTGGGGAAGAAATCGTTTTCCTCCCTGTGGTTGTTTCCCCCATCCTATAATCCGTTTTTGGTTGGGAACGTTTTTGGGAAAACCCATGGCCATCTCATTTGTAAATCCTACTGTTTATCCCTGCCCCTGTTTGTGCATGCTGTGTGAGAGAAGAGTATGATGGGTAATCCCTTGTTCTGGCTTGAGCTTGGGAATAAGCATCCATTGTGCAAGTGTAGCCTGATAAACCCAGTTAGACTGGCTTGGCTAAAATAAAATGGTTAATGGACTGTGTGTGAGCGTGAATGTCCCCTTTGTCCTTGTGAGAATCATGCCCCCTTTGTCCTTGTGAGAATCATGCCCAGCTCGGGGGTGGCCTTCGGAAGGACTCAGTATAAGCTCTCGAAGAGCCTATGGTTGGGTGGAACGTTGTAGCAACATAGCTAGTTGCTTGGGACAATTGAAATGAAGATAAGTGTTTCTGCCTATGTATTTACTTCTGAAATGTTTTATTAATGACTGAAATTGATATGTTGAATGCATATGAAGATTGTGTGGATGTTGTTTCCGCTATGCATAATTGATTGTTTTACATCTGCACACCCATTTATTATTTATATGAATCTAACAATGGGCTGAGATCATGTGAAAGCCCTGAGTTTGGCATCATGTTTCCCGCCTTGCATTAGGTCAGCAGGTGGGTACATGACAAAAATGGACGCCGAAAAACAAACCCGAAAATGGAAATTTCAGGCTCTTAATGGCAATAGAATGGGCCAAGATCTAGAACAGCAATGGATATGTTGTCTAGGATGGCAGATCTATGAATTAAACTGACTAAAACTAACAAAAACTAAGATCTAAAGCAAAAACTTGAGATCTAAGAATTCGAAGCCAGCGGAGTCGCCAAAAACTGTTGGCTTGGTTTTGCAACCAAGCTTAGTGCAATGGGCACCTGCTAACTAGTAGCAGCAGTTTCAATAGAAATAAATAACAAACTACTTTAAACTATATTAATCATGGATCTATGTGAAATAAATAAGCAAACAATGGAAATATTATGAAAAGAAAAAACAATTGACAATATGTAAAAAATGATTTTGTATTAAGGATAGGGGCAAGCAAGTGCTTGCAATGGTGATACCTCCAAATGTTGAAGATTGTTGAGCAACTTCCAAGGTGAGTAGCTCCAAGCTCCAAAGGTCCCTTCTCCAAGATGGCTACAATGGTCAAAAGCTCATGGGAGATTTTGACAGCATGAGGATAGGATGATGGATGGATGAAAAGTGAGGAGCCCCTACCACCTTTTTATAGTTTTTGGTGGTGGGGAATACCATTATGGTTTTGAGGAAACCAATGGTATTGACCAACATGGTTTAGGTACCTTTTTCCTCCTTTTTCCTTTTTTGAATATTTTTAATATTTTTATTCCCTTTTTAATATTTTTGGGAATTCTGGACCATTTTTTAGGGTTTTTTATGCCTTTTGAGGAAAAATATTCATTTTGAGTGAAAAAAGGGGTGTACTAAGGTCTTTTGGTGACCTTTTGATGGCTTTAGAGGCTCAAATGGTGAAAAAGTGGACAAATGGGTCATATGAATAAGGAAATGAGCTAGTGAGCACTTTTTGGGTGTTAGTGACATTGTTTTATTGGATAGATGAGTCTAGGATTTGACGATTTTGCATACTATTGAGTCATATACATCACTAGTTTCACGACCATATCCATTGAGTAACCACAGCCATTAAAATTAACACTTAATCTTAAAATTGATTAGACCAATTTTATTTATAGGGTACACCAACTAGCATAGGTTTAGAGTCTTGGAATAGATAATTGTGAGTTAACAATCCAAGACTACTAGACGAAACATTAGGTGTCTGACCAAGGAGTGGAGGAATCCATGGTATACATCGGTGTTCTCAAGAAGCTCTACGCAAACCAGAGTTAAGCATGAGGTCACGGGAGGTTGGTTGAGGAGATATCCCTCTGATATCGGCTGAACGTGGGAGACATTTCCAGGATTTGTTCGTATCTAGAGACTCTTGGGGTATTTTACCCTCATTGAGTTTCGGCGCAGCTACCCTTCCCATACGATGGATCCCACCTGTGACTGTCCCCCTGAGCATTGGTTATATTTCGGTGACCATAGTTGCCTTACCTAGGTATCGCATAGGGTACTTGCAGTGGTTATGTTGTTTGTGTCCTGAGTCAGATAGGGATTGGACAGCATAGTTGTTTGTTGCCGAGGGTTACGGCCCTTTGCACGCAGTGAAGCCTGGGTGTCTCTATAACTAATTCTGTTACCTCTGGCTATAGTTTGGGAGTCTCAAGCCTCTCCCAGGCGAAACATACCGGCTCTAGTGTCGGGAGCTCATTTAGCCACTCTATTTTTCTGCTCTTGGATGTAGTTTCTCTAGGTGTGTGCTTTTGATTTATTGTTTTTTATCGATAGTTGGCCTTTAGGGGACGTTTTGATTTTATATTATCTCCAGATATATTGTGGCGCGGAGTCCTACTCTCTGTTGATCCTGTCGGTTGGCTGGTTTGCAACCTGCCGAACTTTCACACCGCATTGCTAGAGGACGCTAGCGGGATCCCTCTGAGTCTTCGGATTCTTACGAGACTTACGTCCTAGACGTCATGACCGCTACACACTCTAACACGGGAGAAATCCCTACAAGTCCATCGGGTAGAGTTGAGCACACTTCAAACACCCCTACTCCTCATGAGGCGTGGGGGGGTGATCCACCTGAGACCCAACCTAGTTTGTTTGGTCCAGATCCACCCGAGGATGATCCGTTCGATCCTTCGTTTCCACATAATTATTTATACGGGATGCCAGAGGTCCATGATGATTCAGGCCCTACGATCAACCCTACCGCGTTCTCATATGGTATGCCAAATTACACCACAGTTGATCCTTCCATTGCTTTTGGTAGTCATGTTGGCGCCATTCATGGTGTTAGCAACACTGCACCCACTGGGGGAAATACCCTCGCTGGGGGCACCATGTTGTCCACTCACACACATAGTATGGGGACTGGTCATATTCCTCCTAACAATGCTAATGTTGGAAGATGACCGCCTCCTAGGGCTACCCAACTAGATAGGAACACTGTTCGCAACACGACTCGCCATCCACCACCTAATACACATGTCGCTACCCGTTAACCTAGGACCACTTTCGCGAATGTTAATGCTCCTCCTAACCACGGGGGTGGACATATACCGCATACTTTCGCATCCACTGATGCTACTAGTAATACTAATGTAGGAGGTGGGAATATATTTTATCCTCATGGTCATAACGCCACCATTCCTGCTACTAGTAACACCAATGTTGGGGTTGGGAATATATCTCATGCTTATGGTCACCACACGACTACTCACGCTAATCCTAATGTTGGGGGTGGGAACATACCTCACCATTATGGTCATTACAACTCAGTTCCCGCTATGAATAGTACGTATATGCCCCATACTTATGGTGGCAACCCTTACTACAACACAGTCGGTGCTGGCCACCAGTACAACCCACCTCAATATGGTGCCCAAAATACCTATATACCAGCTTACTCTCATATGGGTTAGGTCAGAGGAGGTTACCAACCTTATGGCCATGGTCAAGCTTATGGTCCTTCAGGTCCTCATTATCAGCAGTTTAATGCTCATGGTCAAGCTTTTGGTCCACCTTATAATTCGGTTCCGTTCAACCAACCTTTTATGGGAGCCTATAATCAAGCTTTCCAGCCGCAACTCCCGTTCCTTACACGTTTGAATCTTCTGGATCTTTCGAAGCTCACGAATGATCCGGTGTGTCACGACCCCAATTGACCCCCCGGTCCCTACCAAGCTCCCTTTAGACATTCCTAAGTTTGAGGGGAAAGGTGGTGAGGACCTGGCTGATCATGTCACAACGTTTCACCTTTGGTGCTCCTCCAACTCGTTGAATCGCGATTCTATTAGATTACGACTATTTCAACGCACCCTCATGGGGGCAGCTGCGAAGTGGTATGTTGAGTTGCCTGGGAACACATATAGGGGATTCAATGAGATTGCTTTGGTTTTCTTGGACCATTTCCAGTTATCGGTTCGCTATGATACTGGTACTGAACTTTTGTCTACCTTCTGTCAGAATAAGGCCACACATATTTCTGACCACGTTCAAGAGTGGTGTTGATGGAAGAGATTAGTGAAAGCCAACATTCCTCCATAGTTTCTGTTGGAATGGTTCCTCAAGTCTTTACTCCCATAAATTGCTAAGGATGTTTCAATGTCCGGTATCATGACTGAGGAACAAGCCATCTTAAAAGTCCGGCAGTTGGATTTACTATATTCTCAGTCTAGCATTTTGTATAACATCATTCCTGACGCACCGCGAACATGACATGAGCCCAATTCAGTTCCAAGACCACATGCCGATGGCATTGTGGGATCCGCAAGTACTCGTCCTGTATATTTGGTGGCTAATCAAATGCAAAATTTGTCGCTAAACCAGTCTACTCCTGGACAGGTTCACACCTTGTCCACTTCCACCCCATCGTCTAATGTACACAATGTGCAATCAACGAAACCATCAGGTAACCAGCAACCTGGTGGTAAGAACAAGGGGAGAAACAACCATAGGGGTGGAAACAATGAAAATAACAATAATATCAATCGCAATACCCCTCGTAAGAAGAATGCCAACCCTCCTCGGGAAGGCAGAAATGCTGGCGAGTACCGTAAACTTAGGCGTAAGGTGAAGTTTCCTTGCAAGCTCTGTGGGGAAGATCATCTTACTCACTTATGTCCTCGAATCGAAGAAGCATCGAAGCATTTGGCACAGAGCCCAGCTATGTTAAAGGATCCCCTTCCTCATCATCAAAACATGGCTTCGCATGCTCCCACCACTAGTTATGGACCTACTGAAACAGAAACGTCTTCTTCCAATACTAGTGGTTATGGATGTGTGAATATGGTTCAATAGGAGGTTAGTGTTGCTACTCGTCAACGCGATTATGGTGCACCACAACCTAATATGGGGAGTGAGCCTCCCCCTCCTCCTAACAATTCCTTGCATATCGAGAAGCCCTTTAATATGCCGCGGATACCGAAAGGTGTTCTTAAGCACTCTATGCATAATCCTAATGCTCAAGCCGCCCATAACTACTCCATTGTGGAAGATTTGGGCCAAACTCCGTGTGCCATGTCGGCTCTTGAAGTTTTGCAGGCCTGTCCTTCTCAAAAGCATGCTCTTTTGAGTGCATTAGGAGTTCAGGATGGGGGAAGTCCCAGTGTTATCAAGTTCGACACTATTGATGTTCAACCTCGCTTACCTTACCACGTGGCTTTTCAAATCCAGGTGGCGTGCCTTCAGAATTTTGTCAAACGTACGATGGTTGATGAAGGTGCTTTCGCGTTGGTAATGCCGTTGACTTGTTGGAAAGCTCTTGGCTCTCCTCCTCTACTCGCATCTAGAACCACACTCACTGCATTCGATGGTCGGTCATTTAAGCCGCATGGAATTATCCCTTCCCTTGTTGTCTGCTTGGGAGGTAAATATGTGCCTATTGAAGTTGAGGTGGTTGATGCGCCCATCGACTACAACCTTTTACTGGGTCGGAATTGGATGTACGCTATGAAGGCTATCGTGTCTACTGTATTCAGAGTTATCTGCTTTCCTCACGAAGGAAAGATTGTGACCATCGATCAGCTGGATTTCGTTCATCCCCCTTCCATAGCATCCACGGGATCCATAGTCCCGCAGGTTACTGATTCTCAACCAAAAACTGGGAACATGGGTGTTGGTATGTACCCTTCATTGATGGGAACTTATGATTTTCCTGCACCTATGAATTTTATTGGAACCATTTCTGACGATGCGTCTCCTCCTTTGCATAATATGTCATTCCAGACTTCCTATTTTAATGATCCATGGACTTTACTGTCCACAAATTCCACGTTTGGAGACATTACGCACGTCGGGATGTCTATGCCATTGTCTGTAGCTGAGCTTGCTTACCAACATATTCAACAAGCCACTACAGAACCGGATCTCTCTTCTTCTCAGACAGTCAAGGAAGATCCCATTACGCTACCAGTTTGGGAAGCCAACTCGTCTTGTTCACACGACTACCTTGATGATACTTTGCCTTCAGATGAAGCTATTATGGAGGCCATGTGTGGTAGTGAGAGGCCTTGGGAGGATATGCACCATCAATCTTATTTCCTTCCCAACCTCGAGCTCGCCGAATAGGAAGAGTTTAGGATGACTCTAGCAGATATGGTTGGTCACCCTGTGGCTCTTTTAGGGTCGCATGATATTTTTGCAGAGGGGAATATGGCTAATATTTCCCCTACTACATCGATCAACATCTCTCGTACTCCTGGAAAGGTTGAGAAGGTTTACATCGGTGACGATTGCACTCCTGAGGAGGTTGCTATTTACACTGAATTATTTACAGAACTCTAGGAAGCTTTCGCCTGGTCATATGAGGAGATGCTAGGAATAGACCCCTGCATTATTGAACATGAGATTAGATCGTATCCCAATGCTAAACTGTTTCGACAACGCTTACGTGCTGTGAACCCTAGGAAGGTAGCCGCTATCAAGGTAGAGGTGGAGAAACTGCTCAAAGCCCGTTTCATATACCCCATTCCCCTTACCGAATGGGTGTCAAACCCCATTCCTGTGGATAAGAAGCAGGGAACGATCCGCATATGCACCGATTTTAGAGATTTGAACCGTGCATGTCCGAAAGACAACTTCCCCATGCCATTCATCGATCAGATCTTGGATGCTTATGCGAGAAGTGATATTTTTTCATTCATGGACGGCTTTTCAGGGTATAACCAGATTCAAATCAAACCCGAGGACCAACATAAGACAGCTTTCATTTGTCCTTAGGGAACATTTGCATATCGGAAAATGCCCTTTGGACTTAAAAACGTCGGAGCTACGTTTCAATGTGCCATGACCTACGCCTTTCACGATCTTAAAAAGATTATGGAGGTTTTCTTGGATGATCTTGCCGGCCATTCTCGCAAAAGAGTGGACCACCCCAAGCACCTCCGCGTGATTCTCGAATGATGTATACGCTACAAAATTCGATTGAATCCCAATAAATGCATCTTTGCTGTAAGGATTGGTCACCTTTTGGGCTTCATAGTTTCGAAAGAGGGTATTAGAGTTGATCCTCTTAAAGTTGAGGCAATACTTCGATTTCCTCCTCTGCGCAACTTTTTACAACTTCAGAACTTCCAAGGGAGAGCCACTTTTCTACGTCGTTTTGTAGTCAATTATGCTAATCTTACCAAAGGTTTCGCATGCTTATTGAAGAAAGACACGCCCTTTATCTGGGATGAGCGAGCCCAGCAGTCTTTCGACGCCCTTAAGAAAGCTTTCATATCGGCCCATGTGCTTAGTCCACCAAACTTCGCACAAGATTTTACCCTTTATGTGCTCGCGTCTCAAGAGACGATTGGCATGGTCTTGGTTCAGGTTGATGATGCACTTGTCGAGCATGTCATCTATTACCTCAGTCGAAATCTAGTAGACGTTGAACTGAGATATACTCATGTGGAAAAGTTGGCACTTGCGACTGTTCATTCAGTCTAGCGGTTACGACATTACATTTTGCTTAGAACAACCACAGTTGCAGCGCATATCAATCCGTTTCAGTTCATGCTATCATGATGCCTTATAGGGGGGAAGTACAATAAATGGATTGTGATCCTTCAGGAGTTCGATCTCGATTTTGCTTCGGTGAAATCGTTGGTGTTTGTTGAGCTTATGTCGGACCTTCCGAGACTTGATGAGGATGTCATTCATGAAGATTCCTTTGTGGATGATCACTTATTTCTTATCTCGTCCGAGGAACCTTGGTATGGGGATGCCATTATATATCTCCAAACTTTGAAGTTTCCTCCGCATATTCACGAGACGAGCAACGGCGTGTGAAACATCATGCTAAAGATTATACTATCGTCGGTGACACTTTGTATCACCGAGGAAAGCATTCTATTCTTCGTCGTTGCTTAACTCATGAAGAAGCAAAGAGGGTGCTTAATGATTTCCATGCAGGGGCGTGTGGCGATCACTTATCCAGGCTTGCTAGAGCCCAACATATTATGCGAGCTGGTTACTTTTGGCCTTCAATCTTTAAATATTGCATTAACACTGTGAAGAGATGCCACCCTTTCCAGGTGTTTTCTCGGAATATACACTCGCATCCAGCACCCCTTCATCCAGTCGTCACCGTCGGTCCCTTCACCAAGTGGGGGGTAGATTTCATAGATTGCAAACCAGCTTCGGCTGGGGGGCATCACCATATTATAGTGGCCGTGGACTACTTTTCCAAATTGGCTGAGTCCATGCCTACCGTAAAAGCCGATGGTGCTACAATAGCCCATTTCGTGTTCAATCATATTATTACTCGGTTTGGTATTACGAAAGAGGTTGTCACTGACCATGGCAATCACTTTCAAAACAAGATGATGGAGGATTTGTCTCTCAATCTTGGGTTTTGTCAAGAACACCCATCTTCTTACTACCACCAAGCGAATGGTTAGGTTGAAGAAGTCAATAAGTCTTTAAAGACCATTCTCCAATGTACCATCCAACAAAGCAAGAACAACTGGCACATCATGTTATATCTGGCTTTGTGGGCGTATCGAACCGCAGTTAAGACTGCCACCGGGTTCTCACCATTTCAGTTAGTACATGTTGTGGAGTCAATTTTATCGATTGAATGCGAAATCCCTTCACTTAAATTGGCCATAGAGATCCTCCCTAATACGATAGGTATTGAGCAACGTTTAATCCACCTTGAGCAACTTGAAGAGCAACGTCGAGATGTCCTTGTGGCTATAGATGCCAACAAACATAGTGTCAAGGTTCAGTATGATAGGTTTGTCCGTCCCCGGCAGTATGTTGAAGGTGACTTGGTCCTCTTATATGACCAAGCTAAAGAACCCCTGGGGGCAGGCAAGTTTAACCCCATGTGGCACGGTCCTTACATCGTGAGGCATGTCCTAGAAAAAGGAGCCTATGAATTAGAGGATTATAGGGGAATGTCTTGAAAGAGCCTAGGAATGGGCTCTACCTCAAGCGGTATTACGCTTGAACCTTTAGTTCAAGCTAGTGCCCTTTATATACTATTGTATAGTTATTTCTGTACATAGTTTAGATTGCTTTTGGTTTTTGAGTCTACTGATACGCTTCCATTTGATTGACAGATGTCAGTGAAATCTCCTACATTCTTAGGTTTCGCAGATGGTGCTAGCCGTCATACGCAGCAACTTGCTTCTGCTGCTTGGGTTATTTTTTCACCTTACCATCTAATTGTGTCTTCACGAGGTGCTTGTCTTGGTCCTACATCTAATAATGTGGCTGAGTATAGTGCCGTGATTGAGCTACTTTTGGATGCTATTTCATATGGAATCCAGTCTTTAGAAGTCCACCTGGATTCACAACTAGTTGTGTCTCAATTGAATGGGCAGTACCGTGTGCAAGATCCTATGCAACTATGGAAATTCCGAAGGGTAAGACTCTTGGAGCGACATTTTGTTTCAATTACATACATTCACATTCCAAGAAGTGTTAATCATATATCTTATGCATACGCTAACTATGTATTAGATTGGCATTTGTCACATTCACAATGAAGCACACAAATAAAGGAAGACATTCACACATTTGTACATACACACATAGTAGAACCAGGGAACCAAATTTTTTTATAAATAATATATCCAAAATGATAGTGTCATAATACAAAACTGGAGCCCATAGCCCTCAAAAATATACATATCGATACAAAAATGAGATCCTGAGATATCTACTCCCTACGAGGAGGCCTAGCTACCGCCCCGACAGGATGTGTCTGATAAAAATAATGCACTGCATTCGCAACATGCTGCAGTAGTGACACCCAGTTGCTCGGCACCCCCACCACCTGGCACTGCATATCCTCTAGTAGCTGCGCCACCTCTACCTGTGGTACCCTGGTAGTCATCTGTGATATGTTGGATTGCATATTCTATAGTGTCCGCTCTGCTGCAGCACCCACCATCTCATCACCCCTGCCTTGGCAATGATGTCTCGAGAAGCCATCGGGTCTCAGTGGGCCCTTGTCTACAAGCAAACAGTAAAACATTAATACATTATACTACCCCCAAAAATATTTTTGCATTTACATCTATAATAAAAAAATCCATAAAAATTTAATAAACAAAAAACCTAAAAAGAGTACTCACCGATGTATTCGAACGCTGCATCTAGTGGGAGCGGCATGTCTCGATCCTATCGGAAATCTATCCATGCATAGGGGTATTCATCTATCGCTATGACCTGTCGATCCCACCAGTGAAAGAAATCCTCTGTATATGGTGATGCCTGATGGCCACCACCCTGTCGCTTCAAGACCTCAGCCCACCGGGTCATGGCTGGGTCGCGAAGACTATGAGGAGGGACCTCAACCCTTGGACTGAGCCCCGGAACCCGCTCGAAGAAGAAGCTGCACAAATTACTGCCATATCTGAAGTTTTTTGCATCCCCCTGCTTGCACTCTGTCAGCTGGTTCTTCATGGACCCCAGTAGCATAGTACACCAGTCAAATATCATAGGCTACATACACTGTGATGCATAGAACATAACTGGCATGGATGCCTGGTGAAGAGCTTTCGAACCAGTAATCCGCACTAAATTTGCCACGACAACCTTCATTCTCAGGTTGACTATGGCTCGGATGGGCACCTGACTCCCCACTGCCTGAGCATTTGGAACACAATACCTCTCTATGTAGTCAGGGATGGTGATCCCACCACCCACAGTTCGAGACCGAAGGCTTTCCACCTCACCTCAGCGGGACAAACCTGTAATGAAGTAGATATCTTCCACTTCCAGTGTAAGTATTTTCCCGTCAAGGTTGAAGTTCTATGCATCAATATCCCAATAGTCTATCAAACGGCGGAGCAATAGGTTTTGGGCCCTCAAACCCCCTATGCTCCAAAATTTGTATAAACCACATTCTTGTAGCGCTTGTTGTGCACGTAGATCGTTACAAACGGCCTCATCCACTAGGTCATGTTCTCTCTCTCCACTCTAGAACCATCCTGGAAAGAGAAAAACCAAAAGATTTAGTCAGTTTTGCTTTAAAAACTAGCTTCACGGCCGTACCCATGGGCAGTTGTGCTCATAGAGGCAGGTACCCACGGTCAACGTGTGCGTTGACTGCGCGTACCTAGCCCTACATGCAACCCGCATAGCTGTAGCCCATGGGTAGCGACGTAACCATGTAGGGAATGGCCAAACAAAAATTTTAACCAATGAAAACTAAAATAAAAACATTGAAATGGAAGATGGGGATGAGATTACCAACCTGCTCCTGACGGTTCGATGATCGAATGCCTGTAACTCCCGGAATCAGCAACTGAACTTTGAGGTGAAAACTAACCACAAAACTCCAAATGGGTGAATAGTAAAAATGAATTGTAAATTGTAAATTTTTGTTACTATTTATAATTTTCAAGACCCACTTGTCTATAGTTTTCACCATTATACGTTGTTTTGGACTAATATAACGTCTTGGAGTAGCTTTTTTGACCATATCTCTTCGGCGGAAGTTGTTTCCAAGCATTTCACACTTATGGCAGGTACGTTTCACACTTGGCATATAGGTTAGATGCCATTTTCACGTGCATTATGCATTTGACCTTTTGACCACTTTCATAAACCCTAGGTGCGACCCCACTTCTTAACTGACACTGAACCTTCACACTATTACAGAACCTTCATTCTGGTGCCCATGCTGTTCTTTGTCCTTAGGATTGGGAGTCATTTCTAGTTATGCCATGACGTTGCGATAAAGACTCATACTCTACTTTGTCTTATGTTGGCCATCTCCCATAAGGACTCCCCTCAATTATATCATCTTGTGATTGCATTGCATCATCTTGCTTGCCGCTTGAGCCTTGTGCCGGCTCCCACTCACTCAGTTGATTAGCTTGGTGCCTGAGCACTTTTCCCTGTCGAGCCTTGCAGAGCTTCCATTTATCCTTCTCAACTTGATAACCTTTTGACCTTGAGGGAACACACCCCCCGAGTGTCCACATCCCACATGCACTTCCTTGCATTGATCATAGGTATGTTCCACTGCTTGGAACTAGTTTGCTCGCTATTTGACACTCGTTCCCTCACTTGTTGTACTATAAGCAATTTTATTCTTTTTCAAGCTTTTCCAAATATGAAAAAGACCAAAAAAATCAAATATTCCAAAAAGCCGAACGGGATTATGGTTACTACTTCTAGTTGGCAGTTGTTGTGTCGCCTTTGAACAGAGCATTCATTCCACTCCATACATGATGAGTCGGGACTATTGTTGGACTTTAGGAGCTGTACTTGTTTCTCAATTTACTCCACTGATTGGTTAATCTTCCTGTCATTATGGAGCCCTTTGTGGTGCCTCCCACATCACACAGTCTATATCAAGTCTATGTTGCCTGAGTCTATCCATCTGCTCATGCTCTTGTTCAAAGGAAGTCCTGAAACCAGAGTCGGCCACTCTTCAGATCTCTTGAATATTGCATATCGGCCATCCTTATTGAGTCAGTCTGTTTCACCTGATATCTTCCAAATCTTTCATCATGGCTAGTACCTCGTGCTAGATGATGGGGGATGCCTTAATGCCCTCCTTCCAGCGAGTCTCGTTCCGTTGATCTCAACTCATTTATTCTGTAATTTGAGGCTTAGAGTTCAGTTGAGTACCTTGAGGCTTGCAGTCATTAGTGGCAGGTTCTCTTGCCATTGACAGTTTTGGGAATACATCAATGTCCCATGATTGATGGATTCATCCTAGTGTTCGACCTCAACTCATCTATTCACACTCTGATGATTTTGCTCTGTGCCTTGATGCCCATTTTCATTATTGGTGGGTTATCTCGCGTCTATTAACGGTATACATCATTGACCGGTAATCAAACGATGTCACATCAGGTTCGACCTCAACTCCTTTATTCACTTGACGGGACTTGCACCCTCGAAGACTTGTGTAGAAGATCCCAGGGGAGACTGGCATTCAGTATGCTACTTATGACTATGACTTTACATCTGAGATATCACCTCTCAGATATCAACGGTTTGTACCTCCAATTTGCACCAGTTGTTTCCTTTTCAGCAGGAGACCATATCTTACTGTAGAGGGATCATGGCTATGATCACTTATGACATGTATTCATTATGTACTGCCTATTGATGGCCATTGTATCAGATTGTTGTACTACCAACATGTATTCAGGGCTACTATTGTATTATGATGAGTGAGTTGCTCCTTCCACTTGTGTCTCCATCACTCCACTTCTGAGATCTTTTTATAATGTATTTCGGCCATCATAGCATCAGTATCTGACCTCACACATTAGGGGGTATCTGTTACAACGTAATTTTCCACCTTGTGAGCATCAACACTCTTTGGCCTGTAGGATGCATTTCACTAACTCAAATCCACTTTATATCCTTCAAACACTATTTTTCCCTATTTTTTCCCTTGTACGCTAGTTGCATCATTACAGTGGACATACCCACGAGTTGCATCACTATAGCCCGTGGGTAGCATATAAAATGGTAAAAATCACTAGTTTATTACTTTTTACTCCCAAAAAGCAGTCATAGGGTGACCTTTGGCCCTCCATTTGCCTCGAAACATCTGGATGTGTCCTTTCACCTACCTTTGGGAGGACTATATATTGAGCACATATGGCTATGGACAAGAGGAGAAAGAAGAGCAAGAGAACTCTAGTGGATTTTTTCCCTATCTTGAGTCTACACTAATTGATCCTTGTAGTCGTGAACCCTTATGTTCACCTTCCAAGCTCCTATCATAGTTTGAGTTTGCCATTCCATGGAGGATTTAAGTGGTGGAGGCACAAGTGGATTGACCTAGATCTTGGTTCAGATTGGTTGCCGGCAAGAGGTCGTATCACATTGTACTTCTTCTTGTTTATTAATAGAAAGACTCATATTCTCGTCCATTAATATTGTGAATGTTGTTTATACTACATTGGGTTGCATTTACTTATAATATCATGGACTATTGCTATTGATGATGTTAATGTCATTTATATATTATATATGCTTCTTATGCATTGTTTGTTAAGACTAATTTGCAGGTTCAAGTGCACAGATTGAAAGCTCCAATGGGGATCTACATCAAACGTTTGGATCGAGGTTGGTTACATTCTTCATGATCTTAGCATTGACATTTATATAGCATAGTACTCAGAATTGAGTTAATTTCTAGTAGTCAGCTATCTGTTGTGGTCTACCCCAAGCCATAGTGAGTTTTCTCCAAGACAATATAGTAATAGGAAAGTAGCCTATGGTACTGTACAACATCCCATTGCTACTTATCTAGAATGAAACCTCTTTGCTGACATGTTGTGAGTAGTGCACACTCTTAACAATGTTCTGGTAGAGATGGACGGCATCTAGAAAGTTACCGTATGAACACGAGATATGGACTAATGTTGTATTGAAGCATTGGCTAAGATAATTACATGCATGTATGACATATATTCTTATGTGTAAGATTTTGTTCTGAAAACTGTGAGAAGTTTCTAATCATGCAATTGAATTTGACTTGTAGGAAAGATCGTGTACAATCACCTACAAAAGAAGGACATCAACATTTGTTCCAGTGACGAAGTTCAAGAAAACTACCTATTGAATATATTGAAGAATATGAAGTTCCCAGGATCAGGGATGCAATAATGGAAGAATGCCATGATCAAGGAATACCAGTCGATCATGAAGAATGATGTTTGGTATGTTGTCCCAAGACCTGAAGGAAAGTCTATTGTGACTTCCAAGTGGATCTACAAGATCAAGCATGCTGCAAATGGCAGTATAGAGAAATACAAGTCAAGGTTTGTGGCTCGTGACTTCTCCCAGAAAGAGGGGATAGATTATGAAGATGCTTTTGCACATGTAGCTAGCTACACTTCCATCATAATAGTACGTTCCCTGGCTGCAGTGAGGAAATGAAAGATACACCAGATGGATGTCAAGACAGCTTTCTTGAATGGTGTAGTCGAAGAGGAAGTGTATGTGGAGCAGCCACTTGGTTTTGAGACACCTGACAGGGATTCATTTGTGTGCAGATTGAAGAAATCCTTGTATGGCTTGAAGCAAGCACTCAGGACATGGTACGAACGGATAGACAGATTCCTGTCCAGTTTGGGCTTTACCAAGAGTAAAGGGGATTCCAACATTTACTAAGAGGTTGAGGAAGGCAATCCAGTGATACTCCTATTGTATGTGGATGACTTGTTTGTGACAGGTGAGGATAGATTTATTTCTGACACGAAGAGGAAGCTTGTTGCTGAGTTCGAGATGAAGGACTTGGGAATGATGCATTACTTTCTAGGTATGGAGGTATGGCAGAGTGCAGATGGAATCTTCCTTGGACAAGGGAAGTATGCAGTAGATATCCTGAAGCAGTTCGGGATGATGGACTGCAAGGCCATGGCCACACCTATGGCATCGAACCTGAAGCTATTGAGTGATGCTTCATCAGAGTCGGTTGATGCCACAATGTATCGTCAAATTATTGGGTCCTTGATGTACCTGACGATAGAAAGAGCACTTCGGGGTGTTGCTTCAGTATGGGATCAGGTGTGATCTCTTGGTTTAGCAAGAAGAAATCCTGCGGAGCACTGAGTACAGCCGAATCAGAGTATGTCGCATCTTGTTCGACTAGTTGTGAGGCAATATGGCTAAGGAAGCTACTATTTGATTTATTTGATCTACAGTTGGATGCCACATGTATCTATTGTGACAACCAGAGTTGTGTAAATTTGTCAGAGAACCTAGTGTTCCATGATAGGTCGAAACACATCGAGATCAAATATCACTATATAAGGGATATGGCGCAGAGAGGAGCAGTGAAGCTCCAGTATGTTGCGACAGATGAGTAGATTGCAGATGTGTTGACCAAACCACTAGCCAAAGTGAAGTTCGAGTACTTTAGAGAGAGGCTTGGTGTTCTTAAGATAGAAGATACTTCAAGGAAGAAGTGATGGGACACATTTGCAGGAGCCATTCCAAGCATGGTGGTAGGAGGATCCTTCCCATGGCTGTGGATGTAAGTGTTGTGTGATGAGCATCAGGACGATGCTCCATATGATGTTCTACATGATGATGATCAAGGTAATCATATGTGATGATATGCATCAAGACGATGCTATGACGATGATCAAGATGATCATGCGATGATGATATGCATCAGGACGATGCTGTGATGATGATCAGGATGATCATGCAATGATGATATGCATCGGGACGATGCTATGATGATGATCAGGATGATCATGCGATGATGATGTGCATCAGGATGATGTACTGTATGATGATGATCAATATGATCATGAGCATCAGGATGATGCTTTGTGAGAGGATTATCAGGTTGATCTTGAGTATCAGGATGGTACTATATGACCGTGGACAGGTTGTGCAAGGGTAGCATGTAATACGTCCTGGAGATCCGGACAGGTTGTGCTAGGCACGTAAAAGTCCTCGGATGCTCTTTAGAGATCTTGCTGAGCAAGAAAATATTTTAAAGGTTTTGTTAGAATACATGTAATACGTCCTGGAGATTTGGACAGGTTTGCTAGGCACATAAAAGTCCTCGGATGCTCTTTATAGATCTTGCTAGGAAAGACACTCTTTTAAGGTTTTGTGGGGACCACATGTAATAAGTCCTGGAGATCCGGACAAGTTGTGCTAGGCACGTAAAAGTCCTCGGATGCTCTTTAGAGATCTTGCTGGGCAAGACACTCTTTTAAGCTTTTGTGGAAATTACATGTAATCAGTCCTAGAGATCCGGACAGGTTTTGCTAGGCACGAAAAAGTCCTCGGATGCTCTTTAGAGATCTTGCTGGGAAAGACACTCTTTTAAGGTTTTGTGAAGGTCACATGTAAAAGATCCTATGAGATCCGATAGGTTGAGCTATGTGCTCGTAAAAGTCCTAGGATGCTCTTTCGAGGTTTTGTTGATGCACGTAATCAGTCCTGAGGATTCCATAAGATGGTCGGCTCGCAGAGATGATGAAGACCTACAGGAGGCTAGGCCTACAACCATCATGAAAAAGGGCTGGCTCTGTATAACTTCCTATGACGAGAATAATTAAGAGATAGCCCAGTGATCGAGATGACGAGTACAGCAGCAGTGACGATGATGCTCTGTGATCTAGTGACGATGATCGATCTCCAGAATTGAAGACTTGTGCCGATATGTATTGATGACCTGTGTCTAGAGAATACCTTCCTAGTTAAGACGGAGTGTTGATGTATTTGTAACTTCGAAAGATATTCTTCTATGTATTACACTTGTACTTTATTATATTCATGATGGAGATGTATTATTCCTCCAATCAGAAGTGTCGTCATTTGTATTTGTAAGTGTCGCAAGTTTCGCAAGTATTATTGTAAGTGTCGCAAGTATTATTTGATGGGTTATTAGACCACCTTGGTGGGGTCAGCCCTGCATGTGTCATGTGGATGGGTTATTAGGATTCCTTAGGAAGTCGTCCCAGCTACAATTAAAGGCAAGTTAAGTTGTGTATAAATAGAGAGTGAGTGTCTCTCATTCTATTCATTCACTCACTCATCCAACTCGCATAGTTGTGAGAGAGGAGTGCGCACAAGTGGAGGAGGAATAGCTGCTAGAGTTATCTATCTTTTGGGTTTGATCATTGTGATCTTTGTATTGGGGCTTATCTATCTTTGAGTAAGTTGCGAGGTTTTCACCTTCTTAGTTTTCCCGGAGGAAACTCTATGTCTCTTGTGTTTTTTATTGTTATGATGTGCTTGTTATTCTCTTAGTAGGATCCTAGATAATGTTTGAATGCAATTATCGAAAAATTAACATTTTGATGGTGCGCAGAATGATGCGATAGATCTGTGACATATGCATGAATACTAAAATGAAGAAATATTGATGTATGCGCAAGTGCTTGATGCTTTGAAGGATAGTATTACAATCAGCACATAGATAGTCACAGATGTTGTAGAGACAGAAGCGCAGATACAAAACCGAAGTTTATCAGATATTGCGCAGATATCTAGCTGATGCATATTAGTAGAAGTGAAAGTGTGCCATGTTGAGAACTCCATCTGATGTGTAACGACAGAACAAAAACAAAATCCGATGGGCGCATCATGATGCAGATGATATGATACAAGTGCGTCAAACAGTACAGATGAATCATTTGATGCACAGGACGTCACATATTATCTAAGATACTGTAGCACTTAAATAGAATGGACACATCAGAAAGTGCGTAGTTCCATGTGTTACTAGTGCTTGATTTCAAAACAACAAACTATCAATTGAAAGCACAATATCAGTTGATCATTGCAGCCACACAGAGAAGAACGTTGAGATAACAAAGACATAGAGTGCAGTATTAGTAGAGCACAAAGTATATGAAGAAATTCATCAACAAAAATATGATTTGAGAGGAATGGAAAGTCAAGTGATGTATGCAGCGCAGTGATAGAGTATAGTCTGCATACGAAGGTGGCACACAATAGAATTGTCATCAGAAGATCTGAAGAAGTGCGTAGAGTTGAAGTTTGGTAAGACAACAACATACATAAGACATCAGAGCGATCGGACGGGGAAAGGAGACGGGGATTTGGAGCTTTCTTTAGGTTAGTGCCTGTAAACAAAGAAGATAGGGGGTCGATGCCTCCTTCCAGTCGGTGTTGGAGAAACACAGGGAGTAGAAGCTTCCTTCAGGTTGGTTCCTGTAAAACAAGGGGGTCAGTGCCTCATTCCAGTTGGTGCTGGTAAACACATGAAGTTAGTGCTTCCTTGAATGTATTATTTCTCATTATAAAGAAGCATTCCATGATTTTATCCCGTTTGGGTTTCCATGTAAAAATCCTATGTGTTATGTGTTGTTTATGTGGTGCATATATGTGTGGATGTTTATTTACAGATGCATAACAGAAGATAAAGATTAAGTAAATGATAATCTATTAAAGAAGGTAAAAATTGCTAATAATTGCGCTAATAATGATTCACCCCCACTCTCATATTAAATCGATTCCAACAAAATGTTGTTAAAATTATAATATACTTTTTGGATATGAATTACTATAATTTCTAATAACTATTGAAAAATTACCTAGGAAATGTTTGTCCATTCATTCGTGCCTTAGGGTGGACAAGAACACTTTAAATGTGGTCCCTAACATATTTTATAAAGTGAGATTGACTTTATAATTATAAAGTCACTTTCTAAAATAAAGTTGAGTTATAAAGTTTTAAATGTGACTTTAATGAGAATTAAAAAGGTGGGTTAGTATTAATGTCTCATTTCAATATTTAAAAAGTGAGTAAATGCCTATAATGAGAAAAGTGAGATTTAATATTGGCCCTAGATCTCTTCTAGTTATGTTTTAATCTTGGCCATTGGATTTGAAGATGGAGGTTACTCAAACAAAAAGGCTAAGGAAAGGCAAACCTAATTCATTGTTCACATTTCAAGAGAGAAATTTTGGAGAGGAGGAGCAAGAGAGAAGGGTTTGAGAGAAGTTGACCTAGAGAAGAGATAAAGAAAATTTGTAGAGAAATAAAGAAGCTTGATATGGGCATGGTTTCCAAGACAAATGGCACAAATTTCTAGAATAACACTGGCACGGAAATCGAGGCATTAACAGTAGGGGATTTTGCATAGAAATCGAGGACAGTCTGTATTGTACCAGGACGTACATCGACACAGAAATCGAGGCATTTATTTGGCACATATTTCAAGGAAAGGTAGAATATTTAATGTTGTTGTCAAACCATACATGGCGCAACTTTTGAGGCAGAGATAAGTTGTAACAATGCACAAATTTAGAGAAACATCAGGAACAAAAAACGAGGCAGGGAGTACTGTCAGTTCACACATGTGGGCAGTAAATGCACATTTTTCAAGGTGATGCTCTGAGTTTTTCATACAATAGTTTTAGAGTGATTCTAACACGTGTTTCTAGACTTAAACAAAAGTTAGGTACTGTTGTTGTAATTTGTAAATTTTTCTGAAAATAAAATCTCTCTCTAAGAAAATAGGTTTTCCCTTATGGGTTTTATCCTGGACCATTTTGGTCAAAAATACTGAGTCAAATTTTTTATGTGCATGGCTATTATAATTTTCTGAGTAAGAAAAGTTAGGTTGAAAATTAATTTTCTGAGGTATTTAGGTTGAAATAATTTCATGTGTTTTAAGCAAAAACAATTTTTATATAAGTGAAGTATATGCATGTTGGGGGTTTTGCATTAAACAACATGTAGAGAAGTTGGAAAACTTGAAACCGGGTTCGGGTTCAAAAACTTTCATGGTATAAGAGTTGTGTTAAAGAGTAGAAATATAACACTCGGAAAATTTCAGACTTGAGAAAGAAGAGGATTTTTGAAAACAGGTTCTTGAACAGATTTCTTTTGAGAAGAACAGGTGGTAGTTATGGCCACTGGACTTATACTAGAAGACATGTTGGATGGGGCTACAAATTTTATCCCATGGAAGGCTAGGATATTTTTTATACTGGAGGAGAATGAACTATGGCAAATAGTGCACAGTATAGCATAAAACCCAATCACAGTTCTTATCGATGCCACAGGTAGGGCTTCCTTTATGAAAAAGGATGTGAAAGCAAGAAGGATCATTCTTGTTTTCATGAAGTATCATGTGATCCCACACATTTCAGCAAAAACTCATGCCTTTCAAATGTGGACAACTTTAACTAATATTCACCAAAGTTCCAATGAAAACAAGAAGATTGTGTTGAGGGAAAAATTGAAGAGTGTTCACATGAGTAAGGGTGAAAGCATGGCTTCCTACCTTACTAAGATTACACAGGTGAGAGATGAACTTGCAGCTGTTGGGGAGGTTGTATAGGTCAGTGAGATGGTACGAACATCCTTGAGTGGCATGACATAGCCATGGGGGATATTTGTACAGTATTTGGTTTCCCGTGAGCATATGCCTTCTTGGTAACATATTTGGGACGACTTCGTTCAGGAGGAGACATGAAGAAGATATATACAGGGTATTTCATCTCAATGTAGGGAGGATGAAGACAATGTGGCATTAGTACACTAGGAATAAAGACAAATAAATGCACAAATAGAAAAATAAAAATGTAGTAACAAAATTCAACTCTATGCCAAATGTCCCTTCCATGGGGTAGTGTTTTGAATGGTTTGTGTGATAAATGTGGTTAAATGAATTATTCATCTTAATTCAAAATTAAATTTTTGTTTCAAGGATAATCGAAAATAAAGGAAAATTTACCTCTAACCAAATTAAATTTCTCCTTCTCCCATTTTTTTCAAAAACTGTATTATTTTATTTTGTTCAACTGACTTTCAACGTTGCGAAAAAAATGAAAAATACCTAAAATGGTCGAATGATCGCTTACAAAACATGGGCATATAGATGACACTTAAGTGTCATTCCATGGATTTATGACACGTCTCTTAAGCAATGTAATATAGGATAGCGACAACAACTCCTGGGTAAAGGAAAATGGGTAAAGGAAAATGGATAAAGGAAAAGGAAAAGGTACAAGGTGATCATGTTAGGGGGATTCAAGTAAAGGGATGATAAGGTAGGTGGTGATATTAAGATACGTCTATTGAAGGCAAGAGGGGAAAGTTATAAATGTGAGAGGTATGGTTGGTAAGATGATCTCATAGATGTATTCTATAGGATGCATCAGCCACATTCCATGTTTCATAGGGATAACTCAATGGTTAATCACACCAAGATGAAATTGTCTTGAGTCAGGCCCTACTTGAAATGATGGTGTGGGGAGATATCAACCAGTTAGGAGGTAAATAAAGAGAGGAGAGTGACTAAGAATCAAGAAGGTGTAAAAGGATAAATGAGAACAAATAAGGAAGGATGGGAGAAAAGAGCACAAACAAAGTAGGAGATAACTAATGTTAACTATATGGGGCCCAAGCTATCACTGTGAAGGCCCATTACAGATGGGGATTCATTCAACTAGGTGAATCCTTATTAAAATAAGAAAAATAATATCCTTGAGTTATAAAATTTATCTCAATCCACTAATGAAAAACTAAAGATAAAGGGGATCCCTTCCTTGAGCATTTGGAAGTTTAAGGTGAGAAAGAGGGGAGGAAGAGGAGGTTGCACCAAACTAGTCAAGGTGACTGAATAGGGGGAGGGGGTGTGCTTTATACCAATTCAAGATGCAAGTTCATTTATTTAATAATATCAAATAATACAAAGTTAAGTGCGAAATGAAATAGATGCAATTAAGGGTGCATATGTGAGATAATTTTGGTAACAATGAGATGCTAAATATGTGTCTTCCAAATCTATGCACGTGCAAATCTGAAATGACCTAGCAACCTTCCCCTCAAATAGAAATGGTCCTTCCAAGAGATATCGATCCAAATGGTCACCATCGGGGATAGCTAGTAAAGGTGTGAAAGGATTAGTTATAATGAGGGGAACTGGGAGCAGTACTAAAAACCAACAAAATCTAATCTAGGTATCATCACTTCCCACAACAGTCACCTATAAGGTAGATGCCCTAAAATTTGGCCACTAAGTTACCTCTATCAAGTGCAGGGAAGAATTTGCCCCTTGAATTGTGATATGTCACCTCCAAATCAAGGTGATGGGATCCCCTTGGGAGAACATAAACAACCTCACATCGAGTTTGACCTTCTCTTGCAGGACGCTCCATTCCTTGGGTTTTCTTGAACACTTGATGGTGAAGAATTTTTTTAAGTTCCCTATTTAGACAACTTACTATGTTTCAAAATGAGAAACAACCAAGGGGAATTATTGGATTCCTAACCCCAAAGTCCTATTGTAGGCACTAAATTCTTTTGTGACCCCTGTGAGGGAATTTAGTGAGTTTATTAGGACAATATTGATGTGTGTTAAAGCATTTATTATTTAAAACTAGATAATTATTATTATTTTATATATTGGAAATAAACAATTAATTATAGATTTTTTTAGAATTAACAGTCTTTACGGATGAATATCCTCACTTTAAGCTAAATTTGGTAATGTATGATGCACAAACATCATTAACAAATGGCCATAATCAACTCAAAGCAATAGGAAATAGTTCAAATAATAGAATCATACTTGTAAGAAAAAATTAATGTATACTAGTTGATAGGGTACATGATGAGGAATTGTTAAATATTAATCCTCTTAATTCAAAAAATATATATTTTCAAGCATAATCTCAAGCCAAAAGAAAATTTATCTCTAACCCAATTTCTCCTTCGGATTTCTTTTAAAAAATGTATTCCTTATTTTCGTTCGATCGATGACTTTTTTCAATGTCACAAAAAAGGGAAAACACTTAAAACAATTGTAACATCGCTTAAGATATGTGAGCATATAGAGGTCACTTTAAAAAATTCCTTAATGTCGCTTAAGCGATTTCCATGTTGAACATCACTAGAGTGTCGTTTATTGGGACCTAAATGAATTTTGCCCTAAATTTTTCATCCGGTCAACTTCAAATTTCAATTCAATGTTAAAAGTTGAATTTATAATTTAATGTTGGTTGAAACATCGAATTTCAACCACAAATTTAGTTGTGATAAGAACCAATAGGATTGAAGGTGATGATGTCAACCATAAAGGTAAATAGTTTTGGATGGAAAGGAAAAAAACTACTTTTTTCTCTTGTATTTTCAACTTTTCTCCTTGTAGGTTTACTCAAATTTTGAGTGTGAGAACTCATTGGATGCAGAATTAAATTTCACATCCAATGATTACCCACTCAAGATACTTTTGAAAGACCACCAATAGCAAAAAACTCAAAAAAAAATTAAAAAATGGAGTAAACTCGAAATACATTAAAAAAAACGTATTTCCTTGAAGGAAATATTTTTTATGTATTTCAAGTTTTCCTCTATCGAGGGTCTCTTAAAAGTATGTTGAGTGGGTGCTCGTTGGATGCAAAATCAGAATTTAATTCTACATCTGAGTGCTGACACTCGAACCTTGAGTAAACTTACAATGAGATAAGTTGAAAATACGAGAGAAAAATATAGTTTTTTTTCATTTCCTTAAAAAATTCATAACTCTTATTTTATTTTTTTCCTTTAGGGTCGCATTTTAGACTTCAAAATTCCTCTAATGAGTACTAAGAACATATAAATAATTAAAATCTTCAAAAAAATCTTAGGATTCATGTTAGTGAATTGAGTTGGTCATGGACTAATCAATTGTAGCTTATATTGGTATCAGAGTAGTGATGCATAAAGACCTTAAAGATAATACCTCTTTGAATGTTGAAAAGACTAAGAAGAGCACAAGAAGGTGGAGAGTGTTCTAGAGAACCTTTATATTGGAGCAAGAAGAAGCGAGAAACAATCTCAATATTTTGATCTAGGAGATAGTCAAGAAGGCAGTGAGTTGGAAGCTAGAGTTATGAATCTGGAGATTCAAATGACCCAGATGTCTCTAGAATAGGCATGACAAATTCAAACAAGAAATTCACCACCTTACCCACAACAATGATGTTGAAAGGTGTAAGCTACATCATGAGTAAAAATCAAGTTTTAAAAATAAGAATCTAAACAAGAGCAACCCGAAGTTGGAAAGGGGGACACTAACAAATTCTAGATACTCTTGAGTGTTGAAGTAAAGATTGGCATTAAGTCTTATGCATGTGATATTGATGCCCTTAAATTAAATCAATAGGAACATCATTTAGAAGTTAATTTTAGTGTGCATGAAATTGGTTAAGAGCAAATAGCTTATTTTTCTCAATTGAAGTTAGAAGACCATACATAACCTAGTGTGAAAGTTATGTTACTACTCAAATACTTGAGCAAGAATCTCTAGTAACTCAATGGGAATGATTCAATAATCTCATTAATTCATAGTTCTATCTCATTGGATACGAGTAAGTGAAAAATATACAGTGGCATTTACTTTGACATAGACAAGGATGTAAAATTAGTCACAGCAGATCTAATGAACAAGTAAATCAATCACAACAGATGAACATAGAAAATATGGTGTAAAACTGTGCAAAACATGCATCAGTGCTCAATATCCCAATAAGGGTGAATGATTACAATAAAATACAGTAACAATGACTGAGCAATTCGAATTCACTAAGGAGGTCATTCGAATTACTGAATGGTGTAGCTTGGCTCCAACTAGGAGCCCTCATCATCAATCAGTGGTGGTCATAAATGCACAAGAACCAGTCATCCAGGTGTCAATCTGAGTCTAACTGAGTGTAACAAGTGTAATTGAAGTATGTAGCACTGATATAGGGAAGGAGGCTCAGTGGAGGGCGCATGGGAGGCTTAACTGAAGTCAGAACAAGTCATCTAGTCAATCTGGAGGTCCAACAGAGTGAAACAGTCAGTCAGGAGTGAAACTAGCCTCAAATCAAGGAGAATCAGAGCTAACTAAGTGTAAACTGAGTGGGTAGGTGAAGAAGTGCGCCCTTCTCTGGCAGTAGGTGAGAAGTGGGTGCCTTCATGACTAGGAGGGCTAAAACTCTGATGGCAGGGGCTCTCAGGTGCTATAATGAAGTGGATAAGGTGCTGGAGGCATCAACCTGGTGACTAAGATGCATGCAACATGCATGCAAACCCTAGAATTTGCATGCAAACCCTAGAATTTGCATGCAAACCCTAATTGCATGCAAGGTCCTGAAAATGATGATGTGGATATCCGAACACCCCCCCTCAAGCTAGACTATGATGTGCAAAAAATAATATAGGGCCCTGGTTACTAAGACCAAAGGTCACCCCAATACAATAATCCAAAAAAAAATGTTGAAAATAAGCTGAGGAAAGAGGGAAAACCCAGTGGGAAGAAAGCCCCCCCCTCAAGCTAAAACATAATAATGGATCAATTTGTCTCCACCATGATGGAACTCACCCCTAACAGTGAACGGAGGTAAGAGAACTTCTTCTTAGTGAAGCTCTTGGTGAAGATGTCTGCAATTTGCTCATCAGTAGGGCAATATTACAGAATGATGGTGCGATCATGCACCAACTCTCGAATGTAGTGCATATGAATCTCAATGTGTTTGGTCCTCTGCTGCTGAACTGGATATGTGGAGATCTTGATAGCACTTTGATTGTCACAAAATAGGACAATCGAAGTAGTGCCACCAAAACCAAACTCGGGAAGAATACCCTGCAACCAAACTGCCTGAATGCAGGCATTGACTTCCCCTCGATACTCTGCCTCTGCTGAAGAAAGTGCAATGGTTGCCTGCTTTTTGTTGGACCAGCAAATAGGGCCATGACCAATCATGAAAACATAACTGGAAGTGGACTTCCGATCAATGCTATCACCTGCCCAATCTAAATCAGTTTAACCAAGGAAATCAAGCTCAGAATCTGCAGCATAATGTATGCCAAAATGTTTCGTACCTTCCACATACTGCAAGATCCGCTTGGTTGCCCGCCAATGAAGATCATGGGGCTGCTGGATATACCTTGACATAGCACTCATGGCATATGAAATGTCAGGCCTTGAGTGTGTCAAGTAAAGTAGTGAACCAATCAACTATCGATACATAGTGCAATCTACAAGCGATGTAGAATTTCCCTCCTCAAGACTGATTCCTTAGAGGAATGGGAATGGGGCTGCCTTACATTCAACCATACTAAACTTCAATAATAGGTCAGAAGCATCTGTTTGCTGAGATCAGGGATGATTTTAAGAACCCCCCCAAAATTTATATGTATAAAAAATGGGCGAATCTCCCCGATATATAGGAAAACTACAAGGCGATTTTATCAATAATATAATATGTATATATAGTTTTTTGGCGAATCTTTCATTTCTTTATATAATGCTGTAAAATATTGGCGAATCTTTCACTAAATTATAAGATATTGTAAAATCTTGGCGAATATTTCACTTAATTATAAAAAATTGTAAAAACTTGGTGAATCTTTCATTGATTTATAAAATATAGTAAAAATTTGGCGAATCTTTTGCCAATAAGACTCAAGCTTTTTATTTTGTAGATTACAAAGGTAGTGCAACAGAAGAACATACACAGGAGCTCAACTCTAGACTCTCTCTACTCCTAGACTCTCGAATGAACAAGTGTATGAATGAGGAGAGGATGGATTTATTTATACATTTCACAAGCGGTATTTGATCACTCACAACTAGAAGGTGTCGACGAAACACGACTGCACTAACTAGATTCAGGGAAAGTAGGGACTCTACTTTTTATCTCGTCCCTTAATGGTCCAATGGACATGTGGAGTCATGAATCTTGACAGTCCAACAAAATGATAGAATTAAGTGAATATCCTAGTAGCGGTCCACTTCCTTTATATAGAAAGATAGTTCTTGGACCAATTCCAAGCTTCCAACCAATCTTAGCACAAAAATTTCTTCTCTTTGGTGTCGAATGGTAAGAGAGTTGCATATTTGTCAGTGAATACTTAAAATGGCTCAATCCAGACAAATTTTCCCCGGCAAGTGATAACTTCGCCCATCACTATTTTAAAATGTCCCATCACTATAAAAGCAACCATAAATTGATAAATAATAACCCCATGCACTTCTAAATTCACCCAGTGATGAGAAACGCCCACACTTCAATACTTTCCTTGGGCACTTCAAAATTCTCCCAACGATGATAAAAATGCCCTAAGCACTTCAATATTTTCCCAGGTACTTCTAAATTCTCCCAAGGATGATAAAAACTCCCCATGTACTTCAATATTTTCCTCAAGCACTTCAAAATTCCCTCGAGGCACTTCAATACTTACCCCATGCACTTCAAAATTAACCCAATGATGATAGAAACGCATCATGCAATTCAATACTTCCCTTGACCACTTCAAAATTCTCCCAACGATGATAAAAACACCCAAACACTTCAATATTTGCCCCAGGCACTTCAAAATTCTCCCAGCAAAGATAAAAATGCCCCCATCCACTTCCATGATTTCCTAGGCACTTCATTACTTTCCCCAGACACTTCAAAATTCATCCAATGATGATAAAGATGCCCTATGCACTTCAATAGTTTCCCTAGGCAAGGGAGAAAAACACCCGACAATGATATAATCACCCAGGCAATCACAAAAATGCCTCAATCCACACAAATTTTCCCTGGCAAGTAATAACTTTGCCCATCACCATTTTAAAATGTCCCAACACTATAAAATCATTCATACATTGATCAATAACAACCCCAAGCACTTCTAAATTCACGCAGTGAGGAGAAAAATGACCCATGCACATCTAAATTCACCCGGTGATGAGAAAAATGCTCGATGCACTTCTAAATTCACCCAGTGACGAGAAAAACGCCCTGGGCACTTCAATACTTGTCCCAAGCACGCCAAAATTTTCCGAAAGATGATAAAATTGCCCTAAAAAATTCAATATTTTCCCAGACGCTTCTAAATTCTCCCAAGGATGATAAAAACTCCCCATGCACTTCAATATTTTTCCAAAGCACTTCAAAATTACCCCGAGTCACTTCAATACTTGCCACATGCACTTCTAAATTGACCCAATGATGATAGAAACGCCCCATGCACTTCAAAATTCTCCCAACGATGACAAAAACGCCCAGACACTTCAATATTTTCCCCAGGCACTTCAAAACTTTTGCAACGCAGATAAAAACGCCCCTGCCCACTTCTAAATTCACCCAGTGATGAGAAAAATGCACCATGCACTTTTAAATCCACCCGGTGATGAGAAAAACGCCCCATGCACTTCTAAATCCACCTGGTGATGAGAAAATCACCCCATGCACTTCTAAATTCACACAGTGAAGAGAAAAACGCCCCAGGCACTTCAATACTTTCCCTGGGCACTTGCACTTCAAGATGATCCTAGAGATGATAAAAATGCCCTAAGCACTTTATTATTTTTCGAGACACTTCAAAATTCTCCCAATGATGATAAAAAATCCCCATGCACTTCAATATTTCTGCCAAGCACTTCAAAATCCCCCCAAGGAACTTCAATACTTGCCCCATGCATTTCAATATTTTCCCCAAGCACTTCAAAATTCCCCCAAGGCACTTCAATACTTGCCCCATGCACTTCTAAATCCACCCAGTGATGAGAAAAATGCCCCACACACTTCAATACTTTCCTCGACCACTTCAAAATTATCCCAACGATGATAAAAACACCCATACACTTCAATATTTTCCCCAAGCACTTCAAAATTCTTGCGGGGAAGATAAAAGCACCCCCATCCACTTCCATGTTTTCCCAGGCACTTCATTACTTGCCCTAGACACTTCAAAATTCATCCAATGATGATAAAGATGCCCTAGGCACTTCAATACTTTCCCTAGGCAAGGGAGAAAAACACCCGACAATGATATAATCACCAAGGAAATCACAAAAATGCCTCAATCCACACAAATTTGCTTTGGCAAGTGATAACTTTGCCCATCATTGTTTTAAAATGTCCCAACGATATAAAAACATCCATATGTTGATATACAACAACTGCAAGCATATCTAAATTCACCCAGTGATGAGAAAAATGCCCCATGCACTTCTAAATTCACCAAGTGACAAGAAAAACGACCCATGCACTTCAATACTTGCCCCAAGCACTTCAAAATTCTCCGAAAGATGATAAAAATTCCCTAAGCACTTCAATATTTTCCCAGGCACTTCAAAATTCTCCCAAGGATGATAAAAACTCACCATACACTTCAATATTTGCCCCAAGCACTTCAAAATTCCCCCAAGGCACTTCAATACTTGCCCCATGCACTTCTAAATTCACCCTGTGATGAGAAAAATGCCCTACGCACTTCAATACTTTCCTCTAAAAATTCTCCCAACGATAATAAAAACACCCATACACTTCAATATTTTCCCTAGGCACTTCAAAATTCTCGCGGCGAAGATAAAAACGCCCCCATCCACTTCCATGTTTGCCCAGGCACTTCATTACTTGCCCTAGACACTTCAAAATTCGTCCAATGATGATAAAGATGCCCTAGAGCACTTCAATACTTGTCCTAGGAAAGGGATACAAACACCCAACAATGATATAATCACCTAGGAAATCACAAAAATGCCTCAATCCACACAAATTTACCTCGGTAAGTGATAAATTTTCCCATCACTATTTTAAAATGTCCCAACACTATGAAATCATCCATACATTGATAAACAACAACCCTAGGCACTTCTAAATTCACCTAGTGATGAGAAAAATTCCTCATGCACTTCTAAATTCACAAAGTGAAGAGAAAAATGCCCCATGCACTTCAATACTTGTCCCACGCACTTCAAAATTCTCTGAAAGATGACAAAAATGCCCTAAGCACTTCAATATTTCCCAGGCACTTCTAAATTCTACCAAGGATGATAAAATATCCCCAAGCACTTCAATATTTTCCCCAAGCACTTCAAAATCCCCCCCAGACACTTCAATACATGCCCCATGCACTTCTAAATTGAACCAATGATGATAGAAACCCCCCATGCACTTCAATATCAAAAGTCTCCCAACAATGATAAAAACACCCATACACTTCAATATTTTCCCCACGCACTTCAAAATTGCACCCAGGCACTTCAATACTTGCCCCATGCACTTCTAAATTGACTCAATGATGATAGAAATGCCCCATGCACTTCTAAATTAACTCAATGATGATAGAAACGCCCCATGCACTTCAATACTTTCCTCGACCACTTCAAAATTATCCCAACGATGATAAAAACGCCCAAACACTTCAATATTTGCCCCAGGCACTTCAAAATTCTCGCAACGAAGATAAAAATGCCCCCGTCCACTTCCATATTTGCCTAAGCACTTCATTACTTGCCCTAGACACTTCAAAATTTGTCCAATGTATATAAAGATGCCCTAGGCACTTCAATACTTTCCCTAAGAAAGGGAGAAAAACACCCGACAATGATATAATCACCCAAGCAATCACAAAAATGCCCCAATCCATAGATGCAACAACAACCCACTAGCCTACAATCTAATCATGGGAGAACTAAAGCAGCTCTAGGCATCCACATAACATGACATCGCAACAACTAGTTTGGTGGCTATGTTAGCCTACACACTAGGTTAAAGCAACCACACCAACCTTCAAGGGACCATATCCTTGATAGCCTACTTTCCAGGGAAAGGACATCATTAAACTACTGATGCAACCAACTTTTGTCTCGGGCCATCAATATTAGTCCTTTTACGGAATCAGAAAAATAGCTTGACAAGTAATTGCAAGATTATCAAAAAATAATTGTATCATAGTTGGCACCCCATGCACATTTTCAACATGGGTATTCATCCTCCAGTCATCACACAGTGAGAAACAACAAAATACAAGCCCTCTTTCAGCACTGCCAGCAAAAGCTCAAGCATGAAGGAACAACAACAAAACAAGAATGAAATTCATGAGTAGAGAACCTTTGCATGATCTCAAAATATTCATATATAGATTGAAGATGTAGGTGTGCATACATGTATATCAAGGGTTTACTTTCCTCTCAAGGCTTATATGTTCAAGCCACCTATAAAATCATGAAGGAAAAACTAGGTGAATGACACTTGTTTTCTCTCTCCCCTTTCCCTTTGCCACTTGTCAAGTCATAGCCATCCATATGTTCACTTGATATTAATTCACTTTTGAGTGATTCCATCATGCTATCCTAATTACGTTTTGGTTCAACTTAGGAAAAAAAATAAGTCTAGGTAGTTAATTATTCATTAGTGGGGGCTTGGCCTTGGACTTCCTACTAGGAATTTGCATGGTCAAGCAACTTGTTGCATATGCACTCGTATTTGCATCATGAGGTACTCTTAACTAACATCTATCCAAAACATCATGAGTCACTCTTGACTTGATGTCATCCAAGCAAAATAAATATTTGCATGTTATGTATACAATACATATTGACCCATGTCCAAAATAAGGGTGTCAAAACAAGGTATACCACTCAATCTACTACTATGATTCCACTAGTAATAACCATTTCACTTATCTATGCACAACCTTGAGACCACAAAAACAATCTGAATCCATTGCAGTCATACTACTCTATAATAACTTCAACAATGTATGAGGAGATCCAAGGTCGAGGGTTAGTTTGTAACCCTTTTCCTACCTTTTGGGAGTAGGTTTAGCTTCAACAACTATGTTAAAGCATCAATTCTTCTCAAGGGTATGCAATTGGTTAAAAAATATGGAATTAAGCTCCTACAATGCCTAGGAGACTTGACAATTATATTGGTACAATGAACAATAACCATTAGGTCAACTCAATTATGTCAAGAAAGATAAAACCACTTGCTTGATTTATTTTGAGGAAAATTTTGAACATATTGTATGTACCCTTGTAACCCAAAATTTAAACAAAAAATGGATAGTCTTGTGAAGAAATCATCTACATCAAATCTTGGCCATCCAGTTATTAATCGCTATAATATAACTCTACGCGCACTTCCATAATTCACCTTGAGCCTTATTATATTCTCTTCTTTTACTCCGTGGGTTATCATGAACACGATAAAAACCAACAATAGAGCATGTCTCAATATGCCTCCAAAGAAGAATTTGAGAGGTTACATGGTACATAAGGATGTGATAAGACTACATGATCAGGTGGAAAACCATAAATTATCCTATCAATACTTTAGAGATGTCTAAGCAAAAGGGCAGAAAGAGAGTTTGTCTTATAGACAAAATTGAAACCCTCTATAGGAAGGTTCACAAACATAAATACTGCATAAAAGAGTTATAGAAGAAACAAAGCACCTAAATGAACTAAGTGAAGAAAATCACAGTTTGAATACTTCAAAATTCAGATGGGGAAAACAATTTGCCGGATTTTGGACAAAATCTATCGAAAAGTCCAAAACATATAACAAATAGACTGTTCCCTTGGGATTTCCCATTTTATTTCGAATTAACATGTAGTATGAGGATTGAATCCAATTTTGTTATATGAACCATCAATATTAGATGAGGATTTATAAACAATTTTGACCCTTTGAAGAGATGCAATTAGATATACACAACCTTGCAGGTTGAAATATCAGCTAATGAGTAATTAATCACAGAGAAGCATTAAGGATTTAAATGAGGCTTTGTAAACAGATTAAATATTTGCAAAATGGCAATCCAATAGTTGAGCCTGAGTGTCTCCATTTTAATGACTAGGGTTTAAACCCTACCATTGAATGTTCAAGTTGACTGAGTTTGATGGTTTTCATATGCAGAATTTAATAAAAAAAATTGTGAAAACCAATTTTCATCCAACGATTCAATGTAGAAAACAAATCTAGTTGAATGTTTCTTCTTTAAAAATGGGAATAATGAAAATTCTTGTAACGAACATAACAAATATACTCTTGCCATTGCTTGTTGTTGTTGTCTCTTAGTACTTTTGAATTCAACTCTATCGAACTTTCTCATAACTCTACTGACTAAACTTGAATTGAAAAGCCTCTTAGTTCAAATATGATGTATGATCAAGATGCAGTATCTAGCAAGTTTTTGAAGTCTTGTATGAATACCCTCCACAAAATAATGATTGAAGGAAACATACATACATATTCTCTAAAAATTATACTCATATGCTGAAGATAGTTGAAAGTACAGGAAAGAGAGGTAGGACCTACAAATAGAGGAAGAGGTCACCAACAAACCAGAGAATGAGAGACAGAGGATTCTCACTGAAAAGCAATAGATAGGCTGGAAAATATTTTCAACAACACCCATGAGTGGTATGAAAGGTTCATGGTGTTGCATGTCCATGAAACAAGCACCAACAATCCTGAAAGATGCTCCCATAACTGAGTCTCAAATGAGTGATTCCATGTGTACCACATAATCCTACAACTCCAAGTGAGATGGGAGAAAACATATGTTTTTGGAGTTTCTGTCATATATCCAGACTGTCTGTCTAGATGTGAGAGATTGGTAACTGGTGTTGAACCAACATGGTGATGTTGTGAAGGTAACACCACATTATTTAGATGAGTATGACTAGCTAGAAAACCATGTGGCCATGACTGTGATTGTGGTTGAGGCTATACATGCACACCATGTGCATACATGAATGTAAGTAACCACATAATTGGACTGTGTAGATGGTGATGGTAGGAATCATGATTACCCTGAAAAAAATGATGGGCATGTAAAAGGCCATTTACATTTGGACTAGAACGTGGATTCAATAAAGAACCATTCCCTATTACTCCAAAAAATGCCACAAGATTTCCAAAATAATAAAAAATTACAAGAAATATACCAATAATTGAATTAACAATCCTCTACTTCAACATTGGATTTGTTCTAAATAGAAAAGAAACCAAAAATGTTCTTAAAGAATAAATTCAATGCTATCATTATGATCAAAATATAATTTATTTATGTTATTATAATTGACTCTATATAAAGATCTAACAACTTCAATTGATTCAGATGGCCTTGAAACCATGGTTGTTGTCAATGCTGAAACCGTAGCAGGTGATTTGCAAGACAAAGAATTGATGACACCATCGTATATTCTAGAAGTGACAAGGATGAAAATATGGCAGTCTCTATATCTTTGGGATCATATGACCTAATGAATTCCCAGGTTCTATGTGAACAACTTGACTAGCATATCCCTACATGAGTTCAATATATAATGTGTCATCAAGTACTCTACGTGTTATGACTACATAATTTCAATAAAGCAATCAGATCTGTGAGGAACTAGAGTTTAACAAGGCTTATTGGAACATTCTCTTTGAGCCTTATCCATTATTTGAAGCTTACATAAAACTATTTAGGAATAGAAATATTTGCAGAAGGATCCAATGATCTATAAAAATGGAAAGGCTTGATTGAATGTCGTCTTCATCTACTCAAACATTTTGCTCAAACAGAATAAGATTGAAAGGCTTGCTAAACCAGTGGGATTGCCTTGATTGAAATGCTTGATTGAATGTCATCTTCGTCTACTCAAACAAAATAAGACAAACATTTTGCAAGCTTCAATGTCATCCACACCCATAAGACATTTTAGATACCCAAAGAAAATATCATTGGTTTTTGTTTATGGGCTTGCAACATAAACAATGAATATTCCTTCATTTATTTTCCCAGGAGGTGTCTACCCTCCATGTAAATAAAAAATGTTATGAATATATGAGAGACCAAACATTTTTTTTGTCTAACAGAATCAGTAACTAGGCTGGGCTCATACTCGTGTGACACGAGGTCGATTCTGATCTGCTGCCACAATAACCTCCAGGTGCACCCACGAGAGCCCCAATCATGGGAACACAAGGCAAGTCAAGGTTTGAACCTGTGATGTCACAAGGAGTGCCTTAACAGTGCACTCTATAACCAACTGGTCTACACCCCGAGGGATAGGAAATATTTATGACATATGCAGTAGAAATAACTTTATTGCAAAATCTCTTACTGTCACCAATATGTACAAGGTGGTTCCTACCCTGAAGCCCTCCCTGTGAGATTTGAACCCAAGACTTGTGGGGAATAAACCCGATACAATCCAATTGAACTAAACCTCATGGGTACTGGGAGACCAAACATTGTTAGTACAAGAGAACCTATTTTGAATCATGCAGAAAAAAACTAAAGGTTTGGAAAATGATGAGTTAGATGGGATTCCGGGAGAAATCATCAGCATGGAAAAAAGAAATAAGGATAAATAAAATTTAGGATTTGTAGCATCAAAGAGCCCTTCCATGTTACATCTTTCTAATGGTATAATAACATCAAATTTTGAAACAAGAATGGCCCCTGTTGAACCAGCTTCCATACAAGCTTCATAGAGTGCTGAGAAAGTTTCAGTCGTGAAGATAATATCTAATCAAGGTGTTGGATTTGGGTCACCTGATGAAGAGTTGGATGAACTTTATGAATATACCACATTTGTTCCAATGAAAGCAATTTTAGAAGGGTAGTAGAAGTTGATTGTTGATTATGTGAAGTCATATTCCAGAGATGGATTTAACCTAAAGTAATAGCCCTCTCTAGGCCACAATTGGAAAAATATGTGATGGAATATGTGACGTCTGGGGAGCTCTTTCATTATGTTGTTGAGAGAGGTTGATTGTAGGAGAATGAGGCCTGATTCTTTTTCGTGTAGATCATATCACGTGTGGAGTATTGCCAAATAAGCATGGTTGTTCATTGTGATCTTAAGCCAAGAAAATTATTGCTAGATTCCAAATGTAATGTTAAAATTGTAGACTTTGGGCTTAGTGATGTTATCATATGTGGTGTACATCTTCTTAAAACAAGATGTGGCAGCCCATATTATGCTTCCCTCAAGGTAATCTCAGGTGAATTATATTAAAGGCTGGAGGTAGATGTTTAACGTTGTGGAGTTATGTTGTATGCACTTCTTTGTGGAAGTATGCCATTAGGCCTATTTTTATTTTTAAATTAGAGGTTGAATGCTAATTTTTTCTCCATTTTAATTTAAGAATGTATGTTACACACATCTCATCCACCCTACATTGTAAAGGCACCTCACTTCTCTCAGTGCAATTATATGACTGAGAGTATTTCTACTAAGAAAACAGGGCATGGAAGACAAGTAGCTTCAGGAGTTGTGACTAAGGGTTGTGCAATAGGTCTTTGGGAGGATTTACTTCATAATGTAAGTATCTCAACATTTCCCCCATATGTACTCTAGAATGATTTTGCAAGCAAGTTCACAAATTTTCACGACTTACAATATCTTGTTTGTTCTCTACTTGTAGCTGAAATCTTTGTTTAATTTGTATATGCTCTTTGAACACATTGGAGACATTTTCACTAAGTCATATATAATCTATATTCATGGGAGGTCGTATGATTCCCATGGTAAAGTCAACATGACTTTTCAGTTTTTGGAAGCTCTCTTGATCAAATAACAGCTTTGTTGTCTTGCACAGACAAGAAGAAAAGACGAACTGATCTACTACAATTGAAAAAAAATTCTACATAGGTCTATGTGAAGTCCACAATATTCCATTGATTTTCTGCATTCAAAACATTTCCTATGATTGCATCAAACTTATGTAGACCAAGTACACAATTGCTTCCTACCCAACCCATGCTCTAACTTGGAGAAGTGAGATATATGGCAATGAAGGGAAACATGGTTTTTGGTATGGTTTTCCAACATATTTTTGAAGAAAATCACTGGTATATGTGGATCCAGTGGATCCCAATGTAGGTTTGGATCACTTATGTATGGATAAACAAGAGATTAAGAATTGTAGCCATAACTATGAGATTGGATATATTTATTGTTTTATATGAGACGATATTATAAGTAAGGATATTTAGAGCATGGTTGGGTATTAGGGACCTCATATTATTTCCCCATTCTTCATCAATTGGAACCTGATGCTAAAAGATCCCATCACCCTTCAAATTTAATGCATTAAAGATATTTAATGAAGAAAATAGACATATGGTCATAGAGGAATGGAATTTATATGATCCTAAATCTAGGGTATATGAAATGATAGCCTTCCAAGACAATCTGAAAAGAGATATAGGTCAGAGACTACACAATTTACACTATCTATCTATATTTTAATCAAGCTTAGGAAGTCACAAATGTCAAATATATAGAGAAGTGAATATGAGAAAATTAACATAAACTCCCCTCAATGTCTCATTTATTTCTAGAGCCTGTATATTCTAAGAAGGTGATAGATGCTATCAGAAATTAGTTTTCTGTGACTAATTACTAGTTTTCGGTTGACATAAAAGTTCTATCCAGTAGGATGCACTCACCAAAAACACTAAGGAGATAATATAATGCTAAGAAAGCCTGAACATCATTATCAATTTTGTTGCTAGCAAATGTTTTATGTGTGAAATGTACCCAAGATCATATATGGATATAATGATAGATTTTCTTTCCACATATAACATCACTCAATGAACCTAAAGGCATATGCTCATATTTTAATCCTATAGCTTATACTTAGCAATATGGGTGCTATTATAGAGTTATATTATTCATAAAGACAATAATATGCTTCCACATTCTTTCATTGAAACTTGTAGCTCAAAATTATTCATATACAAAACCAATGGAATTGCTTCCATTTGTATAATCTAGTGTTCCAAGTGATGTAAGATTGGATTATTATGGTGACCAATAGAGACATTGCTCATATTTTCCCTAAGCAATTGAAAAAATAGGATAATTCCAAATCTGGAAATGCATTTCTGGCAGATGTGTTCAAGGAGTTTGATTGATCATCAAGAGAATATGCAACATTAGTAGAGTATTTTTTATAGCACGAGAGAAGTGAGTTCATTCCCTTATGGAGGAATTTTTTTGGCATGAGTGGAGGAATTCCCTTGACCTAGGATGTCCATAACCTCCTTTTCATTTAGAACACATCTTGAACAAGTCATCAAAGGAGGAGTCTTTCTTAAATTGGTCTTCTAATGATATTTTTAAAGAAGAGTGATTAAAGTATTGTTGTTTAGAGAAACACCCTCCTCATTTTTTGGATTTGGTTGGGAGTTTAGAGTGGCATACACATGGATATACACTCTACCCCATAATTGGAGGCATCTTTGATCCAAGGAAGTGGTTATAAAACCTAGCACATCTTATAAGGGCCCATAAAAGGATAAGAATTGTGAAAATTCAAGGATGGATAATTTCCTTCCAATAGATATGGTGTGCATCTAGATGATGAATATAGTAATGTTGACTAAGGATATGGTTCAAATGCAATGATGAGTCAAGATAAGTGATCCTGGCTTATAGCTTTTAGAGATGGAGAACTACAAGGGAAAGCTAGGATAAGTGATCCCGAGATTATTGATATAGGGGATGATGATGTTGATGATATATATGGAAGTAGATGTAGCAAAACCTTCTTCCCTAGGAAGTGAGCTTACCAAAATAATTGGGATCCCAATAAAATATTAATGATCTAATAAAACTACAAAATTGAGAAAACCTCTTTCAGTCAGTATCTTAGGGAAAACTTAGAAGGCCTTTAACAAAAGCTACAACGATAGGAGATAGACATCATTCAACTAATATAAGAATGGGAAGAGAAGGATACAAGTACAACTGAACTCAATCGACAATTTCAGAACCTTAGTGTGGGACACTAATATTTTGAAGAGATGCAACATCAATTGGTGGCTAGAAATATTGAGCAAGAGCATGCAAGAAAAGATGTTGAGCAGAAATATAATATAATTTACGACTTGAGAAGAAAACTAATGGATTTGGAGCTGAATAGGAACAATAAATAAACAACAACGCAAGAATAAATCCAAAGATTTAACTTCAAAGAGACCTTGCAAAATGAGAGCAATGCAACAAAAATTTGTCTCAAAAACTCAAGGAGAATAAAGCTCACAAACCTTGAAGAGCAATTGGCCCAAGTTACTGAGAAAAATATGAGAAAATTAATAAATCAAGGGCCACAGTTTGGACAAGAGAAGAAACTATTAAGAAATTGACGTACCATTTAAATTTTGAAACTATGAAATCTAATCTAGAGAAGAAAATTCATCAAATGAACAATGCAACTGAGTATGTGAAAGATCAATTGGATGGTAGACTTATTTTTTTGGGGCAGAGCACCATTGTTAGAGACAAGATGTAGCATAAGAAAAGTGAACTCTAGTATTTGAAGAAGGACATTGAAGACTTGTTGCAGCCAATAATTGAAAAATAGGAACAAACACAAGAGGCAATTAACAATTGAGATAAGCAAATTAAACAATTGAAGAAACAACTGGAATAGGCTTTGTCACCAAGTGCACTTAAGACATCTTTAGCCATAGCACAAATCCAAATTCAAGAATTGAAAGTAGAGTTGCAAAAGGCTTCAATACAAAATGTGAGCTTGCACTGCTAACTACCCAGCAAACAATCCATTTCTTTGTAACAACAGAAGTTCAGGAAAGTTGAAATACAAATTGTTGAATCAAGAGGAAAATGACTAGATGAAATATGCCCTTAGAGATTGGGAGAATGTCAAGCAACATCAACAATACAAAGGCCTCAAACAACTTGTGTAATAGAAATACACTACAATTCGGGAACAAGATCGGCAAATCATAAACTTAACAGAGTAATTACAACATTGGAAGATTTAAGCACAACAAGTTCTTGTAGAATTTAGCAGATAAAAAGACATGGAAAAGTGAATTTGTGAAGAGGGTCAGCATGAAAAACAAACTTTAGGTATTTTTCCTCAAGTGGTCATGGTTTAACCTCTTAACACCTCATGATTTGCATATATTATTTAAAATGAAAATACAACACCTCAATATTAGATTGGATGTATTGAAAGAAGATAATACAGATCAGGAATGGGATGGAACTAAGAAAAGTAAAAAAAGAAAGTGAGAAGAGGGATCGACTGGACACCCATTAGGTGAATGCCAACAAACCTAGAAAGAGATTGGTTTGGTAGGGACTACTGAATATTAGTGGGGAAAATGACGAGCTCCATTTGCGACAACTCATTTGCTCCATTTTTATTTCGAGAAAAAGCTTGTTTAGGAGTAGTTATGGGAATTTTAATTCAAACCCACAATGGGAGGGACAAAATCATTTTTAGTAGATTAAAATGACTAAGTGTTTACTATGTTTCCTCTACTAGCCTCCATCTAATTTGCGTCAAGATCCATGTTGTAATTCCAAGTTAATTTTTGTCTACTCCACTCATTCTGTTAAGTTGTTATACTCTGCCATACTCTGTTAAATGAATACTCTATCTTTTAGTTACAACAAATTACAAAATGTACACATTAGTGTGCTAGAAATTAAAAGTAACAACTGGCACTTGCTGGAAACTATAGGCGACAAATGTGAAAATTTTGGAATCATACAAGTCCATTTATATTTCTCATTTGAATATGCATTACCAGTAGTCCCCAAAAGAATACAATCCATATTTAAAATGATGAAACCAATTTGCATACCTTACAATCACTTCTCGCTTCACAATCTTGGAGATGAACTTGGTTGCATTGTGACAGTCATAAAAAACATGAAGGATTTTTATTATATGAATAATGGTTCCAGGGTTTGTATTGATAAGACCAAAATCTATGGTTAACTTTTCCCTGTGACTGTACAAGAGGTGTTCCTTCACTTCCTCCTCAACAACAACAAAACTGCATCCTGATATATTTTTCAATCCTCGGTCTTTCATCATTTTGCTTACTTTTTCTACACCATCCCATTTGATATCCATGGCACAGATGTTTGACATCAATACATAACATCCAACATTTTTAGGTTCTAAATCAACGAGGCAGTCGCCTACACGTTCTCCTAACTGAATATTGCACCGAATTTTACAAGCTGTTGAGATCTGTTCGAAGAGTTGCCTCTAAACCTATTTTCATTTTAAATCATAAGAACCCAAAAATGAATCTTCAGAGGAGCACCTTTACCAAGTTACCATTACCAATCGCGGCCTCGGCCCTCGGCCCTCCATTAGACCATTACCCAAATAATAAATTGCATTACCAATCGCGGCCTCGGCCCTTGGGCCTCCATTAGACCATTACCCAAATAATAAATTGCTGGGCCGCTAGCTGGGCGAACCAACTGTTCGCGGCCTCCATTACCAGAAAATGGTGTGCGAACCAACTGTATGCGGCCTCCATTACCCTAAATGGTGGGCGAACCAACTCTTCCAAGCCTCCATTACCCGAAATTCTGGGCGAATTCACCATTTCGGGATTCTTTTACTTGGCTATATTGATTTTTCCAATTTCGCGACCTTGGCTATTCGATTTCCTTTGACTATGGGTTAAATAAATATGGGGCTAATATGTTAAATTTAAAAAAACTCATTTCATATTAAAAATTCGCCCAGGGTTTCTTGGTAACCCCTATAATTTCGCCCATGGGCTATAATTCGCCCCTAAAATTTTCCCTGGCTGAGATATAGTGATCCCATTAAAATTTTGAGCTATCTCCAAGCCCAAAAAGTGACTCAGCAAGCCCAAATCGCTCATGTCAAAAGCTAGATTTAAGGCAGTTTTTAGCTTTTTTATTGAAGTAAGAGTGCTACCAGTAATGAGAAGATCATCAACATAAAGTACAATAACCAACAAATTACCTTTAAATTGCTGTAGGTACACATTCGGATCAGATTTGCATCTTTTGAAATTCTGAGAAAGAAGGAAGGAGTCGATCTCTGCATACCAAGCTCTTGAGGCCTGTTTTAAACCATACAAAGATTTATTCAATCTGCAAACTAATGATGGATCTGATGTATAACCTTCTGGATGCTTCATATATACCTCTTCAGCAAGATCTCCATGTAGAAAAGCACACTTCACATCCATGTGGTGCACTTCCCAATACTTGGATGCGGAAATTGCCAAAACAAGGCGGATGGAATCCATCTTTGCAACCGGTGCAAAGGGCTCAGTGTAGTCCACTCCTTGGACTTGGGAGAAACCTTTTGCCACCAACCTTGTTTTTTATTTGCTGATAGAGCCATCAGCAGCAAATTTCATGTAGTAGACCCATTTACATTGGACTAATTTTCTTCCAGGTGGAAGAGAAACTAGCTCCCATGTATTGTTCTTTTGAAGAGAACTGTACTCTTCATCCATGGCACTTTGCCATCTCGGATCTCGGTGGGCATGATAGTATGTTGTGGGATCTGAACCAGTCATCAAATAAAAAATCTCAGGAAGTAATGGATCAGAAATAGAAAGAGCCATACCTGCTCTTTGAAATTCTGCCCTTGTTCGTCTTGGATCAACAAGATTTCCAATGTTCGAACCAGCAGATTGAAGAGTGTTTTGGGCCCACTTTGGTAACTGAGGAGGATCATAATGGTCGGATTATAAACCTGATATGTCATGATCATCATGTGCTTCTAAAATATCAAAAATATCAGATCCAATACTTTCATTATCCCTGCTCGAATCTTCTTCTGGTGAAGGTGGTGAAACGACAGCTTCTTCCTCGACTAGTTGCAATTCTTGAAGCAGTTCTTCAAATTGCACACTGCTCTCTATGAATATCTTTTTGGATCTGATATCCATGAGTTTATATGCCTTTGATTCTTCCCCATATCCTATCAGTATGCACTCAATACTTTGTGGATCCAAGGCTCGTCTCTTCTTGGAAGGAATTCTATCCCATGTAGTAGAGCCAAAAACTCTCAAATTTGACACATCCGGTTTGTGACCAAAGAATGCTTCGAAAGGAGTCATACCTTTCATGGATGAATTTGGAACTAGGTTCTAAATGTATGTAGCAACATTAATTGCTTCAGCCCAAATATTTGCAGCCAAACCTTTTGACTCAATCATGCAAGTAGCCATCTCTTTCAGTGATAGATTTTTCCTTTCCGCTACACCGTTCTGCTGGGGTGTGTAGGAAACTGTATGTTGGATCTGAATTCCACTTTCGGCACAAAGTTGCAACAACTCGGACTTGATATATTCTCCACCATTATCATATCTAAGAGCTTTGATCTTGCTCTCAGTGGCGGTCTCAACAGAAGCCTTAAAATACTTGAATTTTCCAAGCACTTCTGACTTGTTTTTGAGAAAAAATACCCATGTAAAGCGGGAAAGATCATCAATAAATGTCAAAACATACCTTGAACCATTTAATGACATATTGGGAAGTGGACCACTGATATCAGAATGTATCAGCCCCAAAACTGTAGAAGCTCTGCTAGCTTTTCCGCGGTCGAACCTGTGCTCGAGGTGCTTCCCAATAATGCAACCGGTGCATATTCCTTTCAAGGAACGGAGTTGTGGAAGACCATCTACCATGGATTTGTTTGATAACAGCATCAAATACTTATAATTAAGATGTCCAAATCTTTCATGCCAAAGCCTACTAACCTCATTACCATGTGTGCGAAGAGCAGTGGGCTTTGCAAGAGGAATAAAGTGTGAAAACTCATAGCATTTTGCAGTGTGGTTCGCCTTTCCGACTGCAATAAGTCTTTCACTTTTGATATCAAAAATTTAAACTGTATTAGGGCTGAATGTAACTTGCTTCGGTTCACCAGTGTGTGTCATTTGATGCATAGAAAGAATATTTGAAGCCAAGGAAGGAACATAGAGAACATTTTGAAAGCTTCCATGATCTACATGGATTGTACCTTTGCCCTTCGAAGAAATTTTTGAGTCATCTCCCAAATGGATGGGGATGAAGTTGTTTGGAACGAATGAAGAAAAAGAATCAATATTTGCAGCCATACGATTTGAGGCACCTGAATCTATCAAAAGAGTAGTGGGCTTCGAAACAGTATCCATGAGTGCTTGTCCTCTTTCATGATCATCATTCCTATCCTTCTTCCTTGCACCGTCAGGAAGAGTTATGTTATTCTTTTCCTAAAGGAGGGCCATTTGATCTATAGTCTTCTTCATGCATGAACTTTCGGGATGAAAGCCACGGTTGCAATAAGTACATTTAGATTTTTCCTTACCCTCTTTACCCTTTTGCTTGAACTTCGAACTGGATGGTGCATCCGTCTGCTTGCCTTTCTCTCTTTGCTTGTGAGGTTCGAATTTGGGCTTCTCTTTCTTTTGCTTTCCTTTACCATTCGAATTCTTGGGTCCTTGAAAAAATAGGGCTGAATCTTTGGAGTTTATGGACCCCATTTGAATCAACTTATCATGCTCTTTTGTGATGGACTCAATGAAGGAATTCAAGGTAGGCATCTTCCAATTCGAGGTAGTTAGCCGACCGGAATTGAAAGTAGAGACAAATACTGAATAGTCTTTACCAAACTTGGTGAGAATAGAGAGGATCAATTGCTTATCCTCTTTGATAACTCCACTGTTCTTCAACTGCAATGTCAAGTGCTTGAATTTTGTGAAAAACTCATTGATGGTCTCGAAATTCTCAAGACTAAGAGCAATCAATTCATTCTCTAATTGAAAATCCCTAAGCTCGTCCTGCTTGCCAAAAAGTGTTTCAAGTTGCTCCCATATTGCTTTTGGAGTCTTCAATCCACTGAGATGGAAGTGAAGATCTTTGGAAATAGAGAGGCAAAGAAGACCATAAGCTTCATCAAGCTTGTTGTAGTGTTTTGTTCTTTCTGGCAATGTGCTTGGCTCCAATTCGAGGCCAACTGTGACTCTATAGAATACTTTTGAACGTAATATGATCTCCATGTAATATTTCCAATCAAAATAGTTGAAGGGAGTGAGGATAGGATTTGAAGAAGAGTATTCCATTGCTAGGAGCGAGTGCACTTTGATGTAGAAAGGCTTGCAAAGGCAAGGTAGCGAATGCAATTGAAGGAGACAATAACCTGCAAATCACAATCAATACAAGAAGAGTAAGGTCGAACAATCCACCCTTTTAGAGTTGCATCACACCTGGGATTGGAGATCAAGCAATGTTGAATGGGTCCAATGTATCAAATCCAGGATTTATGTGGAAACTCAAGCTTCTGGAGTCGTATTGGAAGTATTTTTAAGCTGTGCATGCACAGGAACGAATGCTCTTGAGATCTTTCATGCCAAACTTTTGTAATTTTGAGTAAATTCACTCAAATCTCCTTGTAGAACACCTGTAGAAAAGAGATCTTGTCCCTGCAATGGCTCTGATACCATGTAAAATTAGTCACAGCAGATCTAATGAACAAGTAAATCAATCACAACAGATGAACATAGAAAATATGGTGTAAAATTGTGCAAAACATGCATCAGTGCTCAATATCCCAATAAGGGTGAATGATTACAATAAAATACAATAACAATGACTGAGCAATTCGAATTCACTAAGGAGTTCATTCAAATTACTGAATGGTGTAGCTTGGCTCCAACTAGGAGTCCTCATCATCAATCAGTGGTGGTCATCAATGCACAAGAACCAGTCATCCAGGTGTCAATCTGAGTCTAACTGAGTGTAACAAGTGTAACTGAAGTGTGTAGCACTGATATAGGGAAGGAGGCTTAGTGGAGGGCACATGAGAGGCTTAACTGAAGTCATAACAAGTCATATAGTCAATCTGGAGGTCCAACGGAGTGAAACAGTCAGTCAGGAGTGAAACTAGCCTCAAAATCAAGGAGAATCGGAGCTAACTAAGTGTAAATTGAGTGGGTAGGTGAAGAAGTGCGCCCTTCTCTGGCAGTAAGTGAGAAGTGGGTGCCTTCATGACTAGGAGGGCTAAAACTCTGATGGAAGGAGCTCTTGGGTGCTAGAATGAAGTGGATAAGGTGCTGGAGGCATCAAACTGGTGACTGGGATGCATGCAAACCCTAGAATTTGCATGCAAACCCTAATTACATGCAAGGTCCTAAAAATGATGATGTGGATATCCGAACAAAGGATATACTGTGCAAGGGTACACCATTGAGTTTCAAAACAGGTTATTCAATTGGGCATATCTCCTCAAAATATTGATGTTTTCATCGATTTTGGGGAGGAATATTTGGCTATATTTGAAGATAAGTGATGTTTTTCAATCAAATTCCATTAATGAATCCTATGTCCGAGCACAATATACTGATGGAGATAAGAAGAAGGAACACTCCAATGGACCTAAGTAGACAGAGCGACAAGAACAAAAGAAAAGTGAAAAGAACACATGGAAAGGGCAAGGCAAGAAAATAATTGTAATTTGTAAGCACTACATTGTTTATGGAGTCACATGAAGGAGAATTGATGGAAGTTTGTAGTGAACCTAGAAGGTAAAATGTATAAACATGTGACTAATAAAATGCATCCACACAAGAATAGACTCAAGAATATAAAGAACCCTTAAGGTAGGGTAACATCATCAAATACTTCTTCTGTAATAAATCACTTTAGAAGCCATGTTTTCTACAATACAATACTCAACATATCTTAATATAATGATACTCATGTTTATAAATAATTTATAATGAGTGTTCTTAGTGGTTTATGTCAACTACTCTTCGTGATTACATTTATATCTTTTAACAAGATAGAGGGCCTATTTACTATCCACCAACTACCAAGCTGGCCTTATTCCATGATCTATGTCCACATTACATAAATTATTCCCCTTAGGTTCCTCCCTAGTTTCCCCATAGTACATTCAGTATCCTCCCTAGGTACATCACTAAGTACATCAGAAAGTTGCACCTAGAAATACCTCCTAAATGGTATAGACAATAACATAAGAAAAAAAATTCACTTACTATAGATGTTAGAAGGATGTGATAACAATTATGGCATTGAAGGTAAGGTTACCTACACCTTTGTTAAAATATAATTGACCTTCAGGAGGAAAGAAAGACGATCAAACACTTTCATATCAAATTTTAGTTGAAGAAGAGAAAGGTAGTTTGTCTTTTTGACCTAGGATCATAGTCAAATATGATTTCAACCCAATTAGTAGAGAATATTGGATTGAAAGTGCATTTCCATCCTTATCCATATCAATTTGGATGGGTGGTCCATGACATAGTGTTGAGAATCACTAAGCAATTCTAATTTAGATTTGCATAGTAGATGAAAACTTCATTGATGAAGTCATTGTAGATGTGATTCCATTGGATGTATGTAGAGTCATATTGTGAAGCTCATATATTTAAATAAGATAAATTGTGTTTGAAGAAAGGGAAAACCAATATTGTTTGGTTAAATATGGAAACACTTTTGTTGTAAATGTATATAAAGGAAAATAAAAACTCTCATTGGTACATGCACACCCAACTCAAAGGTTGATTGATGAAAAGAAGAATTTTATTGATTTTCTTGCGAGAGAAACAATATGAAGAAGGAATGAGGAGATAAGGGAATATTGGGAAGGATGTGACAACAAGAAAATAAAACAATTGGAACAAATGATCAAAATATATAAGGAAGTGTTTCAAGAACCCAAAGGACTACCACCAAAAAGGGAAGATGAGTATGAGATTCAATTGTTGTTAAAGTATCCATTTTAACCAATATTGGATTCTATTAACAATGTTTATTGGAAGTTGACAAAGTGATGAAGAAGTTGTAGCAAATATTGAAACATAGAGTCATAAAATCTATTGCTTCACCTTGTGGGTCACCCATCATTAGAGTACCCAAGAAGGATGGATGTTAGAGGATGTGCACTAACTATTGAGCATTGAACAAGATAACCATCAAGAATTGATATCCGTCTCCATGCAATGATGATTCGTGGGCTCGACAGGGCTCGATTGGTGGGATCGACAGGTCATCGCCATCGATGACTACCCGTATGAGGGGATAGACTACCGGGGCAACCGCGACATGCCGCTCCCTCCAGGGGTCGCATTCAGAGACATTGGTACGTTACTCTTTTTATGTTTTGTGTATTTAATTTTTTGGATTTTTTATTATAAGTGAAATGCAAAAATATTTTTGGTGTAGTATCACATATTGAAATTCTACTGTTTGCTCGCAGATGTTGGTCCGTGAAGACCAGAGGGATACTCGAGACATCGTCATTGAGGCAGGGATGGAAAGGTGGTTGGCATTGCAGCAGAGCGCACACTAGAGATAGTACGGGTCAACCTGACCTGCATGACTACCAGAGTATCGCTCATCGAGGTGGAGCATCTGCCAGAGGCGATGCAACAACATGTTGTAGGAGTATCGGGCACTTGGGTGTGATTACTGCGGCGTATAGCCAATGCAGTACATTACTATGTTCAGACACATCCTGCCGAGGCAGCTAGGCCTCGCCGTAGGGCTTAGATATCTCATAGTCCTATATTTTTGTATCAATTATGTATATTTTTTAGAGCTACGAGCTCCCGTTTTGTCCTGTGACACCACATTTTGGACTTATTATTTATGAAAAACTATGATTCTCGGGTTCTACTATAAGTGTATGTACAAATGTGTGAATGAATTTTTATTTGTGTGCTTCTTTCTTGATGTGAAAAATGCCAATCTAGGACATAATTAGCATATGCATCAAATACATGATTAAAACATCTTGGAACATGAATTTATGCAAAGGAAACAAAATGGCGCTCCAAGAGTCTCACCCTTAAGAACCTCCATAGTAATGTAGGATCCCCTACGCGATACTGGCCATTCAATTGAGACACGACCAGTTGCAAATCCAGACGGACTTCTAAAGACTGGATACCATGCAAAATGGCATCCCGAAGTAGCTCAACTACGGCACTGTACTCAGCCACATTGTTGGATGTAGGACCGAGACAGGCACCTCCCGAAGACACAATCTGATGGTCAGGTGAATAAATAACCCACGCAACAGAAGCGAGTTGCTGCATATGACGACTAGCACCATCCGCGGAATCCCAAGAAGACAGGAGATTCTGCTGACATCTGTCAATCAAACAGAAGTGAATCAACAGATCCGAAAAACCAAAAGAAATCTAAACTATGTACAGAAGCAACTATACAATAGTATACAAAAGTATTAGCTCAAGCGTAATACCGCTTTAGGTAGAGCCCATTTCTATGCTCCTTCAAGGTGTTCCCTTCATAGTCTTCCAATTCGTAGGATCCTTTCTCAAGGACACACCTCACTATGTAAGGGTCGTTCCACATGGGGTTAAACTTGCTTGCCCCCAGGGATTCCTTAGCTTGGTCATACAAGAGGACCAAGTCACCTTCAGCATACTGTCGGGGACGGATGGACCTATCATATTGAACCTTGACACAACGTTTTTTGGCATCTATAGCCACGGTGGCATCTCGACGCTGCTCGTCAAGCTGCTCAAGGTGGATCAAACATTGCTCAACATCTGAAGTGTCAAGCAGGAGCTCTATGACTAGTTTCAATGAAGAGATTTCGCATTCAATCGGCAATATAGACTCCACACCATGTACTAGCTGAAATGGTGAGAAACCGGTGGCAGTCTTAGTTACTGCGGTTTGATATGCCCACAAAGCAGGATATAACATAATGTGTCAGTTGCTCTTGCTTTGCTGGATGGTACATTGGAGAATGGTCTTTAAGGACTTATTAACTACCTCGACCTGACCATTCGCTTGGGGGTAGTAAGAAGATGAATGATCTTGATGAAACCCAAGCTTGAGTGACAAATCTGCCATCATTTTGTTTTGAAAATGACTGCCATGGTCAGTGACAATCTCTTTCGGGATACCGAATCGAGCGATAATCTGATTGAACAAGAAGTGGGCTACAGTAGCACCGTCATCTTTTACGGTCGGCATGGCCTCATCCCATTTGGAAAAGTAGTCCACGACCACAATGATATGCTGATGCCCCCCAGCCGAAGCTGGTTTGCAATCCATGAAATCCACCCCCCACTTAGTGAAGGGACCAACGGTGACGACCGGATGAAGGGGTGCAGGATGCGAGTGTATATTTCAAGAAAACACCTGGCAAGGGTGACATCTCTTCATGGTGTTCATACAATCTTTGAAGATCGAAGGCCAGAACTAACCTGCTCGCATGATACGTTGGGTTGTCGCAAGCCCAAATAAGTGACCACCGCATGCCCCACTGTGGAATTCATTCAGCACTAACTCCGCTTCTTCATGAGTCAAACAACGACGAAGGATAGAGTCCTTTCCCCGATGATACAAAGTGTCGCTGACGATGACATAATATTTAGCGTGATGTCTCACACGCCATCGTTCATCCTGTGAATAGTGCGAAGGGAATTTCAAAGTTTGGAGATATATGATGATATCCCCATACCAAGGGTCCACTGACGAGATAAGAAATAAGTGCTCATCCACAAAGGAATCTTCATGGATGATGTCCTCATTAAGCCGCGGAAAATTCGACATGAGCTCAGCGAAAACTGAGGATTTCACCGACTTCGCCGAAGCAAAATCAAGATCAAACTCTTGAATAATAACAATCCACTTATTATACTTCCCCCCAATTAAGCGTCGTCAAAGCACGAACTAAAATGGATTGATGTGTGCTATGACAGTGGTTTTCCTAAGCATAATGTAATGCCGTAAATTTTGGACTGCATGAATAGTCGCAAGTGCCAATTTCTCCACGTGAGTGTATCTCAGCTCAACATCTACTAGATTTCGACTAAGATAATAGACAACATGCTCTTGGAGCGCATCATCTACCTGAACCAAGACCATGCCAATCGTCTCAAGAGATGCGGCCACATAAAGTAACAAATCTCTAGCAAAATCAGGTGGACTAAGCAGAGGGGCCGATACCAAAGCGTCGAAATACTGTTGGGCTCGCTCATCCCAGATAAACGGTGTGTCCTTCTTCAAACGTCGTGCAAAACCTTTGGTAAGACTGGCATAATTCACTATAAAACGTCATAGCAAAGTGGCTCTCCCTTGGAGGCTCTGAAGTTGAATTAAGTTATGCAGGGGAGGCAACCGAAGTACTGCCTCAACCTTAAGAGGATCGACCCTTATACCCTCTTTGGAAACTACGAACCCTAAAAGGCGACCCGTTTTCACAACAAAGATACCCTTGTTGGGGTTCAAACGAATCTTGTAACATCGGCATCTTTCGAAAATGAGGCGGAGGTGCTTGGTGTGGTCCACTCTCTTATGAGAATGGTCAGCAAGATCATCCAAGTAAGCCTCCACTATACGCTTAAGGTCATGAAACGCATAGCTCATAGCATGCTGAAAAGTAGCTCCGGCGTTTTTAAGGCCGAAGGGCATTTTCCGGTACGCAAATGTACCCCAAGGACATTTAAAAGCAGTTTTATGCTGATCCTCGGGCTGAATCTGGATCTAGTTATATCCTAAGAAACCGTCCATAAACGAAAAAAACTCGCTTCCCACACACGCATCCAAGATTTGATCTATGAATGGGGTGGGAAAGTTATCTTTCGGACATGCTCGGTTCAGATCTCCAAAATATGTGCCTACACGGATGGTTCCTTGCTTCTTATCCACAAGAACGGGATTTGACACCCATTCAATAGGGGGAACCAAGTAGATGAAACCAGCTTTAAGTAGTTTCTCCACCTCTGCCTTAATCGCGGCTGCCTTCCTAGGATTCACAGCACGAATTCATTGCCGAACTGGCTTAACATTGGGATATGTCTTAATCTCATGTTCGACAATACTAGGGTCTTTTCCTGGCATCTCCTCATAAGACCAAGCGAAAACATCTCGAAATTCCTTGAACAATTAGGTGTATATACGGATCTCATCGGGAGAACAATCAACACCAATATAAACGTTCTCAATCTTTCCGGGTGTGCGAGAGATGTTGATCAGTATGGTTGGGGAGATATTAGCCATATTACCCTCCGCCTAAATCCCATGTGAGTCCAAAGGAGCCACGGGCTGACCAACCTTCTCGGTAAGAGTCATCCTAAACTCTTCTTGCTCGATAAGATCAAGGTTAGGATGAAAATAAGAGCGATGATGCAAATCTTCCTAAAGCCTCTCACTACCACACATAGCCTCAATGATCGCTTCATCCGAAGGCAAAGTACCATCAAGACAGTCATGCGAGCAAGACGATTCGGCTGCCCATGCTGGCAGCATAACGGGATTTTCCTCTTCTGTCCGTGAAGAGGAGGGATCCGGCTCTGTAGTGGCTTGTTGAATTTCATAGTATGCAAGCTCAGCTGCAGATAATGGCATAGCCATTCCAATGTGGAAATTTCTTCAGACGGGGCACTTGCGGACGGTAAAGTCCACGAATCATTAAAATACGAGGTCCGAAAGGGTACATTACTTAAAGAGGATGGTGCACTATCGGAAACGGTTCCAATAAAGGAAATTGGTGCAACAAAGTCGAATGATCCCATCAAGGATGGATACAATCCTACACCAATGTTCCCAGTTGTCAGCTGAGAATCTTTGATCTGGGGAACAACAGTTCTCAGTGATGCTATGGAATTGGAACTAGGGAAGTCTAGCTGATCAACCGTCACAATTCTGCCTTCGTGAGGAAAGTAAATAACTTTGAACACGGAGGACACGATCGCTCTCATTACGTATATCCAATTCCTACCCAGAAGAAGGTTGTAGTCAATGGGCGGATCAACCACCTCGACTTCAATAGTGATGATGAGTCAACTATCTTGAACAATGGTGATGAGTCAACTTGTATTTGCGAATAACAGGAAGTGGTGGTTGTCCTCACTACCAATAGGGCCTTTACTTAGTTCTTTTATTTCCAACATAAAAAATATTTATATTCAAAATATAAAATATACAATAGCCTATCCCGAGGGGATCAAATAAAAATTTGCACATAGAAAACTCCTACCTTATATATAGTCCTCCATTATCATAACTTTCTTTCAAATGAGCATCCCTAGGTTTACTGGGAATGTCATCCATCAATGTGGAGAAATAAAAAATGAGGTAGTGGAGATGGAGGATACATGTTTTGTAGAGCATGAGTGTAACTCCTATTCATAACAGGACCTCAAATTGATCCGGATCTTAGGGGTTGAGACCCGGAAGGCTTGAATGCCGAGAGAGGAGGAGAAGAGATAGCTTCAAAACTGAAGCGAACAATAACCCAGCTGTGAGAAAGACAAAGTAGTGAGAGCTGAGCTATAAATAACATAGATGGACAAACATAGAATAAATATGCCACATGGAGGGGTGAGGCTCAAAGAGGGTTCTTTGAGCCTCACCTCTCAAACTATACTAAAAAAGACACTCAGAACCAATACCCCAATAATAACTCAATAAAATAAGAGAAATGTAGGATAGAAACCAAATGAGTAACTTGTTATTATGAGAAGGCTTGCTAGGCCTTTATATAGCATTATTACAATGTGTCTTGAGGCCATACCATGGGCCAAAACTATGTGCTACCAAATACCATGGCTGAGAGAGGGTGGCCTCTCAATTTAATACTTTTATGGTTTATACATCCGAATTTAGACCATATGCCTCCTAAAATTCGGATCACTCCTCTCCCCTTAGAAAATGATGGTCCCCATCATTTCATGCTAAAAAGAGACCCATGATTACAATGTGCTAGTTACCAATGAAGATAAGGGTTTTGTGTGGTTGACCCATAACCATGGGTTTTGCGAGGTTTACCCATAACCGTGGGTTTTTCAAGGGTGACCCATAACTATGATGGCAATGGCAAACTTGGTTGCAATGAAGAGAAAATTTTTGTGTGGTTGACTCAGAACCATGGGTTTTGCGTGGTTGACCCATAACCGTGGGTTTTGTGTGATTGACCCATAACCATGGTGGCAATGACAAGCTGGTTTCCACTGAAGAGAAGGGTTTTGTGTGGTTAACCCATAACCGTGGGTTTTGTGTGGTTGACCCACAACCATGATTACAATACACAACTATGGGTTTTGTGTGGTTGACCCATAACCATGGGTTTTGTGTGGTTAACCCATAACCATGATTACATTAAGATTTAAAAAAATTGAAAATTCATGATCTTTGGTGCAGTTGATGTCTTGCTGCAAATTCATTCATAGCTTCCGATGTATGTACTAAAATTGAATTCCATTGAAGACCCATTTGAGATATTAAAGAGAGCTTTTTCATCCATGTGTGGAAATCCCTCTATATATGCCTGAGGCGAGAGAAAGACCTCATTGAATATGAAGGTACGGGCGGCCATCATGAGTCAAATACATGCTGTTGATCAAATGATCATATCTCTCAAACCAGGAAGCAAAATGGAATTCCGTGAAATACCCATTTGAGATATTGAAGAGATCTATCTAGCCATATATGGAACTCCATTTGAAGTTGTTTGAGTAGCGAGAAAAATTATGTTGAAGACAATGAAACGCGCGGCCTCGTAGGATCAAAAATATGTTGAGATTCAATTGATGATATTTCTCAAACCAGGAAGCCAAACGGAATTCCGTGAAATACCCATTTGAGACATTGAAGAGATCTATCCATCCATATATGGAAATCCATCTGATATTTCTTGAGCAATGAGAAAATGTCCGTTGAAGACAGTGATACGCACGGCCTCCTTGGGTCAAAAATATGTTGAGATTCAAATGAGCATATCTTTCAAACCAGGAAGCCAAATCAGATTCCGTGAAATACCCATTCCAGATCTTGAGAAGAGATTTCCAATGAGATATGGTATAGCTTCTGAAACCTCCTATAGAGATCGTGGCATCTCTCTAAAGTTTTCTGAATGTGAGAGTGCTAATTGTTGCAGGCCACATATGATGCTAAGGGTTTGTAGAGCAACATGGGCTGTTGTAGAGGTTGTGGAACCTCCGTGAGAAGCATGGACACCCTGAAAGATTGTTGAAAATGTTGGAGACCAATGGATGTAGCAGATCAAGATCCATGTATAAATGTAGCAGATATAGATCCATGTATGGATGTAGTGAATCCATGTATGGATGTAACAGATCCAGATCCATGTATGGATGTAGTGAATCCAATAAACCATGTAGTGCTTGTGGACCAACTGTGATGCTTACAGTGTAACCCTTGTTCCGATGGAGAGCGAATCCGCTCTGATACCACTGATCCGGATCTTAGGGGTTGAGACCCGGAAGGCTTGAATGCCGAGAGAGGAGGAGAAGAGATAGCTTCAAAACTGAAGCGAACAATGACCCAGCTGTGAGAAAGACAAAGTAGTGAGAGCTGAGCTATAAATAACATAGATGGACAAACATAGAATAAATATGCCACATGGAGGGGTGAGGCTCAAAGAGGGTTCTTTGAGCCTCACCTCTCAAACTATACTAAGAAAGACACTCAGAACCAATACCCAAATAATAACTCAATAAAATAAGAGAAATGTAGGATAGAAACCAAATGAGTAACTTGTTATTATGAGAAGGCTTGCTAGGCCTTTATATAGCATTATTACAATGTGTCTTGAGGCCATACCATGGGCCAAAACTATGTGCTACCAAATACCATGGATGAGAGAGGGTGGCCTCTCAATTTAATACTTTTATGGCTTATACATCCGAATTTAGACCATATGCCTCCTAAAATTTGGATCACAAATCCATTTTCAACCCCTCATTTAGAGAATAATGGTGGGTTGTACACGCAATACTAGGGGTTCACTTAGACTTGATGCAAATATTGATTTGTTGATCATAGGGTTCATGAATAATCCTATCTCTAATCATGGAGGTGAGTGCTTCCACCAAACCCATTTCTGACCTACCTGATGCTCAAATGGTTCCCCTAAATCATTAAAGGAGGTGGTGGAAGGAGAAGCATGCATCATAGCTTGAAAGAAGGATGAAGGTTAAATCCATATAGATCTCTCTCACAAAAACCACAATGGGTTTTTTTATAATTAGAGAAATTATTAAGAGGAGTACCATGATTCAAAGGAGAGGAGAAATTTAAAGGAGATGAAAACCTATTAAGGGATCTATTGCATAAAAAGAAGAAGCAAGTAAGGTGTGTTAAAATCATAGTAGAAAAAATGAAGCTCATTATGTGAGTACATGGATTTTTCATGTCTAGAAGCAACAAGTTATAGGGTATGCCCCATTTTTCCATATTCTAATACTAGGGCAAATAACCTTTGTCTTCTAGTCAGGGAAGGATGGGGAAATCATTCAATGGTTGAAGTGGTATTCAGACATTTCCATCATGTCCCCTGAAGCATGAACCCCTTTATTGACCCCATGAAGAAGAGTGGTGATATACTACCCATATGAATAAAATTGCATTCTTTGCATCTAGAGTTATGGATTGAGAGAGCCCTAACCTTAATATGGAATATATTAGTTATATTTTTGGACATTGATGAGAGAACAAGGAATTTCTAAAATACCTCATGAACAAATATTTGTGTGGAAATGGATCTTAAGGAAGGGATATATATAGAGGTTGAAGGAGTATCCTATAGGCAAGGATTAAACATTGTTGAGATCCCCTTTATATGCAATATATATCATCTTTATGGTGACCTTCATATAAGATTCCCTAAGAAGTACAATATTGATGAAGAGGTTATTAAAGGTCTAGGATTAGGGGAAAATATGGTGGTTGTTTGAGATCTAGGATTATGGTGACCTTCATAGATGATTCCCTAAGAAGTGCATTCCTGATGAAGAGGTTATTGAAGTTCTAGGATTAGGGGAAAATATGGTAGATAGAACTAGTCCAACTCATTATAGATAAAGCAAGGGTGAAGAACTTGCAATGGGAAAAAGGGAGAAGGCAAGCCCTATGATTATGATGTTGAAGAATCTGATATAGCTACTAGAATTATCCATAACATTGGTAAGTCTAGGTCCTCTATTCCCATGCTCAATTTAACATTAGGCAAGAGGAGGCAATGATGTATGGTACTACAATGAAGAGGGTTTAATGGGATAGGTGACAATATCTCTTATATTCATGGACATAATATAGAACAAAGTGAAGGTCTAGTGCAAGAACAAGAATTTCAAAAAATAGATACCATCCTTGATAAGCTTTGAAGGGAAGATTTGATGAGTAAGGAGATAGTTCACCATCCAAACCCACCCTTTTAGTACCCCACTTTTATGGGATGAGTTGTGGTCAAGTTATAGATATTGGGATCCAAAGAAATGGGAAGAAGGATTGGGAATAGACCTCAAAAGTTTTGGTGGGAACCTATCTAAAATTAGGAGTAGTAGTTGTATTCATTGAATGTAAATAGCCACAACACATCAAGTGTCTTTGATGAAGATTACATCCCATTTCAAAGAAAAAAACTGCAATCCCTAGTTGGCAAAGAAGCATGTTGAGAATTACAAGGAGGCTAGTTTGGAAGGAGGACTGTTAGGGGATTAGACTAGAACCCATGTAGCTCGAGGGAGGAAATATTTTCTAAATTTAGCAAAGGAACATGCAAGTAACAAGATCCAATCAAGCAAAAATCTGGCCATCCAAGTGGTCATGAAAGTAAGAAAGCCTCTTCCAAGGATTGAAGATGATTAGCATGTCCTAGAATGTAAGGAGACTGGGGGGTAACCACATGAGACATGCCCTATACATATTATTTAGTGTACATATATTAGATATTTTATGTTTTCAAGAGACTATGTTAGATAGTGGGAAGACTAAGAGTATTCTACATGTAGCTTTTTTGGAATGGAGTTTTGTGGTTGTGAGTGTAAAAGGGATATTTGGGGATCTTACGATTGGATGGAATAAATATATGCAATCAAGGAATGAATATTTCCTCCCATTCATTATATGCTCGAAGCATTACTCTATGGAGGTAGGTAAGGAATTTATCATAATCACATGGCCCTTTTAGTAGAGGGAGGACTTTTCAACAATTTCAATTTTGAATTAGTAAGAAGGAATAATGTGATATGTTGAAGGTACTATGAACTTTATTCTTAAATGGGGGGAATATATGAAGGGATAGGTATAACGGGCCCCTTGGTTGATTTCCTCCTTCGTTAGATTGAGGATTGTAAGCTTTGTGATATGGATTGTTTGATTGAGGATCGTAAGCTTTGTGATGGGGCCATTTCTATTCCCAATGGTTGAAGTAAGATAAGATTACAACTCAACAAACTTAGTCCAAGCATAAGAGTTTGTAGTTGACTACTCTAAATATTTCTGATACAAAATTCTAGAATGGTTAATATTTTCAAGTTGCAGCTCTTTCGCAATGTATGTTTTGAATATCTATTGGAAACAACATAAAAAAAATTGTTTTTAGAAATTAGAGCCTAAGTAAATAAGACATTGTAATTTTATTGATAATTCAGAATTCACCTTGTCTTTTGGTGCCATTCCAATAGCATTGCCCAAGATTTGCAACCTTGAGGTTTTTTGGGTGTATCTAAAATTATGTAGCTAACAACCAAATATTCATAAACTTTATGAGGAATGAGCCTCAAGCATTCTTTGTATTGAAATTAATACCATGTCATAAATATTACAACAATTTTAGCCACTTGTTCCTTTAGATAGGTTTAATTAAATGAATTTAAATAAAATATGAATAGGTTCCAACTTTATACTTACAACAACTGTGAAACAACCCTATACACTATGTTTCAAAGAGGTTGAGATAGGCATGTTTGACAATCGGTATTTAGAATACAATGAGAGAGAAACAACATTATTTCAAGAAATCATACCTATATAAAAAAAAATCATGTAATGCATACTACAAAATGATAATGATAATTAATTTCAAATATGAGATTGTCATGTCCCCAATTAAATGATTTTCAAATAAATAATTAAGCTAGCCTACCCAATTTCTAAGGGTTGTGTGGAAGAACTAAAATATTGACATTTAACCCCAAGGTCTATAGTTTCTCATGAAAATTCAATATTCTAAATTGATGGTAGAAAAATAAGCCAATAAATTATGGAATAAATGTTAAATGCTCCAAAATGAAGTGGCATTAGGTCCTGGTTGGACTTGGGGGTGCATAAGTGGACATGTGGGGTCCACATGAGAGAATATTCCTCCTTTAAACATGGAGCCATCCCCAAATTCGAGTTGGAAGGGAAGAGGTAACATTCATGATGGAAGAGGAAGAGTCATAGGGCTAAAAATAGGCAATGACAGATTCTATCACAACTATGACAAGCATTCTAACACTTATGACATATTCTATGACACCTATGACACTTATGACATATTTTATGACATCTATGACAATGTAAGAGCTAAAAATAGACCAATATGGTGCATGAGAGGAGTTACACATATCCAAAGCATCCACAAGATTCCCCAATTCGAATTCATGGAGGAGTTGGAGACAAAATATGAGCCAAGTGTCGTGGGGCCAACGAAGGGTCATAACTCCCACTAATTCGAATTTCATGAGTAATTAGGAGATAATTTGAGTTCTAAGGAGGTAAATGAGTCAACTAAAGTTATTAAAAGGAGGCCAAAACTAAATAGAGAAGATTTTGATCATTTGTTATTTGCATCTTTGCAATTTTGGAGAGCTTCAAGCTTGTCCTTGCACGGTGGATGTTCATCCTCCCTGCCTTAGAACCAATTTCAAGGATGCAAGATTCCCATCCAAGTTGGTTGATGGAGAGGCCATTCATATCTCTCAACAAATATTCATGGATATGTTTTGATGCAGTTTCAACCCCCATCTAAGTTCGATTTCATATTCTCTCATTCTTCTATATTCTCATTCTACTATCTTTCTCTCAATGTTCATGTAAAGTGAGATAGCGCACTCTTTGTGGCATATAGATAATGGAAGGTTGTTGTTTCGACCTTATGAAATTGTTAATGGATGCATAAATCACTTCATGTACTATTTCTCCAAGTAACATTGATATGCAAGCTAGTTTTCTCTTTCTCTCAATGTCATATAAAAGTGTGATGGCGCACTTCTTGTTGCATATAGCTAATGGAGGATTGATATTTAGACCTTATGGACATGTTAGTTGCTCAATAAATCTGTAATAGACATATCATGAGAGCCACAGTTCGAAATACCAAGTACTTCATGTGACATTTCCAATTAAAACTGAGATTCAAGTCATTTCCCTCATAGTATTTTCATGGTGATTTTGGGATGATATTGCACCTGTTTTATATCAGATATTTCTGAGATTTTTGTCTATGTTATGAGATGCATATGGAGTTAAATTTATGTCCCAAATAATGTATGCAGACCCCTAAAGTGTTACTATAGTTTGTGACATAAATTAAAGGCCCCTTGTCTACCATTTTCACCCAAATTATATACAGTGGCCCTATAAAATTATATAAGGCCCAACCATGAAGAAGTTCATATTTTGATGCAGTGGCCCTCAAAGTTTCAATTGTGCACTGGATATGTTGAACTTCCAGTGTGGTGGTATGATATTTACATCCTTCCTTGCATTTTTCATAGTGATGAATTTTTATTGTTGTTACTGATGTTTGGAAAGATGCAGATGAGATAATGGGATCCTGGCATTATTTGGAATGTTAGTTTTCCACATGTGACATTGCCACTCAAAGATTTCCAACTAAGGCACTGGGATGTGGGCAATCTTTTTCCTGAAATTTTGTGTGGTAGAGCATGCCTATAATTTGGAATGCAACATAAGCAATGGGATACTGGCTTTGCTTGTTTTCAGTTCATTTGGAACAATACCTTGGTTGTTGGCTGGATGGAGAAAGCTATAACCTTCATTTCATTGAGTTCATTTATGCATAGTATTGTTTCAGTTTCTTTAGTTGGATTCAGTTTTCATATGATTGGTGTGTGTGGAGTTTAGTTGCAGATATTTATCACATGCATGTATCAGGATCATTTGGGACCCTGGGATCATTTTTGGTCTCATTGGTTTCGATTTTGGGGGGCAGCAAGCAGTATGGGAGATTGAGTCACCACTTGAGAAGGTGATTGTAATCAGAGTGGAGCAATGGAATCATGGCCTTTCCTCTCATAAATTTTCTTGGAAACATGAAATTTTGAAAAATTTGGCAAATCAGTGGCAACTTCAAGAGGTTTTTCAATGCAAGTATGAAGGTTCAAATGATTTTTGAAACAAGTTGGAAGCAAAGTTTTGAAGGAAGGAGGTTCTTCAACATCCATGTTTGAAACTGCTTGAGGATAAGCAATCTTGGGTGGGGAGGACTTTCATGTCCCCAATTAAATGTTTTTCAGATAAATAATTAAGTTGGCCTACCCAATTCCTAATGGTTATGTGGAAGAACTAAAATATTGACATTTAACCCCAAGGTCTGTAGTTTCTCATGAAAATTCAATGTTCTAAATTGATGGTGGAAAAATAGGCCAATAAATTATGGAATAAATGTTAAATGCTCCAAAATGAAGTGGCATTAGGTCCTCGTTGAACTTGGGGCACATAAGTGGACATGTGGGGTCGACATGAGAGAATATTCCTCCTTTAAACATGGATCCATCCCTAAATTCGAGTTGGAATGGAAGAGGTAACATTCATGAAGGAAGAGGAAGAGTCACAGGGCTAAAAATAGGCAATGACAGATTCTATGACAAGCATTATGACACTTATGACAGATTCTATGACACCTATGACACTTATGACAGATTCTATGACATATATGACAATGTAAGAGCTAAAAATAGACCAAGAGGGCACATGAGATGAGAGGAGTTACATCTCCAAAGTATCCACAAGATTCCCCAATTCGAATTCATGGAGGAGTTGGAGACAAAATATGAGCCAAGTGTCATGTGGGACCAATGAAGGGTCATAACTCCCACTAATTACAATTTCATGAGTAATTAGGAGATAATTTGAGTTCTAAGGAGGTAAATGAGTCAAATAAAGTTATTTAAAGGAGGCCAAGTTGAAATAGAGCAGATTTTGGTCATTTTTTATTTGCATCTTTGCAATTTTGGAGAGCTTCAAACTTGTCCTTGCATGGTGGATGTTCATTCTCCCTGCCTTAGAACCAATTTCGAGGGTGCAAGATTCTCATACAATTTGGTTGATGGAGAGGCCATTCATACCTCTCAAAATATATTCATGGATATGTTTTGATGTAGGTTCAACCCCCATCTGAATTCAAGTTCATATTCTCTCATTCTTCTCTATTATCATTCTAATATCTTTCTCTCAATGTTCATGTAAAGTGAGATACCGCACTCTTTGTTGCATATAGATAATGGAAGGATGTTGTTTCAACCTTATGAACTTGTCAATGGATGCATAAATATGTAATGGATATATATTGAGAGCCGCAGCTCTAAATACTAAGCACTTCATGTACTATTTCTCCAAGTAACATTGATATTCGAGCGAGTTTCCTCTTTCTCTCAATGTCATATAAAAGTGTGATGGCGCACTTCTTGTTGCATATAGATAATGGAGGATTGTTATTTCAACATTATGGACATGTTAGTTGATGCATAACCCTATAATAGACATATCATGAGATCCACAGCTTGAAATACCAAGTACTTCATGTGACATTTCCAATTAAAACTGAGATTCGAGCCATTTCCCTCATAGTATTTTCATGGTGATTTGGGGATGATATTGCACCTATTTTATATCAGATATTTCTGAGATTTTGGTCTATGTTATGAGTTGCATATGGAGTTAAATTTATGGCTCAAATAATGTATGCATGCCCCTAAATTGTTACTATAGTTTGTGACATAAATTTAAGGCCCCTTGTCTACCATTTTCACCCAAGTTATATACTCTAGAAGTTGTTGTCCTTTGGGAGACCTATTCGAACCTAAAACCTGATATAATGTTGCACACATGTTGTATTTAATGTCCTATAACAGATCCAAGTTTCATGCATAATATTAGTGAAGGCCATACAGTGTTTGGAAGGGTAAACAGTGGCTGACCTAGGGGGGATTTCCACCAATCCAATTGACTAGTTTTATCCTGAATCTTCTCTCCTTTTAAATTGCATAGCATGGATGTGTATAGAAGATGTTTGGGTGTATAATGACTGTATTAAAGTGTCATATTACAATTCGAAACCATTTGGGGTCATTTGGGACAGTTTGAGGTTTCACTAGTCCAAGGTTCGAAAATTGGCCAAATTAAGTAAATTTTCAAATTGGGGATATTACAGATACTTTGGCTCATGTTCCATTAGATTTATTATATACAACCAAGAAGGGAATATTTTCATTTAAAATAGGCTTGTTAATTTTAAAAGCAAGAAAACCCAACAATAAAAAGGTCTAAACTTATCTTCAACTCCCTCCTATTTTAGTATTAATCATTTCAATTGGGCCTCATGCCTCATTTCGATACATAACAAATGAAATCAAGCCTCTCTACTACTGAGCATATAAATTATTTTAATCTAATTGATGCAATCCAAATAATGGAAACCTCCCTTTTTTCCAATTATCAAAGAAAGAAATTAAAATCACCTAACATTGCATCTAGAACATTGAGTTGCTCTAAGCTCCAAGTGAAAATGACTTTGAACCCTTTGTTTGGCCACAGTTTTCGCCACTCCCTTTCAATGACATCTTTCAAATTGGCATGCAAGCAAGTTTCCAAACCAACTTTCTAGGTCAATATATCACTTTAGTGAGATGTGTAAAAATCAAATTGATGTATATGTTATGTTGTCCAAACTGACCAATATTGAGAAATAAGTAGCAAAGACTAATTAGAATTCAATGGTTGCTTTAAGCAGATTATGTCCAACATTCTTGAGAATGCTCAAATTTCGCCATATCTCTTACATTATATATAAATGTTATGGAGCTTCAAATGAATTTCCAATTGAGAGACTTCTAAAGGAGTGACCACTGTGCACGTGGCTTATGAAACTCCGATTATTATTGAAAACAAGAGTCTAAATTCCACATCCAAGTCTTTTGAAAAGAAGAGATCACATTGGTACAAATATCATGACATATAAATTCTCAAAAATAGGTGAACTAGAACATATGGTTGCACCCTTTCCACACTGTCAAAAACCACAACTACATCTTTCTCCATCTAAACTTTCCCTTCCATTTGCACTACATGGTGCAATGAGATTCCTTTCACCACACAGATCCATCAGGACATCACCATACATTACCAGGCTTCATGTGCAGATATTCATGCAGGGACAAGCAATGGTATAAGGACTCATGTTATGTTTTGCACAATCAATCTTCAATCCCCATTATAGGGTCTTCAAACCTCATTACAAGGCCTTTAATATTCTGCAATGCAATGCATATCCTCATCGAGAGCATGCATTTCCCAACACAAGAGAGAATTCCACTACCCTAGAGCGCTTAAAGAGAGAAGAAGACTGAAAGAGAGTCCCTTTCCAATCCTTTAATAGCCATTCGAATTCCCAAGGAAGTAATTCCAATTCCAAGAGAGGTAACTCAAATATACTAGGGTTACTCAATTCATGAGAGGGAGGTTACAATAAAAAAATATTCCCTTTACCAAAATAGAAAAAGGTGAAATAGAGACAGTAGTTACAATTTTTCAAGGAATGTAGGCTCAAAATAGCCAGTGAGGGTGTATTAGCACATGAGGAGCATTACAAGAGGCTTGGAATAGCCAAGGAGGGTGCACTATCCAAGAGGGTCCCATCAAACATAAAAGAGGGTGTAATATTACCTACATAAACCAAAATAATAAAAAATAAGGTCCATTAGGGATAGCAACAAATCCTGGTCCCCAACCCCCTTATAGGTGGAATCCATGCCCCCCCATTCTCGTTAGTTGTCCATATTGAGTTAATTATTTAATTAAACAACAACAATAATAATAATTTCCAAGGTCCATAGTCCCGGCACCTAGTTCCCAATACTAACAGATGTGTGGGGCTTAACAACTATGGTGTTACATCCCACTCCCCCTTAAAATAATGCATCATCATTGATGCATACTTATTCATACATGCCTTCACACATGCCTTTATCCGTACATGCCTTCATGCATTTTTGAAAAGATGAGGGTATGCCTCCCTAATAGCATCTTCCAGCTCCCAAGTAGCATCGGTAGGACTATAATTGATCCATTGGACCTTTACCTGTCTGATCTCTTGATTTCAGAGTACCTTGGTTTTTTTCCCAATATGCAGATTGGTTGTACCGAAAAATACCCTTCTGGTTCCACCTGAATCACATTCCAATCAATCACATGATTAGCATCAAGTATATATTTTTCCAACAAAGATACATGAAATGCGTTATGCACTTTTATGCAAGCAAGCAATGCAAGCTCATGTGCAACTATCCTAGCTAAGATCTAAAAGGGTCCATGGTATCTTGCATAATGTACAAATAGTCTATAGCCCCATAGGTATATCACTCATTCCACGTGAGCATTAGTAACTTTAAGTGATGACTAGCTACAACATAGATACTAGTCCTTAACATAGTAATTACAAGCATCAAGATATAAAAGCATATTCCAACCATTAACATTGACTCTTTACAATCATCAAGACATATGCATTGCTATTATAGAGGCCAAGCCTCACCCAATGATAACAAATAGGACTATCATGTCCTTGCTAGTCAATTCAAACTGAGCCACATAACACCATTCATTTATCAATCATGCATTTACACAAGAAGGATGACCATCAAGCATTATTACAGGATTAAGGACTAGACTAACAAGCCGCATACGCATCATTTCTATAGGATTATCATGGATATATATGCTTTATTATACATTCATAACCATTAGAACATCACCACTTATCATATACACCCATGATGCACATCTCCTTCATAGTACTATCATAACTTAAAAGCATTTATGATGATGTACAGCTATTCACATGATCATAAGGTAGATACAAAGTGTATGCATGTACAACATAACTACATAAGAACATACGTACATAATCATATGCATACCCATAAGATGTATGGAAAATATGTATTACTATCAAGTACATCACAACAACATGATCACATGCTAATGCATACAGTATTAATCATTATACCAACCCATACAGTCTTGCGGATATCAAACTGGGAAAAACCAACAACTTGCATAAAATCATTAAGTGTAAGGACTACATATACATCCTAACAAATATTTTAATGCATCAAGACCACAACTTAAAAACACTTGACTAATTAAGGGAAATCGGGTGTCCAAGTTCCATGTTCTACCCAACCATAGGCACTCAACCGACCTATACTCTTTCTGGCGTGAGGCCACCCCCGAGTTGGGCAATGGTTCCACTAGTACCAAGGGAAGACATAGAATTCTTCCCAATAATTCTTCTCATCAACCAGACACCAATTCCACAGCCATCCCAAGCTAAGAAACACAAGGATCTACTTGGAGTTGATCCTTCATAGGTAGAGTACTTAAGCCTACTTAATATGCATAAACAGGACAAGGGAATCAATCCATTCCCAATCAACTTATCATGCCAACAAACATAGTTAACACCAATCCATTAGCTTACCAAGCATATTAAACATGCGTATGCATCACATCCAACTAAATATGGGCATAAGCCCTCTCCTGCAAACCATGCCAATACAATTAGTTATAGAAAATAATCAATCCAAGACAACAGTGAGAAGAATAAGCCCTTCACCACCATACATATACAATATTTATATATGCAAGGGAAAAGAGATAATCATCACAATAATTATTACATGTATATCTATTATAATTATAATTATTATTAATACCATCTTGTATATATATACACTATACTTTATATATGCATACATTACCTATTACATATTTATGTTATATACTACACCAATCATACCATAACTATTATTATCATTTACATTATACTATATCACATATATTAGTATCTCATATATGTACACACTCTTATCATATAGAACTACATTGATATCTATATAATACATATAATATACACACCACCATCACATACAATACACATATACTATATACAGTCCAAGATATCAATTAAAGAGGGATTCACCCTTACTGTTATTGCAACATCAAGCACAAGTGAAACAAGATAACAAACCAGTTATGGAGGGATACGCCCTCGCCACTTGTCACATCCAATCAATTAAAGCATTAATGGATGTGTAGTGTAGCAAAGGGGGCTACGTTTTCTCAACAACCAACTATTTAGTAAACAAATCATTTAAATAAAGCAAAGAATCCAAATCCCTCCAAATCTATTGCTAACAAACAATAATAATATAAGTATATACATACAAGCAGTCAAGCCTTTAGACACAAGTTCCAAGAGCAATCGGGTATATACCTATACAATATTTAAATAATATATACATGTTATTATATATATACACAACTACACATATATAATATAATAATATTATATTATAACATTCTATATAATATAATAATATTATATTATAACATTATATATATATATATAGGAGTAAAATCTTGGGGGGAGCTCTGCGACAGGGGGGAATAAAAGGTCCTAAGGTTGGAGATGCAAAGGAAGTAAAAGAATATTTGTTTTAATTTTTTAAAGGTTTTAAATTTTATTTTCTAACATTATTCTGTTGGAATCAAGCTCTTTTATGCCAAGATGATAATCGACGATGTCGATTATGATACTCCATCGCTCGGGGTTCCAATTTTCTATCATGAAATTAAATGCAGTAACGAAGAATTAATCACAGCACAGGATGATAAGACCCCTCCTACGCACAAATCAATATCAAATTCGGGCTTACAACCAGCTCCCACGAAGGATAATAATGAATTGAGTACTCCCAGGCCTGATTCAAATCATGGCCCTGCGCGGAAGAAGGAAGAGCGTGTGAAAAAGGAGACGATTTCGTTATTTGTTGGAAGAGATATTGGTATAGACGAAGTACCATATTACCTCTCCTTGACTATGGAGAAGCAGCTTTAAGGAGGTGGATGGATTCCAATTGGAAACCCATACTGGATCAAGTATCGCAGTTTCACATTCTTTGCCGAGGATGGATCTTGTTTAAGGTTAAATCTGAGGTAGAAAGACAAAAGTTGATGGAGAGAACCTAGAGATGGGGGGCATCAGGTTTAATTTTAAAAAGGTGGCAAGTTGATTTTGAAACGAGGAGAGAACCACAGAACGTGCAGCAAGTTTGGGTTATACTGCCCCGAATCCCCATGATTTTCTGGTAGAAAGAAGTTTTAGAGGCAATAGGTGATAAACTTGGAAAATTCATATCTCTGGAAGACAATTGGGAGGAAAAAGTTGACAGGAAGTGTGCTAAAATTTTCATCAAACTGGATATAAGAGATGGATTGTATGAAGAAATAATTTTAGAAATGTATGGAAGCACATGGACACAGAGACTTGACTATTGGAAGATTCCATTTAGGTGCTTCGGGTGTTGACAGTTCGGGCACCTAATTAGGGATTATCCCAACAATTCTACCAGATATGTGAGCCGTAGGAATATGAGGGTAAAAAAAGACAGAGCAGAACTCTCTGGATACTAGAACAAAAGTTGGCAATGTTGTAAAAGGTGGCAAAAATCTGCTCATTGATGCTCCAAAGGAGGTGGACATCCAAGCGAATTCCATTTCTGGTAATCCAAATATCCCTTTTGATTATCCCCCTTCTAATTTTGTAATTGTTGCAATAATTTCCCCTATTCTCCAATCCTCTCCTAAAAACTTCCACTTGGAAGGAAACATTTTAAGTACTTCAAGTATGAAAATACTGAGAAATTGGATGAAGTGGAACCAATGTCTTCTACTCCTGAATAGGAAGAGGTGGCAAAGGATTTTGAAAGTCTCGAGAAAGTAAAGGACATAAGTGAGGTGGAGCCTTCTCAGAAGGAAAAGAGTGATCCTCCCTCGTGGGTTAAGCATAAAATTTATAACATGGGATCAAAATCAACGTTAATAGGAGTAGATGAGGCAACTTTGAAAGGAGGATTGGCTCGAGACCCTATGCCAAAGGTAACACTAGGCAAGAAATCACAAATTTCGAAAGAAAAATCTAAAGCTGAGTTGGAGGTTAAAACTGGGAAGCAGTCAACGATAAGCAGGGCCCTTACAGCAGGGATAGCCCGACCCAGGGTTCCCTGGTACTTTGCTTTTCCTTTAACTCAAGGGGGTTAGGGAGCTCCCCCAAGTTAAATGCTTTCAAAAGGATGGTAAATATTTTAAAACCCTCTGTCATCCTCTTACAGGAAACGATGATGGAAGGATACAAAACTCAAGAAGTCCTTGAACCTTGGCTTAAATATTGGTCCTTTGCTCACATTAATTCAGATGGTCACTCGGGGGGATTGATAACAGCATGGAGTCCTGAGTTAAAGGAAATTATGGTTGATAGGTATAAGACAGTCTTAAAAATTGTCTTGGAAGATAGGGTTTCTGGAGAAACCTTCTCATTTTTCAATGTATATGGTTCGTTCCAGAATAGAAGATCCTTTTGGGAGTCCTTATTCTCTTCAAGGATTTTAGATCCAAGAAATTTGGTTATGGGAGGAGATATGAATCTCTCTTTATCTGAAAAGGAAATTTGGGGCCCCTTAGCAAGGTCGGACATTTTATGCAATTTCTTCATTTCTCCTTTTGAATCCAAAGGGTTGGTACATGTTCAGCCAGTAAAATTAGAACCAACTTGGAGGAACAAAAGAAGCAGGGAGAATGTTATATCTAAATGTATTGCCAGGTTCTTGGTTTCAGAGAATTTGGTTACAGGTCCGCTCATAGTTAAATCTTGGATTGAGGTTGGGGGTTTGTCAGATCATCGCCCTATCACCCTGTCATTGGAAAATCAAGGTGCCAAACCCACTCATCCTTTTAAATTCAATCTTGTTTGGCTCAAGGCAAATGATTATAGGAAGTTGGTCGAGGATACATGGGTTCCATTAATAGACAATTCCTCTGAGTCATTCATGAAACAATTCTCTGGCAACATCATTAGAACTAAAAAAGTGTCGAAGAGTTGGGAAAAGGCTTGTAACGCTAGACAACAAGAGCAATTGAAAGAATTGGAGGCTACATTGAAGGAAATTTACAATTTAAATAGCTCTGGAACGTTTACAGAAGAAGAATTGAAGGCTGTAAAAGATTGTGCAGTTAAGCGGGGAGATTTATTGGCAAGGGAAGAACAATTGTGGAGATTAAAGAGCATGGCCATTTGGATATCCGAAGGTGACAAAAACATCAAATTATTTCATAGGTTTTCCTCGCATAGAAGGATTGTCAATACGATTTTAGAAATCAAGGACGCTAATGGAAATATATGGTCAGTTCTTTCAAAGAGAAGGTAGAGGCTGAGAGTAGGTATTTTCAAAATTTATTCTCAGAACCGGAAGGGTGTCCTATCCAAGAGATTTTACATGTCCTCAGACTCTTTCCCAAATTGGTAAATGATGAAATGAACAAAGATTTAGCAGAGGAGGTTACTGAAAAAGAGTTGGAAAAGGTAGTGCACTCATTCCAAAAATGTGAGCCCTGGTCCTGATGGGTTCTCAATTGAATTTTATCAAGGGTTTTATGAATTGTTGAAGCATGATCTTTTGAATACTGTTAGAGAATCCCACATATTAGGAAAGGTTTTAGGAGATTTGAATTCCACCTTTTTAGCACTAATCCCTAAAAAGCAAAAGTCCTCATCCTTTGAGGACTTTAGACCAATTTCTTGTTGTAATGTTGTATACAAAATCATCACCAAAATTGTTGCACAACGTTTAAAACCAATCCTGAGAAAGATCGTTTATGAGGAGCAGTTTGGGTTCCTTTACAACTGTCAGATCCATGATGCAGTCTCGTTGGCTCAGGAGGCAATCCACTCCATCAATGAGAATAAATGCAAAGCCTTTGTTCTCAAATTGTATTTGTCCAAAGCTTATGACAGGGTAAGTTGGACCTTGTTTAAGGTTGCTACTATTTCAGATTTGTATTGCAACGGATATAGTGAATTGGATAATGGGGTGTATACAGTCTACTTCCTTCGTAGAGCTTATAAATGGATCCCCCTCTCGCTTTTGTAGGCCTACTAGAGGAATAAGACAAGGGTTCCCTCTTTCCCCCTTTATCTTCCTACTAGTAGTTGATGTTGTAAGCAGGTTAATTCATCATGCTAAACATGTTGGCTCCTTCAAAGGAATAAAGGTCTCTGATTATGAATAATTGTCACATATATTGTTCATGAATGATGTGTTGATGATGGGGGAAGGATCGTTAGAGAATATCAAATAAAGTGAGCAGATCTTAGAGATATACAAGAAGGCTGCAGGGATGCATATAAATGTGGAAAAGTCAATCTTATCTGAGAATTATCTCCCAGAGGCAATGCAGAACAGGATAAAAAATGAAGTCTCCTACCCCATAAAACCTTTATCATATGGTTTTAAATATTTAGTCTTCATCCTAAATCCCAAATCTTACTCTTTTAAATATTGGTTATGGTTGTACAAAAAAGTGGAGGGACAAATAAAATGTTGGGAAAATAGGTTTCTATCCCGAGGCGATAGATTGGTTCTGCTAAAGGCAGTAATACAGAGCATTCATGTTTACTGGGCATCCATAGCGTATATTCCTAAGGGGATCCTTCATAAAAAGTGTAAGAAGTTTTTTTCCTTAATGTTGACTGCTAGCAAACACGCTGAAGGCATGCCTCTTGTCAAATAGAAAACATTGAAAATTTTAAAATAACTTGGAGGGTGGGGTTTAAAAAATCATTTTTTGTTCTATCTGTCATTGGCAGCTAAGTCTATTTGGAGGTTGATACAAAAAACTAATTCTTTGTGGGGGAAAGTAATGGTATCCAAATACTGTCCAAACTCTTCCATCTTAGATTGGATAAGGAGACCTGATAAGTCTCATAAAAATGGATCCATAGGGTGGAAAGTTCAGATTGGAGAAGACCCTTGGATCGGAGCAGGCAATGACTTTAAGCTCTCAGATGGAACTATAGATAAGCTCAAGAGCCTTCATATAATCAAATTATATGATGCGAAATCTCAGCCTATTCATGAAGAGAGTAGAATAGTTTGGAAAAATGCAGAGGACCTAAATCTGGAAGGAGAGTCGATTAGTGAGTGGACGTATTATATCAATTTATTGGATTCTTGTTTTATTCACTTAGAGGAGGATGTGGAGGATCAACTAGTCTGTTCCAGGAATGCTTCTACATGAGATTTTTCTGCACGATAAATGCCATTCTTGGTAGACAAATCGGTCGATACGACCATTTGATGCCTTCCCCTCCTCTTACATTTACAGGATTTGGTGGGCTCGCAACACTGCCATATTTCAAAATCATCTTACTCCTTCAAAGGTGACGGTGACCCTTATTGTGCAGTGGATGAAGGAACACAAAGCAAAAGAAAAAATGAAGAAGCAGCGGATATTGGTTCCCCCAGTCATCGACAAATCCACTCCTTGGGATTTCTTTGATAGTGCGAGTCAAGGGGATCCTTCAATGGGAGGTTCTGGAGGCGTCCTATACCTTGCTAATAATCATAAAAATATGATTAAGTATGCGCCTGGGCATTGTTCTAACAGCAAGGTTGAGCTTGTTGCTCTTCACACAGTTTTGAAGGTGTCAATAGCTAGGAATGTATCTAGTATTCAACTTTATGGAGATTTGAAGATGGTATTTGATTGGGCCAACAACAAAATTCATATCAATGCTCCACATTTGCAACATCTCCTATGCTCTATTCGAAGCTTAATGAATCCATTCTCTATTTTATCACTAGCTCATGTGTATAGGGAACTAAATACTAAAGCAGATCAGTTATCAAAAAATGATCTGCTTATGAAGCCTGGCAGAACAAGGATTGAAGAAGTAAAAGATGGCATGTTGATGTAAACATTTAGAATAATATTGTAATTTGAATCCTGGAAGGCGACATGTAATGAAATGTGCTTTTGTAATATGCAAGACTTTATGTAACAAAAGATTTCTTGTTGTACAATGAATGTAAGTCCTTTGAGGACAGTTCATGATCATTCTTCTTGAATGATTGATATTTTCCATTTGGAATATATATATATATATAACTTACACACCAATACATCATATCATTTATATATATATATTTAACAATATACATAATACTTATTTACAATATATATATATATACCACTCTTTGGACAAGTGGCCCATTCCCCCCAAATAGACAATGAGAGGAACTTAGAATAAATTAATGAAACATGTCACATATATAAAAATAAAAAGAAAAAAGAAAATGGAACCACCATTGAGACAAGTGGCCTTCTTCCCAAAAATAGATGAGTTACTCAGATATATTGAAAATAAAAGATAAAAAGGAAAATGAAACCACCATTAAGACGCGTGGACTTTTTCCCAAAAATAGACAAGGAGTTACTCACATACATTGAAAATAAAAAATAAAAATAAAAAAGGAAAATGAAACCACCATTAAGAAAGTGGCCTTTTTCCCAAAAATAGACAAGGAGTTACTCATCAATGTAACCATTGTCATCCAAGTGGCATAAATAAGCCTATAAAAGCATACTATCAATAGAAAACCCAAAATACATGTAGGGTATAAATGCCACTTAATTAATCATATTAATATTTAATAATAATAATACTATATCCACATAGTATTACATCCATACTCATAACCATATACCACCATTAATATAATAATGACTTATTATTTACTTTAGCATTTAATAATCATATTGCTTACTTATCATTAAAATAAGAAATAATAACTTATCTTTATTATAGCAGCCACAGATTTTTAACCCATTCTTACTATAGGTCATACGTGCATTAAGCACTCATTAGATGCCAGAAGGTCTTCATTGTTTCGTTTGGGGTTTAAAAAAATTGTATTTCGGTAACCACACTGCATGCTTATTCATTAACTAACATAACTGGAGGCTGCAATGTGTTCATTTCCAATTAATGTTAGCACAATAAAACTCTTCCATTTCATAAGGGAGGTCAAACTTCTTTCACAACACATTCCAAAAAAAGAGTTATAAAACGGTAGAAGGTCCAACATCTGCAAAGTTGAAACCTCGCTCTCGTACCACTCTGTCGTGTCCCTGACCCCAAAACCAAAGCCAAGGTCACTAGGAAACCCAAGGGAAGGATGAATCAAGGTAAATGCACAACAAAATAATGTTATATAAGGCTAGGCCATCATGCAAACAAGTCAATTAAATAAAACAATCAACCTTTTTAAAGACAATACAAACTTGCAATGCATATCATTTTCCATATGCACATGTTATGCAAGGTAAATGCAAGTATGAATGTAAACAGATCTGAGTAAGCTATTAACATGAATCTAACATCAAATAATCGGATCTTCTACAACCATATAACCATTAACAAAATTAGATTTGCAAGATAACGTTAACAATATAAATACAAAGATCTACGAGTTGCCACAATCAACCATATTTATAGTGCTAGAAACTAGATCTACTAACTACCACCTACAACCATGTTAATAGAAACGAATCCTGATATGAGGGCTGCAATCTACAACCATATAGATGACAATAACATCATATATCATGGTTGTCACCCGTAGCCATACAAACCATAAGCAAACTGGATCCAAGAGCACATATACATCAAAATGCAATAAATAAACATATAATAAAATACTCATCACTGACTACTAACCATATCCATATCAACATGAGAAAATTCAAATATGAAAGATGTCATCTACAACCATATAAAGTCGTATCTCATGGCTGTCACTTACAACCATACAATCTGTCAAGCACTCTATATGCAGATAAATTGTTACCAATACACACAGAGCATATGAAATTTATTGTCAACCCGAGAAAGTCTTTTTATTTCAAAGGATAAGTGCACAATCTATGCTTAAACACCAAACCATTAGAAGTAAATACTTTTATCTTCTATCATCCATGTTCATCCCAAAAATCTATGCAATCCCAATTGCCTTCTAACTGCTACACTTCAATTCCTCTCTATCATGCATCAATAAGAAATGGTATCAGATCTAATTAACAATTGCAGGAAAGAAATCTCATTCGTATTCTAGAACAATCACTTGTCTGATCTAATCACTCTGGAAATCATAAAGCATAAACTGAACATTAATCTAGAAATCCAATTGCAGAAGATTGAGTCAACTGTTCTAAGAAATGGAATTGCAGAATGGAAATAAACAACACACAATAGGAAAGATAAATTGCAAGGGCTCAAGGGATCGCAACTTAGCTGCAAGATGAACAAGGCTGTGTATAATTATAACACGAATTGCATAAGTCTATACTCAGTCGACTGTCACTCTGTATTACTTGCCAAATTCAAGGGATTCTAATATTAATTGTACTGAAAATCCACACCATAAATATTGCTGCTGCGTACAAAAGGAAAGAACAAAGCATCACACAATAATAAATTCAAAATCCTATTTTAACTCAGCAATCTCTGTGGAAGACGGGCCCAGTCTTCACACAGAGACGCTGGCTGAACAACACGAATTCCTTTAGCTCAGAAGCAACCCCTTATATTAACAGAAGAATGATTACACAGTTTTGCTCAACTGCTAATACAATGAATTAATTGTCTGTTGTTCAACCCCTGGGTCGAGGCAACTCCCCATATTTATACAAATCATAACAGCAAACCCTATAATCGGGCAGCCATGAAGATCTCTGATCTTCAGGCGCCCTAAATAGCTAGCCGTTACAATACGTGGCAGAACAGAAACATCAAAATATGAGAAAGTTATCAATTGACCCAAGAGTGGCGGTCCTTCCAGCTCACAGCTAGACTCGAGCAGTAACATACTCAAGATAGCGCATTCTGTTACAGCTGCCCTGTCACAGCTGTGCCTTAATTGATGATTCGAACCCCAAGCAACGAACATCCCTTCTTTCATGACTTGTTCAGCCCCGATCTTCCTGCAGTCCATTTATCTCAACTACCTTCATAAATCGTAACATGTTAGCACAATTGAGAGATGCACAGCTTTAATTATCACAATCATAAGCATTAATAAAATAAAACAATGATCAGTCATACCTTGGTAATTTGGGGAATAAGGTAAGGACAATAGGTCTGATTGCCATGATAAGTGTTGTAGGACAGGGGCAGGAAAGATGATTAAAGATGATTAAAAAGGGCCAATTCTGGGCTCAACACAATCCATAAGCAAATACGATCTTATAAGCACATATATTTTTGAAAACGCAGTAAACAACATAATAAGAAATACTCATCTCAATCATGGGCAACTAGCTTCAACGGGACAACGTTCCACCCTTCCATAGACATTCCATGCTCATGCATCTTTCAACGTGGCATTCACCTGTAACGTCCCCATCCCTCACTCCGGCCAGCAGGAGGGGACATTAACAGAATCGAGGCCTCAAAATTTCGCCTCATAACCACAATTACGAATTATTTATACAACTAAAATGCATGTGAAAACATGTAAATAAAACACATAGCAGAATAAACTCAATCCACACATACAACATGCAATTTACATGCATATTTATCGCATGAATATGAATGAAAATCATTGCACGTCAAATACATAAGAATACTTATCTTTAAGCAAAGAAGATCTAAGCAACTGGTTGTGTAAGAGCGATTTTCCACCAAGCCACGGGAACTCTGTCCAGCATATACTCTTTTTGTTGAGAGGCCACCCCCAAGGTGGGCTATGAGGCCACAGGGCAAAGGAAACACCTACAAGCTTCTATCTCTCATCCCACAACCCATTCTTATCATGGTGCTTATCCAAAAATCTCAACCAAAGCTCTACAGGGGTCTCACTAAGCCATCACAACCATGACACTCCTTCCAACTACCCCACATAACACAAGGAAGGAATTTCCCTTCACTGATCCACAGTTCCATCAGGAAATCCAACCCTTACAATGCTTACCAGTGTGTGCAGTAAGATTCCAACATGTTGTATGCTAATGGAGAACCTCCTGCAACATTAATCCATGGTTTGTCAAGCATCCAAAAGTAGAAGAACTCAATGGGTAAAGGTTCCTAGCTTGCCCAACCTCCATGCTCACCTACAACCATCTATTTTTCCTTCCAAAAATGCATATTTGTCTTCAAATTCAAATTTCTGGGTTAAACATAGTGTGGTTATGAACATGAACAACAATGGAAAACTCTACGTAGTGTAGGAACATGCATGAGAGAATGAGAATGATCAAAAGAGTGTTGACTCCAAGGATATGAGGTAAGGGTGAAAAGACAATTGACATAGCTTCTGACCATAGAAGAAATAAGACTGTTGACAGCTGACATAACTATCACAACCCCCATGCTTCAATAACTACATGAAGTGACTTCTCCCACCAACCTCATATATGCATTCAATGATGGGATTTAATAGTCAAGAGAAGGTAATTGGCTTATTTAAGGCACCTGGTAGATTTTGGATGAGTTCTAAGGTTGACACATGGAAAATAAGGATTTGGTTTCCCCATATAGGCCCCCTTCCTCTTTCCCTCTGGTGGAATCATAGCCCCTTTAGTGCTCTTTACACATCCATCTTGGACCATTTTATTAATTTACAACATAATTGCACCAAGAGTAGCGAGGTGCTCTACAACCAAGTATGGTAAAGATGTTGTCGCGTTCATAACGTTATGTACCAAAAATAATTAAAAAAATTCATGTGGGCTTATAAAAAAACAAAAACAAATAATAAGTAGGCTCATAAAATAAAAAATTAAAATCAAATAAAAAGTTATTAAAAAAATCCATGTTGACTAATAAAATAAAAAATAAAATAAAAAGCATAGATCAATCTTAAACATGAACCTATCAAGCAATTACACCTCAAGAAATTGGATCGCTATCGGTGCTTGATAGATCCTTATTTAAGATGGATCTATGTTGGTATTTACATACATTTCGAATTGGCATAGTAAGCCAACCATATGGTCAAAATAAAATATATACATCATAGATGCCCATCCATTCTCTAGTTGGGCCTTGGCCTTGAGCTCCGCACTAGGAATCCATACTAGCATATTTAAATCATTTACATAATTTTGATTAAATACATTCCAAGTAAAAATTGGGGGCATTTCATCACCACCGATATGAAGCCATAGATCCACATAAGAGGTACTCTCGAACCAAAAGGCATAGTGCGCTCGTCTCAACATCGAGAACATTGCCATACAAAACAATTGTATCTCAATCATACATAAAGTTTTTTCAGTGAAAAAAAAAGTATTCCTTACTGGTAACGATGTTCCGGATGTAATGGAATAGGTCTCACAACCCAAAAATGCTCAAAAACATCTGAACCATAAGGTATGGATGCGCCCTTCTCCACACCATGAGAAAACCCTGCCACACCAAAATGACCATATCTTAGTCATACATAAATATTTTTCAATGAAACAAAAAGTGTTTCTTACTAGAAACATCACTTCGGACACAATGGTATAGGTCAAATGACCCATAAATTCTCAAAAATTGGAGAACCATAACATATGGTTGCGCCCTTTCCACACTGTCAGAAACCACAACTACACCTTCCTCCAACTAAAATTTCATTTCCATCTACACTACCTGGTGCAATGGGATTCCTTTCACCACATAGGTCCCTCAAGACATCACCATCCATTGCCAAGCTTGACGTGCAGGTATTCGGACGGGGACAAGCAATGGGATAAGGACTCATGTTGTGTTTTACATAGTCAATCTTCAATCCCCATTACAGGGTCTTCAAACCTCATTACAAGGCCTTCAATATTATGTAATACAATGCATATCCTCCTCGAGAGCATGTATTTCCCAACATAAGATAGAATTCCACTACCCTAGAGAGCTCATGGAGAGAAGAATAATGAAAGAGAGCCCCTTTCCAATCCTTCTATAGCCATTCAAATTCCCAAGGAAGTAATTCCAATTCCAAGAGAGGTAACTCAAATTCACTGGGGGTTACTCAATTCATGAGAGGGAGGTTACAATTAGAGATTCCCTTTCCCATAATAGAAAAAGGTGAAATAGAGAGGGGAGTTACACTTTTTCAAGGAGTGCAGGCAAAAAATCACCAATGAGGGTGTACTAGCACATGAGGAGCATCACAAGAGGCTTGGAATAGCTAAGGAGGGTGCACTAGACAAGAGGGTCCCATCAAACATAAAAGAGGGTGTAATAATACCTCCATAAACCAAAATAATAAAAAATAGGGTCCATTGGGGAGAGCAACAACTCCTAGTCCCCAACCCCCTCACAGGGGGGATCCATGCCCCCCCATTCTCGTTAGTTGTCCATATCGAGCCAGTTATTTAATTAAACAATAATAATAATAATAATGTCCAAAGTCCATAGTCTCGACACCTAGTGCCCAATAATAAACAAAATAATAACATATGTATGGGGCTTAACAACCGTGGTATTATAGTGCTCCCTCCTTATGCATCGTATTATGATAGCATACACCTTTGTACACTTCGATTTTGCTAAGAGGCATATGAGATCAATAATTTGTTGTCCACTTTTCCTCTATAGTTAGAATAATTTTTAATGAAATGTTTATATATATTTTTAGTTATAATCGCATTTTTGTAATGATTATCCAACACCTTTGGCACCTTATAAACGTATAAATGCATGATATTATTGAAATTATGTTTATGATACATGATTTATTGATTACATCCATAGTAATTTATATTTACATCGATAGGTGTTTATATCTTAGAATTTGGGGTGGAGTACCATCTATGATTTTCCTAGATTGAAGGAGGATGGGACAAGTGTACTGTGCAGATTGATTTTATGGCCGTCATTCAAAATTCAAAATAAAAAAATTATAAAAAAAAAAGAAATATAAAAAATAACGAGTAGTTGATGCATGGATAACTGTAGCTCAAGCATGGATAACATGTAGTGACAACCAACATCTTATTTAACTAAAGAAGGTAATAGGTAGTTGAGGCATAGACAACAGTTGAATACAACTAAGCATAGAGAACAAGTAATAGATAACTTGTTTATGGAACTTAACTTGTAACCTATCGGTGTTCACTGGCCGCAAGTTAATTGGTTGTGCTAGTTTATAATTTGGAGTGGACTAGGGCCTATGATTTTCCTAGATTGCACAAGGATGAGACAAGTGTATTGTCTAAATTGATTTTTTATGGCAGTCATTCCAGATTCAAAATAAACAATTATAAAAAAAAAGTATATAAAAAATAACGGGTAACTATGCATGGGTAATTGGTAGCCAATGCATGGATAACTCGTAGCTTATGCATGGAGAACAAACAATTCATGCAACTAGGCATGGAAAACAAGTAACTTATAACTTATCGATGTTCACCAACCACAAGTTAATTGGTTGTGCTAGTCTATTTCCATTTAGATAACCATTTGTTGATCATTTATTATTTAAATGAATTTGAATGAGAATAAACAATGTTTGTGCATTACGTGTGCCTTTTTAAAACTTTGCATTTTGCACTTTGTGTGTAAGTATGTTTTTAAATATTCTATATATATAATGCCAACCCTCTTCTGTATCAACGTAATTTCAATAATATTTTGGAATTTTGGAATATATATAAATCCAAGGGGTTAGTTCAACCAATTGTCACTAATTTTGTTGGGAATTTATGGTCCTGGAGTAAGACCTAAAATTGCTTTTAATTTACTAAGAGATCATCTTCCTTAGACACAAGGTAATAAGTTAACTGCCCAAGGCATCTGGTAGGAGTGGAATTTTGCCCCCTTGGACCACCAACAAGTTATTTTAGGTGGTGTGGTTTTCCTTGAAAAATGGTGATGAGTCAAATCGTATTTGTGAATAGCAGCGAGTGATGGTTTTCCTCACTACCAATTGGGCCTTTATTTAGTTCCTCTATTTCCAACTAAAAAGATATTGACATTCAAAATACAAAATATTATACATTAGTCTGTCGCTAGGGTCTCAAATAAAAATTTGCACATAAAAACTTATATGTCAACTCCTACCTTATATACAGTCTTCTATTAGCATAACTGACTTTTTAAATGAGCTTAACAAATGTACATTATAGAAACCAAACCTTCTACTCCCTTTGAAAAAAAACATAAGAGACACAATCTTAATATGTCATCTAAGTAGATTTTTATTAATCCCCAACTAGTTCCTAGTGGAGTGGGACTTCCAACTCTGATTGTAGTGCGCCCTCTCTAAATTCCAATTTGACCAAGGTTCCCTCTTGTAGTATGAGAGCTTTCTTTGATAGTTCATCTGCTAGCATGTTGAGTTCCCTAAAAACATGGGTGGAAGATATCCATTCAAAATATGTAATTTCCTCCTTTGTGAGATTCATAATCAGGCCTGGCCCAACATTTTCAATGTTACATTTCTTGACAATCTTGGAATATCCTAGCACTCGTAGCTTTCTACACCCTTTTTGTTGAGCACATTTGAGAAGTATCTAGAGCACATAAAATTTAACTTTCATGTTTGTTCATCTCCTTGTTTTGTACTTTGAATGAAAATTATTTAAAGAGTCTTTGTAAAGAACAATTCCAACCCCATAGATAGCAGGTTGCCCTTGGATATCCCCGTCAAAGTAGCCCCAAGGAATATCTAAGTCTAGGCTTGGCATCTCCGATACTCTTGTTTTCTTTTCCTTTAGATTTACCTAGTGCTCCTTCACAGTCTTAACCACCAAGTGTGCCACTAAGGCTATTGCAAAGGTGGTTTTTCTTAAAAGGGTGATGGGTTCATATATATATATATATATATATATATACACAAGTTAGTTGAATCAATGAGCATCCCTAGGTTTAATAGGGATGTCATCCATCAATGTGGAGAAGCATCCCTTGGGTTTCCTCGTGAGCTTTTCCCTGGGAAAATAAAAAAAGGAGGTGGTGGAGATGGAGGATACATGTTTTGTAGAACGTGAGTGTAGCTCATATTCATAATAGGACCTCAAATCCCTTTTCAACCCCCTCATTTAGAGAATAATGGTGGGTTGTACACACACAATTGGGGGTTCACTTGAACTCGATGCAAGTATTGATTTGTTGGTCATAGGGTACATGAATAATCCTATCTCTAATCACAGTGGTGAGTGCTTCCACCATACCCATTTCTCTGCTATCTTATTCCCAAATGATTCCCCTTAATCATTAAAGGAGGTGGCGGAAGGAGAAGTTGTCAGAGATAACTCCTGGAATTGCTTGATTTTATTAACGTGCAAGCTTATTTATTTATACAACTAGAGGGACTCTTGGACTTCAGCTTCCATAGGTCCGTTGGAGTCCATGAAGACTCTTCTTCTTCTTGATAATTATTTACAATAGTTACGAATCCCTAATCCATTCAGATTAGGTTTCTAACATTCCCCCCTTAGTCTGAAGGGTGTTTGTGAGTCCAAGCATTTTTCTAATCTTTTCAAATTTTCTCTTCCAAGTTCTTTGGTGAAGATGTTTGCAATTTGCTTGTTCGTGGAACAATGGCATAAATGGTCTCTCTTGGCCTCTACATGATGTCGAATCAGATGATACTTCGTGTTGATGTGCTTGGTTCAATCATGGAACTTGGGATTCTTGGCCAATTTTATTGCAGAAGTATTGTCAATCATTAGGGGAGTGGAATTTTCTTGTTTCTCCTACAAATATTCAAGTATCTTCCTAATCCACACAATCTCCTTCGTTGCTTCAGCAGCAGGTACGTATTCTACCTATGTTGTCGAATCTACTGGAATTGACTTTTTATGTGATCTCCAAGAGACAATTGTTGATCCAAGACTCATGAGGTAGCTATAAGTAGACACTCTTGTCTATTTGTCACCATCAAAGTTTGAATCAAAGTACCTAATAAGTTTGAATTCATCCACCTTAGAATACTTGATTCTAAAGTCTCAAGTCCCCTTCAACTATCTTAGAACTCTTTTATCAACAAACTAGTGTCCTTCACAATATTTTTGCATAAATCTTGAAAAGACGCCAACAACAAAGAAATATATGGTATGGTGGTGGTAAGTTAGATAAGGCTTCCTACAAGCTGTCGATACGTGGTCACATCCTTGAATTATTTTCCTTCATTCGATTTGAGCTTCAGCTTCTATTCCAATGGAGTAGAGAGAGGGTTGCATTCTGTCATGCTAAATCTATTCAACGGTTCTCCAACATACTTATTTTGAGAGATGAATATGTACTTAGGATTTTGAGTCACTTCAATTCCATAGTATTAGTGAAGTCGTCCCAAAATTTTCATTTCAAAGCCCTTTTTCATTTCTTTCTTTATGGACGCAATACATCTTTCATTGTTCCATGTCATCAAAAGGTCATCTACATACACCATAAGATACACAACCGATCTTCCAACTTTCGTTACAAATAGTGTTGCATCGTCAAGATTAAAATGTTTGAAAATTAACTTCAAAAGGTGCTTGGTTAACTTTTCATACCATGCGCGAGGTGCTTGTTTAAGGTGGTACAATGACTTGATGAGTTCACATACCTTTTGTTCTTTCCTTTTCACAACAAATCCTCCTGGATGAGACATGTAGACATTTTCATTCAGGTCTCCATTCAAGAAAGCAATCTTCACATCCATCTGATGAAATTTCCACCCATTATGTGCAACCAAAGACAATAAGGTGCAGATGGTAGCCCATTTTCTTGTGGGGGAGAAAGTCTCTTCATAGTCAATGCCTTCCTTCTGTGCATAGCCTTTTTCCACAAGCCTCACCTTGTGCTTGTCAAGTGAGCCATTTTATCAATATTTGTTCTTGTAAACCCACTTGCATCCAATTGGAAGGTCTACCAACTTCCAAGTTCCATTCTTCATGACTTCATCATACTCATTATGTATGGCTTCTTTCCACTCATCATGAGCAAGATATTCTTCAAAGGAAGTTAGTTCAAGGTTAGTAGATAAATTCAATTCACAATCATATGAGATATCCATATCTTCTACACCAACTGAGTTTGAGTTATCTGCATCTTCTTGTCTGGTTGAACTTCTTGTTCCTGTATTTCCAACTTCATCTGGATGGACACTTTCAATTGTCCTTGTGACCCATTTCAAAACTTTATGTGAAGGTTCAGGTTGATCAGCTGGTGGTGCTTCATTTTCTTCAAGATTTAGTCTTCCAATTCTTTCAATTACATCATACAGTTGAACCTCCTGTTTAGGTGAAGTGGAAGGAACTTATTCTTCATGAGGGGGTGTTGGTGGTGTCGGTGCTTCAAAAGGACTTATGTTTCTCAAATAAACTGCACTCAAAACCACTTCAACCCAAAACATCAATTTTACATTCTTAAAAAACATCATGGAACGAACCATATTCAAAAGAGTCATGTTCATTCTTTCCACTGCACCATTTTGTTGAGGATTGTATGGAACCGTGGTTTGATGCCTAATCCCATGTTGTCTAAGATAGGCTTCAGTTTTTTTTAATGTATATTCTCGTCCATTGTTAGTACGAAGGGAACAAATATGCAATTGTGTTTCATTTTGAATGCATACATGAAAGTTCTTAAATGTTTCAAAAGCTCGAGATTTGTCTTTCAACAAATACACCCAACACATCCTGGTATAGTCATCTATGAAATTCATGATATACTTGTTAACATTAGCAAAAACAACATGCCTAGGGCCACACAAATCTAAGTCAATTAGTTTTAGTTTTCTACATGCTCTGAATTTGGACTCATGAAATGGATGCTTAATATGTTTTCCTAGTATACATGCATCACATTGGTTCATCTAATTAGGAATGGTGGGAAAACTAGAAACACCATCCTTTTTCAACAATCGAAGACTGTTATAGTTTAAGTGCCCATATCTAGCATGCCATAAAAGACTGGATGATAGGGTACCTTCTTCATGCTAAGAGAGGTAGGCAAAGTTCTGAACTCTTGTAGATGATCCTTTCAGCTTCAACACCTTTCCATCTTCATATTTGGTCACGATGACCTGGTTGTTAGAGGAATTCCTTATCTCGACTATTCCATCGAACATGTGAATGGAATGACCTTACTGTCGAATCTGCACCAAGGACAATAGGCTTCTCTGCAACTTTGGAAGATAGAGAACATTATGCAACAAAAATTCAGGGAATCCAGGCATTTTGAGATTAATGGAACCAATTCCTTTTGGTTTGAGGTTGGATTTGTCTACAAAATATACTAGGCCATCTACATTATTATTCAGTTCTTCAAAACAATATTTTTGAAATGTCATGTGAGTTGTTGCACCCATATCAAGCAACCAAGTATCTTTGTAAGATGAAAATGATGTGATGTCATTTTTTCCAATATTATAGTGTGTAACAACAAAATAAGCAAATTTCAGAGGTTTACTCACATCAACAACTTTGTTTTTTGCTTCTTCTATGTGATCTTCTCCCATGGAATTCTGCATTTTTGTGCCTCGTGTCCATCTCTTGCATAATGAATACACTGAAGACAAAGTTTCTCATTCCCCCCTATCTCTCATAGTCCTTCTTTTGTTTCCTCTCTAAGAATGCATCTTCTGAGAATGTATCATAGCTTGGAAGAAGAATGAAGGTCAAATCCATATATCTTATGGCTTTGTCTTCAACATACCCTAGGTATATTAGAAGCCCCATAGTCATCATTCAGCCCACCTTATATAATTTTTTGATAATTTGCATTTATAGTACACCAATAAAATCACTTAGGGAGATTATTCTCTTGCACTTTAGGAAGGTAGTATGGAAAAGGGTATGGTCCATACTCCTTAATCATAGTCATAAAATACCAACCAAGCACTACTCTTGGAGACCCAGTGGTATATTAGAGAGATATACTAGAATTCAACACTCCATTTCTCTTTAGATCCCAACACCCTATTTTGTGGTGGCATTTTCTTCTTTCGGGAAAAGCAATTTTTTTGTTGCATCGATGTCTTTTGAAGCAAAGAGATGGTACCATTTCCAGCTTGAAGTAAAAATATAAATTATGATAAAAAAACATGGAAGTTATAGCTAAGTTTAGTCGTATCCTCAAAGCAATAATTTCCTCCCTATTCAAGAATGAGACCGTTGTCACACTAATATCATTAGAAGTAGAGTTGAGGTGCCATTTTCAAATTGGGATCATGATAGTGATTTTGAGCAATATCGTGGAAGTTACAACCATTTTAAATTGTAGCCTCCAAACCCTAGTAGAACCAAACTATCATAGGAACCACTTTTTATGGTGCCTCTGATTATTTTTGGGTCAGTGCCATGAGAAGTGGAGTTGTAGCTCCATTTTTCCAAATTGGGGTCGTAGTATCAATTGTGATCCATATTGAGGTAGTCATGTCCTTTTTAAAGATGTATCCTTTGACACTCTAGTTGCATAAAAGAATTCATTAACAAAATGTTAGTACCATCTCATGTGAGCCTTAGTTAACTCAATGCTCACCATTAAACAGATGAACATGGAAGACTAATGAACAAAATAAAGGACTTACCTTAGAAGTTGTCATCATGTGTCAAGTCCATGACCACCTTTCAACATGACTCCTCCACCCTTTAGCAAAACACCACCACCACCCACATGGAGGTACTGCAAAGTTGAATCTTAATTATGGATGTTGGAGACTCTTCCTATTCTATTGGTGAGAGGCACCAATAATTCCCAAATGACAATGGCTTCACTTTATTCCCCCAATTACCTAATATCAATTTGAACAAGTGTGATCGATTCAATCTACCAAGATGGGTTAGTTAGATGGAATATTATTTTATCTTTGAGAGGTTTGAGATGAAGCATTGCAACTCTAGTTGTGTGTGTTGTATTTAGATTTGAAATGTTGGCAATGATGGTAATGGCATAAGAAAGCCTATCTGAGGTACATTTCTTGGGCCTAGTTTTTGAAAGCCTTGCATGCTTGATTTGAAACCAATACTAAATTTGTGGGGTTATTAACCAAGTTGCGTTAAATTGGCATAGTGGATGATTGAATTGCTTCTTTTGAGAAAATGGCCCTTGGTACATAATGGTTGGTTGATGCCATTTTTATTTTATTTTTTTGGGCACATTTTATTAGTATTTTTAAACCTATTACATGTTTGGAGGCCTCTTAAAAAGTTCAACATGCTCAATTGATGATAAATGTCCAATCTAAAAGCCCCAATTTTGTTAAATGATCATTGTGTCCCAATCTACCTTTCAAGTCCACAAGTTGACTTCTCTAGATTTATAGGAATGGAAGCACCAAACAATTTGCTACAATTGCGATGAAAAATATTTCCCATGACATAAATGTAAGGGGTTAAATCATTTATCATTGAAATGGACCTATCTACCAATTCCAAGGAACTCTTAGATGGTGAAGAGGTTGAGTTGGACTCGGGTGAGGTTATAGCCATGCAAGATGAAGTCCTCTCTTTGGAGCCTGCTAATAAGGAACCCCTAATCTCCCTTCTTGCTTTGGTAATATTTTCATCCCCTTGACCTTGAAGTTGGTTGGGTATATCAAGCATGGGAAGGTGATAATAACCTTATTTGACAATGACAACGCCCATAATTTCATACAATATTGGGTGGAAAAAGAAATGCATTGTTATATCTAACTGGTCAACGATTTTCAAATCACGATTGTTAATGGTGACATGTACTGGTAAGTGTGAGAACGTGAATTTGCACACAGTTGCCTACCTTTTGAAATTCAACATGTTTTCCATTGAGATGGGTGGGTGTGACTTAGTTTGGGCACTAAATGGTTGCACACCTTGGCTCTAGTACCATAGATTTCATGGAGTTATACATATGCTTCCAAAAGGAGGATCAACATTCTCAAAGGTCTTAATGTTGGTTCCACATAGATCATCAATTTTCATCACATGGAAAAACCATTGAAGAAAGAATGTTATAGTGTTATTGTGAAATTCAACGCTATATAGGTTTTAGATGAATACATTGTGTTAGTTCATCTTGACTTGCAAGTGATTTCACACAAACATTAACATGTCTTTGAACAAACCAAGAGCTTACCACCATTATGTGCAACCATGTTCATAACATCCTCCTTGTTTTAGGTAGTCAACCACCAAATGTACATCCCTACATATATCTCTTTGTGTAGAAAAAATGAAATGGAAAATATTGTGCAAGAGCTATTAGTAGCGGTTGTAATCCAACCGAACGAAATTTCATATTCATCCTCAATGATCATGGTTTAGAAGAAACAAGGTACCTAGAGAATGTGCCTTGATTTCCAGGCTCTCAAGAACTTAAGGATTAAAGATAAATTTTCAATTCCAATTATTGATGACCTCTCGTATGAACTAGATGGTGCCCAACTCTTTTGTAAATTAGATATGCACTTAATAGATCATCATACCTAGATGAAGGAGGTTGATATTTCTAAAACCACTTTTAGGACATGAGGGCCATCATGAGTTTCTAGTTATGCCGTTTGGCCTTTGCAATGCTCCCTCCACCTTTCAAATCCTAATGAACAAGCTCTTTAGACCATTATTGTGCAAATGTGTATTGGTACGTTTTGATGACATATTTATCATCAACAAAACTTGGTAGTCACATGTGACCCGTGTTAAACAAGCCTTGTAGCTCTTAAAAGATCATTTACTTTTTGAAACATGTTCCAAATGTGCTTTAGGCCCTTTTAAACTGAAAACACATTGTAAGTCACACTTGGGTGCGAGTTGACCCTAAAAAAATCAAGGCAATGCAAGACCAACTATGCCCTAGGATCCTTAAAGGGTTGCATGGTTTCCTTGGCCTTGGCAAGCCACTATAAAAAAATTCATAAATAACTATGATTGCTTATATGTTTCCTTTACAATTTTGTTAGAAAAAAAATCTTATTATGGAATGATGCCTTAGAGAAAACATTCGATGAGTTGAAGATTGCTACGTGTACCGCTCCAGTCTTAGCCATGTTGAACTTCACTAAACTATTATTCTCGAAACATGATGCCTTCGACAAATGTATTGGGGCATTGTTGATGCAAGAAGGGTGCCCATTAACATTTACTATTAAGCAATTACGTGAGAGAAACTTTGTCAACTCTACACATGAAAAATAAATGATGGCCATCCTCCATTTCATAGAGACATGGTGGCTTTACTTGATTGGGTGTTGCTTTCATATTAAAATTGACCATCATAGTTCGAAGTACTTTCTTTAACAATAGTTGTCCTTACATCTCACTTAGCCAACTAATATAACAAGTCACATAATTTCAAATTATTTAGCACCTAAATTTTAACAATGTTTAATTCTATCTCAATTGAGAAAATTCAATAATATTACTAGAAGGTGAACACTCATAGGCCACAAGTTAAGTGCCACAAAAATTGATATATATATATATATATATATATATATATATATATTATAATTTTTATTTTGAATTTGTATTCATAAAATAAATCTTACATCTATGCCCTTTATGCTCGCAAGAGGAATAATCCATTGACCATTTAAGAGACCTTTGGAATATTAAATGCTTAGAGTTAAATATTCATTGTGAATGGAAATGTGAAACCCTGGAACGTAATTTCTACAATTGGTATGTGCATGTTCATAATTTCAAGCTTCTCCTTGTTTTTACTTGTTGGATTATATGGAAGACTAGAAATGAATATATATTTGAGGATAAGAAGCCCACGCTACAATTTTGTTTAATCAGGACTCTTGGCATGTTTCGAGAATATAATTATGCTCCTTCTAAAAAATTGAAGCACAGGTTCCCCTTGTTCTTCCCAATTTTGCTTAAGCTTTTGGATATTTTGATGGTGCTCAACAAGGTGGTAGATGTGGTGCTAGAGGTGTCATCAAAATCAATGAGGCTCATATTATCAATCTTAAGCTCTTTTGTGGTCAGGGTACTAATAAAAAAACAGAGCGATTGGCCTTATGGTCCCTACTGTTCACCTCCCATAGGTTGGATATTAACTCATGCTCATTTTCAGTGACTCGTTGGTTACTATAAACTGGGCAAACAAAAAATTTGATTTGCAAAGCATTCCTCTGGTTCATTGGTGCAGAAGAATCGAAGATCTCATTCCACAGTTTTCAGTTATTTCCTTCCATCACATTTTTCGAGAACAAAATGGAGATGCAGATTATCTTTCTAAAGAAGCTTTGTATGGGATCGAAGGCCTTCTCATTGTAGATGAATACATTGATGGAGTTGAACCTTGGTGGTGAGTATAACAACATTCTTCCTAACCACCTAATCTACACTTAAGTGAAAATATATATCTAACCTTAATTATTTTAAATTAAACATAACCACCTTCTATTAATTAAAATATTTAACTTATATATATACCACTCACACTTAACCACCGAATATTTAATTTTCACTTAACCAACCACCAAAACGGAATATTACATTTTCACATAACAACCACCAAAACCGAATATTACATTTTCAAATTATTATTTAGTACCTATGCATCATTATTTAAAAAAAAAAAAAAACAATGGCCGTTCATTTTTAAGGAATAATTTGCATTGTGGATAGCCCGTTCTGTGAAATGTGGCCACCAATTATGCTGTAGTCAACTAAGTTTTCTCTAAGTTTTCTCCACGTGACAAAATTCTACACGTGGCTGCCACGTTAGCCAGAATAATAATACAGATAAAATAGGAACGAAAAAATAGCGAAAAATAATAAATCGGAGGTCGACCTCGAAAACACAGAAAAACGAAGATCACACAGAGAGCAGGGCTTGGAGGTGGAGATTCATGACGAAGATTCTACCAGTAAATAAACAGCGGATCGTAACTATTATAATAAACAGAATTTCAGTATGATCCCGGGATTGTTATTCGCAGTTTTCTTATAGGTAATTTGGCTTGCACACTAACCCTACCCTTAAAACCTTCAGTAAAATCAACTGTAATTTCATCTCCGGGCAGGGGGTGCGGGGATGGCTGTTCAATTTAAGTTCAGAAGCGCTGTGGAGTTTAATTCGGTTGGCGTTGAAGGACCCTTTATATCTGTACGCGATCTGAAGCAAAAGATTGCAGAGCACAAGAATTTGAGCAAGTGCAAGGATTTCGATCTCCTCATCACCGATGCTGAAACCGGGGAAGGTATGTATGGTCTTTATTTTGAGTTAAAACTCTGGTAGACGCGAGCAGATAATTTGACCAGGGGAAATTACGGGGGTTCGTGTAATTAGGGTTTTAAATCTATGACCCAGTTAATGGTACTTGACTAAATTGTATTAAAACTCGTAAAAGATTGTGATTGCGAAAATGATAGCGATTCACACTATACAATATCACACAGAATTTGAACAAATTATTGTATATTTATATTTTCTTCGGATTTTGGGCGAAAATGGGTTGTAATTTACTTTAGAGATATGGGGTGGGTTTCAATTTTCATTGGTTGTTCCCAAAATGGTGAATTATGTTTTTAACTGTTTAAGGGAGGGTGAAGCAACGTGTTTATTTAGACCAATGTTAACGTCGTTGATCCTGTGAATGAAATGCAGAGTATAATGACGAAAGCATCTCGATACCGACGAATACAAGCGTGATCATAAAGAGAGTTCCCGCTGCGCAACCCAAGTCAGCTGTTGTGTTGTAATTTTTCATACCTTGGATTTATTCCAATATTATTATTTTTTGTAATATGCCTCTTAAATTTGATTAATTATACATTGAAATACAGAGCATATCGCATAGCGAAACGCCTGCCACCATAATACAAAACCCGGGAAAAGTAAAAGATTACACTGTATAGATCCACAGTAAATACATATAGATTTATACCAATCAAAATCTGCCAATGGCATCTAAAACAATGCATATTAGAAACACCATAAAGTCTGAAATTAAATGCCTCGACAGGCAAGCCAAAGCATCACATCATCATAAACAAATAATAATTTTTGAGCGATAGCATATTTTTTGGCTTACAATGGAATGCTGCTCCATCTCCATTTTTTCTTATACTTCTGTGTTGAAGTCACATAATAGAGAGCTCATCAACAGGTTGAGGAGATCATCACTTCAACCCAGAACAAATACAAGGAGCAGCATGATAAAATTGTGTTTCTCACACGTTTAAAACTGACAACCAAGTTTGGTTGCCCCTCCAAAAGGAGAGATTCTCTAGAAGTTAAGAGCATTGAGGTATGGCACATATACAATCCTCAAAAAGTGAATGCATTGCTGATGGACATTGCTATATAATTGATTCCAATGTTGAATTGCTCAAGCCATACTTTCTGTAAATTTTCCTTTAAAGCACAAACTAGGGCTGAAACAGTATATTTAAAATTGTTCACTGAAATAACCACACATGTGCTTCTTTACTAGTATGCGGTGGTAATAAAACAAATACTGAGAGCACTAATCAGTCAATCACACCATGAAAGATAACATATAATTTTTGGGTATAAACCCCCGGACAAAACCTAGGATGGGAAAACCGGTGCAGCAGTATGAGAGTAAATTTTTTTGAGAAAATATAGAGCTGTTACAATATCAGAGAATTCGATTTTCTGCCCTAGATGGCTGAATCAAAACACCAGAAATTATCACTGAGAAAAACCTGATAACTGGCACGGTTCCCAAAGCTGTACGGCTGTACGGATCTGTACGGAATCACTGTTCACGTGGTACGGATTACTGTTCACGCCTGCCTGCTGTCCTCTTTCTCTGAAAAATCTGGTCTCTTCCTTCAATTGCTGCTCCTCCGTCTTCTTCGCCAAAATTCTCTCTCTCTCACACTCTTCTTCCTCCGTCTCTTGTCGGAATGCAATTGTATCCTCTCCACCAATTGATCTCTCTTATATAACTTTATTCAAAGCGAAAAACCTAATTTCACTTAAAGTAAAAACCTAATTTCACTTTCACTTTAGAAAAGTGTTTAATAAAGTTAATTAATTTTAAATACAATTGGCTTCCTGTTTAGTGTCTTTCTAGCATGCAAGGACACATGCAATGCTAGAAGACCTTCCTTGTTGCCACTGTCTAACACTCCCTCTCAACGAGGAAGGGATTCGGTAGCAACCCCAACTTGTCTCTGAACTTCACAAAACTGTGTTTGCAAAGTGCCTTGGTGAAAATGTCTGCCACCTGCTCATTTGTCTGAATGTACTCCAACCGGATGGTTCCTCTCTGAACACAGTCTCTTAAGAAGTGGTATCTGATGTACATGTGTTTGCTCCGGTCATGGAACATTGGATTTTCAGATAGCCTGATGCCACTCTGATTGTCATAGTGAACTACTGTAGCCTCTAGCTCACACTTGAACAACCCTGAAAGTAACTTCATCAGCCACATACCCTCACAAGTAGCCATGCTGGCTGACATGTACTCAGCCTCTGCTGAGCTCAATGCAACTGACTTCTGCTTCCTGCTAAACCAAGAGACAACCCCTGACCCAATGTTGAAGCAGCAACCTGAAGTACTCTTCCGGTCCTCTACACATCCTTCCCAGTCAGCATCTGTGAAGTCTGCTAACTGTACACTCCCTCTGCGCTCATAAACCAACCCATGCTCCACTCTACCTCTGATGTAGCGAAGTATGTGCTTCGTAGCCGTCCAATGCACTCTCCGAGGGTCCACCATGAACTGACTCAAAGAGTTGACTGCAAAGCTGATGTCTGGCCGTGTGTTGACCAGATACATAAGCGATCTGATAAGTTGGCGATACAAGGTAGGATCAAATCCGTTTGACCCTGATGCATCAATCTTCCTCCATGTGGAAACTAGAGGGATGGCCATAGGCTTGCGATCCTCCATCTTGAATCTCTTCAAGATTTCCACTGCATACTTTCCCTATCCAATGAAGAAACACCCGTCTCTCTGCCAAACCTTTAAGCCTAGAAAGTAATGCATCAACCCAAGGTCTTTCATCTCAAACTCCACTGCAAGATTGGACTTGCAGTCCCTGATCAGTCCCTTATCTCCTGTGAGAAAGAGATCATCCACATATCGGACCAGTATGAGAGGTACCTCGCCTGCCAAGAAGTACAGGTTATGGTCTGCCTCACTCCGCTGAAACCCCATCTCTCGTAGATAGCTGTCAATCCTCGAGTACCAAGCTCGAGGTGCCTGCTTGAGCCCATAAAGAGCTCTCTGCAACCTGCATACATGCGACTCCCTACTTTCCACCTCAAACCCCTCTGGCTGCTCAATATAAACTTCTTCCTCAATCACTCCATTGAGGAAGGCTGTCTTCACGTCTATCTGATGAACGCGCCAACCCATCTCTGCTACCAATGATAGGATAGTCCGAATAGAAGAATACCTAGCGACAGTGGCGAAGGTTTCCTCAGAGTCAATACCTTCCTTCTGCGAATACCCCTTCGCCACGAAGCGTGCCTTGTACTTCTCCACACTTCCGTCTGTTGCATGCTTTACCTTGTAGATCCATCTAGAACCCACCACCTTCTTACCCTGCGGCCTCTGAACAACCTTCCAAACTTGATTCTTCATGATTGAGTCATACTCCTCAACCATGGCCTCTTGCCACACATCATGTTGTGCAGCCTCCTCGAAACTAGAAGGTTCAGAGTCAATCAACTCTGTCATCAGTGCCACATAACTCAATCTCTCTGGTGGTACGCTATGTCTGAAAGATCTCTGTGGAAGACTCACTTGTCTGGAATCCTGAACAGTGGACCTATACGACTTAGGCCGTGGCCTAGTGTCTGCATGCTGCGGTTGCTGGATGTCCTCTTCCTGCTGCTTCTCATCCTCCCCATCAATGATAGGAGGATCCTGTCCACTTGACTCCCTCTGACTGTCAGAGCTTGTGCTCTGTGTCTGAACCTGTACCTGTGACTCCTCCAACTTGACTCCCTCTGAGTCAACAACTGGCTGATCCTGTGCTGGTAAGTCCATAGATCTTCTCAAAGCTCTGTCCTCGTCAAACTGGACATCCCTGCTCACAATGATCCTCTTGCGAGCTGGGATATATACTCTATAAGCCTTGGAAGTCTCACTATACCCAACTAGAAGCCCCTTCTCACTAGAAGGATCCAGCTTCTTCCTAGTGTCAGCATGAATGTGACAATAGCAGATACTCCCAAATATACGCAAATGACTCACGTCTGGTTTGGTACCTGTAAATACCTCCTCAGGTGTCTTCCTCCCCAATGCAGTGTGGGGACACCTGTTCTGAACATATACTGCAGTCCGAAATGCCTCGGCCCATAGGAATAGTGGTAATCCCTGATCAAATAACATGGCCTTGGCTGCACTCACCAGTGTCTTGTTCTTCCTCTCTGCCACCCCATTCTGCTGTGGGGTATGAGGAATAGTGTGTTCCTTCTTGATCCCCTCTGATACACAGTACTCCATGAACTCTCTGCCGGTGTACTCACTATCGTTGTCTGTCCTCAATATCCGGATCTTCTTCCCTGTTTGGTTCTCCACGAGAGTCTTGAACTCTCGGAACCGATCAAAGACCTCTGACTTGGCCTTCAGAAAATAAATCCAGGTTTTCCTGGAATAGTCATCAATGAATGTGACGCAGTAACTGTAACCACTGAAAGAACTAACACTCGTCGGTCCGCATACGTCCGAATGCACCAAGTCCAAGATTCTCTCAGACTTGTGCTCATTATGTGGGAAAGGCTTCCTGATGTTCTTCCCCAACGCACAACCCTTGCAGTGGTTGTGCTTGTCCTCCTGAACTGAAGGAACTCCAATGACTGCCTGTCTCAGATGCCTCAGTGCACCATGGTGTAGGTGTGCCATCCTCCTATGCCACAACTCACAATCACTACCGCTGCTGCTGACCAGAGCCTTTGCAGGCTCAAACTGTAGTCTGTAAACCTTCCCGCTCCGTACCCCAATCACTCTGTCCAATCTTTGATCTGACCCACTAGGTCTGATATATACTTTCCTATCACGGAAAGTCACTAGAAAACCCTTGTTTTCTAGTGTGGATACTGATATGAGATTCTTGGTCATCCCTGGAACATATAGCACATCAGCAAAGCTGATAGGCTTCCCAGACTCCCTCTGAAACGATACAGTGCCAACACCCTGTGCCTGATAGCGCGCATCATCTCCTAACTCAATATGGAGATTCACTCCACCCTCCTGCAAGCTCTTGAAGAACCCTCTGTGTCCTGTCATGTGAGAAGATGCACCACTATCAACATACCAAATATTGCTGCTGACGGAACTTGCCATGCAAGCTACCAAACAATAGTCCTTCTCAAAACTAGTGTTGAAATCATCTGCCTGTGCAGATCCTGCCATTTGTTTGTTGTTGTTGTTCTTCTTCTTTTTCTGCGGGCACTGGGAAGCAAAATGTCCATGTTGGTGACAGATGAAGCACTTGACTTTTGCCATGTCCAAGTTCTTCTTGCCACCTTTCTTCTTCTTTGCCTTCCCCTTACCTTTGCTCGATAGGGCTAGAGCCTCTTCATCCACGATATGTGTAGTACCGCTGGATGAAGCTGATCCTTGACCCATGCGGGTCTCTTCCTGTGCAAAGTCATCCCACAATCTCTGCCAGTTAGGGAGCTTCTCCCTAGCCACCACGCCTTTAACAAAGACGTCCCATGGCTTAGAAAAGCCATTGAGAGCTATACGCACTAGCTCCTCATCCTCAGTCTTAGAGCCCATTGCTCCAAGCTCATCCCTGATCTGTGTGAGCCTTGTAAGATAAGGCACCACTCCTTCACCCTTGGCCATCCTGGTACTGCGCATTCTCTCCTGCAGTACCATCTTCCGGTTTTCATTCTTGATCTGGTAAAGACTCTCCAAAGCTGTCCACATCTCTAATGCAGACTTCTTTCTAGACAGGTGAGGGACTATGTGGTCCTTCACCCCATCTAGAATGATCAACATAGCTTTGGAATCTATCTTCTTCCAAGTTGCCAAATCTGCCGGATCTGTGGGAGCAACCTTGGTACTATCAATGCGCTCTACAGCATCATTGACATCCAGGATCCTTGTGATCCTCTCTTTCCAGGTAGGAAAGTTCTGTGCCCCCTGGAGTCTATCCTCAACTCTCAAATGTGCGGCCATAGTAAATAGTGCCAATAAACCCTTGGATAGATATGCAGTGATCTATCCAAGTACTCTGCTGCTATCTCTCAGTCTGCTCAGAAGAGCTCTGATGCCATGTAAATTTTCCTTTAAAGCACAAACTAGGGCTGAAACAGTATATTTAAAAATGTTCACTGAAATAACGACACATGTGCTTCTTTACTAGTTTGTAGCGGTAATAAAACAAATACTGAGAGCACTAATCAGTTAATCACACCAATGAAAGATAACACAATATTTTTGGGTATAAACCCCCGGACAAAACCCAGGATGGGAAAACCGATGCAGCAGTATGAGCGTAAATTTTATTGAGAAAATATAGAGATGTTACAATATTAGAGAATTCGATTTTCTGCCCTAGATGGCTAAATCAAAACTCCAGAAATTATCACTGAGAAAAACCTGATAATTGGCACGATTCCCAAAGCTGTATGGCTGCTACAGTACGACCGTACAGATCTATATGGACTGTACGAAATCACTGTTCATGCGGTACGGATTATTGTTCACGCGGTACGGATTACTGTTCACGCCTGCTTGCTGTCCTCTTTCTCTGAAAAATCTGGTCTCTTCCTTCAATTGCTGCTCCTCCGTCTTCCTTTGCCAAAATTCTCTCTCTCACACTCTTCTTCCTCCGTCTCTTGTTGGAATGCAATTGTATCCTCTCCACCAATTGATCTCTCTTATATAACTTTATTCAAAGCGAAAAACCTAATTTCACTTAAAGTAAAAACCTAATTTCACTTTCACTTTAGAAAAAGTGTTTAATAAAGTTAATTAATTTTAAATACAATTGGCTTCCTGTTTAGTGTCTTTCTAGCATGCAAGGACACATGCAATGCTAGAAGACCTTCCTTGTTGCCACTGTCTAACACTCCCTCTCAACGAGGAAGGGATTCGGTAGCAACCCCAACTTGTCTCTGAACTTCACAAAACTGTGTTTGCAAAGTGCCTTGGTGAAAATGTCTGCCACCTGCTCATCTGTCTGAATGTACTCCAACCGGATGGTTCCTCTCTGAACATAGTCTCTTAAGAAGTGGTATCTGATGTCTATGTGTTTGCTCCGGTCATGGAACACTAGATTTTCAGATAGCCTGCTGCCACTTTGATTGTCACAGTGAACTACTGTAGCCTCTAGCTCACACTCGAACGACCCTGAAAGTAACTTCCTCAGCCACATACCCTCACAAGTAGCCATGCTGGCTGCCATGTACTCAGCCTTTGCCGAGCTCAATGCAACTGACTTCTGCTTCCTGCTAACCCAAGAGACAACCCCTGACCCAATGTTGAAACAACAACCTGAAGTACTCTTTCGGTCCTCTACACATCCTTCCCAGTTAGCATCTGTGAAGCTTGCTAACTGTACACTCCCTCTGCGTTCATAAACCAACCCATACTCCACTGTACCTTTGATGTAGCGAAGTATGTGCTTCGCAGCCGTCCAATGCACTCTCCGAGGGTCCACCATGAACTGACTCAAAGAGTTGACTGCAAAGCTGATGTCTGGCCGTGTGTTGACCAGATACATAAGCGATCTGATAAGCTGGCGATACAAGGTAGGATCAAATCCGTCTGACCTTGATGCATCAATCTTCCCTCCAACTAGAGGGATGGCCATAGGCTTGCAATCCTCCATCCTGAATCTCTTCAAGATTTCCATTGCATACCTCCCCTGTCCAATGAAGAAGCACCCGTCTCTCTGCCAAACCTCTAAGCTTAGAAAGTAATGCATCAACCCAAGGTCTTTCATCTCAAACTCCACTGCAAGATTGGACTTGCAGTCCCTGATCAGTCCCTCATCTCCTGTGAGAAAGAGATCATCCACATAAAGGACCAGTATGAGAGGTACCTCACCTGCCAAGAAGTACAGGTTATGGTCTGCCTCACTCCGCTGAAACCCCATCTCTCGTAGATAGCTGTCAATCCTCGAGTACCAAGCTCGAGGTGCCTGCTTGAGCCCATAAAGAGCTCTCTGCAACCTGCATACATGCGACTCCCTACTCTCCACCTCAAACCCCTCTGGCTGCTCAATATAAACCTCTTCCTCAATCACTCCATTGAGGAAGGCTGTCTTCACGTCCATCTGATGAACGTGCCAACCCATCTCTGCTACCAATGATAGGATAGTCCGAATAGAAGAATACCTAGCGACAGTGGCGAAGGTTTCCTCATAGTCAATACCTTCCTTCTGCGAATACCCTTCGCCACGAAGCGTGCCTTGTACTTCTCCACACTTCTGTCTGCTGCATGCTTTACCTTGTAGATCCATCTAGAACCCACCACCTTCTTACCCTGAGGCCTCTGAACAACCTTCCAAACCTGATTCTTCATGATTGAGTCATACTCCTCAACCATGGCCTCTTGCCACACATCATGTTGTGCAGCTTCGTCGAAACTAGAAGGTTCAGAGTCAATCAACTCTGTCATCAGTGCCACATAACTCAATCTATCTGGTGGTACGCTATGTCTGAAAGATCTCTGTGGAAGACTCACCTATCTGGAATCCTGAATAGTGGACCTATACCACTTAGGCCGTGGCCTAGTGTCTGCATGCTGCGGCTGCTGGACGTCCTCTTCCTGCTGCTTCTCATCCTCCCCATCAATGATAGGAGGATCCTGTCCACCTAACTCCCTCTGACTGTCAAAGCTTGTGCTCTGTGTCTGAACCTGTACCTGTGACTCCTCCAACTTGACTCCCTCTGAGTCAACAACTGGATGCTCCTGTGCTGGTAAGTCCATAGATCTTCTCAAAGCTCTGTCCTCGTCGAACTGGACATCCCTGCTCACAATGATCCTCTTGCGAGCTGGGATATATACTCTATAAGCCTTGGAAGTCTCACTATACCCAACTAGAAGCCCCTTCTCACCAGAAGGATCCAGCTTCTTCCTAGTGTCAGCATGAATGTGACAATAGCAGATACTCCCAAATAGACGCAAATGACTCACGTATGGTCTAGTACTTATAAATACCTCCTCAGGTGTCTTCCTCCCCAATGCAGTGTGGGGACACCTGTTCTGGACATATACTGCAGTCCGAAATGCCTCGGCCCTTAGGAATAGTGGTAATCCCTGATTAAATAACATGGCCTTGGCTGCACTCACCAGTGTCCTGTTCTTCCTCTCCGCCACCCCATTCTGCTGTGGGGTATGAGGAATAGTGTGTTCCTTCTTGATCCCCTTTAATACACAGTACTCCATGAACTCTCTGCCGGTGTACTCACTACCGTTGTCTGTCCTCAATATCCGGATCTTCTTCCCTGTTTGGTTCTCCACGAGAGTCTCGAACTCTCGGAACCGATCAAAGACCTCTGACTTGGCCTTCAGAAAATAGATCCAGGTTTTCTTGGAATAGTCATCAATGAATGTGACGCAGTAACTGTAACCACTGAAAGAACTAACACTCATCGGTCCGCATACGTCCGAATGCACCATGTCCAAGACTCTTTTAGACTTGTGCTCACTATGTGGGAAAGGCTTCCTGATGTTCTTCCCCAATGCACAACCCTTGCAGTGGTTGTGCTTGTCCTCCTGAACTGAAGGAACTCCAATGGCTGCCTATCTCAGATGCCTCAGTGCACCATGCTGTAGGTGTGCCATCCTTCTATGCCACAACTCACAATCACTACCGCTACTGCTGACCAGAGCCTTTGCAGGCTCAAACTGTAGCCTGTAAACCTTCCCGCTCCGTACCCCAATCACTCTGTCCAATCTCTGATCTGACCCACTAGGTCTGATATATACTTTCCTATCACGGAAAGTCACTAGAAAACCCTTGTCTTCTAGTGTGGATACTGATATGAGATTCTTGGTCATCCCTGGAACATATAGCACATCAGCAAAGCTGATAGGCTTCCCAGACTCCCTCTGAAACGATACAGTGCCAACACCCTACGCCTGATAGCGCGCATCATCTCCTAACTCGATATGGAGATTCACTCCACCCTCCTGCAAGCTCTTGAAGAACCCTCTGTGTCCTGTCATGTGAGAAGATGCACCACTATCAACATACCAGACACTGCTGCTGACGGAACTTGCCATGCAAGCTACCAAACAATAGTCCTTCTCAAAACTAGTGTTGAAATCATCTGCCTGTGCAGATCCTGCCATCTGTGTGTTGTTGTTGTTCTTCTTTTTCTGCGGGCGCTGGGAAGCAAAATGTCCATGTTGGTGACAGATGAAGCACTTGACTTTTGCCATGTCCAAGTTCTTCTTGCCACCTTTCTTCTTCTTTGCCTTTCCCTTATCTTTGCTCGATAGGGCTAGAGCCTCTTCATCCACGATTTGTGTAGTACCGCTGGATGAAGCTGATCCTTGACCCATGCGGGTCTCTTCCTGTGCGAAATCATCCCACAATCTCTGCCAGTCAGGGGGCTTCTACTTAGCCACCATGCTTTTAACAAAGACCTCCCATGGCTTAGAAAAGCCATTGTGAGCTATACGCACTAGCTCCTCATCCTCAGTCTTAGAGCCCACTGCTCTAAGCTCATCCCTGATCTGTGTGAGCCTTGTAAGATAAGGCACCACTCCTTCACCCTTGGCCATCCTGGTACTGCGCATTCTCTCCTGCAGTACCATCTTCCGGTTTTCATTCTTGATCTGGTAAAGACTCTCCAAAGCCGTCCACATCTCTAATGCGGACTTCTTTCCAGACAGGTGAGGGACTATGTGGTCCTTCACCCCATCTAGAATGATCAACATAGCTTTGGAATCTATCTTTTTCCAAGCTGCCAAATCTGCCGGATCTGTGGGAGCAACCTTGGTACTATCGATGTGCTTTGCAACATCATTGACATCCAGGATCCTTGTGATCCTCTCTTTCCAAGTAGGAAAGTTTTGTGCTCCCTGGAGTCTATCCTCAACTCTCAACTGTGCGACCATAGTAAATAGTGCCAATAAACCCTTGGATAGATATGCAGTGATCTATCCAAGTACTCTGCTGCTATCTCTCAGTCTACTCAGAAGAGCTTTGATACCATGTAAATTTTCCTTTAAAGCACAAACTAGGGCTGAAACAGTATTGTTATCACACCATAGTAGTAGGGCTACTATTCTTGCTTAGCAGATATCTGCACACTCCAGAGCTTCCATTATTCAGAGCTTGGCTACGATGATTGTATATTTTGAGATCACTCATGATCAGAGCAGTGTATTATTCAGACTTATGTTAGACCTTGTGTCAAGGCTGAGCCTTGAGAGTTCAGATCTGATGACCGATGTGACCCTTTATCCCATGCAGTTTCAGTTCAGTGCTTAGAGATGTATTGCAGCAGTGTTTCAGATGATATATGATGATTATTATTGTGATGATGTTATATGTCCTATGGATATTTTATCATTGACTGTGGATTATTATCTTGTTAATTTAGTCATGATCACAGCATCTGCTTGGTATATTATTCCTGATGTGGCAAACTGTTTAAAATGAACTGTAAATTATAAAATAGACATTACTTGCACATTTAGGTTGTTTGACAAAACCCACTGGTTTACTGCCTTACATAGATATGGTCTTTCATGACACCAGTTGTCTGCTAGTTTAGGCTCCATATTCACTTGACTCCATCCATACATGACTTTCCTTATTTGACTTTAAACTTTGACCTGTCTTATTTGACTTTCTGATACTGAGGACTTCCCCATTTTCTACCTCTGTGTTTGGACCACATCCCTATATGTTCAGTGTCTCGGCTCTAAGTTGGTGACAAAACTTACCTTTGGTGAGTTGGATTGTAGGCCTAAATCATTCTAGTCGGTTGTCTCGATGTTTGGCATTGGCTCGAACTCCCCCTAGTCACTTGTGATGTTGTTGGCTAAAACTGAAAGTTCATGTACTACTTATGGAAACTTATAAATTCGCCCATGGAAACTAAAAAGGGCAAGAGCGATGAACAGCTAAAAATACTCTTCGAAGAGTATAAGAAAGGTCCAAAAAAGCAATGGTTCTTAAAAGCTATATTTAAACAATTGCTGACCTTATATGTATATGAAAACATGCCCTGGATGCAAGCTGCAACTAGTTGTGCTTTTCAGCACACCTGAGATCCGAAGGGTTATGTAGGCCAAAAAGGCCATGAAATGAAATTGAATGATCCTAATGAACCTAATGAAATTGAATGATCCTAATGAAATGAAATTGAATGATCCTAATGATCAACTTGATGTAGACATGATGCCTAAGTTGAATAAGCACTCTCTAAACAACTTATCCATTTGTGAGGCACAGCCATTCCCCGTGTTATTTTGTCCAAGCACAGAGTTTGTAGCTTCCCCCTTCTCCCAGTCCAAAGTATTTTTGAGTTAAGTTAGACAAGTCAACCCCTTGGCCCAACCTTGTTCCTAGCCTTCATCCTTCACTAGCAGTTTGACCATGTCCAATGGGTGAGTTTGTCATTTGAACTATTGTGCAAGTAATTTTATATAACAAAGGAATATGCTAACTTGATTAATGCTATTGAATGGATGTTATACTTTGAGCTTGGCTGTGAGAATGATTAGAGAAGCATGTCTTAGTCTACTGATGTGATTTATCCATGGTTGTATATTATTGGGATCCGTGATGATGTGGGCCATATATATATACCTATTGATGATGATTGATGGTCCCACATACTTGATGATGATATCATATGATGGACATATGGTTCAGATGATGATTGCTGCAGTTCAGAAGGTTTTATTATTACTTCAGATCATCAGATTATGCACTGTCCATATATGGTGGACCCTACAGCTGGCCCATTAGGGCAACCCATGGTGTATGAGTACACATTCCAAGTGGATTTGGGTCTTTTGGATTCAATGAGACACTTATCTTTCAGTTCCGGGCACTTCTGATAGTGATTGATGCAGTTTTACACTTGTTGACCAGATTTGGGGCTGATTTCCCATCGTGAGCAACAGGGGCCATGAGAGGCCAATTCACTTAGGGCATTGTATGAGGAGGGGGTGGTCCAGCCACTTGTTTTTACCATTTACCCCCCCTTCTGGAGAGCCTGGTGGGCTCAGTTGGACAGCGCAGATGCCCTGGGAGGCAGTTTTGGCACTTTCACAGTTACCGAGGCAGTTAAAAAATGGGATAAAGTGGTCACTGAGAAATTCGATTTGGGCAATTGAGGCAAGGTTTTGGCATTTGGTTTTCACAGAGGTCTTCCAGGGTGATCCCACTATCTTCCAGCCAGTTTTTACCATGTGGGTAGGCCCACAACGATCACAAGAGGTCTTTTACTGCTTGTCTGTCACAGATTTTGAGGACGGATTTGATCATTTATATTATCTTGGACATATTTTATTATTTTATTGTGACTTGGGGATGAGCTAGTAAGGATTGATGTCTTCTAGCCCCACCATGTGCTTCTTATGTCATGTCCTAGTCATTATGAGGTGGGCTTTGGTACTTTTACCCCCTCTAGTGGATGACGTCACCCTCCATGCTTATTTTAGACTATGACATCATCACTTTATGAGTGATCCATGTGTTATGTTATTATGGCTCATCTTAGCCATTGATTGTATATTGAGATCTTTTAATCTCAACCACTCATTTGATGTAGTATTGTAGAGTGGTATAGGGTTTTGGAACACTTCTTTGTGGAGCATATCTCTCTTGTCTTGTGGATTCTCTTGCATCTTGAGTATACAGTATCTCTTCTATGTATCATTGTGGATTTTGGTGCTTCTATTAGTTTTCTTGCAGGAAAGTCGAATTGGTGGAGAGGAGGGCGATTTCTTGAGGGTTATTGTTGGAGGGATCCACATATTCTCTCCTGGGTTGATCTTGTGACAGGGAGTATCATTATTGTATCTTCGTGACATAGTTGATGCTTTCTATTACATCTTTCTATCATTTTCATAATCATCTTACTTGACTTGTTTCTTTGATCTTGTCTTGTAGGAGGAGGACGATTTGGCTATCTTGGAGGAGGACGTTTTGGTTGGAGCTCTTGGATCTCACTCTTGAATATACACATAGGAGAATGCTATCAATTTGCAAGGTGGCCATAAGCAATTGAGGTAAGATCTACAAGGTATGTGCTTCTTTCCATCCATTCTCTCTTCATTGGTCACAAACCCTAATTAATCAAAACCCCAATTTTGGTTTTTCTTCGATCTACTTAGATCTAGCCTTGCTTTTGAAAAGATCTTAAGAACCCACCTCTATAGCATCCACCCCTAGTTGGATCTATAGTTTGGTGGTGATTGGGTTAAAATTAACACACTTTTCAAGGCAATATAGCCCTCTTGAACCAAATCGCACTTCCTTGGAGAGGCTTGTTGGGTTAGATCTAGCATGTGGGTAGGTGAGATCCCACTTGATTTGCAATCTACACACTTGATAACCTACGCGTAGACTTTTACTTGGGTGATTTCTACCTTGTGGGCATCATTCCACATTTTAAGGGATTAAAACCCCCTTTTGAATTACTTGGCACCTTAAAACTCAGATCTAGTAAGATCTAACGCTTGGATTGGCTTGATTTTCTAGATCCACATAGATCAGTGCCTAAACTACTTGGATCTACAATTTGGTGACCATTGGACTTGATTTGACACACCTTATCCACCTTTTAGCCCTCCTTGAGCAAGGTCGCACTTCCTTGGGTGACTGAGTTTGCCCACTTCTAGGACTTGGGTAGTTGAGATTTCAGTGGATTTGGAACGGGCATACCTTGAAACATATATCTAGAGTATCATTTTGTGACGATGTGCCTTGGGGGTAGCATTCCTTGTTTTAAGGGATTGTGGTCCACTTGGGTCATTTCATGAAATCCTAGATCTAGTAAGATCCAACCATTCTATCTCAATTAGCCCACTTGTCTTGACTTCTAGGTGTCCCGATCTACACTTTGACATATCTTTTGACTCCATTGACCCATCCAACAAGGCACTAGTCCTCCTTAAGCAAGTCGCACTCCTTGGGAATTGTGTCAAACCTTAGATCCATTAAGTGGGTACTCCTAATTTCAACTTAGATCCATAGATCTACTCATTACATATCCTCTAGTGCCAATTGCATCCCTTAATTTTACCTAGTGGGTCCACATTAAACCATTTCACATATCCCAAGAAAGTAGGACCCACTTGTGTAACACATGGTATTGTCATTATAACTAATCATGTGGCCTAAATCATACATTGGTTGAAACACTAATCATCTCTCAAACCACCTTCAACCATACTTCAATTTCTAGGTCCACTTTACCTTGCTTTGGTTTCTGTAACTTACCATTTACTCATCGCTAGGAACCTTTGTCTGGGTCCAATCATCTTTGATTGGTTATAGGGTCTCCCCCTAGGTCTTGATTTATCTAGATCTAAAGTGAAGAGTGCCTCAGTTGACGTGACTCCCACCTTGCATTGGGAACCGTGGCATCTCTTGGGTCACCTCTTTAGCTGTCCATCTCCTCTACCATCCCGGATGGGATACCACCAGGGACAACTACAAGTCGTGTGATAACAAGTATATTTAAAATTGTTCACTGAAATAACCACACATGTGCTTCTTTACTAGTATGCAGCGGTAATAAAACAAATACTGAGAGCACTAATCAGTCAATCACACCAATGAAAGATAACACAATATTTTTGGGTATAAACCCCCTAAGAAAACCCAGGATGGGAAAACCGGTGCAGCAGTATGAGAGTAAATTTTATTGAGAAAATATAGAGCTGTTACAATATCAGAGAATTCGATTTTCTGCCCTAGATGGCTGAATCAAAACTCCAGAAATTATCACTGAGAAAAACCTGATAACTGGCACGGTTCCCAAAGTTGTACGGCTGCTACAGTATGGCCGTACGGAACTGTACGGACTGTATAGAATCACTGTTCATGCGATACAGATTACTGTTCATGTCTGCCTACTGTCCTCTTTCTCTGAAAAATCTGGTCTCTTCCTTCAATTGCTGCTTCTCCGTCTTCTTCGCCAAAATTCTCTCTCTCTCTCACACTCTTCTTCCTCCGTCTCTTGTCGGAATGCAATTGTATCCTCTCCACCAATTGATCTCTCTTATATAACTTTATTCAAAGTGAAAAACCTAATTTCACTTAAAGTGAAAACCTAATTTCACTTTCACTTTAGAAAAAGTGTTTAATAAAGTTAATTAATTTTAAATACAATTGGCTTCCTATTTAGTGTCTTTCTAGCATGCAAGGACACATGCAATGCTAGAAGACCTTCCTTGTTGCCACTATCTAACACTTTCTACCTCTGTTAAACCAATTAAATAAATATGCACAAAAACCGCTTCATTTGTATTTAGAATATATTGCACCACTTACTGCTACACGTCAATTAACCATGCATTTAATTAATTTAGGCAAATACAATCATCCTCAATACTATTCATGAGGCTTCCCAGTTAGGATATGGAGAATGACATGATGAGAACAAAAAGAGAGTATAAATACACGCATGAGTCAATCTACATGCACTTGTGAATGACCAATCTCCACATCTTCCTCCCATCTCTATACATTAGTGAACTCACTGTTGCGAAGTTGGGCAGTGGCAACTAAGAACATAGTTCTTCCTTTGTCAAGAGTTAATTATATAATACAAAAACATGATTTCATAAATTTATCAAGTCAGCATATCAATCCTTTTTTATTACAATAAGACACTCTAATTTAGCCCAAGGGTTTAGCTCAATTAGTTGTCACCAATGTTGTTGGGTATGTGGCTGGTTTCTTGCCAGCAAGTGCCCGATTCAAATCTCTCTTGGTGAGAGGATGCCGATGGGTTATTAGGGATGCCATCCATGAATGTGGGGAAGCATCCCTTAGTTTTCCCCACAAGGTTTCCTTGGTAAAAAATAAGACATCTACTCCCTCCCCTTCCAAATATATATAAGTTAAAAATAATGTAAATCTTCATTAGAGGGAATACAAGTAGAAGCAAGAACATCAGTTACTTGTGCAAGTACATTTGGATTGATAAATGTTGGTCTATCGATAACATGATTTTGGTTTTTTGCCTGACAATCGTTGTCTAGGTGGGACCATGAGAGCTGGAGGATGATGAAGAGCAAGTAACATGTCTCTGTTGGAAATGATGCAACTTCGGAAGTTATTCTTATTGTATTTTATTATTGTACCTCCTATGGGAGAAGATATTGATGTATTTGATCATGTAAAACCCTTGAAAGAATCAATGTAAACCTTGGGGTGAAATCACACAAAGAAAATATTTATTAAATATTATTTTATCTTCCCCCAAGACAAGTCGATCTAGTAAGGGAAAAAGTCACTTTTTTATGTGTATAAATAGAGAGGTCGAATGCTCATTTATTCATTCACTCACTTAAGCAAGTTCGCTCAAGGAGAGAGAGAAGTTCGCAGCAACAACTAGGAGAAGTATTTTTGGGGCATCTACACTTAGAGGAGTTTCTCTTTCTCTCTCTTGCATTTGTACTCTGATCTCTGAACTCATTATCTCTTTACGAAGGTTGCTGGGTTTTCTCCCTGTTGGGTTTCCTAGGATAAAACTTTGTGTCTATTGTTTTTGTGCTTGGTTATTCTTTTAGTGGTCCTGTTTATTATCTGCAATTAATTATAAAGCTAGAATTGTGTAAAATCTAACATGGTATCAGAGCAGTTCTAGAAGAAGCCATTGCCAGAAACTAGGGTTTCACATTTTGGGGCCTTCCCTCATCAGTTTGGCTTGAAAAGAACATTGGAAACTTCGCCCCAGGGAAAGTGCATCTTTTGGTGAAGGAAAATTCCAGTTTTGGGAAGTTTCATTTTTTGACCTAATTTTGCAGCTGCTGCTGTTACTGCAGAAATTAGGGTTTCAAGTTTGGTGTTGTCTTGTCCACAGATCTGGCCCGATCTTACCTTCTCTCAACTCGTCTTGATAGGGCGCATTTATCTGTGGAGTCAGTTTTGCAAAAGTCCAAACTTCATTTTTGACCTAGCTCCTGCTAGGGTTTTTGGTCTAGATCTGCAGTCAAGATGATTGGAATGAAGGTTGGAGATCGACTTGATGGGGCTTCTAACTTCATTTCTTGGAAGTCTAGGGTTCTTCTTATATTAGAAGAAAATGATCTCTCAAAGTTCGTCAATGAGAAGGTTCTAGTACCAGAAGCAGAAGATGACAAATCTCAATGGAGAAAGAATGATGTGCAAGAAGAATCTTGGTGGATTCAGTAAAGGATCATTTGGTTCCTCAGATTTCACCAAAAGAAGACAACTAGGAAGATGTTCAAAACACTGAAGAAGTTATTTGAACATAGTAGTATCAATGTTACTCACATTGAGGAACCAACTATCAAATTTGAAGATGTCAAAATCAAAATCGATTGCTTCGTACTTCACGAGGATCTCGGAACTAAGGGACAAGCTAGGTTCTAGTGGAGAATCCCTTGAAGACAAGGAACTTGTTATAACCACTCTAAATGGCCTGCCACCCTCTTGGCAGTCATTTATCCAAAGCATAAGTGGACGAACCAAGGTGCCCAAATTTGACAGGTTATGGGTAGATTGCATTCAGGAAGAGAGGAGGATTGCAGCAAGGCAGGAACTTCATGGCTCTCAATGCGAAGAGGCATTTACATCACATACCAAGAGAGGCAGAGGAAAAGGAAGAAAGTTTCACAACCATAGGAACAAAGAGAGGAGTTGAAATCCTGCTCCAAATCAGAAGAAAAAGAAGAAGGTTCTTTTGCACATACAATGCTTCAAGTGCAAGACATATGGCCATTACGCCAGTAATTGTCGAAGTTCAAACAAAAGGAAGCATGAAGCCTCAATTGCTGATGTGGATGAAGACACCCCTCACAAGAAGTCAAGGAATGATGAACGTACATAATTCTTCTTCATATCAGCTTTATCAGGTACTGTTCCCACCACTAATGATACATGGCTAATAGATAGTGGTGCGTCTAGGCATATGATTGGTTATAAAGAAAGTCTTGTAGAATTAATTGAGAAAGAATCCCATCTACGTGTTGTACTTGGGGATGATGCTAATTATACGGTGAAGGGATCTAGGGCTACCTCCCTTCAGGTGGAGTCTAGTGACACCCTACACTTAAGTGGTGTGCTATATGTACCTGGCATGAAAATAAATCTTGTCTCCATATCTGCTTTGGATGACAAGGGATATAAAGTTGCATTTTCTGATGGGAAGGTCCTTTCTTGGCGCAAGGACTTAAGCATGAATTCAGCAAAGGTAATTGGTGTACGAGAGGAGAGCTTATATAGGTTGAGCACATCACCAGCTCAAGCACTAGTAAATGACTCTACCAACATGGGTGAGATATGGCACATAAGACTTGCTCATTTAAACTATAAAGCTCTTCCAACATTAAGGAATATGGTGACAGGTCTACCAGTACTTCATGTAGACAGTGATGGAATATGTAGAGGATGTGCACTTGGCAAGGATGCGAAGGGTTCTTTCCCGAATAGTAAAAGTAGATCTAAAGGAATTTTGGATCTAGTACATTTTGACTTGTGCGGACCCATGACTGTTGCTTCACTGGGTGGCTATTATTACCATGTAACGTTTATTGATGACTATTCTCAGAAGACTTGGATATACTTTCTCAAGACCAAGGAATCCGTAGAGGTGCTATGCAAATTCAAAGAATTCAAGGCACAAGTTGAGAATCTGACGGGAAAGAGGGAAAGAGGATTAAGATCTTAAGGTCAGACAATGGTGGAGAATACACCTCTATAGATTTCAATGATTTTTGCCAGGAAGCAAGAATTAAAAGGGAGCTTGCAGTTCTCTACAGCCCTCACCAAAATGGGGTTGCGGAAAGAAAGAATAAAAGAATTGTTGAGGCAACCAAAGCCATGATACATGACCAGAGTCTACCTATGTTCTTGTGGCAGAAGCTTCTAGAACAACTGTCTATGTGTAAAACAGATGTCCTCATAAAATCTTGAAGAACATGACTCCAGAAGAAGCTTTCACAAGAGTGAAACCAAAAGTGGGCCATCTTCGTATCTTTGGTTGTCCAGTCTACATACATGTGCCCAAGGAAAAGAGGATGAAATTAGAGCCTTCAGGAAAGAAGGGAACTTTTGTGGGATATAGTGAGTCTTCAAAGGCTTACAGAATCTACATCTCAGGATCGAGGCAGATCGAAGTCTACCTATGTTCTTGTGGACAGAAGCTTCTAGAACAACTGTCTATGTGTAAAACATATGTCCTCATAAAATCTTGAAGAACATGACTCCAGAAGAAGCTTTCACAAGAGTGAAACCAAAAGTGGGCCATCTTCGTATCTTTGGCTGTCCAGTCTACATACATGTGCCCAAGGAAAAGAGGATGAAATTAGAGCCTTGAGGAAAGAAGGGAACTTTTGTGGGATACAATGAGTCTTCAAAGGCTTATAGAATCTACATCCTGGGATCGAGGCAGATCGAGGTCAACAGGGATGTGTCCTTTTAAGAAGAGATGGCTATCAAAAGAGTTAGAGGATTCGATGAGGAGCTGATAGATCCTAAGGAGATGAGATCATCTCCCCCTCCAGCAATTCAGAGGGAGTTAGATGAAAAGGATGAGCCGATTGATCTCATTGAACCAGTTGAGCCAGTTGATGCTCCCACAAATATTGCAGTAGGCTGTAAGAGGCCTAGATGGGCACAACAAACATTGCAGGATGCAGAGGGGCATGAAGCTCCACATGGTACTTTTTGAGAAAGAAAGAGACCTCAAAGATTCTCGAGTTATGTAGCATTGATGAGTCACATCATTGACTCAGAACCCTCCACCTATGAAGAGGCCTCCATACACCAAGTATGGAAGGATGCCATGATTGAAGAATACCAATCCATCATGAAGAATGATGTGTGGGAAGTTGTACCAAGACCTCAGGGGAAGTCGGTAGTGACTTCCAAGTGGCTTTACAAAATCAAGCATGGAGCAGATGGCAGTGCTGAGAAACACAAGGCTAGATTTGTTGCTAGAGGATTCTCTCAAAAAGAGGGAGTTGATTATGATGAGACATTTGCTCCCGTGGCTCGATATACTTCCATCAGGACGATTATTGCTATTGCTTCTATTATGGGATGGAAGTTGCATCAGATGGATGTCAAAATTGCCTTTCTCAATGGTGTAATTGAGGAAGAAGTATATATTGAACAACCAGAGGGTTTTGTTATCCATGGAAAGGAGTCTCATGTAAGCAGGTTGAAAAAGGCCTTATATGGACTCAAGCAAGCACCATGTGCTTGGTATGGCTGGATAGATGGTTACTTGGTGAGCTTGGGATTCACCAAGAGTGATGTAGACCCCAACCTTTACTACAAGGTTGTGGATGATGAGCCACTGATCTTGGTACTCTATTTTGATGATCTGTTTCTCACAGGGAATGAGAAACGTATTGTATGGTGTAAAAATAAGCTTGCCTCTGAATTTGAAATGAAGGATCTTGGATTGATGCACTACTTCTTGGGATTAGAAGTATGGCAGAGCCGTAGAGGCAAAATGAGATTTTCCTAAGTCAAGCAAAGTACACCATAGACATATTGAAGAGATTTGGAATGTTGGACTGTAAGTCCATGGCTACATCAATGGATGGGAATCTGAAGAAGCTGAGAGACTCTGCTTCTGATTTAGATTTGATTGATCCCACTATGTATCGCCAGCTGATTGGATCCTTGATGTATTTGACAAACACTAGACTAGATATATGTTTTGTAGTGAATGCCCTCAACCAGTTCATGTGCGAGCCAAAACAGATTCATTGGGTTGCTGTAAAACATGTGTTGAGATACCTGCGTGGCACTATGGGGTATGGCCTGAGATATGCTTCAGAATGTGACTTGAGATTGCAAGGAATTTCCGATTCAGATTGGGCCGGATGTGCTGCAAATAGGAAGAGCACCTCTAGGTGTTGCTTCAACCCGAGATCTACTGTGATTTTCTGGTGGAGCAAGAAACATACCTAAGTAGCACTTAGTACTGTAGAGGTCGAGTACATGGCTGCTAGCACTGATGCTCGAGAAGTTGTGTGGCTCCGTAAATTCCTTGCGGGATTGTTTGGCCAGATTCCAGAGCCAACTGTGATTCACTGTGATAACCAGAGCTGTGTGCAGATGTCAGTGAATCCCGTATTCCATGACAAGTCAAAGCATATAGAGATTCGATATCACTACATTCGTGTTATGGTGCAGAAAGGTGCGGTCGAGCTACAGTATGTTTTGACAGATGACCAGATTGCAGATGTTCTTACCAAGCCTCTTCCCGGGATAAAGTTTGCATACTTGCGTGAAAGGCTTGGCGTGGCTGAGAACGTGTCCCTCCTTGAGAGGGAAAGATGATACAGAGACCAAGCATTCTTCGGATCACTCCGAGATGGAGTGAGGGGATCTCTCAGACATCATGATAGGATGGAGAAGCCATTGCATTCTCTCGATCACTTCGAGATGGAGTGAGGAGATCTCTCAGACATCTTGATAAGATGGAGAGGCCACTGCATTCTCCTGATCACTTCAAGATGGAGTGAAGAGATCTCTTAGACATCCTGATAGGATGGAGAGGCCACTGCATTCTCTCGATCACTCTGAGATGGAGTGAGGAGATCTCTTGGACATCCTAAAAAGGTTGGAGAGGCCAAGGCACTCTCCCGATCACTCCGAAAGGAGTGAGGAGATCTCTCATGGAGAGATTTAGTGCATTCTCCAGATCACTTTGAAAAGAGTGAGGAGATCTCTCAAACATCCTGAGACGGGATGGAGAGGCTGGTGCACACTGGCGCACACTGGTACTCTTGTATGGAGTCCCAATGTTTTAAAACTCGGACTCGGACTCGAAATCGGTCGAGGGTCAACTCGGACTCAGACTCAGAATTGGTAATGAATCGGCAATGACTCTGTCGATTTGAATTTAGTGACTCGGTTTACTCAAAACCACATAAAATATTTAAATTTTAAAGAAAAACAATATTTTAAAGATTCTAATCAATGATTCCAAAGCATTAGAGACAAAATATCCAAAGTCTGCTCATGTATATACCATAGAAAGGTGCATATATCAAAATGGCACGAAGTGTACTGTGCAATACATATTTGGATTCTAGAACAAAATACATAATCAATGAGGCCTAAATGGCCTATAGACTCCAAAAAACAACTTGATATGATACCACTACATCATACATGTCATTGGTCAACATGATCAATCATCAAGCTCATCACCACTACTAGAACTAGAAGTAGAACTAAAATCAAGACTCGCAATGTCATAGGCAATAGCATCATCATCTGGCTCAAGCTCGAACTCCTCAAGGTCATCTACAATTGTAGTAGTAGTATTAGTAGATGAACGTCTAGAAGCACGAGGTTAGGGTTCATCTTATAGCTATAGGGTTAGATTCTAAGTTGGATGAAATGGGGAAATAGGGACGAGTTTCCGAAACAGGGACGCGTTTGAAACGTGACCCCCCAAAATTTTGGAAATGGGGATATATATCAAAGTTAATCCTTGATCTCAAAGTTGATCCTCCAAGGACATTAGTCAATGACAACACCTTACAATTTTGATGAAACTTCCTAATCCAATTGTTAAAATAAGGTTGAAAGAGATTCCCATGCTTATGGTGATTTTGCTTGAGGGAAGAGTACATTTTTTATTAAGGTCATGACAGAGGAGTTCAACAATCAACACCACCAACATCAAGGTATATAGAAGGGTTGGTGTGCTTGATTAAATGCCAATCCCATACCCTCATACATGATAGAATTTGGTGGAAACTTTGCAATCCTGGAATCTTGAAAACTGTTAAGTCTGTTGAATTTTGAATGGAATCTTAAATTCTACTTTTTGCATATGAAGTCCGATGAGGTTGGAACCACTCTCAAACATCCTAAAACAATTATTGGTAATGTTAAAAATTTAAGTAAAAGGATAAAAATGAAAGATGAGGAAAATACCACTTTTACTTTAAGAATTTAACATTAACATTTAGTATTTCCAAATCTATTGAGTAACTGAACAAAGCAGGTTTTTTTCCCAAATAACTCGGCCGGTTCAGGTTGGGACTCGGTCGAGTTGACTAGTTCGGTACCGCACCGGCCAAGTCGGACATCAACTCTGTCGGTTTGGTACCGAACAGTTCACCCGATCCGGTTTGAAGGCCGAGTCAGCTCGGTGGAGGGTCAACTTGGTCGAGTCCGAGTCCGAGTTGACCGATTTTTAAAACAAAGGTATGGACTCACCGATGGACTGGTTGAGTTGGTGCATGTTCCCCGATGGACTGGGTTGAGCTGAGGCACGCTGTCCTTGTGCATATTCCCTGATGGACTAGGTTGAGTTGAGGCACATTGTATTGATGCATGATCCCCGATGGACTGGGTTGAGATGATACATGTTGGACTCTTCGATGGACTGTGTAGAGTTGCTGAGCTGATGTATGGATTCACCGATGAACTGTGTGGAGTAGATGCTTGATGACACTTCTTGATGGACCGAGACTGTGTTGACAACCTTCCGTATGTATAGAGATGTTCGAGACAGATGTGATGTATAGATGAGATCTAGATGATCGTGATGCTGATGATGACTGCGTCCGATGAATACCTTCTGTTGCCAACTAAGTTGTACTTGGTTGGATTATCAAGCAAGCGGGCAGAGTTGAACATGATACATGTTTGTTTTTGATAATTTGATATCCAGCTGGCCTTTTTAAGCGGCCCCGGTTTTAACTTTTTTCCACATGTCCATGGCCCTGCGGGGTTTGTAATAAAACGTACTAGCATGGTGTTTTGTAAAAGACTTGGTTCCCTAGGACTTTTTGGCCAAGTCAGGTATTCCAAGGAGTTTTTTCACCTAGTTATTATGTCTTGCATTAGTGCATAACATAATTTTTGGGTTTTTCTCCTGCTCCTCCAAACCTGGAATGCCTAGGGAGGCTGACGGGCCTTAGGGGGTTGTTAAAGTCTATGGGTCAATGTATATGAACATGTTAGGCGTTATTTTTGAGTCATATGAACATGTGCTAAGTCCCCCTAGGTTGTTTTTTATTTTTTGGCAGGGTTTATTTTTTTCCGTAAATTGGGCCATTTTTTTAATGGTTCAATTAAAAAATTTGTAATCGGCCCAGAAGTGGCGTATGGAGGTCTTTTTTGCCTTAGGGGTGCTCGTTTTCTAACTCAGAGCACCCCCTAAACCCCTAAACCCACTTGTCCTGAGGTTTGGATGCTTAATATTTTCCCTATAGTCAAAAAAGTCATAAAAAAAAAAAATGGGAAAAATGACTTAAAAAAAATATTTAATTTTTTGAGTGATTAAAGGTCTGATTTATATCAGCACCTATTGGGGAGCATTTTTGGCTGAAATGTATGACTAGAGGGCAGCTCGAAAGGTGGGAATAACTCCCCACATTAGGGAGGGCGCATCTCCTTCTCTCTTGGGCGCAGTTATTGAGAGAGTGGCCTATGTTTTATGCTCATATTGCAGCATGTTTCAAGCTGATTTCATGGGCACGTTTTATGCTGGTTTGTGACAGCCCAATGCAAGGGATGGCAGCTATATCCTCTCCACCATTTGTGCCACGCTTCCCCACTCTCTTTAGGCAAGTGCGCCCTTCCTCCTCTTGGGTTTCTCTATATATTGTGGTGCTTCTCTCTTTTGTGAGCTAGTTGGAGGAGGAGCAGAAATTGTACAAGCTTATGCTATTTGTTTAATGAATAAAAGACTTTGGAGGTCCATTGGTGTTGTGCTTTGTGAGTGGTTCCATGATTTCTTTGTATGAGGTGATTTGTGGCAAGAGCAATATGTGTTTCAAGTAATTTTTCAGCCATCAACTGAGCTCACTTGAAGGACTGGTAACAGTTTTGTGAGGATAGCTAATTATTCTTGTTTGATTTAATTAGTTTTCTATTTGTCATTGTGTTAGAGATTTAAAAATGAATATGTATCATTTGCTTATGTGCATGTTATTTTGATTTCTGACCCAATGCATTTCTAGTTGATGGGTGCTTTGCAAGTGTTGTGCTAGCTATAGGTTGACAGGTGGATGAAAAGATAGCTTGCTTGCTCTCATTTTTCTCATCTGTGCATGCTTTGGTGGATCTTACCCTCGGTGTCCCACTTCTAAGTTTCAAAGTCTTCAATTTCAGAGAACCATTCTGTTTCCTTCATCCTTCTCAGCAAAGTTTGAAAAAATCAACAAAACTCTCTTGGTCGCTTTGGTTTGCTTTCTCAGATCTTGTCTCTCTTTAAATACCTTAAGTAGATGTGATTTGTGTTTGGATCTTATGTGTTCTCAAAGTCATATCTAAATCTAGATCTAACTTTAGCTTACTACTTCCGAAAGTCAGAATTTTCATGCATACTTTAAATAACTTGAATAAGTAGTGCTTTCTGGTTATAAAAGTTTTATCTAGCTGTTTGAGGAGCTTATAATTTGCAGCCGTTAAAAGCTAGCAAAGATCCCAAGTAGACAAGCCCCATAGCTTGTTTTGCTTGGTTACTTTCGATCATTTTAACTTAGAAGTTTAACTTAGTTTTTTTCTGGGTTTTTAGGAGGTGTTTCCAAAGACACTCTTAAAGTGTTTTTGGGCATCTTTATTGATCTATTGCTTGCTGGTTTGCAGCATTTAAAGAGCAGGTAGAGAGAATTGCTGGCCAATTTTCGAGGATCCAGGCCATCCGGAGCATCTAGTTCAAAAATTTCCTGAACAGGTCACTTTTTCTCTTCTATTTTGTAAGCCACTAAGTCGATTTAAGACTGGGGCATTTCTATCATATTGTAACTAAAGTCAAACGAGAGCAAGTGGGCTAACCAAGCGCCCACACCCCATCCCCCCAGGGGGGAAAACTGTGTCGACTCAAATTTCGTGGTTTGCAATTTTTTAGTTTAGATTTCTTTTTCTGCAATTAATAAAATCAAACTAGGATTAAAATCAACCTTGTTGGTCCGTTCCATTGGTGGGCCACAAGTTCACTCAAAACGTAGTTTTATCATTTTTTTTTTTACAAACTCAAACGCCCCCTTGCTTTCCTGAAGTAGGGTTTCTGTGCAAGGGCTTGCCCGAGTACGTGCCTGAAAAGAGACTCTTGGGGTTTAAAAAAAAAAGATAAAATTTTGGTTCATAAAATTTTTCTAAAAAATACTAAGATCTTCTCCCATATGCTCTGTGGCCGACTTGCAGCTTAGTCTGATCCAGTTGGTACACATTAGAAAGGGGGAGATGACTAGTAATAGGATTTAACACCGCCCCGAATAAAAAAACCTTTATGTGAAAATCCGGCACATCACGAACATTTTGTTGTCGTGGGGAAATTTCTCAGAAGGCTTGGGACAAAACTGAGTAGTGACCTCTTGGAAACCGTTAGGCTTGCCCTCGTTGGTACAACATCTGAACACCTCCTTGAGACTCCGATTTAGCCCAAGCTTGAGAGGGAAGCCACACATCAAAATTCCGGACATGTTCCCCCGTACCTTGCGTATATTGGGAACCCACCTGCCATAATAGAAAGATCACTTCCACATTAATCTTAAAATACACCAAGAACACTGGCACAACATTTACTTTTCTGCTCATGCATCTATTTCGACTCCATTACAAGGCACTGGTCTATATTATTATTTCATGTTATTGACAAATGTTGCGAATGAATGATGATAATAGTGAATGACAGCAAATGATGTATTGATGAATGATTGTTTTGATTGTTTTGCTTTAGATAAGTATATGTTGCTTTTATCTTGGTTATCAAAAAAAAATATTTTTTCTAACTCCTAGATTAGATACCTTAGTTTTTATTTTTTTAGGGTCCACCCCCCTTGGCTTCGCTAGGAAAGCCTAGACGGAGGAGTCGAGTCCCAAGTGACAGCACTTGAATCTGACTTGCCCCCAAGGCCACACTAGCAGCTTGAAGACTTCTGCTGCGTTTTCCCCAGGTGTGGAACCAGGCGGCAACACCTTCCTTGTTGAGAGGGAGTGTTGGAAATGATGCAACTTCAGAAGTTATTCTTATTGAATTTATTATTTTATTATTGTACCTCCTATTGGAGAAGATATTGATGTATATGATCATGTAAAACCCTTGAAAGAATCAATGTAAACTTTGGGGTGAAATCACACATAAAATATTTATTAAATATTATTTTATCTTCCTCCAAGACAAGTCGGCCCAGTAAGGGAAAAGGTCACTTTTTTATGTGTATAAATAGAGAGGTCGAATGCCTCATTTATTCATTCACTCACTCAAGCAAGTTCGTTTAAGGAGAGAAAGAAGTTCGCATCAGCAGCTAGGAGAAGTATTTTTGGGGCATCTACACTTAGAGGAGTTTCTCTCTCTCTCTCTCTCTCTCTCTTGTATCTGTACTTTGATCTCTGAACTCATTATCTCTATACGAAGGTTGCTGGGTTTTCTCCCTGTTGGGTTTCGCAGGATAAAACTTTGTGTCTATTGTTTCTGTGCTTGGTTATTCTTTTAGTGATCCTATTTATTATCTGCAATTAATTATAAAGCTAGAATTGTGTAAAATCTAACAGTCTCAGACTTGACAATGAATTGAAAAACCGACTCAGGAGAGTCATCTTGACAACTTGGGAAACTCCATGAAAAACTCTACTATAACCCAACATAAGAAAAGCACAAAACATTTAAAATTTCACAAGAAAAAATCAAGGATTGTCCATTTTATGACAAATCCTCAAAATTTGTATTGTACAACATAGACATAAGATCATGTAAATACTAAAATAACTTCAGTTTTCATAATAGACATAAGCATTAAACAATAAAACTATCATTTTAAATGCTTTCAGGCTCCAAATTCTAGAATTTATCCAACAAATATCTAAAATTCCAAGCACAAAGTCCAAATACCATGGAGGATGGACATTGACATATATTTGATAAATTATGAAATTATTATTGAGAAAACCTTGAGCCCACGAATACGAAGGTCTTGCCCTTGCCTCTGCTATAGAGTTTGTTCAACTAACGAAGGTCCACATTTTAGAGAGTTATCTCCTCTATGTTCATAATCCACTTTGATGTTGGATCAATCTCTGCCAACTCAATTGCATCATCATTCTTGCTTCTATTTTTCTCTTCAAAATCCTAAGATTGTAATGCTTAACAAACTCTTGAGGATGATCTCAGCTCTGGGATTGAAATACAATTCTTGTTTCTCTTTTTAATATATCCACTGCATACATTGAATAATCTTACTAAATCATTAAGCCAATTTTGGGCCAGCATATTGCACTTCTTGTAGTGAATGTGTTAGAACTTACTCCAATTATGCTTGTATTTAAGGACACTATAGGTTTGTCTCAACACTTGTATTGGAATCTTCTATAGCTCAGGAGTATAGACGCCAAAACCCTCCCACCATACACCTATCATACTCTCAAATACAAGTCATAATTTTTTTACCTAATTATAAGTTTAAATTCAAGAAGAAAGATTTACTTCAAATGAATGGAAGTTTTCGAAAAATCAATGTGAACTAGATTCTAGAAAGTTACCTAGTAAGAATGTCCTCAATTTAATCAACATGTGAAGAGCCAATGATTTTTCATGGGAACTGTGCTCTCATAAAGTCAGAAATGACTCTTCTCTCTAACTGTGTGTTTTCTCTTTCACTTAGACTTGTATTCATACTTTTGCTTTCCCAAAACCCTAACTATCTTTTCATCCAATGGTTAAGATGATTTTGATGTAATGGCTTATGTTCAATGCTCCTTTATTAATTACATCTCATAATTAATAATACATTAAATAACTTTTGAGACAACTTAAACTACATAATACTGAAGTACTTTATTAAAAAGTCACTTTAAAATTATAACAAGTCTAGGAAACACAAGGTTGTGTCCCCCCCATGGAAAACACAAAAACATGGGGCTAAGTACATTCCTCTTTACAAATTTCAACACTCCCTCTTAATGAGGGAGGTCCCAACACTATCATCTTGACCATTGTCAAGAACTTCCACTAACTCTGGAAACTGATGTTGGAAGACAACTTGAAATTCTGGATCCTGCTCTTTCTCTCTATGCTAGTTGAGTCTTTTGCCAATGCTGCTCTCCTCATCTGAAGGTATCTGTTATCACATATATAGTAGTCGGGCTACCATACATTATTTTTCTGATTCCAGTACACTATTCAGCCAGTTCCCTTACATTGAGATGCTGAGATGAGCATCTATTTGGATCACTATCAGATTTGGACAGCAGTTGTATTCCCCATGCCATGACTGAGTCTTAGGACACTCAGAGAGATGACTGATGTAGCCATTATACCATTTGTAAAGAGCAGTCAGTAGTGCCTAGAGTTTCAGCAGCAGTTTCAGAGGACAGATGATGGTTCAGGTGATGAGCATTCAGGTATATGACTCAGTAGGTATATCATAGTGTTGTGGTTATATTGCTTTTATGTTTATTCTTATAGCAGGTCTTAGCACTTAGTGTCATGATCTGGCGATCATATAGATATGTGGACCTGGTTGATCTTATTATATATATTATATTGTCCCTACTCAGACTTAGAAGTTCACTATTCATACTCATTGGTTTTACCTTCCTTAGGGAGAATAGAGGTGATCATTCCACCATACCTTGGCTTGCTAGTGTTGGCTCCATTATTTATTGTCTTCATCCATCCATTACCTACCTTTTAGTTTATCACCCTGACTTACTACTTGACTAGTGGCATGGAGGACTTTTCCCCACTGTAGCCTCTGTATTAGATGAGCTTCCCTGTTTATTGTGTCTCGGCCCTGAGTTGGTAATAAAATTTACCTATGGTGAGTTGGATTTCCTTGTGAATTCCCCCTAGTCACTAAAGTTGTGTTGGCTAAACCTGAAACTTTTAGTGTTGCCATGAATACAAAATCTGGAAAATGAAATGTTATATCTTGTATGAAAAGCCCGTTCATGCAATGTGTTTCTAAACACACATGAATGAAAGGCAAAGCAAATGAAAATAACTATGAAATAACATGTTATATCTTTTGTGAAATGTAAAATACCTAGGTAAACAAGCTGTTTGTGACACACCTAGAAGTGCTCAGGTAAACAAGTGCCTTAAAAACACACCTGTAGCAAAAAGCTTAAATAAATGTAAATCTATGCAATGTGTTTATAAACACACATAGATCAAAGGCTATGGAAACTTCAGGCCCAAAAAGCAATGGAACTTAAAAGCTATATCAAAACAATTGCTGGCCTCATTTGTATTATGGATTGTGCGCATCTGTTAAAGGTGAATAAACCCTCTTTGAACAACTCATCCATTTATGAGACACCGCCATTCCCTGTGTTGTTGCTCATTCAGTATATACTATGGTGTGTATTCCCTTTCCCATATCCAAAGTGTCACAACGTTAAGTCAGTCAAGTCATCCTTTAGCCTAACCAGTTTATTTTAGCCTTCACCCTTCACTAGCAAATTGTTCACAACTATGAAGTGAGTATGGTCCTGAAAGTCTAGTTTGAGTTATAATAATAATTAATGACATTATATATTTGGATTTAGATCACCAGTTATGATTACTTTGTGTTATAATTGTTATTTGAATAAGTTGTAAAGCATGCATTAACCTTTGACACTTTGCAGCAGCTTCTGATGACAGTCTGAGTTATATTTGGTCATATTGACTTGGTCAAACCTAGTTTGACCAAGGTCAATCTCAGGACATGAGATGGTTGGACCTTGTGATGATACAGATAGATGATATATGGTCCATGTACATGTACATGATGGTTCTATGCAGCAGATACAGGGTTATGATGATGATTTATGGTTTTCAGCATTATTTGATCATTTACAGATTATTATTATTTCACCTGTTCCGGTATATTGGATATATTATATGATCATGTAGAGATTCATATGGTGTATGAGTACACATCTTGGATAGATTTGGACCTTCTGAGTCCAATGAGACATTCTGTTTTCAGTTCCGGGCAGTTACAGTGATGATTGAGCCTCAGTAGGCTATCCCAGTGCAGTTTTGGTCTGTTGGAGACCCTGTTAGAGCAGAGATGATTTTTATCTGGTTGACCTAGGGCGTTGTGCTTGGAGGGGGTGGTCCAACCACTTGTTTTTACCATATTACCCCCCTCCCGGATACACGGGTGCCCTCACCTTGACAGCGCAGGCACTCCAGGAGGTAGTTTGGGGCAGTTTCACGCTTCCCGAGGCATTTCATGATTGGTAGAAATGGCTACAGAGGAATTCGATTTGGGCTACTGAGGCAAAGTTTTGGCATGGGATGATCAATGATGGTGAGTGGGATGTTTTCCCAACCTTCTCCAGCAGTTTCAGCTTCATCGGGACCCGCACCCATCACTTATGGCATTTTCTGATGATTTCTAAGGCCTCCTAAGGCCCACGATTTGGTATATTGATGACTATTTTATTATTATTGTGCTATGGGGATTGACCAAGGGTCTCTAAAATTACCCCTTGGACCCACCATAAGCTTATTGTTATATTTTGTCATCATGATTTGGTGGGATCCCCTCTCCTAGGGCGATTTTGTCCACTTATGGTTATATTTTATTAGTGATCCATGTATTTTATTGTTGAGCTCATCTCAACCATTGATTAGACATTTTGATCTTTTAATCTTAGCCACTCATTCAAAAAGTGGTTAGGGTTTTGGTGCCTCTCCTTCCTATTTAAAGGAGAGAGCTTCTCATTGTAAAGGTGTCTTTGGCTCTTGGAATCTTGATATAGAAAAATTCTCTTGTGGAAATTCTTGTGGTCTCCTTTGCATCTGGTGTTCTTAGATGGTGATTGGAAAATCTATTGCATCCTAGCATTTGGGTATTTGTGGTAAGATCTATCTTTTGGAAATCTTTGTCTTGTCTACAGGAGGGCGACTTCAACTAGGGTGATTTTGCAAGGCTTCTTCAAATCGATCTTCTTGGCATTCGCTTGTATCAGGGGGTTATCATTAGTATCATTGTGATCTATGCTATCTTTCTATTATTTCTCTTGTGGCATTAGTCTTATCTCTTGTCTACAATAAATCTGATATTGTTGACGTTTATTGTGCAGGAGAGAGGGCGCATTGGCTTGCTTGGGCAAATCGCACTTCATGAGATCTACTTCAAATTGCTTCAAATTGATCGGGTTTGCATAGATCATCATCATCAAGGCATCTACAAGGTTACCCAGGTAAGATCCACAGGTTTGTTCTTCTTTTCTTAATTCCAATCCATTGGCACAAACGCATAATTGATAAAACCCTAATTAATCAAAACCCTCATTGTTACATTTACTCAGATCTACTAAGATCTAGTGGTTCCTTGGGTAAGATATTTAAAACCCACCTCTATAGTATCCACGGCATCCCGGATCTATAGTTTGGTGAGGATTGGCCTCCATTTGACCCTCTTCCCAAGCCAACTTAGCTTCTCCAAGCAAGGGCGCACTTCTTGGTTTGGGTGAGTTGACCTAGATCTGGTACATGGGTAGTTGAGATTTCACTTGATTCATGATCTACACATCCTAAAACCTACCCCTAGACTGTTACTTTGGCAATTTCTACCTTGTGGGCCCTATTCCACATTTTAAGGGATTTAATCCTCATTTTGGACCACTTGGTATCTTACAACTCAGATCTAGTAAGATCTAACCCTTGGATTGCCTTGAATTTCTAGATCCACATTATCAACTGCTTAAACTACTTGGATCTAAAGTTTGGATGCAATTGGACTTGTCTTGATCCCATTTACCCCACCTTTTACCCTCCTTGGGCAAAGTCGCACTTCTTGGGAGATTGGAGTTGGTCCACTTGTAGGACATGGGTACATGAGATTTTGGTGGATTTGGAACAAGCATACCTTGAAACCTAGGTCTAGTGGGTCACTTCGTGAAATCTTGCCTTGGGGATAGCATTCCTTGTTTTAAGGGATTGTGGTCCACTTAGGTTAAACCATCAACTCTTGGATCTAGACATATTCATCCATCAAACCTTTACTAGCCCACTTGTCTTATGACATACGAGTCATCAACCATAAGTTAATCTCTTCTTGACTCCATTTATCCCAATTCCCAAGGCACGATCTCTCTCCAAGTCAATTCGACTTTCCTAGATTGTTGGATTAATTTGTGGTTTGATCCTTGTTTGGTGGACTAAACCCTTTGATGTTATCATATCTCATGATCAAGCTTGTCACTTGTACTAGTTAGCCCCAATTCAACCCCTAAACTACCCTGCATTGGACACGGTTCCCAAGGCAGTGGATTTTCTCACATTGAACTAGTACTCTAATCTTGGATCTCATTTCAAACACTACAAGTCACTCTCACATCAACAATGAACCCAAGCTATACTCATTGAACCCCTTACTTGTCTTGTGACTTTATCCTTAGGTCTAGGATACACCATACACCTTAAAATACTTCATTCATACTTCGATTTGGGTGTTTTGGTTTGATCTCTCCTGTCGGGAGTAGATCTGGGTCTCTCCCCCTTTGTTATCTGGGCTAGAAAGCATAAAGTGAAGGTTGCCTTGATTGGCGTGACAACCATCTATTGGAGGTCGAGGTGATCGTGGTTCCACCTTTGAGTTGTCCTTCCCTATTGCCATCCATTAATGGATACACCCACAGGGGCAACTACAGTTTAGGTGATAACAGTATCATCTGTGCATCTGCCTCATTTTCAGATTCTGACTCGAATAGCCATCCACCTGAACTTGGAAGTATCACCTCTCCATGCAGAAAATAAAGTTTATCTCTTCTATTCCCAAGTAGAATTGTGGTATCAACTGAGTTCTCTATCCGGTAGAGAAACACATGTCCCTTCTTGATAAAAAGTCCATACCCATCATCCTCCAATGATGACACAGAAAGTTTGCTGACTTTCATACCTGAAACAAATAGTACCTTGTCTACTTCAAGAATCTCTCCAAAACCTAGTTGGAATCTCACAATTTCAACTCCTCTTATTTCCGCTTGAGGACTTCCAATGTCCGTTTCAACAAAACGTCCTGGGGCTATTTCTTCTATCCTTTGAAAAACTCCATATTTCCTAGTCATATGGCTAGTTGATCCACTATCAACTATCCACATGTCATGGAAATCTACTTAACTGTCGACACTAGTCTGTACTGAAACCAAAGAAAATTCCTTTTCAAATTGGGAAGCAAAGTCTCCCATTTCTGTTGATCGTGCTCCCTCTTTTCTTCATTCCCCTTCCTCTTGGGACATTGACTAGCATAATGGCCATACTTGTTGCAGTTAAAGCATCGAACCTTGCTGAGGTCTTTCTCCTTTTTCTTCCATTTTCCCTTGCCTTTGATTACAAGGGCAACATTGCCTTCACTGCTCTGAGTGCTATTCTGGAATGCCCCCTCCCGGGACTCTTCTTGAATAAAGTTATCCCATAACCTTGTCCAATCTGGAAGTTTCTCTCTAGCAGCTACTCCTTGCACAAATGTGTTCCATTTTGTAGCGAAACCATTAAGAGCATATCTGACTAACTCTTCATCTTCCACTTTCTCACCAGCAACACCCAATTCATCTCTAACTTGGGTAATTTTTGTGAGATAAGTGGTTACTGTATCAACATCAGTCATCTTGGTGTTCCTCAGTTTTTCCTTGAGAACCATCTTTCTATTATGGTTCTTGCTTTGGTAAAGAGTACATAAAGCGTTCCAAATTTCAAAAGCATGTGACTTACTTGTGATGTGGGGTGTCACATGATCTTTTAGGGAGGCCAAAAAGATTCTGTGTGCCTTGATATCTTTCTTCTCAAAGGCACTCTTCTGAGCAACATCTGAGGGAACTGTGATGGTGTCAGAAGCACCAATAATATCCCATAGCTGCAACTCTTTGAACATTACAATTATGCGTTCTTTCCAAGGGCTGAAATTATCAGACCCATCCAGTCTGTCTGCATACCATAATCCTGTTGAGGCCATGACTTTAACTGATCCTAACTTGAACTCTTTCTGTTCTGAATCAGCACACTTGTTCTGCCCAACTATCTTGACTGCTTTCAAGAAATCACAAAATCCACAAACTATCAGAGCCAAGCTAGTCTTGGAAGACTCAGCTAGCATAGAGAGAATGAGTAGGATCCATAGTTTCAAGTTGTCTTTCGACATCAGCTTCCAGAGTTAGTGGAAATTCTTGACAGTGGTCAAGATGATAGTGTTGGAACCCCCCTCATTAAGAGGGAGTGTTGAAATTTGTAACGAGGAATGTCCTTAACCCCATGTTTTTGTGGTTTCTATGGGGGGGGCACAACCTTGTGTTTCCTAGATTTGTTATAATTTTAAAGTGACTTTTTAATAAAGTACTTCAATATTATGTACTTTAAGTTGTCTCAAAAGTTATTTAATGTATTATTAATTGTGAGATGTAATTAATAAAGGAGCATTGAATATAAGCCATTAGATCAAAATCATCTTAATCGTTGGATGAAAAGATAGTTAGGGTTTTGAGAAAGCAAAAGTATAAATACAGGTCTAAGTGAAAGAGAAAACACACAGTTAGAGAGAAGAGTAATTTCCGATTTTATGAGAGCACAGTTCCCTAAAAACATCATTGGCACAATTCCCAAGCCAATTTGCAAACAGTCCGTATAGTCATTTGCTGGCACAGAAATAGAGGCACAAAAATTGTACAGTCTGTACAGTCCTCTGCTAGCATAGTTTTCGAGACAATCCATACAGTTTATGTTGGCATAGTTTTCAAGGCAGTCCGTACAATAGTATGAGTTTGTACAGTCACTTGTTGGCACATTTTTCGAGGCAGTCCGTACATCAGTTTGAAATTGCTGAGATAAGTTGGTTTTTAATTGCATTTATGATTTTTGCTGAGGGGAAGATAAATTTCTGAGTTGTGAGAAATATCAGTTTTTGCTCTCATTTAATAAAAGGACATCTCTCTGGGTTTTTCCCCATTTTGGAGGTTTTGCCCTGGGCATTGGTCCTAAACACACGTGTTCACATTCTACAGTGATTGTGTGATTGTTTCATTGAGTACTTTTTGTTTAAGTTATTTATGGCTTTAAATAACTCATAGCAGCATTAAGTCATTTGTGAAGCAAAGTGTTTGAAGAAATGTCTTAATGAAGTTTTAGTACATTTCCTTTAAATTTTACATGGTATTAGAGCCAGGTTCAGGGACTCAGTCTATAGAGACTTCTGGTACAGGGATAGGTTCTCGGGTCACAGGTTCATAGGTTTCACTGTCACGTGATTCGGGTGCACATGGTTTTGGCTCACTAGGCACAAGATCTCAGGCCACAGGTACTTCTTTAGGTAGATAGTTGCCAGATGAGGATGTTCATGAGGAGGGCCTACCATAGGAAGCTAATTCCAGGAAAAGAAAGTCAAGTTGGCTTAAGGAGTTTGTGAAGGAAGCTGAGGAGTCTTTGGGGCCACCCAAGAGGGTGGTCAGAGGGAGTAGAGCACCAGAGAGGTTTTCCAGTTATATGGCGATGGTGACCAACTTGCGTGAGTCAGATCCTACTAAATTTGAGGAGGCTACCCCACATCAGGTTTGGAGAGAGATGCCATGATGGAAGAGTACAATTCCATCATGAAGAATGATGTGTGGGAGATAGTTCCGAGACTGGAGGGGAAGTCAGTTGTGACTTCCAAGTGGCTCTACAAGATCAAACATGCTGCAGATGGAAGCATTGAGAAGTACAAGGCTCGTTTTGTGGCACGAGGGTTCTCATAGGCAGAGGGAGTAGACTATGACGAGACCTTTGCGCCGGTTGCTCGATATTCCTCGATTAGAGCAGTGGTCTCCATAGTAGCAGAGTTGGGTTGGAAGATCCACTAGATGGATGTGAAGACTGCATTTCTCAATGGTCTTCTATAAGAGGAGGTGTACTTAGAGAAACCACAGGGATTTGAGATTCATGGGAGAGATTCTCATGTGTGCATGCTGAAAAAGGCCTTGTATGGACTGAAGCAAGTTCCTCGAGCTTGGTATTCCAAGATTGATTCTTACTTGCTGTAGATTGGATTTCAGAAGAGTGAGGTTGATCCCAACCTATATTTCATTATGGTTGGAGGTGATCCACTCATTCTTCTACTATATGTTGATGACTTGTTTATCACTGGAGAGGAGCATCTGACTCTAGCTTGCAAGAAGGATCTTGCTTTAAAGTTTGAGATGACTGATCTTGGGCTAATGCACTATTATTTGGGGATGGAGATTTGGCAGGAGGATGGACATGTTTTCCTGGGGTAAGGAAAATGTGCAGCTGATGTTCTGAGGAGATTTTGGATGGAGGGCAGCAGAGCTATGTCCACACCTATGATCACCAATTGACAGAAATTGAGGCACATAAATTGTACAGTCCGTATAGTCCTCTGCTGGAACAATTTTCGAGATAGTCCGTACAGTTTCAGTTGGCACGGTTTTCGAGGCAGTCCGTACAGTAGTCTGAGTCCGTACAGTCTCATGTTGGCACAGTTTCCAAGGCAGTCCATACAATAGTATGAAATTTGCTGAGAATAGTTGGTTTTTAATTGCATTTATGATTTTTGCTGAGTGGAAGATAAATTTTTGAGTTGTGAGAAATATCAGTTTTTGCTCTCATTTAATAAAAAGACATCTCTCTGGGTTTTTCCCCATTCTATGGGTTTTGCCTTGGGCATTGGCCCTAAACACATGTGTTCACATTCTACAATGATTGTGTGATTGTTTCATTGAGTACTTTTTGTTCAAGTTATTTCTGGCTTTAAATAACTTAGAGCAACATTAAGTCATTTGTGAAGCAAAGTGTTTGAAGAAATGTCTGAATGAAGTTTTAGTACATTTCCTTTAAATTTTACAATATATATATATATATATATATATATATATATATATATTTGTTCTTCCCCTTAACTACTCTTCTCTTGCCCTATATATAAGACTAAGGTTGGTGTATACATACACCATTATATTCGCTCTGGACTGCTCAAGCACATGTAGGGGCTCAGGACACATTTCAATTTGCACACCTTTTTTGAATATTTTTGGTGTCTTTGTGTTTTGACATGCTGGGAAATGTGGGGTGAGTGTTCGATACGCGTGGGACATGTTGCCGCCTGATACGCACTTCGGGCTAGTGTGGCAAAAATATTCAAGCCACTGGGTGCGTCCTTGGGGGGAAGTGGCGAGTCAAGTTTGCTATCACTTAAGCACTAGATTTAGATCTTCTAGAAAAGACACTAATTAGCACACTAAAGCACACTTAGTAAACTAGATTTAGATCTTCTAGAAAAGACACTAATTAGCTAAGCATGCAAGAACGTAACTGTTGTCACCTGATACACACCTAGGTAACGTGGCAGGAATCTTGGTGTTTCCTTGGGAGCAAGTTTCGAGTCAAGTATTGTCACTTGATCTTGGCTCCCTCGTTTAGGCTAACTCCTAACGAAGCTAAGGGGGGTAATAACTAGATCTAGTTAAACTAAAGCACACTTAGTAAACTATATTTAGATCTTCTAGAAAAGACACTAATTAGCTAAGCATGCAAGAACGTAACTGTTGTCGCCTGATACACACCTAGGTAACGTGGCAGGAATCTTGGTGTTTCCTTGGGAGCAAGTTTCGAGTCAAGTATTGTCACTTGATCTTGGCTCCCTCGTTTAGGCTAATTCCTAACGAAGCCAAGGGGGGTAGATCCTAAGAAAAGTTACTAAGGCTTTTAGTTCTTAGACGTTAGAATGGAATTAAGTTGTTTAGGAGTTTTTTGAAGAAAAAATGCTGAAACAAGATTATTGCAAAATAAATGAATTAAATCAACAGCATAGCATATACAGATGTAACATCAACACATGAAGATAAAATCAACAACAATAAATTGATATTAAGCGAAAAAAAGGTATTGTTGTAATTTGGAGATCGGTGCCAATGGAGTTAAAATAAATGTTGTTGAAAAGTAAATGTTTTGCAATTGTATTTTGGTCGGTTTTAAATTATTATGATGAGTTGATTAAGGAAAAGGGAATTCCAAATATACCAATAGGTATGAGGAATATGTCCGGATTCACCAAATGTGGCTATGCACAAGAAAATGTGGGCTAGATCGAAGTTGCGAGGGAATATCCAACACTACACCAATCAAGGGTGTAGCCTGACGGTACCTTCGCGGTCACTATCTAGTTGTTCCCGCTTTCTTTGAAGAACTCGCCCACAAGTAATGAAATTGTGACGTTGGATCTTCGTCCTTTAAGGGGATTAGTTTTAGTTAGGTGTGTTGTTTATTAAATGTGGAAGATTATTGAGTGCAAGACCCCCGTTTCTGATTGTTCCAAAGATCCGACTAGTCAAAACTAATCTGCGATGGACAAGAGCATACTTTGGGATAATGCAAATGTTAATTCCGATTTTCAAAGCAAATAATATTGTAAGTGCAAAATAAAGCAAATGAACTTGAAAAATATTGTGCTAATTACTAATGACTATGTGTCAACTTTCTGATCATCCACTACTAATCGACAAATCCTTTGGATGGTGGCGAGAGCATATTTCGTGGCAACGAGTCAGGCTCGTTTATTTACTTGCAAAAATAAAATGATATGTACTTTCAAAAATTGAAACTTAAATTAAAATATTCTTGCAAACAAAAAAAGAAACAAAACTAAACTGCAAAAAAAGGAAATCTAATCTAAGGGTTAGTATCGAAAAATGAAAGCAAAGCGAAAAAGCACACCAAAAGGAGGCTGTACAGGTTTTCCCAATGGGGAAGGGGTGTGGGCGTTGTGTATCCCACTTTCTTATTTTATTACTGATTTTACAATGATTAAAAGAGCAGCAGCCCCTTTGGTCCTTTATAGACTAGGATCAAGGGTTACAAAAGAAAGATGAAAAAAGGCCCTTTGAGGAAAGGGGGTTTGGAGGTGCTTTGGAAGGCTCAAATTTTGAATTTTTCGCCAACACTTCCATCTTAGCTGTCTATAAATGTCAAAAAACAACAAACTAAAGTTGTTAGAATGTTAATGGCTTAAACAAAACCAAAAATGAAAAAAGTTCCTACTTAGTACTTGGAATGTTTTTGGAAAAAATGCAATAACAAGCACTAAATTATACTAGATCTAGGCTCATGATATAAACTTTGTAATGCAATGATATTATCTTTGAAATGCAGCCTTTTAGATCTAACTAATGTTGATGTAAATGTAACTTCGAAAGATATTCACTTGTATTTTATATTGATATCATTATTGTATTTTATTTGTACCTCTGACGGAGATATTTTTCCTCTGGTTGGGGATGTCATTATTATGTTTGGTCATGCAAAGTCATTGAGGTAAAACCTCCATTGTAAGTCAGGGCGATAGATCCCCTAGAGTCAAATGTAAAAGGGTTATTCAGTCTTCCTAGAGAAGTCGGCTTAGTCAGTTTTAGTGAGGCCGACCTAGTTAGGTAAAAGGTCAAGTCAAAAGTAACGTATAAATAGAGAGCCTTGCTCTCTCATTTGGACACACTACTCACTCACACAAGTTCGCATAGCAAGGGAGAGAAGAAAGTTCGATGAAACTTGCTTTGATGAAACTTTGAGGGAATTTATCCTTGATGTTTCTTGAAGAGGAAGAGGATTCAAGCAAGATCCAATCCTTCTCCAAGCTCGGCAACCTGAAACTTGACAAAATCTTGCACAAAAATTGATTAAACCAAAGAGAGTGATGCCAAAAAAAAAGATTAGAAAGCATGTAATTAAGCAAAATCATCATGCACCTCTAATAGATCTATTGTTAACAAATCAGTAAGAATACAAGTCAAACAAGAATGTATTCTTACGCTACTGGGAGGTAGCTCCCCTTGTAAGCCCACAGATAACCAAATTCAACAAAACAAAAATCAAGTACAATTAAATCAGTAAGAATATGAGTCAAACAAGAATGTATTCTTACGCTACAGGGAGGTAGCTCCCCTTGTAAGCCCACAGATAACCAAATTCAACAAAACAAAAATCAAGCACAATTTTACCTTGAAACCCTTGATAAATTCATCCACACATGAACAAGATGCACCATAGACTAGCCTCCAAAGCCTTCTTATTTTATTGGCAATACAACAATGATAGTACGACAATTTGGCTGAGGTTCAATCCTTCCATCCTAAGAGAGGAGGAAAATATTACTTTTATAGGAAAAAAGGCCTTCAAGCCCTTGGAGGGAAAAATTCCCAATAGAGGAGGTGGATTGGGGGTTCTAGAGAGCGTGGCAAGTGTCTTTCAAGCAAACAATGGGGCTGCCACCACTCATGGGAGGCTGCCACCTCTCATAACCACCTCCAAAAAGATCCCCATGGGGAAAAACGCCCTCCTTTGGAGGAATTGCGCCCCCTCATGGAAGCACAACAAATCCACGTCATCTTGTGAGATTAGATGCCCAAACAACTCATTTATTGACCCAGACAAGATGCTAACCAACTTGGACACCTCAGAGACAAGCTCCCTTTGATTTAGGAATTGGATTATCTCCATATTTCCTAATTATTTGACCCAAAATGTCATTTTCAAGAGAAAATCAAAATTAGTAATTGAAAATCACCAATTTGACTCTTCAGAAGTGGGGGCTCTGAGTCCAAAAAACGAGCATTCCCATGACAAATTTGGCCCCCTAGACCCACTTTTATGACCTTTTGAAATTTTACAATTAAAATACACCTTATTGATGATTTTATTAAAAAACTGAAAAATTAAAAATCCTACGGGGGACGTACTGCATGTTCACGAAACTTTGGGATTATGACTAGCATGGTAATATACATAGACTCAAGTCTTGAAAAGTCAAGAACATAGGTTTTAATAACCCTCCTAAGGCATAATCATCACTTTCACCACCCTAGCTTTGGAGGATTTTGAGTGAAAAACTTGAAAATTATGTGTCGCTAAAAAGCGTCGCATAATTAACAAGGAAAAACACTCTAGGGTGATTAGTTTGATGACTAAGTCCTAAGAAGGTCAAGCCTTTTACAAAAGGTCATCGTGCTACATCATTTATTACAATTCCCCCAAGGGGGTGTGAACATGCGAAAAACATAAAAAAGGGCCAAAATGGCATGTATGGACTTCTGATCTTGAATTATGAACAAATGACTTGTTCATTCTTTACAGACTCACTTGAAATCCAACTAAGTACAACTTACTAGGCAACGATAACCAAAAGGAAATTTAAATTTAAAGGTGAAGGAAAGAGAGAAGAAATGAGCTAAAAGTTGGGAACTTTGGGCCATAGAGTTTGCTGGTAGAGAGCGGAGGGACTATGCTTCTTTGTAAGTGCTACGAAAGATGGAAGATTCAAACAAGATCAACCACTCTTTCAAGCTAGGTACCTGGATCTACTTAGAAATCCTTGCACAAAGAAATGGTTAAAACAGAGGTGCTGTCGACAGTAGAAACTTAGAAAGCACGCAATTAAACAAAATATACATGCACCTCTAAGAGATCTACACCAAACAAGCAGTAAGAGCATAAATCAAACTAGAATAATCTCTTACCCTACTGTGAGATAGCTCCCTTTGCAGGTCCACAACTAACCAAACATATACAAAGAAAATAAGCAAATATTGGTTACCGCATAAGGAAAACAATTTTCATCCAAGCACATTGTTTCCCGACACCACAGGTTTGCCTCAACCTTCTTTATTCCAAAAGTATTACAAGTTACAATTACAAAGCTTGAGCAGCCTTTCGGTCCTCTGACCATGAGAAAAAGAGAAGAGAGAGCCTGCTTAAATAGCCCAAGGAAGCCAAGGGGGGCGCATTTCCCAAGAGAGAGTTAACTTAGAGCGGTGGTGGGCTCATTAGGAGAGATTTGGTGGTGATTGGGAGAGATTTGGGGAGTTTGGTGCTGATTGGCACTACCTCATACTTCAAGAAGTGTGTCCTCACTCAAAAGCTGACACTTGACAAGAAGGAATGCGCCCTCCTTAAGATGATTGTGCCCTCCATGAGATGCTCAACCACTAAATCAATCACGAGATTTGGCTCTTAGATCACTCGGATTTGATTGCCAATAGCCTTGCCACCACTCCGGTTGACTGAAACATGTCCCAGACAAACTTCCTTGATTAATGGGATTTTGATTTTTCCCATTATTTTGTCATTTATTTGACTTTTTTAATGACTTTTCGAGAGAAAATGAAATTAAGTGATTAATAATCATCACTAATTTCACTCTCAAAGTGGATACATGGGTAAAGTGGGTGCTCTGAGTTAAAAAACGAACACCCTCATGGCAAATTTGACCCCCTAGTACCACTTTAACGACTTTTTTAATTTTGCAATTAAAATACCCCCTTTTTTAATGGGGAATTTTATTTTTTATGGAAAATTAAAAACACCTAGGGGGGACTTAGTACATGTCCATATGACTCAAAAATAGTGACTGGTATGGTAATATACATTGACATTAGACTTTAATAACCCCCTAAGGCTTAACCACCAAGACGACCACTCCAGCTTTGAAGGATTGAGTGAAAAACTCGAAAATTATAAGTCGCTGAAAAACGATATATAATTAACAAGGAAAAAACACTCTAGAGTAATAGGATTGATGACTAAGTCCTAGGAAAGCCAAGTCTTTACATAAGTTCATCATGCTACGACACTCATTACAATTCCCCCAAGGGGATACGAACATGAGTAAAATTAAAAAAAAGGGCCAAGAATGGCCTGCATGGACTTCTAAACACTGATGATGAACGATTGACTTGTTCATATGTAGGCAGCTCACTGAAATTCCAACTAGGTGCAACTTAGTGGGTAACAGGACACGTGATCCTCACAGGATACATCTCCCACAGATATCAGACATGTAGGACCCACGTGTCTATGAATCCACATGTCCGGCATGTGGATTCGGGACATGCAGCCCCTATGAAACATGTCCTATTGTTAGTAGTCAAGCCATATTTATTTGTGTTCTTTCAAGCATGTCATGTTATTGATATTGTTGAATTGAGGAAAATTCGAATCAGTTGTCAAATAAGATTGATTTGATTTAGTGTGGCCTTTATTATTGCAAATGAGGTAAAGGTTTGGATCAATGATATAGAAGCACGCCTATACCAAGATCAACACAAAAATAAGATCATAGAATTACTGTGAAATTGTGATGATGCTCATGTGATTTGTAGGCAGTAAATGTTTAACGTTTTCATCCTAATCTGTAACTTAAGTAGGACAAAACTGGCCTAGGCCAAGGACTACTTGCTGAGTAGAATGAAGAAAACAGCATTTAGAACAAGTAACCTGCTTTTTTAGTGGACAGAACATAATTTCATTAAATAAATGTTATGTTCATTCCAGTGGTTAGGTTCTAATTTAGTAACATGCCTAATTTTAATGGATAGGCAGATAATTTTGTGTGGCATCTAAAGCTCAAGAAAATAGACTTTATAGATTGAATTAGAAGGCAGAGGGAATAGATACCTGATGGATGGCAATCAAATATTTTTAGGTTCTCTATTTGTCTGTCTCTGAAGTCAATCTTCTTAGATTGCCATTTATATTTTGAAACATTCCAAGTAGAATTATTTTTTAATACATTTTATGTAAAAGATTCATTGTCATGTACTTTAAATGGTGTACTAGCAGGCCTGGTGTTGAATCAGTCATTAAAGCTTCATCAAGTAAAAACACAGACAAAGATGATGTTCGAAATTCTCCATCATTACCTGTAAGTATTCTAGACACTGTATTTATGGGTAAAATCTATTTTTTTTGCTGTTGAGCTTAGTTTACTATTTATTGAAGTATTGAGGCTTCTGTTCATGTGCAAACGCATTTGTTTGAATTATATTTGCGCAAAGATAGTTTGTCATGTAATCCTAGTTACCGGGGATTGTTAACATGATAAGTGTATTAGAGTTTGAGTTAACCTTTGTTCATAACCATTATTGATAGCATGTGACCTCCAGAATAACATAGCAGCTAATGACCTTATATAAACAGGGTATTCATAAGGCTCTATCTACTGATGTGTTTGTTATTCCCTGCTTAAAGTGGAGGCAATGGCAACTGCAAACATAAACCTTACATAGACATATTTTGTGTTTTATTTTGGGTCATGAAAGGCCTCTGCAAACATAAATCTTGAATGGACAGATGTTGTATTTTATTCTGGATCATTGTATCTGCTATTTTTATCGATTCTGTTATTATTCTATCATTGAGGAAGTTAGACATCTCTCTTCCATAGTCTGCTGTATTTTCATGGATTTTCGGAAGGTTTTTGTCTTTGTGCCAAGGGACTATTTGTTTCAGAGACTTTGTGACATTGGCATCCTCAATTCTCTGATCATGGCTGTCACGAGGCTCTATGAGACTATTATTTGCAGAATTGCACTTCTCAGGGACTTTTTGATTCCATCAGGGGTACGATTGGAGCGACTTCGGCTTGTTCCATGTCGCCAATCATGTTTGGTGCTTACATTGATGAGCTAGAGACCTACGTCAGGGAGCACACTGATGCTGATGATGGTTGCCTTCTACATCAGGTCCTGATTTCTCCCATCTTATATGGAGATGATGTTGTCCTCCTAACATCATCCCTGGAGATCTAGAGACCTACATTGATGAGCTAGAGAACTACCTCAAGGAGCACACGCATGCTGATGATGGTTTCCTTCTACATCAGGTCCTGATTTTTCCTATCTTTGCACCGAGTGAAACGAGGTGCTCTACAGCCCAGTATGGGGGAGATGTTGTAACGTTTGTGATGTAACTTTTGTACTAACAAAATAATTAAAAAAATTCATGTTGGCTCATAAAATAAAAAATTATGGAAAGTATTTAAAAAAATCCATGTTGGTTCATAAAATAAAATATTATGAAAAGTAATTAAAAAATAGATGTTCGTTTATAAAATAAAAACTTAAAACTTAATCCCGGATCTATCAATCAAGAGAGATCAAATTTCTTGAGTTTAAATTTAAAAAAAGAAATACACCTCAAGAAATTGGATCCCTCTCGGTGCTTGATAGATACGGGTTTAAGATAGATCTATGCTGGTATATTCAGATAATGCTGTCCTCCTAACATCATCCCTTGTGGTTTTACAAAGTCAGCTAGAAGTCCTTGTTGATTTCTGTGACTATAGCCATTTGATGATAAGGCTCATCAAGACTAAGGTCACGATCTTAAATACATTTAAAAATGCCATATCAGATTTTCATTTCCTTTTGAGATGATGTGAGATTGAGATCACCATAGCTTACACTTATTTGGGAGTCCACTTCATGGGCTCCAGGTTCCTAGGTTCGGTTTGAGGCTTGCTACACAACCCCAACTTAGCAAGGAGTGTGGGTCTTTGTCCATGCTTGGGCCAAGCTTCTGCACATACTTCCAGGACATCTTCACTAAGATGTCTCTTTTTGACATGTTTATCTAGCTGTTCATTCCCTATGGGGTTGAGATCTGGTGCCCTAGCTTGCTGCCTACTGCTTGCATAAGATCATCCTAGTGTGTAGTGGATGATCTGATGCAAGCGAACAGCCTCACAAGCCATTGTGCACATTGAGTTTGGGGCCCATCACATGTGCCTTGATAGTGCTTTTAGACTGGTTTCCTTTCTTCATAGGGTTCACACCATGGTTGATTCAATGCCAAGATGTGATAGGTATCCTTACCTAGCCCTTTGCTACTAGACGGAGATTGCATCTCCCTTACCTATCCCTTCTCTCCATAATGGACACCAGCTCCACTCCCTTACCTAGCCCTTTTCTCCACGATGGACAATACCTCCACTCTCTTTGGACGATGAGGAGTTTGGTTCTTTGAAGCCTCCTCACTGTGCCAATCTATTGGCATATCCATCATATCCATTGGCATATTGGGCACTGCTCCTTCACTCCAACAAGTAGAAAACACCTCCAGTAGGCAGAAAATACCTCTAGCAAGCAATAGAATGAAACAACCGGTAAAAAATCGGGCTCTTCAAGTTTTCCTGGGCATGTTTTTCAATAAATTGCGAGTTAAACTCGTGTGTACGGTTTAAATGGCGAGTTTGACTCGTCGCGTTGGTTGAGTCAAACTTGGTCAACCCGAGTCAAATTTAAATTGCCGAATCACGATTTAAAACGTGATTCCTGTGACATCTTTGGAGATTATGCTGAGATGTTTTAGCAGCCTGTAATGGTGGAAGCAGGTGCTACACTATGTCTCATTGTACCTTAACTTTGCCGGAAAGAGGGGTGTATATCACATGTCTATTCTCAGCATTTAGAAACACGGTACACCGCTTTCTATTCTGCACAACATCCTAGGCTGAACTTGAAACTGCTTTGGGGAAGCACTTATATCCTATCCATGGGCCTGCTATAAAAACTGTGTTAGAACAGTAGTCACACCTCCTTGGGCAGCAGTTAAGTGTCATTTCAGCATGCAGGGTGCACTCTTGGAGAAGTTTCCATGCAGCTATGTTTGGACCCATCTTGGACTTGAGCGCTGTTGCCACTGAAAAGCACACCTGGGGGGAAATTGCTGTGAATATTTAATTAATATTATTATTTATAACTTAATAGATTATTAGGTTATTAGTGAAAGGTCGCTCAAGCCTTATAAAGGCCATCTTATTGTAAATTTATAATCATCATCTAATATATTATTCTTATTTATTATTCAATATGAGAGCCGGATTCGACTATTAATAGTCCAATCGGATACGGTTGCTGCATTTGGTATCGGAGCACGGATTCGGCTCCTCCTACTATCAGAGCACGGTTTAGGCTCTTCGCGGCTTACAGATCCACTGCTCATCCCCCACTTTCTTGTGCCATCTCCACTTTGCATCACTCGCCCATCGCTGCTCTCCCCAACACTCAGCTCAACCCCACCACACCACACCTCCACAACCCCCACACCTCCGCCATTCCCTGCGCAGCACTAACCCCCCATCTCCACTTCTTCCAGCCTTCCCTCGTGCCCTCCCATCACGCCCTCTACATCCGCCATTCCCCTCTCACAGCTCCCCCCTCCCATGCAGCTCCTATCTCCCTCTGCTCTCGTAGCCTCCCCCATCCCCCTCGGCCATCCCTCCTGCATCCACGCCTGCACGCCTCTGTGCTGCTCCACTCCCGCTCCTTAAATCTTCCGCGCAGTCCCATCTTCCTACCTGCTCCCTTCCCATCTCCGCCACGCCACATCTTCCCCTCCCAGCCACCAATCCTCCCAACTTCCCTCGCCCACACCACGCTTCATTCTGCTCCCTGCGCCTCCCTCCCTTCTCCATTCCCGTCCTCCTGCACATCTGCTCTGCTCGCGCCTCCCGCAGCTCCCTGCGCCTCCCTCCCTCGTGCGTCCACCAACCCCGTGCCTTAGTCTCCCGCTCGCCTTCAGTCTCCCGTGCTGCTTCAGCTGCCAACACTCCTGTCCCTCGTGTGCTCGCCCCAACAGTCGCCAATCTTACCACGCGGTCGCTCTGCTTCTAATTCCATGACCTGCAACCAAATAAAAAAAAACAATACATTATAATATAATACAATATATTATATTAATTCAAATATATTGTAATATAATCTATTTATAATAATATATTTTATTAAAAAAAAAATCAAATATTATATTTAATATTATAATATTTGTTTAAAAAAAACAAAAAAACTATATACAAATATTATATAGTTTATGAAAAAATAAAAATAAAAATAATAATATTAATTAATTAATTAATATATTATTATTCAAAATTTCACCTTAAAAGGCCAAAATAGCTTTCTACAAACATCCATGGCATCTTATAGTAAGAGTGACGAATTCATAGATCTCCTTGGGGAAATCCTTAAAGACATAGATGAAATAAAGAAAACTATGGACGAAACATTTAAAGAAAATGAAGATGGATGTGAAAATCGGGTAGAAGAAACCACCCAAGCTAATGTAAAAGATGAAGATATAGTAGACTATTATGCCATTTCACATGAGAGTAATAGCATCAATCAAGATATTGTGCAAGACTAAGATATAACATACCCTAGTAATGAAGAAAATGACAACAAAATATTTGACAAGAAGAAAGATGATCCTCACCAAGATTGTGATAAGAGGCTAGCCGATGTTACTAACAACAACAATGATCAATGCATTCACAATAATATCACAATAACAAACGCACGAAGGACATATGCCAACACAAGGAATTCTATAAAGAACATCAAGGAAAGCAACTATAATATCTATCAGACACAAGATAAGATTGGTGTTCTTATGAGCATTATAAGCACAAAGAGCTCGTTCAAAGGAACTGACACAAAATGTGTTGGGAATAACAACATAAAATAGTTAAGGTCGTAATGTATGTTGAGCATGTTCAATTGACGAAAAACATAGTTAATATTGTAAACAAAACTTCACCAAGTTCGTACTTATTGCAAATACCAAGACATAATAATCAAAATGAGGCAATGGTCGTAATCAAAACTGCATCTCTCAAGTCATCAGTGCGACATAGAGCCAGAATAAAAGACATCATGAGAAAAATCAGCTTTGAGGACAAAGCTTTCCTAAGGGGAAGGCAATGCTGTGAATATTTAATTAATATTATTATTTATAACTTAATAGATTATTAGGTTATTAGTGAAAGGTCGTAACCCTTCATTATGACTGCTCAAGCCTTATAAAGGCCATCTTATTGTAAATTTACAATCATCATCTAATATATTATTCTTATTTATTATTCAATATGAGAGTCGGATTCGACTATTAACAGTCCAACCGGATACAGTTGCTGTAGAAATGCAGCAAAAATCTTTAAAGTTGCAGCGTTGCTAGGTGCGTCCTTGGGGGAAAGTCTCTAGTCAGGTGTTGTCACTTGATCTTGACTCCTCCGTTTAGGCAAACTCCTAATCAAAGCCAAGGGGTGTAGACCCTATGAAAGAGTTTCTAAGGTTCTTAAGTTGTTTTGGTTATTACAGATGGACGTGATTGGTTTTTAGGAGTTTAGAAATAAAATGACCGAAACAAGGAACTGCAAAGTAATGATTTTAAAATCAACAACATAAAAGAGATGTAAATGACTGAAAGCAAATAATGATAAAATGATTAACCAGTGTAAGTGGAGTCATAAAATATAAAAGTGCTGCTGAAAATTGTAAGAGTTTTGCAATTGTACTTGGTTGGTTTTAAGTTTATTTGGATTGATGAGTTGATTAAAGGGAAAAAGGGGATTCCTGATATACCATGAGGTACTTGGGAATATGTCCAGATTTCATTTTAAGTGGCTCCGCACAAGGACATGTGGGCTAGATGGAGTCACGGGGAGATGTCCAACACTACACCAAACGAGGGTGTAGCTTGATGGGGCCCCGCAGTCACTTTCTAGTGGTTCCTGCTTCCTTTGCAAAATTTGCCCACAACAAAAGTGATTCTGAATGGTAATGCCAAATTTCCGTTAGGGAGGTTAATTGAAAGATTATGAAAACTAATTACTAGTCACTCCAACTCCTTTTGATGCACCCAATTGGTTGGACGAACCACAGAGGTGCAGAGCATACAGAATGGAGTCTTGGTTATTTTTAAAAGTTTTAACAATGCTTTTCACATAAAATATATAAAAGAAGGTAAGCAAATTTTTTCTAATTACTACCTATGAATCTCTTTCCGGTTCAGTACTCGGGCAAGCCCTCATCCACGAACCGTAACTCGGGAATGCATAGGGGTTAGTATTAACTTTGCAAAAAGAAAGATAGTGAAAGCAAAAACTTGATTGATTTCGTTTACTTGCAAAAATTAAATCTACTCTAAAACTTTGTAGGTAAAAAGCAAAGAAATCATCCAAGGGAGATACAGGCTTCACCCAAATGGGGGAAGGGGGGTGTGGGAGCCTTAAATCCCACTTGCTTTTTATTAGATTTATTACAATATAACTCTTTGAAAGAAATGCTCTTGATCCCTTAAAATGGGATTCAAAGAACTTATAGAGCTTTGGGAAAGCTAGGAAATAGAAGGACTTGAAACAAGTCTTCTTCAAAAGCCCAAATCTCCCAAAGTCCTTCAAATCGTTCTGCTTTCTTGAGGCAAAAGTAAAAAACCAGCAAACGGAAAACTTGAATAAAAGTTAGTATGTTAGCTAAAATCACATAAAAATACACTACTTAGTACTTGCAAAAGATAGGAAATATATTACTGCAAGTACTAAAGCAATATTGTTAGATTTAAGCATGAGATGGTAATTTAAAGGCACTTTAGATCTAGCATGTAAACAAGCAAAAATTTATATGAAAGACTTTTAATGAAATCTAAGCTTGTATGAAAAGTAATCGAAAGAATAGATTGAAAGTTTTTTAGAGAAGGAAGAAAGGGCTCAAGCTCAAGCTTGAATATTGTTGAGATGTAGGAGTTCCTGCATGACGAGAAACATTAGATCCAAAATATTGTATTGAAGGTGAAAAAGATGCAACTGAGCTCAAGATTGCCTTCAACTTTGGTGATTCTGCAAAGCTACAAAACTTCAAACAAAAGAGATCAAATTTAGTGTGGTAAATAAACTAAGATTGAAAGAACATTAGTATAACCGACTACAACTTGCTACTTTCAAATCTTAGAGAACCTAACACAAGCAAACAAATTGAAGACTTCAAATGCCTACTCTATGGATTAGAATATGACCTTCTAAGCTAGATAATAGATCTACAAACTTGCATAAGAAGAAATACCACTAAGCTAATATCACCTCGATTTTAAGCCAAGCATTCATGGCCATGAGAGTTTTTGCACCATAGGGACCTCCAAAGTCTCAACTTTATTCAACAATGATAACAAAATAGTAGAGCATTTACAATTGAGCAGAGGTTCCTTACATTCCATCCTTAACAATGGAGGAATACCTTGCTTTTATAGAGAAAGAAGAAGAAGGGGGTGCATTCTAGAAAGATCTAGTGCTTGAGGGCGCATTGCTTTGATAGAGGAGAGATCCAAGCCATGATTTATGCCTTGATTCATGTAATTGAATGAGGTGGCTGCCACCTCATAAGAGGGGTGCCCTTCTCATCTTTGGGAACTCCAACATCAAATAAGAAAGTGCCATCTCAAGAGAAGTCGCCCAACATAAGGAGAGGGCGCATTCTCCATCTCAAGGCAGCTCGCCCTTGCCCACCCTGACTGAAATCACTTGGATATGATTGATTCCATCTCTGATACTGATTGCAATCACAATTGGCCCTTTATTTGGACAAATTTCCTCAAATTTAGGAAATTTGATTTTCTCCATATCTTTATTATTTTAATTTTTTAATTCTCTTTAATAATTTTTGAGAGAATTATTATTTGAGTGATAAATAATCACTCGAAACTTAGGAAAAATGGGTTTTGGGGTTTTATGGGTGCTCTGGGTTAGAAAATGAGCACCCCCATGGCAAATTCCCCCTCTAGACCACACTTTTATGATATTTTTGAGTTTTTTAATTAAAACTTAAAAATTGACACGAGAAAATTTTATTTTTTTCCGAATTGAATAAAAATCCTAGGGGACCTAGTGCATGTTCATAATGACTCAATCTGATGTCTAGCATGCTCAAAAACATTGACACATGAACTTTAATAACGTTCTAAGGCCTAACCACCAAGACGACCATTCTAGCTTCAGAGGAGTGGGTGAAAAACTCATCAATTATACATTGCTTATTCAACATTGCATAATTGACAAGGGAAAAAACACCATGGAATGATCGGATTGATGTCTAAGTCCTAGGAAGCCAAGCTCTTTACAAAAGACCGTCATGCTAGCACATTTTTACAATATCCCCAACGGGTATGAACATGCAATTCTTAAAAAAGGGGTAAAAAATGGCCCTGAAAAGACTTTTGAACTTTTGAGCATTGATAATGAACAACTGGATTGTTCATAACTTTGGCGGCTCATAGGAAATCCACCTAATGTACAAATTAGGAGGTAACAAGTGCTTTGTGTGGAAAGGTTCTTGAAGATTCTTTCTATTTGAGATAATTAATATAAGGGCGCACTCATGCATGGACTCTATTTCATGCAACATGCGGGGTCTATCTATGGGAAACTTTTTCAACCAAGCAATTGCTCACTTTAAGATGGTTTCTATTTTGGCTTGGAAGGAGTGTGTTTTAGCCTTTAGGCTAAAAGAAAATCCTTTTGACTTTTGCTCTATGCCTATGATGATTATTTCCTTGGGGAAGCACTCTACTATAGGTCCTATTATTGGATCATGGTTGTTCTATTTGCAGTTTGGAGACCTTTTCGGTCCTCAAGCATTATCCATTCCATGACTCGTGTTATTCTTGGCAGGAATGGCATGCGGGGCACTCTTCATAATTGCTAAGAGGAATATCCATGACACTTATTTGAATTCTACAACATCTATTCATGGTTGGCAGGTGCTAGTGTGCCATACTTGGAGTGGCTATATTCGGATTTCTTATTCATTGTTTTGTCTATTCTATCGCTTTTACTCTTTGTAATAGGACACACCCCCCCCACACACCCCCCCAGCCTCCCTTTGTCTGTATCCCACTTGTTGGACACAGATTCCTGCGAATAGGTGTCGGACATGCGTCTTGTGATAAGATGGGTGCCAAAACTGTTGTTGTAAATGTAACTTTGGAAGATATTCTTTTGTATATTATTATTATATTATTATTACTTTTATTGTACCTCCGTTCGAGGATGTCATTATTGTATTTGGTCATGTAAGATATCGAGGTAAAACCTCCATTGTAAGTTGTGGCAATAGTCCCCAAAAGGATAAATGTAAAATGTATTTTTGAGTCTCCCTAGGAGAGGTCGGACCAGCTAGTTGAGGAAGTCGGCCCCATTGGGGATTTAGGTTAGTCACACATAAAATATAAATAGGGAGGTGCTCTCCCTCATTTGGACACACACCAACAAGCAAGTTCGCTCCAAGGAAGAGAATGACAAGTTCACTGAAGAAGAAGAAGGAAGCTGCAGAAGTCATCTTATCTTTGGGTTTTCTATCTTAGTTTGATATTGTACTAAGTGACGAATCTATTACTGAAGAAGTTGCGGGGTTTTCTCCTTTATGGTTTCCCTGAAGAAAATTCTTGTGTTCTTGTGTATTGTTGTTCTTGTCTATCTTTCAGATTAAAGATCTAACATAATTGAATTAAAGTGCAAACACTAACATGGTATCAGAGCCACTCTGAAAGAAGGCACTATGCAACAACGAAAAGCTAGGGTTTCCAAATCCAAGGTCTTCTCTCCATAGATCATCAGAAAAGAGGGCTAGGCTAACTCGCCTCAAGGAGGCACATCTTTTGGTGGTAGCAGAATTCAGTTTGGAGAATTTTTATTTTTGGTCCTGTCACTATTGTTGGGGGAAACTAGGGCATCAAATTTTTGGAGCTTCCTTTCACTAATCCAGGAAAAGGAGTACATTGGACAACTCGCCTTGAGGAGGCGCATCTTTCTATCCAAGCAGAAGTTCAAGATTCCAAGTTTGAAAAATTAGGGTTTCTCTGTCAAACCCCAGGTTTGCCAGCTCTAGAACCAGGTTGGGCATCTCAAACTGGTAAGATCTAATTCCTTGCTATTTCCATTTGAGGTTCACATATCAAAATGCCAAATCACACCAAGCTTGAGGATAAGCTTGAAGGAGCTGATAACTTCTCGGCATGGAAGTATAGAATTTCTCTCATTCTAGAAGAAAATGATTTGGTCAAATATGTTAATGAGGAGGTTCCAAAACCAGAGGGAGATGATGACAAAGCAATCCCCATGAAGAACATGATCAAGGCCAAAAGGATCATTGCTGACTCCATCAAGGACCATCTCATCCCTCATGTCTCATCTTTGAAGACCCCTAAGAAGATGTTCGGATGCTTTGACAAAGTTATATGAAGGGAAGAACATCAACCGGAAGATGACTCTGAGGAACCAACTCAAGAATGTGAAGATTCAACACTAAAAAACTATTCAATCTTACTTCACAAGAGTCTCTTAGATCAAGGAACAACTTGAGGCAATTGAAGATAATGTTGAAGAAGGAGAGATTGTGATGACTACCTTGAATTGTATCCCAATATCATGGGACTCATTCATTCAAGGAATATGCCCTAGAAAGAAACTAATCAAGTTCAACAGATTATGGGAAGAATGCACCCAAGAAGAAGCTCGATTAGTAGCAAGAGAAGAGAAGATGGGAGCTAATGATAACCAAGCCTTACTGCTCATACTAAGAAGGATCAAAACATGAGAGAGGATCACCATCACAAGAAGTAAAAAGATCCCATAGGAATCATGGATTTAGAAGAGACCTCTCTAGCATTAAGTGCTTCACATGTGATGAGAAAGGACATTATTCAAGAAATTGTCCTAGAAACCAAGTATCCTCCAGGAGAATCGACAAGAAGAGGCATCATGCTCACACCGCTGAATTTGATGAACCAGTAAGGAAGAAAACCAGAGAAAAAAGGGATGATTCTTCAAGTGATGAAGAATATGTTTTAATCTCATCCCTTACAGGTACCATCACCCATGGAAGCAATGATTGGCTTGTGGATAGTGGAGCATCCAAGCATATGACAGGGTACAAAGAATCTTTTGTCAACTTATCAGAACATGAGTCACCCCACAAGGTGAAACTTGAAGACGACTATCAATATCCTATCAAAGGAAGTGGAGAAGCCTCTTACAAACTAGATTCAGGCAAATCAATAAAGATGAAGGATGTTCTCTACGTACCAGTTTTGAAGAAAACTCTTCTCTCCATTTCAACCTTAGATGCTAAAGGACTTCGTATTGCATTTGTTGATGGCCAAGTTCTAATGTGGCCAAGAGGAAAGACAATAAATGATGTAACAGTAATTGGAGAGCAAGAGGGAGGCCTATACAAGTTAAAAGGACAACTAGAACAAGCATTGGTCCATGACTCCATGGAACCAAGCGAATTATGGCATAGAAGGCTTGCACATGTACACTATAGAGCACTACCAATTGCAAGCAAAGCAGTATCAGGTCTACCAGAAATTCAAACAAAGTATGAAGGCACTTGCAAGGGATGTGCGCAAGGGAAGAATGTGAAGAAGTCATTTCCTAGCAGTGAAAGCAAGGCAAAAGGAATCTTGGAGATAATTCACTTAGATGTGTGTGGCCCCATGTCTTCCAACTCCTTAAGTGGGTATATATACTATGTTTCTTTCATAAATGGTTTTTCTCGTAAGACATGGATTTATTTCTTGAAAGGCAAAGATGAAGTGTTTAGCAAATTCAAGGAATTCAAAGCCTTGGTCGAAAATCATACTGAAAAGAAGATCAGGACTTTACGACTAGACAATGGCGGAGAATTCAAGGATCTATGCAAAGAATTAAGGATTAAGAGGGAGCTGAGCACTCCTTACAATCCTCAACAAAATGGCGTTGCAAAACGTAAGAACAGAACAATAATGGAAGCAACGAAGGCAATGCTCCATGATCGAGATCTCCCAATGCACTTATGGGCAACAGTAACAAGAGCAACTGTGTATGTACAAAACCGTACACCTCACCGGGTATTGAACAATAAGAAACCAAAAGTTAGCCATCTCAGAATATTTGGCTGCCCAGTGTACATACACATTCCAAAAGAAAAGAGAACAAAAACATACACATTTCAAAAGAAAAGAGAACAAAACTAGACCCTTCAAGGAAGAAGGGCATATTCGTGGGATACAGTGACACATCAAAAGCTTACCGAATATACTTCCCAGGATTAAAAAAGATCGAAATCAACAGAGACGTAACTTTTGATGAAGACTCGACCTACAACAAGTCAAAACAATTATACACTGAAGAAACTGAAGAACCTGAAGTTCCCAGAACTAGAGACATAGTTATGGAAGAGACAATCCAAGAAGAACACGGAGACCATGACATAACAGAACCACAAGAACCTATAGATCCACCTCGTGAGAAGAACTCCCAGAAGAGAAGACCAGCATGGGCACGCGAAGCAATACAAGATGTAGAGAAGTATGGTGCTCTAGATGGGACACTCAGAGAAAGCAAGAGACCCGGACCATACTCCAGCTATGTGGCGCCCTACAATGCGACATCATTGATAAAGAACCTTCCAACTATGAGGAAGCAACATGAAAGAAGGAATGGAAGGATGCCATGATCAAAGAGTACTAGTCGATTATGAAGAATGATGTTTGCGTGATAGTTCCGAGACTAGAAGGGAAGTCTGTTGTGATTTCAAAATGGATATACAAGATCAAGCATGCTGCAGATGGTAGCGTCGAAAAACACAAAGCAAGATTTGTGGCACGTGGCTTCTCCTAGAAAGAAGGCATAGACTACGAGGAGACATTTGCACCTGTAGCAAGATACACTTCCATTAGATCTATACTTGCTTTAGCCTCAGTAATGAAATGGAAGGTACACCAAATGGATGTCAAGATAGCATTCTTGAATGGTGTAGTCGAAGAGGAAGTGTATGTGGAGTAGCCACTGGGATTCGAGACACATGACAGACAGACTCGTGTGCAAGCTAAAGAAAGCCTTGTATGGTCTAAAATAGGCACCCAAGACATGGTACGACGGGATGGATAGTTTTCTAATGGGCCTAGGCTTTACCAAGAGTAAAGCAGATTCCAACCTCTACTTCAAGGTTGAGGGCAGAAGACCAGTAATATTACTTCTATATGTAGATGACCTGTTCTTAACAACGGAGGATGAGCTCATTGCAGAAACAAAAAGAAGGCTTGCCGTAGAGTTCAAGATGAAGGACTTGGGAATGATGCACTACTTCTTAGGTATGGAAGTGTGGCAGAGTTCAGATGGGATTTTCCTTAGTTAAGGAAAGTATGCAGTGGAGATTCTGAAGAGGTTCGAAATGATGGACCGCAAGGAAATGGCCACACCAATGGCATCGAACTTGAAACTACTGTGTGATGCTTCTTTGGAGACAGTTGATGTACTGGCAGATGATTAGTTCGTTAATGTACTTGACGAACACGAGACCAAACATATGCTTTGCTATGAACACGCCGAGCCAGTTCCTAACAGATCCGAGACATGTTCACTTGATTGCTGCAAAACATATATTGAGGTACCTGAAGGGTATAATTGAGTATGGGATCAAATATGCGACGAATCAAAAGATTAACTTGCATGGTTATGTTGATTCAGATTGGGCAGGCAGTGCCACAGACAGGAAGAGCATTTCAGGATGCTGTTTCAGTTTGGGATCCAGTATGATCTCTTGGTTTAGTAGGAAGCAGTCAAGTGTGGCACTGAGTACAGCCGAAGCAGAGTATATTGTAGCCTGTTCGGCTAGTTGTGAGGCAGTATGGCTTCGGAAGCTACTGTCAGATTTATTTGATCTCGAGTTAGAGGCGACTTGTATCTTTTGTGACAACTAGAGTTGTGTAAAATTGTCCGAGAACTCGGTGTTCCATGACAAGTCAAAGCATATTAAGATCAAGTACCACTATATCCTGGATATGGTGTAGAGAAGAGCAGTGAAGCTCCAGTATGTGGCGACAAACGAGCATACTACCGATGTTTTGACAAAGCCGTTAGCAAGCGTGAAGTTTGAGTACTTTAGAGAGAAGCTTGGTGTTTTCCAGATTGATGTTCCTCAAAAGAGGGAGTGATGTGACATGTCTAGATGACGCAGGTGCACCAAGGTTGTATCTGACATGGTGGAAGACGCAGGTAGTCCGCAAGGACGTAATACATTTGGGATGATCCTAGGTTGTATCCACATGTGAGAAGACGTTGGTGGTCCACAGGTCATAAAGCACCTGGGATGCGCCTGGGTTGTATCTTACATGGTGTAAGGCGCAGGTGGCCCGAAAGGACGTAATGCATCTGGGATGCTCTTGAGCTGTATCCACATGTTTGAAGACGTAGGTTGACCGAGAGAGTCGTAATACATTTGGGTTGTATCCACTGGGTGGAAGACGCAGATGTTCCTGGGTTGTATCCACTGGGTGGAAGACGCAGGTTCATTGAGAGAGAGACGTAATACATTTGGGCTGTATCCACTGGGTGGAAGACGTAGATGTTCTTGGGCTGTATCCACTGGGTGGAAGACGCAGGTTGTTTGGTGGACATGGTATATGCACTTGGGCTGCTCTCCACATGAGATGATCTGGATACGATGAGATGATAGTAGGAGACGTAGGTGATTGCTCTGGCAATGTAATATGTGGTCCTGGGCTATACCTACTTCATGGCTTGCTCGTATAAATGATGAAGTCCTAGATGAGAGCTAGGTCTACATCCAGCATGAAAAAGGGCTGGCTTTGTAGAACTTCTCATGATGGGTAGATTCGAGAGATGTCACTAGTCAATGATCAACAAGATGAGAATTGCTGTAGCAACGATGATGATGATCCAGCGATGATGATGATCTAGCGATGATGACGTTGTACAGAGATTGTGTCCAGCTGTAATGATGACTGTGTCGAGAGAATACCTTCCTAGTTAAGAGGGAGTGTTGTTGTAAATGTAACTTCGGAAGATATTCTTTTGTATATTATTATTATATTATTATTGTACCTCCGTTTGGGGATCTCATTATTGTATTTGGTCATGTAAGATATCGAGGTAAAACCTCCATTGTAAGTTGTGGCAATAGTCCCCAAAAGGATAAATGTAAAATGTATTTTTGAGTCTCCCTAGGAGAGGTCGGCCCTGTTAGTTGAGGAAGTTGGCCCCATTGGGGATTTAGGTCAGTCACACATAAAGTATAAATAGGGAGGTGCTCTCCCTCATTTGGACACACACCAACAAGCAAGTTCGCTCCAAGGAAGAGAAAGACGAGTTCGCTGAAGAAGAAGAAGGAAGCCAGGTTTGTTGTGTAATTTTAAGGCCATTTTCCCAAGCAGGGAGCCCTTGTAAGCTTGGATTATTATTTAATGAAAAGATGATTTTGAAGGGCAGAAATCTGTTCGTGTTTTATGTGATCTGTGTCCTATTTGCTTCTGCTATTTTGTTTACTGTTGATTGATCTTAGCAATTGTAAAATAATCAATGGGCTGAAATTTAATTTTAAGCAAGGAAAACCACTAGGAACTATTTTATCTAGTGCTGAAATTGGAAAAGTCAACATTACCCATGATGATTGTCAATTGTAGACGATCACATAAAAGTGCCAGAGCATCTAGTTGTCTTTGTAGTTCCTTTGGGGATGAGACAAAGAGGACCACATCATGAATAAAGAGTAGGATAGATATCAAGATCTTGTGGAGGTGGCATCCATCACCATCGTGGATATGGTCATGCAGAAAGGACTCTTAAATAGATACCAAAAAGGGTAGGGGATAGAGGGCACCCTTGTTTGATCCCATTGGTACTCTTGATAAAGTAAGACTCCAACCATACAAACAATTATTTCTTAAGCAATCAGGAAAGAATAAATTGGCACCCAAATTTTATGGACCCTATCAGATTAGAAGGAAAATTAGTTCTGTAGCTTATGAATTGGACTTTGCCAGATAAGAATCTTCCAGAAGAGGACGCATCGTGGGATACAGAGAAGTTCATTCAACAATATGCGTCATTACCCTTCTTTGAGGACAAAGCATTTTAAAAGGAGAGGGCAATGTTATATATAAAAAATATAATAATAATAATAATAATAAATAAAAAATATAAAAGATGATAATTAATAAAAGTTAATAAATAAATAATTGGAATTCTTGAAAGATGGTACCTCTTGTTAAAAGGTACCTATGTGCCCATACAATTATTATTTATTGGCACCATCAATTGTACTCAAGATCATCTTCATACATTAATAAAAATATTTAAATCGTTGACTGTTCAATTGAAGGTTTAATTGTCATGTTTTATTTTTAATTGCTTCACAGTTTTACATACATCACATGCCTTAACCTATCGTTGAGATCATCTCTACTGACTGCTATTAGTTATTAAAAGGTCTCGTGCCTGTTGCCTAGGAGCCCAACAAGTATCCTTCGGTTGTAATATTGTACAAGAGCTGCATTCAAGTCTACTTTAATGTTAATGTATCCAAGATTACATTCACCGTTAGCAGTAAAGCATTGGATCATCTCTCATGTGATGAAGTTGCAAATACTTTATGGTTTTAAGTTCTGTAATTCATAAACAGAGGCGAGTTCCATGGAAGATTTGGGTAATATTATTGAAATGTAGTTGGCAGATTTTGGGGATTCCCTTCTTCAGGGTTTTCTTTTTTTGATATATTTACCTTTTGTTACTCCAATCTAGTGGTCTGGTACCCAGTATAAATGCTACTCTTGAAGTTACTTTTATCATCAGTTTTACATACATCATATGCTATAGCCTATTGATTGAATCATCTCTGTTAACTGCTATTGGTTATCAAAAGGTCTTATGCCTATTGCGTAGGGGCCAAGCGATTATCCTTCAGTTGTAATATTATTTGTATGCAGGAAATCACTCCTGGTGTTGTATAAAATCTGGGATTTCTCCAGTTCCTTCTTCTATGTCTATTACTGTTTCTTTCTATTTTTACAACAAATGTGTGACAGCCATGTGCTTCAGTTTCTACTAGTAGGTGAGTAACAAGTTTCTAAAAAAATATTCAGCAGTGCAGGATAATTTTTAGTTCACAGCATTGAGCCTGAAAGTGGTTGCTTAAATTGTTTGGGGTTGATGGGACAAGTAAATAAGAAGTTAGCTGTCTAATTAAATAATGTGATAACATTAATAAAAAAACATTTTGTGTTCTATTAACATTATTGATGGAAGCATAGATTCAGTTGGATTCGTCTATGCATGTGACTGATGGCTACCTGGTATATATATTTTTAGATGGAGGTTAAATATAGAGTTTGATTATGTATAAGGTTGAGTTTGAGATACGCATTTCAAGTATTTTGTATGTCCTATTGAAAGTGCGAATTCCAGTTTTTCCTCCCTTTGAAATATCTTTTAGACAGCTTTTTTATTGAACATTTTTTTAATAAATCAGTAATACAGTAATACTGACTCTGGTGTTGAGAATAACAGATTATAAAGTTGGATTTTGTATGTCCTATTGAAATTGCAAATTAGTAATTACAGTTTTTTTGCCCTTTGAAATATCTTTAGACAGCTTTTATATTTCCTTTAACATTTTTTTAATAAATCAGTAATATTGACTCCAGTATTAAGGATAGCAGAGTATGAAGTCTACATTGAATAGTTGCACAAAATAATGATTACCATGCAATATTACCTAGTTCCCTTGTAGCATCATCTTGATTACAGCCTCATGTTTGGTGTAACAGAATGCAGACATTGATGGCTTTGGCGACTTTGGTGTAGATTTATATGCTGATCCTGAACCCTGCCTTCCTGAAACATGCATGGATGAAAGTGACATGGCCGGAATGGTCAACAAAAAAGAGTTGGAAAGGGACAGGCAAAGGTTGAATTCCTATCTGTTAAGATATTTAGATGTATTCTATATTGAAATGGAGGAGAAAACCAAGCTAGGCTCTGTGTAGAGAAATTTTGCCAGATTGTTACTAAACTGTTTTGTTGTCTTCAGGGGCATTTGATGGAAAAAAACTTGGTTTAGAGTTTTTGGCACTGCTTAACATCAAAATCAATAATTTCCTTTAAGATATAGTTCTTTTTGTTGTCAGGCATAGTTTGCAAATCCTTTCATTAGGTTCTTTTTTGAGCTTATCAATGCTTTGTAAAGTGATATTCTTGAGCCATTAACTCAATTTTAATTTTTGTATTAATGTCCTCTAATGGGTAAAAGATGATGAATGAACTGCAAAAGTACAAGTTTGAGAGTAGGAGTGTCAAAAACATCTTCAGCAAAGAGTAACTGTGGGAAGTGTACAAACGATGTAATCAAGCACCAAATTACCTAAAAATGGTTATGAACTAGTGAGGATGAGATGGAGGGCACCAAGGGGAAGCCCTAGAATAGTAACAACCAGTGATTATGGGCAGAGTACAGTGCCACCTAGTAGCTTTCCTAACATCCAAGCCTGGGATAAAGTTGATGATGAGATTAATTTAGTCAATTGGCTAGGGTCTTTGAGGTTTAGACTGCCTAATCAGTCTTATAGTGGTAGCCTGTTTACAAGGCCTATTGCGGCATGAACTGTTCAGCATTTGAAAGGAGGATGTGATGAGTTTGAACTTTGAAGCTGGTGATGTAGGAGGATCTATCATTGATGATTTTCTGCCAAGGATGTATCATCTTGCACAGGAAGAGTGCAAGTCATCTTTGTGTTTTAGTATTAACACCCAAATACGAGGAGTCAAGTTTGCAATGCACTTAAGCTGTGATGAGAAATCTGCAATAATAACCTCCCACAAAATGTTATGGAACATGCTCTTCAATTTTTTTGGGAAAAGGGATTTATCCCCAGCAAATGCGCCAAAATGTTACAGCATGAACTAGCATGCATGATTAAAGCCCCAAAGAACAAAGCTAGCTCAACTATATACCTCAACAACCACCTCTCTACACTTTAGGTTAGTTCTTCGCCAACTCAAGGGGTGCTTCCTTAAGATAGGATTGCTAGGCTATAGCAATAAAGGCACAATGTGATTTGAAGAGTTAGCCTTAGCAAAAAGTTGTCTTTTTTGTATATATAGATTACAAAGGGGTGATGCGAGGACAATGAGGATTAGTGCGAATCCCTAGGGCAAATGGAGTCAAGGGAGGCTAGTCCAAGAAATGGGCTAGTTCATGAAAGGTCAAGGAAATTAAGACTGCATGGACATGCCACAAATAAATCCTATCATGTTGAAAAATGAATGTGGAAATCAGCTAGGATGTCCCAAGAATGGTGCCACATCAAAATAATGTCAACTAGGTGTGCCTCATACAAAGAAGTATTACAAGCTTTTACTCTAGAAAGGTGATTGGAAAAATATAAGATAATCATTCATAAGACATCAAAGGGAGATAGAGGAATACAATTCTCACAAAAAACCCTTCCAATAAGATAGTTTTACCCTTATAATTGGCCTTAATTAACAAGTTATAGGTCATTCTACAATTCATTACCAACATTAGAAATAGGAACAATGATGCCACACTTTGAATGGAGAAGAGCACTTCAAGCTTCACCATGAAAGATATGTCTATTATGCTTCCGTTATCACAATTTCTGTAGCAACCCAATTAAACTATCCTATTCAGGACGACAGAGAGTGCTGGTTGCTAAGATTGTGACAACTCAAGAATCTTACCCCCCAAAGATGTATTGGTTGTCACCCCAGGTAAGTTTCTCCTCTCTTTCAGCCTCCTAGAACACTAAGGGTGAACTAGACTAGCTACAAGAGGTGACCCAAGTTCAGCCGAGTCACCAAACACCTTTTTATTGACAACAAGATACCAGTGAAAGATTGACAATTTAACGGAGAAGATACCCTAAGATGAATACGTCCTAGATCTAAGAAATGAATATTGATCTAGGGTTTTAATGGATTGGCTAAGGTTTACCTATGTGATTTCAATGCAAACCCATTCAAGAAATTTGACTCAATAATGAATTTACTTTAGGAGATCCAGAAGTAGAGTATTAGGGTTTGAGTGGTTCCAAATCGCTACCTTGGGGAAGATAGATCAAATCGATTGGAAATATTCTAAGGCAAGAGATGGAAAATGTTTTAATAATAAACCCTAACAGAGATTCAACTTGCTAGCCACAAAGATCACACAAATCATGAAAATGAAGCAAGCCGTCAAGCAAAATTAGTGGATTCAACTTTCAAACCCTCAGAGTGAATTGACTTTTACTAGACAAGTGCCTTTCGATGGGTGAATGGGGTTGAATGAGTTCCCCGGGTTTAGAGAAGATGCCCCAAAGGAAAACGATGGTCACTCAAGAGGAAAATCGACCTCTCCACAAGCAATGCGATTTGTAAAACGTTTTTAAATTTTATTTTTAATATTGACAAATGGTTTTAGAGGATTTTACCACATTGATCTATGGTACATACCTTGAGTCAAATAAATGAATGAGCTCGTCCCCTCTTCAACAATAACAAATAGAAATCGACCTCTCCAACTAAGTTGCACTTCACGATTTAGTGAATCTTCACATGCGAAAGCAACAAGCAAACAATTAGAAGGTATCCACAACAACTAAAAATTAAACTTGCGATTTGCAAAATGAAGATGATAGGAAAAGGAGACAAGAAGAGTCTAGCAAGAAATTGATGGCCAGAAGCAAATGTGATATGCATTCACAGAGAAACCCCTTGTCAAAGAGAGAGTCGCCCAAACGATTGAGTTGTCCAACCAAGTTGAAATTGGGAGAAACAACCCTTCTTTGTACCTGCAAGTTATGAGATCAACACAAAATATTCAAAGCCAGATAAGGATAGGGATCTAGTGGTAGAGGAAGTTCAGAAAAACAAAAATCGATTCATTATTACTCGAGATACAAGAAATATAAGTCACAAAACAATTTGGTATTATTTCTCTAAGAGCCAAAAGTCCTCTACAAATGAGGGCCCCCCTTTGTTTTATAGCTAAGAGAGGAGCCAAATCCCTAACGGACTCTTTGATGGATGTTTGAGATTAAAAAATAAAATAATAAGATCAACGGTGGAGATAAATCTCACTCTAATACATGGATCAAGCTGGGAATAGTCAATCCTAGGTGAGTGGGGCGAATTACCTCCTAATTCCAATATACAGTAAAAGATATACATGAGAGATATATGATATAACACCTGAGGGGGCTCAATTCACCCCTGGGGGACAAGGTTACGCTTTTACATTATCACCAAGCTCAATGCATAAGTCACAACAAGAGAATGTCGCTCTTTGGATCACCTATATCCATCTGGATCACCTAGGGGAAAGAAGTTTCACCATGGGGGAAATGAAGCACATGACATGACACAATGATAAAATGCCAAGAGAAGTGTCCCATAGCCTCTAGGGGACCATCACACCATAACCCAAGTCACATCTTGTCATTCACTAGTCCAACGCAACACATCTCAAACCTTGGTCACTTTTTAATTAATTAATTTTCAGCTGGAAACCTCTGTAAATCATCAATTTGCTCGTAACTGACTTTTTCCTTGCCTGGAATGATGATTTGATTGCACGGATGGATCGAGAAACTTGAAATACACTAGGATCCATTATTCATACACCTACAACCAATCTATCATAGTCTTTGCAATAAAATCTCCAAGCTTTTAATTAAAAATGGCTTAATTATTTTCCCATTGACTTTATAAAAACACTGAATTAAGCCATTACTTCAACAACTGATGATTGGAGTGGTCCAATTGGCCTCCAAAGGCATTGATATGAACACTGATAACCTGTAATGGGGTCCTGCTGCGGGTTTGACCTGTTGATCAAGTCAAACCAAAGTTTGACCAAGTCATAAAGTCAACATATGGCCAAAAATTGACCATGGCTCTATATATTCAATTGAACATGTATGAAGCCTATGAGAGGTGTTAGTCCTTATCATGATTAATATTGGAAAATGACTATATGCTAAGTTATGCCATTCACACAATGGTCAATGCAAAAATAACAAGAGCAAGACATTAACATAGTGCACCATAAGACAAATGGACAGTTCTACATACATACTCTTATTTCACATCAATTCTACGCAATGCAATATATAGATCAATCCTCCCTCTCTTGTGTGACAAACATAGTAAGATTCAAAGGTTTTGGTCAAAATGGAGTTGACTTTTTGATAGAGACGATTTTCCTTTAGAGAGAAGGGATTGACAAGGGCCTCTGTGACATTTGTTGGAGTGGCAATCATTAGGGAAGGGCAGTGTCTCACAAATGGATGAAGTGCTTGGAAGGTACCCTTTTGACTCTAGCAAGCTCCTTTTAAATTCATAGATTTACATTTCACTTTTGTTTTCACTTTCATTGGATTTCACAATTTCACTTTGACCTTTTACATGTCTTTGGATATATCATTTAGGCACACTTTGCATTTGCAGTCTATTTAGTTAGCTAGCCTCCAAAGGACACCGGCCCTGAAAAGCCTTTTGGGCCCCAATACTGCCAAGGTCGTTGCTCCGCTGTCAGCGAGCTGTCAGGAGCAAGTTGCGGCTCCTAGGAGCACAGTTTGGGAGAGTAGGCCTCCGAAGAATCATATGGCACTCATGAGTATTGTCATTGATGATGTGCTTTCCAGTTTTGAGGAAGCAACAAATTAGCAGGTATGGTAGGATGCTATGGTGCAGGATATTTTACCAAAATCGGAGAGACAACTAGTTCCAGGTGGCTCTTCCAGAATTACCTTCCTTGCTAAGAGGGAGTGTTGATGTTTGTAGCATCGGACAAGTACTTCACATTGGTTTTGTGTCTAACAGGTGGAAGTCGTTACTAATACCTCTCAGAATGTTTTTATTAAAGTGAATGTTTTTTTAGACTAATTGAGCGATTAATTTAAGTAAAGTGCCTAAGTTTTAGGCACTAGTGACTTAAATTAATTAAGTGAATCTTAGCCATTGATCTCAAGTAAATGAGATCTCGTTGGAGATAGGGTTTTGGTTCATCTCAAGATTATAAAAGGCAGCCTAGGTGAGAGGAGGAAAAGACGCACACACTCAGAGTGAGATAGTGAGATCTCATTGTATTAGTTGGAGAAGGACTTTCATCCTAGGGTGCAGGGACAAGGTCCTAGGAAGGAGCAAGGGGCGGCAAAGGAAGTAGTGGGCAGAAAGATTGAAGGATAGATCTTGAGGTGTGATTGGCTATTCTTGCTGTTTTGTATTTTTCCTCAGATGGGCCATTATCCTAGGATGGGAGCCCAGATTTTATAATTATAAAATCATCTCAGTACTGGTTTTCCCTTGGGATATTTTCCAGGGGTATTTACCGAGGTTTGTACATGTATTTGGTTTGTTGTTGTGCTTCCGCTGATTTATTTCTGTAAATCGTTGAAAGTCAGCCGTGTTTTCTATTCAGTAAATTTGCTTAATAAGATTTTTACAGCATGGGTTTGCTATGGAATAGATTGCCGGGTGCTGGGTCTGAAAATTAACAGAATAAGACTAACTCTCTCCTTCCTAGCAGCAACAACTTCCTAATTCAGGGTATGTTTCTTTACTGGTTCTCCTTCACTTTCAAGGGTTTTCCTTTGTGGGATAAACTACTTGTACATCTATGTTTATGTCATTTCATTTAATGCTGTCATGTACTTCATTTTCATTTCATTTCATTTCTTGTTAGGGTGCTTTTGGCACTCATCTCTTTTTCTTGGCTACTATTGTTGGTTATAGTCACTAGTCCCTTTGACCGTTTTTTAGTGGATAGAAATACAAATTTCAATTTCTTAAATTTTAAGCTATATGGATTTGGCAAATTTTGGGTTTCTCAAGAGAGAGAACTGCTTGTGTTTGAAAGCAGGTTGCATGCATATAGAATTTTAATTTTCAGGGTTTCTAGCAGCGCACTTCAGTTTATTTTTTATAACTTTTTACTTTTTAGATGTAAATTTGCTATCTTTTATGGATAGCAAGTGCAACAGTGGTGTTGTCATCTAAAGGTGATTGAAATCTTTCCAATATGGAACTTGGCCATCAAGTGTTTCCATGGGACGTTTCCAACCGGTGAGGTTCTGGGATACCTCTGATTCTTGTACATGGCTCTAGAAGGATGCATTTTGGTAACCTACTTTTTTCATAGTTGGCTTAGACAATGGAAATTCATGTTTGCTTTCTTAGGTTTGTTCTTCTATCAAACCTTCACTGTATGTTTTCCTGTGGTTTTTCCCCTCTTTTCATTGCCTATGAATTTATGTATTTTGCAGTGAAAAACCAAATTGAGAGTGCCTCATTATAGTTATTCATTGTGTGTAACAAGATTTGAAGTTAATTAGTAAACATTATTGGTTCTTGTTTGGGGTAATCCACTTGCCTCTTTCTTGCAGGCAGAGCCAGGGACCATCTTCTGGTAGTCAAATGTTCGAAGCTGGTGATTCTGGCAGAGCCTTGGCAAGAGGTATTAAAAGGAAATCATATGTGGTATAGATCTATATGAATTCTTTCAGCATACCATGACATACTTCAAATTTTAAATTTTAAATTTTTATCCACCCATACATGTCTGGCCTTAGGCATTTTATTCCTTTTGGTTTTATCTGGTTTTATCTGCTATTGCAATGGTGAACTAGGTAGAGGCAGTTTATGTATGGAATTGTTTCAGTTACTTTCCGTTTTAAATTTCTTGATGGTTTTTGTTGGGTAATCTTTACTGCAACAGGACATTATGGCAAGCATTCTCCAATAAATGACAATCCAACCTATGATAGCATTATAGTGAAGTTTCCAGATCGATTAGTTAATGCAATGCGATCTGATGAGTACGATCCTTTCTCATATGTTTCCTTGGTTTATTGTTATGTTACATTAATAGCCAGGGCTTGTGCATTTCTGTTTAAACATCACTGGTAAAAACTTTCTGTTATTCCATTTCAGTATGACTTTACCAAGAAAATTAGAAGCCATCCTTCCTACAATGCCAAATTCAGAGCTTCCATCTGAATTGAGGTGCTCACTATGCCGAGAAATCTTTCAGGGGGCTGTTATGATACCGTGTTGTCAGTTTAGCTTCTGCCATGAGTGTAAGCTCTTTTACAGCTGACGTAGCTCTGTTAAAGCATGTGTCAATTTTCAAAATTTCAATTAATTTCTGAATCTGAGTAGTCTATTTCTATTTAGTACGAATCGGTTCATGATGTACTGTGACACTCTTGCTTGTGTCCAAAGGTATTAGGCAGGTATTGGTTGAGAAGGGTAAATGTCCTCAATGTAATTCTACAAAATTCAAGATTGATGAGCTACTTCCCAATATTGCTCTTCGTCAAGCAATTGAACGTTTTCTCGAGTCTCAGGTGACAATCAGTACTGCAGAAGATTGTGCAACAAAGCATGCACCTGGTGGGCAGCTGATGACTGCATTCAATTGATTGGATATTATGATTTTATCTTAAAATAAGGTGTCTAAAAACCAAATATAATTTTTGGCTGCAGATGGGGAATCTGGAATCCAAGCAAAGGCAGCAGCCTCACAAGCCTTATCTCATAGGCAAGGTAAATTAATTACATCGCAATCTGCATATGCAACATTTTGACCAACATAAAGAGAGTACTAAAGTTTTTCTAGAATCTGCAGGTGATTTCATGGTTGGAAATATAAGAAAAGCTGCTGATCATTGCTCTGGTTATTTGTAGTCAGAATTATGCTTCTTAGTATTGTGCCCTTTACAGAGGGATAGATAATATTTGAAGATAATATAATTTGATTAATGTCCGCAAATGACCAAGGAATAGGTCAATGGGTCTAGAGAGTACAACAGTGGTCACTAGCCTGTGAGAGTGTCTAGAACCCTCCTAGATGCTAAAATGTTATCAAAATAAGAGAGATACAAATAACATTATAAGAAAGAGGAGCATGAGTTAGGCAAAAACGGAGGTACAAGATTTTACTAAGAAAAGGCTTTGGTATACTTTTCCCAGGCCTGTCTGAGGCGAAGAAGTCAATTCTTGACAATGGAGAGGGTGTCACAGTCTATAAGGTGCCCCAGTCTTTCTCTCATAAAGATGATGTTATAACTATGGAGTTCCAGGCTGGCAAAGGTATGTTTAATATTTTGCATGACAGAAGCTTTTTGAAATGAGCGAAGTATGCTCTCTGGTTTGCAAAATTTGTTTTCTGTTCATATAAATTTTGTTTTATTCAGTAATTTGTCCTGGGTTCAACGGTGATATGTAGTCAAGACCTGCTCTTTGCCATTTCTGTGTGTGCAGGAGCCATGGAAAACATGGTTGAGGTGCATACAAATGTGATAATTAGACTAAATTCATTAATCTCTAGTATTTATCCTCTTTTCTGGAGACTTACAATTTTTGTTAGAAGGGCCCGATTAGTAGTATTTTGGCACTCTTTTTCACTTTAGCACTACTTTTTTCTCCTTCTATGCCTATCTAATTCCCTCTAAGTTCTCACTCACCAGAATTTGGCCACCCAATGTTGAGATCAACGAGAATCGAATGGAACTAACACAAAACTTGATTTTGCAATAAGCTGTACAAAAACAGTGCAACACTTGAAGAGATATCACACAAGAGGAGTGCAACCCTCAAGAGAGAAAGAAAACTATGCACAAGAGAGAGTGTGAGATGAACAAAGTTCGTTCACACATAGATTATCCAAAATATCTGGAATATAAAGTAACCCATTTAAAATAATAATATATTGAGTAAATGTATAAGAATGAATGAGATGATAGATAACACAGTAAATGTATAAGAATGAATGAGATGATAGATAACAACTGAGGGCCCATTATATATATCTAGACGGAGTGCCCATTCATTAATAATTTAATAGTCATGTTTTTTCGATAAGACACATCTTTTCATTATGTCTCTTCATTAAATAATTATTATATTTATTATTTATTATTGATATTATCCTATGTATATTCATGTTATTTATATTCATAACATTGCTTTCCTCTATAGACATGCTTTGTCCTCAAAGAATATTGATGAAAAGGCTTTATGTCTTTACTCTTGCTTGTAATGTTGTTGCATCATTCTCTGGTTTGTCGTAGTTGATGTTACGAGATGATATGAACCTCTGGGTGTTGAGCAAAATTTTTGAACCGTAAATGGTACAAGCCATCAATGGTGGCCCTCAAGGATACAGAAGCCTTGTGTATGACAAAGCTAGAACCGTGGGACTTGACAGGGAAAGAGCCAAAATCAATAGTGCTCTTGGAAAGTTCATAAATGATTGGTCCAACTATGGGAAATCCATTGTATCTGATGGGTGGACAAATGTTAAAGGCAAGCCATTGATAAATATTCTTGGCGTTTCTGCTAGCGGTGCGGTCTTCCTTTCAGCCCATGACTACTCAGATCGCTACAAGACCGCTATTAATATTGCACAACCTTTACTTAAAACCATTAAGGAGATTGGGCCATACAATGTCATTCAAGTCATCACTGATAATGCTGCTAATTGTAAGGCAGCAGGAGCAATCATTGAGGATAAGTATCCCAAGATATTTTGGTCAGGGTGTTTGGTTCACACATTGAACCTTTTGATGCATGATATTGTTAAGATGAAGGACCCTAGTTACAGATGGATTGGTGCCTTGTACAAGAGAGGTAAGAAAATGATAAAATTTATTACCAATCATAGCATGGCCCACCACATTTTTCGCAATCACTCTAAGTTGGAGCTATTGAAGATTGCAAAGACTCGATTTGCTAGCTACTACCTCACCTTCAGGAGGCTTTTGAAGGTAAGAGAGGCATTGGCTAGTATGGTCTCAACTGATCCATGGCAGGAATTGAAAGACAGAGCTGCAAGTGCATCAAATAGAAGTGACTTTCAGGAGGTGGAGGACACTGTTCTTGAAGGTCATTTTTGGTCACAGGTTAGGTATGTTCTGCAGTTCACCAAGCCAGTTTATAACATGATTCGTTTTGCAGATACAGATTAGTCGGTGATTGGGGAGGTGTATGAGCAGATGGATAGCATGCTTGGTCAAATCAAAGACATTGTTGAGCAAAGAGATGCAGTCTTGTATGACCATATTCATAAACATGTGGTCAAAAGGTGGGATAATCTAAATGTTCCACTCCATGCCCTTGCATATGTCCTCACCCCAAAATACTATTCTCCAATTTGGTTGGCCCAACCTGCACCTGGGGGTGGAGTTAGGAAAAAACCCCACATAGATCCAAAGGTTGCTGCTGGGTATATGCAAGCATTAGAGAAGTTTGTCCTTGATGAGGAAGAGTGTGCTCAAGTATGGACTGAATTGAGCATATACATAAGTGAGCATGGATGCTTTGGTTCCCTGTTTGCAACCAAAGATCGAGATAGATTGGATCCTATCCATTGGTGGAACATGCATGGCTCTGTAGCCACATATTTGCATAAATTGGCGCTGAGGGTGCTATCACAGGTTGTTAATAGCTCTTCTGCAGAGAGGTGTTGGAGCACCTACAACTTCATCCACAGTGTAAAGAGAAACAGTTTGAATGTAGATCGCGCAGAAAGCTTGGTTTATGTGCACTACAACTTGAGGTTGTTGTCCCATTATTGTGAGGCGGCCAAGAATGATAGAACATTTTTGACTTGGGACAACAATCCAGAGGAGGCTAATGTGGAGGATGGAGCCATAGCATTAGAGCGCTTGGAGGCTGAACTATTGGGTGATCATGATGATCCAATTCACACTACCCATACAGAGATGCCACCCCCAAGCAGAAGCAGCTTTCCGGATGCAGGAGTTTTGCCTTTAGCTTCACAACGTCCAATTTCAGCCTGTGGGGGCCATTCATCTTCTTCTCATGTTCCACGATCACTTCCACCAGCACCTATTCCACCTAGAACACGAGAAAAGAAATTGGAAGTTACTCGTGGCAAGCATAAAGCTTAGTACATTCATAGTACTTTCTAGTTTGTATTTCATTTTCATGTTTGTTTTGGCGGTTGGCCTATTTTGTAAACATTATGGCCTAGTTTGATGGCAAATATTATATGTTGAAATTTGAAGGTTGACGTTGTTGATGATTGATGATTTGATGATGATCATTTAATGACAATGTTATAAGTTATAGCTCCTAGAATCTAGAAGACTAGATAATTAATGTTATATCAATGTGTACTAAATGGTTATATGAATATCTAGATTCTATGTTTTGATGTTTTCTATAGCTAATTTGGCATAATACATGTTTTTTTAATTTATATGCATCAAAATATATTAAAATATATATTATATAAAAAACACTCCCGAAACGGAAGCTTTTGAAAATTTTGCTTTTCGCTCCCGCTCCCGCTCCCAACAACGTAGATCGGACCATCCTAATTCAATTTGTTGCGGAACGTTGCATTTCCACGGTGAACTGTTATCATGAGACTTAATTGTGCTGGTATCAATATTTTTGGGATGATAATTTAGTTGTTCTCGACCTAAGGGATATTGATACTCTGATTGTTTAAGATATCTGCTTTTATGATTTGGATGTCGATAAGTGTTGATGTTTGTAGCTATGTGAGGTATCCTCACTAGCTAAGTCGGCCCATAAATAAATAATAAACAAATATTATGTTGCTCTTAAGACAAGTCGACTTAGTGAAGTTAGCAAGTCAACCCCACAGTGGAAAAAGGTCAATTTAGAACAAGTATAAATAAAGGTGACGCCCTCCTCATTTGGACATCAATCAAGTTCGCTCAAGCAAGGAGAAGTTCGCTCAAGGGTTATAGAAGACTGTTTTTTCTATGGTTCTTTCTTTGGTATCATCTTCCTATGTGATCTCTCTTGTTCTAGATCACTTTTATATCTGTTATACTTGTACTTTGTACTGAATCTTTGAATAAGAAAAGTTGGCTGGGTTTTTCCCGAGTTTGGGTTTTCTTAGGGTAAACTATTGTGTCTCTTGTGTTTCTGTGCATGATTATTCTTTCAATGATCCTTATGTGTAGTTAAAGTTGAAAGAGATGAAAATTGTATTGCTATATTATTAAAATCTAACATGGTATTAGAGAAGTGCTGAATAGATGCCATTGCGGGAAGCTAGGGAATCCTGGTTTGGACCCCTCTCTCCACAGATTGTCTCGAAAAGAGTTCTTGGGAAACTCGCCCTAGGAGGGTGCATCTTTCTGTGGAGGCAAATCCTAGAGTGGTGAAGTTTCAGATTTGACCTAAATTCCACAGAAATTGCAGAAACTGGGGTTTCATTTTTGAGCTATTGTCCACAGATTCGGAAGAAAAGGAGACTCTCAACTTGCCTTGGAAGGGTGCATTCACTTGTGGAAGCAGTTTTCTCAGAATCCAAATTTCATTTTTGATCTAGCTCCTGCTAGGGTTTCTACAACAAATTTCAGATCTCAGTTTTTAGCCTTCAATCAAGATGACCAACATCAAGGTTGAAGATAGACTTATGGGGCTTCCAACTTCAACTCATGGAAGTCTGGGGTACTTATTGTCTTAGAAGAAAGTGATCTTCTAAACTTTGTTGAAGAAGGAGCAACATAACCAGAAGAAGCAGGAAAGGATCCATGGAAGAAGGGTGATGCAAAGACAAGAAGGATTCTTATAGATTCAATCAAGGATCATTTGATCCCACAACTCTCTCAAAAGAAGATAGCTAAAGTCATGTTTTCTACCTTGAAGAAGTTATTTGATAATACAAATGTCAATAGGGCTCTTGCCTTGAGACAACAACTCTCAAATGTGAAGATGACCAGATCAGATTCTATTGCATCCTGCTTCATAAAGATTTCAGAAATCAAGGATCAATTGGGCACCATTGGAGAAATAATTGCAGATAGAGAACTTGTCATGATGGCTCTAAATGGTCTCCCTCATTCTTGGGAACCATTCATTCAAAGTGTGAGTGGAAGATTTGAGCTACCCAAGTTTGATTGTTTATGGGCAGATTGTACACAAGAGGAGACAAGACTTGCATCCAAACACAATGCTCGTGCCTCTCATCATGAAGAAAGCCAAGCTCTTGCTGCACATGCCAAGAGGAGGAAAAGGAAAAAGGAAAGAAGAGCTTTGGTGGAAAAGACAAAGGTGAAAGACCAAGTCCAGTTCCGGAGCAAAAGAAGAAGAAGGATCTTTCACATATTCAATGCTATAACTGCAGAAAGCATGGCCACTATGCAAGACAATGTACCTCAAAGAAGAGAAAGCAACATGCCTCTACCGCTGATGTTGATGAAGAGACTCCACCAAAGAAGTCAAGGAATGCAGAAGAGTTCTTCTTCATCTCAGCTCTCTCAGGTACTGTTCCTACTAATAATAATACTTGGTTATTAGATAGTGGTGCTTCTAAGCATATGACTTGTTATAAGAAGTTCCTCTCAAACCTAGATGAGAAAGAGTCACACCTACGAGTAGTTGTACTTGGAGATGATGCCAGATATATTGTGAAGGGAACTGGGGCCACTTCCTTCCAGTTAGACTCTAGTGATTCACTTCATTTTGGTGAAGTGCTTTATATACCAAGAATGAAAAGAAACCTTGTTTCCATTTCTTCCCTAAAAGATATGGGTTACAAAGTTGCCTTCTCAGATGGAAAGGTTCTTGCATGGCACAAGAATTCCACTATTGATTAAGCTCGTGTGATTGGTATTTGCGAAGAAAGATTATACAGAACGATACGACCAGTGGAAGCTCTAGCTCATGATTCCCTCAGTTTGAGTGAGCTATGTCACATAAGACTTGCTCACTTACACTATAGAGCACTTCCACCTCTAAGGAAGATGGTTATAGGTCTTCCCGAACTCCAAGTTGAGCATGATGGCATTTGTAGAGGGTGTGCACTTGGCAAGAATGACAAGGCTTCTTTTCAAAACAGTGACAACAGGTCCAAGGGAATATTGGATTTGGTACACTTTGATTTGTGTGAACCCATGTTAGTTGCCTCCTTGGGAGGATTTTGGTACTATGTGATCTTCATTGATGACTACTCCCAAAAGACTTGGATTTACTTCTTGACGTCCAAGGAATTTGAAGAAGTTCTAAACAAGTTCAAGGAATTCAGGGCACAGGTTGAGAACCTATCCGGGAAAAGGATTAAGGTTCTAAGGTCTGATAATGGAGGAGAGTACACCTCAGATTTCAGTGATTTCTGTAAGGAAGCATGAATTAAGAGGGAGTATACTGTTCCTTACAACTCTCAACAGAATGGGGTTGCAGAGAGGAAGAATAGGTCAATCGTTGAGGCAATCAAAGCTATGATTCATGACCAAAACCTGCATATGTTCTTATGGGCAGAAGCTTCTAGTACCGCAGTATATGTCCTTAACAGAGGACCTCATAAGATATTGAGGAACATGACTCTAGAGGAAGCCTTCACAGGTATGAAGCTAAAAGTTGGACACTTGCAAATATTTGGCTGTTCGGTATACATTCACGTGCCCAAGGAAAAGAGGACAAAGCTAGAACCTCAGGGAAGAAGGGTACATTTGTGGGGTACAGTGAGTCTTCAAAGGCTTACGAAATCTACATTCTAAGTCAAAGACAGATTGAGGTTAGCAGGGATGCCTCTTTCGAAGAGGAGGAAGCCTTCAGAAGAGCTAGAGAATCTCTTGTGAAGGTTGACAGTGAGGAGCAAGTAGCTCCAAAGGAGATGGTATCATCTCTCCTTCCCTCTTCAACAGTTTAGAGGGAGCCTGTAGATCCAGTTGATCTTGTAGATCCGATTGATCATGTTGATCCTGTTGATCCAGTAGAGCTGACAGATGTTCCTAGAGATATTGTTGTAGGCCGAAAGAGGTCTGTGTAGGCTCATCAGACTCTGGAGGATGTAGAGAAAATTGCAGCTCCCCTTGGTTCTTTCAGGGAGAGTAAGAGGCCTCAGATTTTCAGGATATGTTGCACTGATGTCCCACATCATTGATTTCGAACCTTCCATCTATGAGGATGCTGCCAACTAACAAGTGTGGAAAGATGCTATGATGGAAGAATATCAATCCATCATGAAGAATGACGTGTGGGAAGTTGTGCTGAGACCTAAAGGGAAGTCAGTAGTAACTTCCAAGTGGATTTACAAGATTAAGCATGCAGCTGATGGGAGCATTGAGAAGCACAAAGCAAAATTTGTGGCTAGAGGATTCTCTCAGAAAGAGGGAGTTGATTATGATGAGACATTTGCTCCTATTGCTCGGTACACTTCCATCAGGACGATCATTGCTATTGCTTCAACCATGGGATGGAAGTTACATCATATGGATGTGAAGACAACCTTCCTCAATGGTGTGATCGAGGAAGAAGTCTACATTGACCAGCCAAAGGGTTTCATGATTCATGGGAAGGAATCCCATGTATGTAGACTAAAGAAGGCCTTGTATGGACTCAAGCAGGCACCACGTGCATGGTATGTCAGGATTGATGGATACTTGGTGAGCTTAGGATTCACCAAGAGTGAGCAGATTCCAACATTTACTACAAGGTTGTGGATGGTGAGCCTTTGATCCTGGTATTGTATGTTGATGACTTTTTTCTCACTGGAAATGACAAACTTATTGAGTGGTGCAAGAAGATGCTAGCCTCTGAGTTCGAGACAAAAGACCTTGGTTTGATGCACTACTTCTTGGGATTAGATGTGTGGCAGAGGCATCATGATATCTTCTTGAGTCAAGGGAAGTATACTATTGATATCTTGAGAATATTTGGAATGATGGACTGCAAGTTTATGACCACACCCATGGAAGCGAACTTGAAGTGTTAGAAATTTAAATGTAGTAACATAAAGGATCACTAAAAGATAAACAAGTGTTGATTAAGTTGTCATTGATGCCAACAGTGCTTGGTCATTGATGCCAACAGTTGAGTCTTGGTGCCCCTTGAGGAGCCCCTGAGGGTTAAGTAATTGTCAGTGTCTAAGGAGACCTTTTGATCTTGTCCAAGCCCAAGTTTGAAGCCCTTGGAGCCCTTGGGACAATGACAAAAGCCCTGAACACCATGTAGAGTGTTTAAGTACCCCAAAGATGTTTTGCATTTCCCCAATTGTTTCTTTGTTTCCCTAGTACCACAACTTATGCCCCAGTACGCTACAAAAGTGTTGAAGAAGTTGCAAGAGTCCAAATGAACCTTTCAGTGGTCATTTGTGTTTATTGAGGTCATGGTATCCCAGGAGAAGGTCTAGCAACCACATAGGTGATGTCATGATGGATCTTGACCCTTGTAGGTCTCCTGGTGTGGTTGAGGTGGCTGTAAAAGCCTATAAAGCCCCTTGCTTGATGAAGAAGCCCTGAAGAAGTCCTTGGACCCACATTTGATGGCTTAATGGTCCTTGTCCCCTTAAAGGTGATGATGTAGTCATTAATGACTTGATGAAGACTTGGAACCCTTGATGAAGATCTTGATGCCCGTGTATCCCTTGTTGGGGTCATGGAACCCTTGGAGATGGTCATTATGCATGAGAAGGTCTGGCACCCACATAAATGGCGGCATGATGACCCTTGGACACTATATGATCATTGATGGTGCATTTGGAAATGATTTGGGTCTTGGAATCCATACATATGGTGGTTTGTAAGCCCATGATTGTTGGAGCCTTTGATATGATAGAATCCTTGGTCATGATTCCCTCATTACTTGGCGACGGAGTCCTATGTGATGGGCTTGAAGTCCATGGAAAGTATCTTGTTTAAATATTATATGATATCCTTGAAAGAGTCCTTGAAACCCTTGCATGCGGTGCCTTGGGTCTTGAACCATGGTGATGTATGGTCCTATTTGTGGTTATATGTCTATTGGGATGTAGATGGAGGTAGATCCCACAGACGTGCCTTGATATGTTGAAGAAGACTTTGAAACTCTTGTAGTTAGTGGTATGGTCTTTGGCACCCTCATGTGTGGGGTCTTTGACATCCTTGACACATTGAATAATTTAAGGGTATTAGACCAAGAATTTGCAAATAAACCCATCATAGGGAGATAGTCCTCGTCAATCCATTTCCATTGATATGTGGAGCATCTTCTAACTCCTTATGGTTGAAGAGATATGAATTTTTGAAGTTGGTGTACCCCACCTTTTTGGGTGAGCCGACCTAACAAAAGAAAATTTAATTATTTGTAATTTTGAATTGCATGTCGGCCCTGTTTGAAGTAATAACTTTCCTCCACGACCTATATAAATAGAATATCAAACATTTCATTTTCTAATCAATTGGAATTTCGCAACTCTTGGAGAAAAGTGCGAAATTTTGTGGAGGAGAAATTTTTGGGCATCTTTACTAATATTGGCATAACTTTCTCATACGGAATCAGAATTACAAAATTCTTGGCTCGTTGGAAAGCTTGTTATGAGGGCTATGTGATGACATGATCTAGAGTTTATTTTGGTTTGTATATTGTTTCTTGACCTTATGATCTTAAAAAAGGTATGGCTCATGCTTCTGGGTTTCTCTTGTAATGGCACATGTCTCTCATGGATAGAGTTCATCTTTGATATTAGTATGTGAGCCTATATATTGGTATATATATTTGAAGTCATTATGGAGGATATGATGATGATGTTGCATACCTTTATGCTATGATATTATACACTTTATGATGATAATGCATGTGATAATGATGTACACTCTATGAAGTTGATGCACTCCTATACAATATGATGTACATGCATACCATAGTGTGATGATGCTCTCCTATGCATTATGATGTATACTTGATGTTGATGATGCATACACGGTGCACACTGAAGTGACAATTATGCATATTTTATGATGATGATGCATACCCTATGACGATGATGCATACCTATGATGATGATGCATGACGATGCATGCCTTATGTTCAGTGGAAGTAGAGAAGGATTATTTGTTCAGTGACTGTGTATGATGAGGTGTACAAGGATGTACATGAGCAGTGTATGGCAATAAAATGACTTGTTGGTATACATGGATGATTTGGCAGTGATAAGAGTGCAGAGGTTATCAGCAGCAGATTCAGGGTTTGGTGTGCAGTTGGTTAGACTCAGATTGACTGAGTCGGATGATGTGAACAACAGATTGATTGGTGCAGACAGATTGATTGGTCAGTTGATGAGTAGTGTGGAGCAGTTGTGGTGCAGTGGTCAGTGGACAATTGATGAGCAGTGAACAGTTATGGTGCAGTGGTTAGTGGACAGTTGATGAGGAGTGGTCAGCAGTGAAAGTGGTTTTGTAGTGTGATACAGGTTGTGCAGTGTGGTACAGGTTGTGCAGTGTGGTTTAGATTTTGCAGTGTGATACAGGTTGTGCAGTGTGGTACAGGTTGTGTAGTGTGGTTTAGATTGTGTAGTATGGTACAAGTGTTGGATAGCAGGTCCGCAGGATCAGTGCAGTTTGTGGTTCAATAGTTCAGTATCTATCTTCATATCAGGGTGGCAGGACGGGGCAAGGAAATATAGGGAGCTAAGGCTTCCTTCAGGTTGTAGCCTGTAAACCAGGGGGTTGTAGCCTCCTTCCAGTTGTAGCTGGAGAATTGAAGTCTTTGTAACAAAGGGGGTTGTTGCCTCCTTCCAGTTGTTGCTGGTAAATTATTATTATAAAGGCTTCCGTGGTTTTTCCCCCAGGAATTGGGTTTCCACGTAAAAATCTTGTGTACTGTGTTTTGCTATGCTTCCTATGTGATGATGATATGATGACAGGTGATGATGAGCTGTAATAGTTAATAATGTTGATGATATAATGATAATGTGGTAATACATTAATGAATGATGTATTGAAGAAGCAGTTGATGATTGTTAAAGTTGAAAAAGTGATAAAAAGCTATACACACTGTTCACCCCCCCCCTCTCAGTGTGTTCGGTGTGTCCAACAACAAGCACAACATAGACAATAGAACACAACAATTTAACTTGGGAAACCCTTGTGGGGCATAAAACCCAACTAAACTTCTTCAATATATATTCGTTAGAAAGTACAATGTCAATCCTCGTGCAATAACCTAAAACAAGAAGTCTTCAATAGAAGCTACTCTCCTTGACTCTATCTCTCTACTCATGTGAACTTGACCAAATGAGGAGGGTGAGCCTCCTATTTATACTAATCAATGACTTGACCTTTTTCCCTAACAGGGTCAACTTGACCTCTTAAACAGGGTTGACTTGTCAATTACACAATAAAATATTATTTTCTGGATTCTTCTAGGCCGACATAACTATTACAGTTTACATTTACTCTTTCAATGACTTTTACATGATCAAATGCAACATCAGTAATTCCGGAGGGAAGTACAATACAAATAATACAAATAAACCAAATAAGAATATCTTCCGAAGTTACATTTCTCAACATTCCCTCTTAACAAGAAAGGTATTCTTTTGTCATTGTCACCATCATCATCCAACTGCTGCACTTCTGTACTCTAACCATTGACTTTTGACATCTCTCGAATCTATACATCACAACAAGTTTTGAACCATTCAATCATCCGGTGGGTCCATCCCAGGAGCGTACATTACGTTGCATACCGCGACCACATGCGTTACCTCAACCTGTATCATAAATCAAGCAAGCCATTCTGTGGGTCTAGCCCAGGAGCGTACATTACGTTGCATACCGCAACCACCTGCGTTACCTCACCATATGTCCAGATCATCTTGTGAGTGTAGCCTAGGAGACTCAATTACGTCACATAACCCGTGACTACCTGCTACCACGTCACATATCAACATAGGGACAACAAAACGTTGTGAGTGTAGCCTAGGAGACTCAATTATGTCACATAACCCGTGACTACCTGCTACCACGTCACCCCATGTGGAGAACAACCCAGGTCCGAAACCTGTGTCTTCGCACATGTGTGTTGTCCAACATAGCACTGTAGTCAAGAGATTCAATTACGTCACACACAGTGAATACCTACTGCATTCCCTGAGGTGTAGTCTAGGAGACTCAATTACGTCATATAACCTGTGACTACCCGCTACAACCTCGTGTGTGTAGTCCAGGAGACTCAACTACGTCACATAACCTGTGACTACTCGCTACAACTCACATCTCAAGTGGAGACACGCCCAAGAGACTCAATTACGTCACATGACCCATGACTACCTGCATCTCACACGTGCTATGTTACTCATCACTCCCTCTTGATCTGGACCACCCCAAGCTTGTCCCTGAAGTACTCAAACTTCACTCTTGACAAAGGCTTGGTCAACACATCGACTATCTGCTCCTTTGTCGCTATATACTGAAGCCTCACCGCTCTTCTCTGCACTATATCCCTGATATAGTGATACTTGATCTCGATGTGCTTCGACTTGTCATGAAACACTGGGTTCTCGGACAACTTCACACAACTCTAGTTGTCACAGAGAATACAAGTCGCCTCTAACTTGAGAGCGAACAAACCTGCAAGCGACTTTTGAAGCCATACTGCCTCGCAGCTTGCCGAACAAGCTGCCATATACTCTGCTTCGGTTGTACTGAGTGCCACACTCATCTACTTCCTAGTGAACCATGAGATCATACTAGATTCCAAACTAAAGCAACACCCTGATGTGCTCTTTCTATCTGTGACACCTAGTCCAATCCGCATCAACATAATCCTGCAGGTTAATCCTTTGATCTGATGCATATTTGAGGCCATAATCAACCGTACCCCTCAGGTACCTTAACACATGCTTTACTACAACCAGGTGAACACGTCTCGGCTCTACCATGTATTGACTTAGTGTGTTCACCGCAAAGCATAAATTCGACCTCGTGTTCATTAAGTACATCAATGAACCAATCATCTACCTATAAACCGTGGCATCCACCATCTTTGAAGAAGTATCACATAACAACTTCCTCTGGATTCTGCCACACCTCAAGAACTAAGAAATAGTGCATCATACCCAGGTCTTTCATCTCAAACTCTACGGCAAGCTTCCTCTTCGTTTTTGCTATGAGCTTCTCATCACCTGTCAGAAACAAATCATCTACATACAATAGTAGAATCACAAGTTTCCCATCCTCAACCTTGTAGTAAAGGTTGGAATCCACTTTACTCTTGGTAAAGCCCATGCTCATTAGAAATCCATTAATCTCGCCGTACCACGTCCTGGGTGCCTGTTTTAATCCGTACAAGGCCTTCTTCAATCTTCACACATGAGTCTGCTTGTCATGTGTCTCAAATCCTAGTGGTTGCTCCACATACACTTCCTCTTCTACTACGCCATTCAAGAAGGCAGTCTTCACATCCATCTGATGTACCTTCCACTTCATCACTGCGGCTATAACAAGTATAGATCTGACCGAAGTGTATCTAGCCATGGGAGCAAATGTCTCCTCATAATATATGCGTTCTTTCTAGGAGAATCCTCGAGCCACAAATATTGCCTTGTATTTCTCAAAACTTCTATTTGCTACATGCTTTATCTTGTAGATCCACTTGGAAGACACTACTGAATTCCCTTATGGTCTCGGAACCACATCCCAAACTTCATTCTTCATGATCGACTGATACTCCTCAATCAGAGCATCCTTCCATACTTTCTTTTCAGCTGCCTCTTGATAATTGAAAGGCTTTGCATCAATGATGTCACACAACAATGCCACATAAGTGGAATATGGTCGAGGTCTCTTACTTTCTTTGGAACTCCCTTCTGGAGCACCATACTTCTCTACATCTTGGATAATCTCTCGTGCCCAGGCTGGTCTTCTCTTGTGATTGTTCACCTCTTAGGGTGGATCTACAAGTCTCTGTGGCTCAGTCATATCATGGTCTTCAGGTTCTTCTGGAATCAACTCTTCCATAACTGTATCTCTAACTCTCAGAGCTTCAGGTTCTTCTTCATGTGCTTCATCGGAGTGAATCTGCCTTGATCTGTTGAAAGCTATATCCTCATCAAAGGTAACATCTCTGTTTGTCTCGATATTCTTGAAACTTGGTATATAGATTCTGTAAGCCTTTGATGAGTCACTATACTCAACGAAGATTCCCTTCTTCCCTGAAGGCTCCAACTTGGTTCTTTTCTCTTTTGGTACATGTATATATACAGGACAATCAAATATTCTGAGATGGTTGACTTCTGGTTTCTCACTTGTAAACATCTCTTCAGGTGTCTTGTTCTCAAGTACACAGTGTGGAGTTCTGTTTTGTACATAGACTGTTGTTCTTGCTGCTTCCGCCCATAAGTGCATTGGAAGGTCTTGATCATGGATCATGGTCTTCACTGCTTCCATTATCGTTCTATTCTTTCTTTCTGCAATACCATTTTGTTGTGGATTGTAGGGAGTGCTCATCTTCGTCTTAATCCCTGATTCTTTACATAATGTTTTGAAATCCCCTGAGGTAAATTCACCTCCATTATCTGATTTAAGGTCTTTCTTTTCTTTTCAGTATGATTTCTACAAGTGCTTTGAATTCTTTAAATTTGCTAAATACTTAATCTTTAGTTTTCAAGAAATAGATCCAGGTTTTACGAGAATAATCATCAATAAAAGAGACATAGTATGCATACCCGCTTAGTGAGTTGAAAGACATAGGTCCACATACATCCGAGTGTATAATCTCCAAGATCTCCTTTGCTTTACTATCGTTGCTTGGAAATGGTTTCTTCACATTCTTCCCTTTCACACATCTTTGCATATGCCTTCATGTTTCGTCTGAATCTCGGGTAGACCAGTCACCTTCTTGCTCACGATCGGTAATGCCTTATAGTTTATGTGTGCAAATATTTTGTGCCATAGTTCACTTGGTTCCATAGTTTCATGAACCAATGCTTGTTCTGGTTGTCCTTTGAGTTTGTACAATCCTCCCTCTTGCTCTCCAATCAGTACTGCATCATCAAAGGTTTTACCTTTAGGCCACATAAGTACTTGGCCATCAACATATGTAACTGAAAATCCTTTCTCATCTAAGGCTGAGATGGAAAGTAGATTCTTCTTCAGTCTTGGTACATATATGACATATTTCATCTTGATAGTCTTTCTCGATTCAAGCTTGTAGGATGCTTCTCCAACCCCTTTTATAGGATACTGGTAATCATCTCCAAGTTTCACCTTGTGAGGTGAGTCCCTTTCTGTCAAGTTGAGGGACTCCTTGAAACTCGTCATATGCTTGGAAGCACCATTATCAACAAACCAATCATTGCTTCCATGAGAAATCGTACCTGTAAGTGCTAAAATCAGAACATATTCTTCATCGCTTGAATAATATTCCCTTGCTTTCTTCTTTACTAGTTCATCATCCTCCACAGCATGGGCATGATGTCTTTTTCTTGCTTCCTTTCTTGTTGCTTTTCTTCTTGGGACAATTTCTTGCAATGTGTCCTATCTCATCACAATTGTAGCATTTGAAGTTTGAGTAGTCTCTGGGAGGTCTTTGATTCTTGTGGAATCTTCTAGACTTGTGATGATCTTCTTTCTTGCTCCCCCTAGCATGAGCTGCTAGGGCTTGATTATCTTCATCACCTAGCTTCTCTTCTCTGGCTTCAATCCTTGCTTCTTCCTAAGTGCAAGTTTCCCTAAGTGCACTGAATCTGAGAAGTTTCTTCCTGTAACATATACCTTGAATAAATGACTTCCATGATCTTGGAAGACCGTTCAAGGTGGTCATTACAAGTTCTGCATTCTTGACATGGTCTCCAATAGCCTCTAGTTGATCTCTGATATGGGAGACCCTTGTGAAGTAAGATTGAATGCTTTCACAACTTTGCATCTTCACACCCTTGAGTTGAGTTATCAAGGTCATCTTTCTATTGCTGTTCTTTCCTTCAAACAATTTCTTGAGTGCATTAAACATCTCTTTCGGAGTTTGCAGAGATGACATGTGGGGGATCCTTTATGGAATCAACTTTGATCCTCTTGGCCTTTATCAAGTTCTTCTTATGCTTGGCTTTATCTTCATCTCCGTCTAGCTCTGCAACTTCTTCTTTGATATAATTATCCAACTCATTCTCTTCTAGAATGAGCATCACTCTATACTTCCAGGCACGAAAGTTGTCTGCTCCTTCAAGCTTATCCTCAAGCTTGGTATGGTTTGTCATCTTGATAAAATGAGAACCTCAAATGGAAATAAGGATAGTAAGACTTACCAATTGATATGCCCCAACCAAGTGCTTGCTTCAATGTCTTCTGAGATCTGACTTCATGATGACCCAGGGTTTGTTAGAGAAACCCTAATTTTTCAACTTCGGGATCTTGAGAAACTGAATGGAGCAACGATGCGCCTCCCTAAGCCGAGTTGAGCAAAGGTACTTTTCTTCCGAAACTATGGACAGATCAACCAAAAATATGATGCCTTAGTTTTCCCGAGCAGAAGTGGTAGGCTCAAAAATGAAATTTCTCCGATCTGAATTCTGCTTCCACAGAAAAATACGCCCTCCTAGGGCGAGTTTCCTTGACCCTCTTTTTCAGCAAAACTGTGGAGAAAAGCCTTCGGAAAGAGAAACCCTAGATTTCACTTTTGACAGTTGCAGCTGCATAATGTTTTCTTTCAGGCTAACTCTAACTAATCCCATGTTAGAATTTTAAATGTAGTAACATAAAGGATCACTAAAAGATAAACAAGCATATCATAGACAATAGAACACAACAATTTATCTTGGGAAACCCTCGTGGGGCAGAAAACCCAACAAAACTTATTCAATATAGATTTGTTAGAAAGTACAATGCCAATCCTCATGCAATAACCCAAAACAAGAAGTCTTCAATGGGAACTACTCTCCTTGACTCTCTCTCTACTCATGCAAACTAATGAGTGAGTGAGGTGACCAAATGAGGAGGGGCAAGCCTCCTATTTATACTAATCAGTGACTTGACCTTTTTCCCTAACAGAGTCGACTTGACCTCTTAAACAGGGCCTACTTGTCAATTACACAATAAAATATTATTTTTCTGGATTCTTATAGGTCGACATAACTATTAGTGTTTACATTGACTCTTTCAATGACTTTTACATGAGCAAATACAACATCAATAATTCCCAAAGGAATTACAATACAAATAATACAAATAAACCAACTAAGAATATCTTCCGAAGTTACATTCTTCAATATGAAGACGTTAAATGACTCGACGTTTGAGTTAGACTTGATAGATCCCACCATGTATAGACAACTGATCGGTTCATTGATGTATTTGGTTAACACTAACCAAATATTTGTTTTGCAGTGAGTGCTCTTAGTTAGTTTATGTGTGAGTCGAGACAGGTACATTGGGTTGCTGGAAAGCATGTGCTGAGGTACTTGCATGGCATTGTGGGATATGGACTTAGATATGCTTCTAATAGTGATATGATATTGATATTACAAGGCTATTTGGATTCTTATTGGGCAGGGAGTGTTGTGGATAGGAAGAGCACCTTCTGGTGTTGCTTCAGTTTGCGGTCTGCCGTGATTTCCTCGTGCAACAGGAAGCAGACCTCAGTAGCATTGAGTATAGTTGAGACTGAATATATTGCAGTGAGTGTTGCAGCTTGGGAAACAGTATGGCTTCAGAAACTCCTTGCAGAATTGTTTGATCAGATGCTTGAGTTGATTGTGATTCACTGTGATAATCAAAGTTGTGTGAAGCTTTCAGTGAATCATGTATCTCATGACATGTCGAAGCATGTGGAGATCAAGTACCACTATATTAGAGATATGGTACAGAGAGGAGCAGTTCAACTCCTGTATATTCCTACAGAGGATTAGGTTTCCGACATTCTCACCAAACCTCTTTCCAGAGTGAAGTTTGTGTACTTCCGTAATCGGCTTGGAGTGGTAGAGAATGCCTCCCTTAGTGAGAGGGAGAGTTTCCGGTTGTGGCATTGGTGTGACATTCTCTCTGAGACTGGGAGAATGATGTGTCCCTCCTCGAAAGTGAGATGAAGGTGAGTTCTCTGTGAACTCCTGAGTTCTGTGAACTCTTGAGTTCTTTGTGAACTCCTTGTCCTGTGTGGACTATGGTTATGTGTGAACCGATATGAGTTATGTGTGAACTCCTTGTCTTGTGTGGATTGTGGTTCTATGTGGACCGATATGAGTTTTGTGTGAACTCCTGAGTTTTGTGTGAACTCCTTGTCCTGTGTGGATTGTGGTTCTGTGTGGACCGATATGAGTTTTGTGTGAACTCCTTGTCCTACGTGGATTATAGTTCTGTGTGGACCAGTGTAGTTAGACTCAGACAAGGCAAATAATCAGCTGGCTTGGGACTTGGCGACTCGGATAAGACTCGACAAGGACTCGACAAATATGAAAAAAATTAAAATTAATGTTTTTGCAGTCTGTGGAGGATGCCATCATAGCCTACAGGCCCGCAGGCAGCCACATAGGGCAACCTACACGCCTGTAGGCTTGTGATGGGAGCCTACACAGGCTGCCAAAACACCAAAAATTTAAAAGATTGATACAAAACTTAAAAAAACATTAAAAAGTTAAAACAAAAAATATTTAAAACCAAAACAAAAAAAAAACCCTAAACTTGTTGAAAGTTGAACTCGACGAGTCGACCCTGCTCATTTGAAATCCGATGCTGGCAGTTGAACAACGAAATCCCTTCAATTCTCAATGCTCAGAAGTGAACTCCCATCGAAGTGAACTCTCGTTGAAGTGAACACGAATAGTTGAGAAGAGCTCGCGGGAAAATGAGAAGAGCTTGGGAGCCAGTGAGTTGACTGTGTGAGTGAAAAGGGAGAGCGATGCCTTCTTAAAGGCGTTTTCCCTCCACGCGTTCCCTCTAAAACAAAGAAACAGGGCATACGTGGATCTTTCCGGCAGAGGACATGGACTTGGTGAGTTTGGCGAGTGCAGGCCGAGTTCGACGAGTATGGCGAGTCTGGGCCGAGTTTGCCTGCGAGTATGCTGCGAGTACCCATTTTGGAAACCACTCGGCAAGACTCGCAAGTGCCCGTCGAGTTTGACTACATTGGTGTGGACCGATATGAGTTCTGTATGAACTAAGTTGAGTTACACTTCTTGATGGACTGAGTTGTGTGTTGTATTGCCGGACAGATTGGGTTGATGTGTTACTTGACGGACTGAGTGGATGTCATGTTGGTCGTAGCCACATGAATGAAAATAGACCTTTCTTATGATGATGACATGTTCAGAACAAGACATGATGCTCAGATGATATCTGGATGTTTTCCAGCGTGATGATACCTCCCTAGCTAAGAGAGAGTGTTGATGTTTGTAGCTATGTGAGGTATCCTGACTAGCTAAGTCGGCCCATAAATAAATAATAAACAAATATTATGTTGCTCCTAAGACAAACTGATCCAGTGAAGTTAGCAAGTCGGCCCCACAGTGGAAAAGGGTCAGTTTAGAACAAGTATAAGTAAAGGTGATGCCCTCCTCATTTGGACATCAAGCAAGTTCGCTCAAGCAAGGAGAATTTCGCTCAAGGGTTGTAGAAGGCTGTTTTTCCGGGTTCTTTCTTTGGTATCATCTTCCTATGTGATATCTCTTGTTCTAGATCACTTTTATATCTGATGTACTTGTACTTTGTATTGAATCTTTGAATAAGAAAGGTTGACTGGGTTTCTCTCGAGTTTGGGTTTTCCCAGGGTAAACTATTGTGTCTCTTGTGTTTCTTTGCATGGTTATTCTTTCAGTGATCCTTATGTGTAGTTAAAGTTGAAAGAGATGAAAATTATACTGCTATATTATTAAAATCTAACAATAAGGAGTTCTTATGACATTATTTTCTCTTATCATGCTTGTAGTGATTTCTTGGTTTAATTTCGGTATATGATTTTCTTCATGCCTTTATGTTGCTTGGTTAATTGATGAACTTTTATTAGTACGTACACTTGGAGTTCCCATAGTTTGTACTCAACATTCCTATATGTTTGTTCTTGAATTGGATTGGCATCTTCTTGAGCTGTGATGTGGATTAGATCCGTATTTGTTCCTTTTTCCACAAATTGGATTTTTATTCCTGAGAACTTTGATGCCTCCTTCTAGATTTTCTTTCACTTGTTTTCCAACAACCTCTTATCATTCTTAAGCTTCTTAATTTGCATCAGTAGGTTTATGATGCTTTTTTAGACTTGAATTTTCTTTATTATTTGATTTGTTGATATCTTTAATTTCTGGATTTCCAAGTTTCTCTTCCTTCAACTTTCTGATTTGTTTTAGTAGCCCTTGACTAAGGTTTTTCAAATGAGAATTGTTTCCATTTTTTTCTAATAGGTTCTTCTCGATATCTTGATTCTCTTGTTTCAACTTCTACACGCATTGTTTTCTATCTTTTGACTTCTTGATTTGTGTAAGTAGTTTTGACTGTCGTCTTTTAAGCGAGAAATTTCTTCATTTTTATCCATGATAACTTCGTCAAATTATTTTTGCATTTATTTTACTGTTTTCTGACTATATTCAAGGATAATTTGTGAGATATTTTGAGGTCTTTTGATGTTACTGGATCTGACTCCAATGTAGAGTCCTTTAATGCTATCTTTTTCTTTTTGTATGAAAATGTCAAAAACTTCTTTTTTGTGTTTAAAATGAATGTCCTCAGTTCTTTCATCCAGGGTGCACCCAAAATTGTGTCACCATCATCTTTCCACAAAGATTTAACAATAAATTGCGAGACACCAGTATAATCTCCAATGTTCAGTTGTAAATTGCTTATGCTATATTCTTTTTCGTTCCACGAATCTAGTTTTTCAATTATATTTGACTTGGGAATCGCTAACTAGTTAGCGAATTCAGTACTAATATAATTATTACGTCCGGTGGGATCGATGGAGATATTGATATCTTTCCCTCCAAGTGTCCCTTTGACTATAAATAGCACTGAAGCAAGAACTCTTCAAGTTTTAGGGAACCTTTCCTTCTCTTTGTTATTGGACTCCTTTTGCTTTCGTTGATAACTGACATTAATTGATACCTTGATATAAATCTCACTTTATACCTGCCCTTTTCAATATTTAAATATCCTTCGTGTTAATAGCTCATTTTTTTTTTGTGCCTTGTAAATAATTATACAAGGGTCCAGAAAATGATAATTATCCTAGAGCATCACTTGTTTGTCAGGTCTATCATCCCCCTGATATCTTTCCCATAGAAATATTTGATAGCTTCTTTGCCCTATCCATTAAAAACCGATAACAAAGGGCAAGTAATATGCACTTTGCAAAACCCTTGCATAAATTTGGAAAAAATTGAAGTGTTATGTTGATTAACACATACCTGGGAAATGAAAACCACGGGCAGCAATCAATTTCTTCCTTGCTCCAAGAAAAAATCTTTGTTTGTGGTGTCTATGCTTTGGCTATCTCTAGCTCCTTAGCTCTTAACCCAAATTGCTGAAAAGAGCAATAATCTAAATCAATTGGATTTTACACCCTTGTTGGTGCTTTTCTATGGAAAGTTGATTATTTCCCATTGACTCAGTTATTTCTCATTAATCTTATTATTTCAATTCATCTCGATTATTTCATTATGCTATGTCTGCAATGTCCATACACATTTTATATATATATATATATCTTTGTATGTATGCATATATCTATGTTGTATATGATATGCATGTGTTGTGGGTAGACACCCCCAACCGGCGACAAACTAAGTAGGAAAAAGAAAGGCAAGCACATTAAGGGGCTTGCTTGGTTATTGGAGTAACCAAGCAAGCCATGATTCAGCATAAGTAAGAATAGACAAATATCAGAAAAGAGTAGGTAGTGTGGAGCCAGGAGGATTGTAAAAGATTGGAATGGAAGGTTTTCCACAACTGAATATAAGGTTTTCCGCAGTTGAATATAAGGTTTTCCGCAGTTGAATATAAGGTTTCCAACTTTCCTGTAATTGAGAGAAGGTTTTTCTTTGGACCAGAATTGGACTAAGTACTGTTTAGTGGGTTTTTCTCCTCAGGAGGGGATGTTTTCCCGCTGTAATTTGTGTGAATCAACGTTCAGGATACTTTTCTTATGCCATTATTTTGAATGTATTGTCAAGGGTTAATCTGAAGACTGAAGTTAATATTCTTTTGGTTTAATTGTGAATTGAGTTCAAGTAAGACCCTTGTGACTGAATAAGTTTTTGGATTATATATATATATATATATATATGCCTGTTTATATGTTCTATGTATGTAGAGGCTGTCATTAGTTGTCTCATTGTTTTGGGGAAGTATGCACATTTTTCTTCTTCTTTCAACAACTTACATGAAGGTCCCTAAAGAGATTGTAGAAAGTTAAGTTCTACATGCGACTAATTTTCCCTTGAATGTAGAATCCATCTTTTATACCTTGGGTTGTGAGATCAAAAGATATGAGGTTTTTGTTTCTTTTGTGCTGCCCTGGAAAACTGTATGTTTTGGAATGATAAACTAGAAAATGGGTGCGTTTGTGGCAGGAATGCATTTCTCTTATATTGCTGAATCAACTATGTGCATATACACTTCTTTTACTATGTTAGGCTGTTGTGTGTTGGGCACTTAAGTGGCTTGGCCATTTTTTCTATGTAGATTAACATGGGAATGTTGCTTGTTGGAAACCTATGCATCCCCCATAATTAGAAACAAAAGTGGGAAATGAAAGGACATGGGTTTCAACAAATGGTACATCAAGGGTTCAAAAGTATCGAAAACTTTGGGGTAGTCCATTTAGGAATCCATGCAATGTGGGGAAACACTGTAAATGGCTTTTAGAAGTGGTAACTATAATTTCAAAGCAAAATCTTCTTAAAAACCTACTATATATTGCTCTTCTTTTTGCTGGTCTGCTACTCTATTTTGAAAAATCAGAACTTAGAACCAAGGTTATCACTTATCAGAGCTGGAATTGGAATTGGAACTAGCCAAGGGTCAGACTGGGAACTGACCGGAAAACTGGGTTGAAAAACTGCCGAACTGTTTTCTTAGGTTAAAATGCCACACGACTACATCCAGTGGAATGAGGGTTGGTCCTGATTGAAACCGGCCTGCCAGTGTGATTTAGGAGTCTGTTCAGGGACTGCAGGGTGTGAGCTGGTCTGGTCCGGCTGATTCCGATAACTATGATTAGAATAGGTTTGTTTTCTACTTGAAATGGATTTTATGTTACACATTAGGGTTAGTGGGCACTTTTAGGATTAGTGTAGGACATTTTTAATCTATTTGGAGATTTGTGGAAAACTGAAAAAATTCTGTGAACTGTTTGCAGTTTCTGAAAACGTTTTGGGAAACTGCCACAGATGTTTCTGGAAACCGCCCGAAACCACTGAACAGTTTCCAAAATAGCTTCTGGTGACTGGAAATGTTTTGGAAACTGGGAACAGGTTTCCAGCCTGCAAGAAATCAGAAATGGTTTCTGGGTTTTACTGTGGGAAACTAAAGAGCATATCTAAAACTACATTTCATCCATCCAAAATAGCTGTTGAGCTGGCTGGATTTTCTGTTCGAATCAGACCAAGAACACCTGAGGAAATCAGGACCATAATCCCAATTGGTCGGCTGCCTTGTGGCCCGCTATTCTGGTATAGATAGAACATATGTTTCTGTTAGTTAACATCATAGTAGACGGCACATTATATTTTTGAAATTCTCATTCTCTCTCTGAAGGACACATGGTTCGTTTCATTTATCCAATAACTGTTGTTGAATCATTGTCTAAGGATCATTCAATTATTAGATTCTCTTATGATTTGTTGTTGCAATTTTGTCAGGGAAAAAAAGGAAGAAGGCTTTACCCCTATCTGCTACAGGTGCCTTTTTGCACCACTGCTTTAGCATGATACTTCTTTTGTGTACGATTAACTCGCAAAGAATCATATTCAGCAGAATTCACATTTGTTTTAAGCAGAAGATTAGTCATAGTGAAAAATTAAAAACTCATTGATTTGTATGTCTGATTTATATTAGATGGAGTTGCAAATTTCATGGCTTCTGGGAAACTAAAGAAGGTGGGTGAGTTGTCCAAGTCAGATCTGACTTCTTTAGGGAAACATGATGTATTTTTATCTTATTTAAGTTGTGGTTCTTCCAGTTTTGATTGATTTGACCAGTATCATTTGCAAGACAGGGTGGTCGCTGTTGCTATGTATGTGGTTGTCCAGACCATCTGGCAAGGGACTGTCCAGATAATTCTGCTACTTATACTCAGCATGGTATTTTTCATGCAGGTAAGGAACCTTTCTGCTTGATCCTAATTTAAAACTAAAATTGCAAGTTCTGCAAACCGGTATTATTAAAATCTAGATGTGCTTCTGTTAGTTTCTGGAATCTGGATACTTTGTCTTTGGTTTTGCAGGAGTGAATCAGGTATTATGAAATGTATATTTGAATTTGAGTGCTTCTTCTGTTGCATTTTTTATCCTCAGAAGCCTCACATCATTTTCCATCTCCTTGCATTTGCTTCAGGTGGACCAATGTATCCTGGAAATATTCCTGCATATGGTCCAAATGCATACTGGCATGGAACATCAGTACCCCATGTCAGGCCCTTTCCTAATATGTATGGTCCAACTCCTCCACCTTTTCCATTTGAGAGTCCAATGATGCCAGTTGCACCATATGCCATTCCTCCATACATGCCATCAATATATTCAGGTGTTCCTATTCACTGGTAGGTTTCTTTTCTAAACTTGAACCTTTTTCCATTTCACCATTTTCACTGTTCACCCTTGTATTTAACACAGGTTTCCTTTTCCTAATTCATCTAACTGGAAACCATATCTTTGTAAATTTCAATAATTTATTTCTTCTGCCTATTACATCTTTGGATTTGATGTAGTGGTTTCATGAGAATGGGAAGTGTCGGACCTTCTCTTGTTACTCCATCTGAAAGGCCTTTAAGCCGAGAAGAATTTTTGCAACTTCAGGATAATGAAAGACGGCGCAGACTTATGCAAGATAGGTACCTGACTTTCCTCATCATCACATTTGTTGTTATAGGCTGCTAGTTCCTCATCAACATTGCCAATTTTAGATGACTTGAAATATTGAGCTTGGGTTATTTGTCATTTCAGAGCTGTTTTCCTCTCTTAAATCTCTGTATCCTTCAGTTAGCTGAATGTGCATGTATATCTTACGCATGTGTAATGTAGTTTTGATATTGAGTTCTGATATTTTCCCTGAACTTGTAGGGAACGAATTCAAGAAAACACTAATTCAATGGAAGGTGACTCCAGAGTGCGATGTTTAGAATCTCAGAAGCATTGGTATGATCAGCAGAAAATCTCAGATGATGAGCATCATAATCCTTATAGCACACATGAGCTTGACCGGGATTCTGTTAGAAATTATTCAGATGATAGTTATTATCAAAAAAGAAGTGGGAAGCATATGCGAAAGCATTCTCAGGAGAAATATATTGATAGTAATGCATGCCATAGACAGGATTCTGTTTCAGATGACAGTGATTATCAGAAGGGCAGGAGTGTGAGACATACACAAAAGTATCCTCGGGAAAAATATGTTGATAGTAATGCGTGTCAAGGGCAAGTTACTGTTTCAAATGAGAGTGATTGTCAGGAGAGAAAGAAACAGCATACGGGAAGATGTTCTCAAGAAAAATACGCTGATAGCTATGCATGTCAAAGGAAAGAATCTCTATGTGAGGATGAAGATGATTTGTCATATGAGAGAAGGGGTAATAGTCTGCATTCAGAAAGGTGGCATCGATATTCAAAGTCCCCAAACTACACTGGCGGAAACCATAGTAGGAATTACCTTGAAGATAGTATAGAAAGATCCATATCTGAGCTAGAGGATGATGAACCTTGGAAAACTTGTCACACCATGTATGGAGAATTAGGAAATTTAAAGTCTAGCAAACAGAGTGGTTCAATGAAGTCCAGTGACAGAAAGAGTATTTACAGGAAATCTGGAAGCCCGTGTAATAGTCACCTAAGTCTTCATAGAAGCAAAATAGATGCTTCTAAAGATCTAAAACGTACATCTTATCATAAAAACGATACCAAGAAGCATGGAAATTCAGAGCATGCTGAAGAGGATGATGGGGATTCATTATGCAGGTACGACTCTGCTGAAGAAGAGAATTTAGAGAGAAAGGTTCAACATGAAAAGCATAGAAGCAATCATCGGAAGAAATGGAGCCATTCAACAGGTAAATATGACCTTTATTTTTCCAGCGAGGAATCTAAAAGAAGAAAGAAATCCAGGAATGATCAAAGAAATAGCCTAAATAAAACTAGAGATACTGAGACCAATGTTATAGATGAATGTGAGCTACATACCTCTAGGCATCCTAAGCTCAAATCCAAGAGACATTCTAAGCCGACTACTTCTGTATTGGACCCTATAGAGGAAAGTAGATGGAAAATGGATGCAGGTTTGGATACTGACAATGAAGATGTGTATTATATGTATCATACAAGGGATAAGCATGATCATTCACACAAAAAGAAGGAAAACTGATGTCTGCTATTTTTTTCTCGTTTTTTTTTCTTTATTGTGGGTTATTTGCGAATGCAAGTTTGTTTAATTGTAATTTATAGTCATTTATGGTCATTCTGATGTGAAATTAGAAGAGTTGCTGTCAGTTTTCATCACAGTTCAATTCAATTAACACTTTGGAATGTTGTTTACTTCAGTTTATGTAATCTTTATTCTCTATTTTGGGAATCATTTCCATATTCAGCAACTAGCAATAATACTCTGTTATATTGTTTTAAAATAATATTATTTTCTTTCTGGGCTGTCATTTATTGCAGCCTCTAGTCACAGAATCTTGTGGCTTTTCTTTGCATCACCTTTAAACATTTACAGCAGTCACATAGTACATTTAAAGAACATGTATGCTACTTCAAAATAGAGAGAAAATATGATACCCAAAAATATTTAACAGATAAAAATGAAAACGGTAAGAATTTAAAATACTTGAAATAATTCTGGCTGTCGAATCCTTTTGCACTGCTTCCAAAGTAAAGCTTTCTGACTTTGGGATATCAATTTACATTAAAAGTTAATCAATCGTTTTTGCATAAACTCTCAGGAAATGTGTTTACAAAAATTTAATGGGCCTTCAAACTTTTCATTTTGTAATGTGAGCATATAAATAAATCGAGTTCATTTCCAAGTTGGGACTTCTGTACTTCTTATTTTCAATCATAAGGTACGGAATCTTTATTAACCCAAATGACAGTGGGTGATGGAGCAAATCAGACTAATGAACATGGACTGGCATTTATCTACGGTGGGCACAGTGGGGTACTAGTTATTATTCCTAGGCAAAACAGTTTGTTATTTTTCCCATCGTGTTACATCTTTCTCGAAATTAATGTACACTCTTGATTCCAGCAATTTTAGTGATAATAACTAAAATTCATCAACATTTCTTTGATTAATTGCATTAAATGCATTGGGAATTTTATTAATAATTATGTTATGTACAAGCCTCAAGGGTTAGCACAATCGGTTTAACCTTCTCTTCAGGGCATGTTGTCGATGGTGAGGCCATAGCTCATAGGTTCAGATCTGGTTGAGTCCTCAGGGTTACCAGTTGCGATTGTTGCTCGTAGTTGAGCTGCCCTCCATCTGGATATTCTGGGGAAGAGGGAGAGATCCCACGAGGTTTTCCTTGGAAGAAGAAAATTCAGTTATGCACGTGTTATATTGTCATGATTTGTTTTTTATCATTGATTATGTTACATTGGGGTACAATACCTTACCATATCACCTTTATGATTACTAACGTTTAATAAATTATTTGTATGGGTTAAATAGGTATCTACTATCAACTCAATAATGTGGGAGTTTTGGGGTTGTGATTATAAGGTGATAGGATCAATTTGTGATAGTTGTATCATAGTAGTACACGTTGAGCGTCTCTCATCCATCCAGGAGAAACAATAGTAGAAGAATTATAGTTTTCAAGAGTGGAAGCATACAAAATCTTGATGTATATCAAATCAATTAGTAAAAGGCATTGGCATCCCATTTCCAATTAAAACACCCAAAACTCCAATCACTAGTCTTTTAGCACAAACAAAGAGTAGCGATAGGAAGGCTTAGTTATAAAACCAAACACATCCTCTAATCTTGATATAGGTTCAACCAATTAGAAAAAAGCATTGGAATTTCACTTCCAAATGATGGTGTATGGATCACAATGAAGTGGCTTCATTTCTCGATCACAATGGACCGTGTGTATCTCTTTTGCCAATTGCAACTAGATTTCATCAATTTAGAACTATTGCGCAGTGTTATCTACATCTTGTCCGTCCTTATACTTTTGTTATTAAGAATATTTGGTACTTGTTAGAAGCTCTGCCTAAGCCCATAGATTGAATTGTTGTACTTTATCCTATTCTTTTGCGTATTGTGGGCTTGTTGATGTCAATTCTGCCTAAAATTCAATAACCAAAGATTGGAAATCTAGACAGGTTTGAGACAAACTGCGGCTTGTAGAATTAGGGAGAGCCTTATTACATTCATATTAAATGTAAGGTAGGGTCACCTCCCATGGGCAAAGATGTGTATGATGTACATGTGTAGGATGAGCGAGAGTATCTAAATTTAAGGTCACAGCCTAGCGAAACTCCAAATTGGTGTATGAGACCCCCTTGTTTGTAGGATAAGGGATTCCCTTCGCACAACGATTTGGTTGCTAAAGTCTATGGAAGTATAGATACTCTACCTCCTATTGGATTTGAACTTGTGACCTTCTAGGAGGGAATACCAAAATGTGGCCAAGCATGTGGAAAGAGTAATTGTCACCTTGGGAGAAGTAATGATGGACTTAATGCAGGGTGCCATGATCACCATTTTAAAATATATATCAATTACAACATTGATATAACCCTACCCATGCTTTATAAGGGGCAGATGATTCATTTCAGTGGTTAAGATGACTCTGTTATATAGGTCTATAGCTTCCTATTTTGTGGTTTGCTAGTTTTGGATTGTTCTATGAAATGCACGACTTAATATGTGCTTTGACACCCTAGCAAAAGAAGGCCAATAGAAATGTGTTTGCAACGCTTTAAGAGTCTTTTTGATGTCAAAGTTACTTGAAACCTTTAAAATGTGCTTTCCATATTAGACATCGATGTAGTTCTCATTGAGAAGCATATACATATCCAAGCCCATAGAGAGATTCGTTAGTAAGATAGTAATTGGCACCATGTTGTACCTAATATTCATGTTTGGAGTGTCTGTTGGAAGTCTCTTTCTCAGATAGAGATAATCCAACTATATGTATAGTTATAACCTTAAGTGTTAGGTGTTGTTGAAAGTGCAATTAAGGTAAGCTTGCGAAATTTATGAGCCATCTGTTCATGTCTCCACAGTGCTCTAGCTTGCATTGTGTGTGCACAAATCACAAAGTTTTATTATTTGAATGCAAAACTATTTCTTTGTGAAGGAGTTAGCATCCGTTGTTTAAATTATTACATACAAATTGTAGGTTGAAACTTCTATAGAATGCCACTACAGGTTTAAATTATTACATATATACCTTGTTCTACGTTGAATATTTCTATATAGTACCACTAGAGGTTTCATAGTGATAGGTGATTGAATGCCCATGATGTCTGAGCACAGTGCCTATGGCGTACTCAAACACTTGCCTCTAGCTTGAAGGTTTAAGTGAGGTAATAATGGCCATTGTTGTAGTGGAAATAAAGTGTTTTATTGCTTAATTGATTATTTTGGGACTTGATTTAGAGACCATCAAATATTGGAGAACCGCGGCACAAAAGCTGGGTAAGATTGCTGCAAAGGTAGGGACTACAGAAGATAACAAAGAACACATATGACCAATCCAAATTTAGAGTAGGTTGCAATCAGTGTGTATATGGTAGCAAGTTAGGTCCTATGGTAACCAGCCTTTGGACAACCTATGGCAAAGGGTTTTTGGAACCACACTTCTCATAAAGAAAAAAATGTTAAGTGTGCTTGATCATTATTCATTAAGAATAAAATATGTTAGAAATGTAACAACAAAAAAATATTTATCCATCAGAGCAAACAATTTCTAATCAAAATAAATATAAGTAGAAAGAAAGAGGGTATATTCGTGTTGAAATGTCAATATCTTAACTTACTGTTTTGAAGAAGAGAATTCTAGAGAAGTGCTCGATTGAGAGTCGATTATAATTAGTCTGCGTGTATTAATTCATGTTTAAGTAGTGGATGTGGGCAACCAAAGGAGAATGCTCATTAATCATTGGTTTGATCAACTATTGAGTTGTTACAGTGGAGAGATATTAAAAGCTGAATATTTCGTGAATCAAATAATGTTTGAATCGAGGTTCCAATGAGTCATAGCTTTCAGTTACACAAGTCACATCCAAATGTGGGGTGAATCCATGGTGTGTTCCACTTTTTAGTAGACATGGTAATGGAAATTTGACATTTTGACTTTTGATTTGCAAGAGAAAAAAATTAAAATTTTACGGAATTATGTTGTTTTTCTAATGATGTTTTCAAAAAATAATAATGCAACTTTCGTTAATTAAATTCTCGTATTTGAAAATTTTCAGAAAAGTTAAATAATGAATTTTGTTCCCGACATCAACTTTGCCATTTGAGATGATATAGATGAAGGGGCTTTAACCCCCTGAAAGTTGCAGTGGCATGAAACCCTACAGAAAGGGGTCAAGATTTATGGTTTTTAAACCCTTGATCAAGGGTTATTTTAAAGCTTGATCGAGTGTTTGGAAGGAATTTTCAAGATACCTCAATAAGGGTTTACCAAACCATTAATTGAGATCTTCTTTGGTTACAATAAATGCTCTATCTAAGGAATGATCTTGATTCTTAATCAAGGTGTGACTGTAACTAAAACAAAGGAAAAGTAATTGAATTTTCACACAAAACAAAATAGAGAAAATACCCGTGCATGAGCCAACTCACATGCGGTGAAAAAGACAAGAAATAGAAAATCGTGTCAATCTAATATTAAGCTACATTAATCAATGATCAAGATAGAGAATATTAGAAAGCACAAAATGGAATATGATCATGGACATGTTGATGAAGATGAAGTGCAAGAGAAGGCAATAGAGGACGAGAAAAAATGAGTAGAAGAGATCACCAAGATGAAAATGTAGGTCAACTTGTTGCCCAACCTTCATGCATCTAATTGGAGGGTCTTCGGGGCATCCAGTTGAGTGCAATATCACTGATTTTTAACCACTTTATCCAAATTCATAATATACTCATAGTTTTTATTTATACTCCAATTTATGATTTATATTATGTTTTATATGTAACATATGCAGAAAATTGATTGGACTATTCGGTGATAGAATCTAATCAGTGGCGAAAATTGATTGGACTATTCGGTGATAGAATATAATCAGTGGCTATAGGACATTGTCTCCTTTTGAGTTTCACGAATAATTGAGTTGTGGTGGTTTTGAAAGGGTGGAAACTTTTTAGAAAGTTTAGATGCAAACACAAGGAGTCTTGATCGATAATTAGAGAACATGCTAGTGACATAATAAAGTTGTTTTTTTTTTTTTAGTAAAGGTCAGTGATTACACAAGTTCGGATCTCACTCATAAACACAAGATTAAACAAGCAACAAAGTTGTTGGGTTTAAATAATACTAAACAAACAGATGGACATGCAAATTCAAAAGCATTCTCTTCATTTGACAAAACAAGAAAACATGATACTTGAGATAATTGCAAGTTGAAAATTTTGCATATTCCCAACCCGCTTTCAAGTTTGGTTTTTCATATGAAGTTTAATGCCAAAACCCCATAAATGTAAAATCACATTACATACATGAAAAATAGATTTTTCTTGAGACACAGGGAATTTTTTTTTTCCTTTTCAAACTCAGAAAATTATGACACCCAAACCATAAATTTAACTCAGAAATTTAATTTAACTCAGAAATTTTTAGCCAAATTGGCTAAGGAAAAACCCCGAAGGGAAAACCTGTTTTGGAGAGAGATTTTATATTTTAGAGTCAAAATTACATAAAACACAGCAGTACTTATCTCTGCACTTTCTTCTCAAAATTTGTGCCCAACTTTGACTGTACGGACTATTGAAATAACTCGACAATTAAATTCTGAATTTTCTGCCCTCCTGACAACAGTACGGCCTCCCACGCGTGGCCTTGGAAAGCGTGCTAGAATTAATTGAATTAATTAAGCTTCGGAATTAATCTCTGCCTCTATTTTTGTGCATAACAACAACATTAAATGCGCTTAGACTATATCGAAAACAATGCCCAAAACCAACAGTATGGTCTCACACGTGTGCAACAATAAATGCAGAATTGTTTCTCGATTTTTGTGCCCAAAATTCTCCTAGATTTCTGTGCCTCTCGATTTCTGTGCATTCAACCCTCCTCGATTTCTGTGCTGTACTTCATTGCTTTTGCTTTGGGATTTGTTCCATCTTCATAGCTTTGGGAATTGTGCCCTAACTCAGGTTTTGTCTATCTCTCTCAAAAGGTCGACTTCTCTCAAACCCTTCTCTTCTTCTCTTCTTTTTGCTCTCCAAATCACTTGGATAACAATGAATTAGGTTTTTTGTCTTTTCCCTAGTTTTATATGAGGTAACCAACACCCACCAAATCCATGGCTAGGATTTAATCTTAACTTGATGAGATCTAGGGCCCACATTAATTGCTCATTAATGTATTATTAAATAAATGCACACTTTTTCCATTCACTTAGGTAAGTGACCCCTTTTAATTAAATGTTCACTTAAGTCTCATAAAGTCAAATTAAAATTATAATTTCAGCTCACTTTATAAAAATAAAGTACATCTCACTTTATAAAGTACTAGGGACCTCATTTAATGTTTTTATGTCCACCCCAAGGCACCACAAGGTGAACAACATCTCCTAGGCAAATTTTCAACACAAGGCAATTGCAACTATTGTCTCACTAGGGACATCAATAAGTTGAATGGTGACATTGATATAAAAATTGCTTCATGTTTCAAGAAAAAAGAAAAAATGTTGCATATGCATATTATGGATGAAAAAAATGAAGCTGCTTATTGGACTTTTATGTGCAAATAGCCCTACCAAGATAGACTTCCAAAAGGCATTGGATAGAAGGTGGTAAAAGATTTGTGAAATCCATTCTTGTATATTAGATCTGAAACATTTTTTGCGATGACACTTATTTAAAGGGGTGTATGATGAGTATTATAAGCATGTTGTGGGGATGATACAAGTTGAATTATTTGGGGAATTTTCAAAAAAGATTTTGATGTTAAGGTTTCCATTAACATGTTTGGTAAATTGAAACATTGGTATATTAGGCCCAACACATTTGTTACACTCGTTGTTAGTACCACATTGAGTTCATCTCTATCATGACACATTTGTGAATTTTTACAAAAGGCATTAGCAATGTCATCCTCCTTCTCCCGCAATGCAATGCACTATTTTATGTCAATGGTATTATGTAGGAGTTTAATAGGTGGAAGATGTTGTAAATGTCGCAATTTGACACTTCAATAGGAATTTTCTTATGGATCCCATGCACCAATTACATATAGAAGATACGAATATGTTATTATGAATCCATTTTCCTTTTTAGATGTGGCGTCTAAGAGGATTGATTTGCTTAAGAACAGCATCCCAATTTAAGAGTTCATGTGGAAGTTCCAAAATCAGATTTATAAACATATTAGAGAATCCCACAAGTCTAGGTGGTAAGCTTTCCAATTCAAACAATCTCACAAGGTGTTTAAGTCGGGCATAATCTTTTCAATGGTAGGCTTCGTTGAGAATTACACATTTTCTCTCTATAGAGAAATACATGGAGCATTATCGTTTGACAAGGTATTATTTTTTCAAGTATTTTATGTGCAGTTTCCACATATTTTGATTTATGGTATTGTGCATTAAAATTAAATCTTATGGATGACTTTCATGTGCAAATGTTTATATTTGTGCATGTCTTGTAATAGATGTGCATATGAGTGTTGATGGAAGGGTTAACATTCTAGAATCACAAAATGTGATTAAGTAGTACTATTTTTATCTTAGTGATGATCAAAAGCACCACACATTGTTTGTTCAAGATTGCTATGGTTTGATCTATGAATCATTAAGAGAGAGTGAGATAACATTTTGCTCTGACGTATGTGTGGGGTAGTTCAAATCAACACTCTTATTGTGGTTTGAGTTCATTTCACGAGGAGAGAAGAGTTCAACATACTCAGAGCTTTCTTGAAATGGGGCATGGAGAGGGTGAATACGATGATGCAAGTGCTTGTGTGAAATGAGAACTTAAGAGGTACCAAATGAGTCATGATGCAATGTGACTCAAACTTCTAATGAGTAGTGACTTGTGAAAATTGCGTTTAGGCCATGCCATGAATGTGATGAATAGGTGAGGCCTATGCACATGTAAGAGATTATGATGTGAAAATTGAAGCTCAAAATTTCAACATACTTTAAAACCCACTCAATTTACAATAATATATTTAATATCTATGATGTTGGTTCTTTTGGAATGTTGTTCTTAATGATGTGAATAGATGCATACTATAGGCCACTTTTGGTCATATGAGAAAACTATAGGCCAGATGAGTAAACTATAGGCAAGATGAGTAAACTATAGGCCACTTTTGGTCATATGAGAAAATTATACCACTTTTGAGGTTGACCTAGTTGGTGGACTAACTTGTTTTTGCAATGAGTTAATGGGATGTTTGAATGCATTGCTTTTCATGCTAATCCTTTGCGTTTGAAATTTATTTTCCTGCCTGTTTGATTGCAATTTTTCTATTTTTGTTTCATTTATGTTATATAATTGAAAGCATTTAGATTCTTTTTATGTTTCTCTTTAAATTATATTTAATCATAATTGAAATAGCACCAGAGTAGCGTAGTGGAAGCACAATGGGCCCATAACCCATAGGCCCAGGTTCGAATCCTGGCTCTGGTACTTGCATTACGTGCATTATATTTACTCATTCTTATTAAACATAAAATGATAGAAATATATATTTACATATGTGCTTTATTTTCTGCTATGTCCCTCAATTGACTCTCTGCATACTCTACAATTATATATTAATATGAATTGGATAAACCATTCCTTCAAGTTCCCATCTTATTTATTCCCAACCATTACAACTTTTAATCTCCCTCATCTCTTCCCTAGACATAACTATTGTAATAATTTTTAATGTGTTTTCTTCTAGGGTTGTGCACCATAATGGTGATAATGGTCTTCCTCCTTGTCCTAGTCACTTTTCCTTATGTGCACATCGCATGTCACAACCCTCTAACATTACTCAAGATTTGAATTATTAAGAATTAACCAATTCAAATGGAGTTAGTTGCATTAATATTAATAAGTTGCATTAATATTAATAGATTTCAAATACATGAAAACAATGTCATGCCATTCTTTTCATTTAAATGATCCATTGCACAATATACTTGCCATTTCAACCATTTTTCCTCACTACTTACATTATAAACATGACAAGGTTGCAAGAGTAGCTAAAGAGTGTCAATATTCTAACATGCAAATAAAATAAACTAGAAATCTATATAGTGCTATAACAAGTATGATATTCACTTCCAATATAGACTTGGGGTTGAAACTTGATAATAAAGACCACTAACTTTTGAAAAATACCGGGTTTATCATTAAGGCAAAAATAAAAATAAAAATAAAAAAAATCCACAAACTGTAAAATAATAATATTTGGAGCGAGGAAAAAATCTATAGGTAACAATTCACAACAAAGAGACATAAGATTTTGGTCTAAGGATAGTAGAGAATTCATTCATTGATCATGTCCCTTAAGTTCTGTCTTGGACGGTGACATTAACACTTGTGGTGGCCATTAATTGGTACTGTAGTCATCTCCCACAAGCACAAACATGCAAATTCAAATACTTGCTTATTTCTTTTAAAATTTAGTTGCTATAGTCCTAAAACTTTAGTGTCATAAAAATCAAAATTGCTAGTTTCACTAATAAAAGTATTAACTCTAACATCCCTTCTTATATAATATTGGTGTGTGCATAGTGAGACTAGTACTTATAAATATGGATCCTATACATATGTAGAATTTTGAAGCTCACATATTCAAGTAGTAGTTATGGGTTTCATCACGCTACTTATAAGAATCCCTTTTCATTCTACATCAAGCAAATATGGAATATTGTTAAACTATTTTTCAGAACCAAAGAGATGTTTCGATGTCCTAATGTCCTAATGGTGTTGATGTATATGTAACTTCGGAATGTATTTCACATATATGTATATTGTATTCCTATAGAGATGTTATTATTCCTCTATATGGAAGTGTCGTCATTTATATTGTAAGTGTTGTAACTTATACTTGATGGGTTATTAAACCACTTTGTTGGGGTCAGCCTTATATAAGTCATGTGGGTCAAAGGGTCATTAGACCACCCTATTGGGGGTCGGCCATGTGGGTCAAAGGGTTATTAGACCACCCTATTGGGGGTCGGCCTAGTCAGCATTATGTTATGGGGTTAAGTTAAGGCCGACCTAGTAAAGGTTATTAGGCAAGTCAAGTCAAGTATAAATAGAGTGCAGGAGGCACTCTATTTGATCATTCTATTCTCTCACACACTGTTTGGAGAGTGGCGCACTTGTGGAGGAGGAGAAGCTGCTGCTAAGAGATGTCTATCTCTTATGCTTGGGTTGTATCATTGCTCTATCTATCTCTGAGGAAGTTATTGGGGTTTTCCACCTTTATGGTTTTCCCCACGTAAACTCTGTGTCTCTTGTGTGTTTGCATTATTGTGTCCATGATTGATATGCTGTAGATATGCTGTACATGTTGTTCTCTTAGTTAAGATCCTAGATCAGATTGAAGTAAATTATGAAAAACTAACATGGTATCAGAGCTAGCTTGAAATAAGGCATGGTATGGCATGTATGACACTTGTTGCACTTATGATGCTAGGGCTTGATATAGCAAAAACCAGTCATCATAGCACTTTTGCTATAAATCCATTTTTGCAAAGTTTTCGGATCTGAAACTTTTATAGGTCGAAGATCAGTTCCCATGTACCTTGTGTCCAAAAAAGAACTTCTAATTCGTTGTATTTTGTGTTTTATGATTTGTACAATCTAGGGTTTCTGCCTCTTCTAGATCTGAGTCATAAACATGTGACCTAGGAAAAAAGGTCATAACTTGGGCTAGGAAGCTCCAAATGAAATTTCGTAAAAATTGCCAGGTAGTGCACGGACTGTAATTTCTCAGGTAACTTTTTCAGAGGCCGAAACTGAACAAGTGACACATGGCACACCATACAAGTTAGCTCTCCTATTTTATCCCATAAATAGGTCATGTTGCGACACTTGGCATAACTCTCTCTCAGAGAATCCAATTGAGGTCAGACCTATGGGGTTGGAAATATGACAGGTTGGGATACCACAGGTAGAAGTTTCAGACCCTGTGGATTGAAAACTTCGGAGTTACACCAGAAACATTCAGGTACATATTTCTGTCAAAACATAATTATTTTTGAGCACCTTCATTCATGGCTTCGGGAATTTAGGGTTTCGGAGAAAGATGGAATTTTTGTAATCGGAGACCACGGCTGAATGCTACTCATCAAAATCGAAATTTAGAGACCAAGATCAGAATTTTTGGTTGGGCAGAAGGCCGAGCTTGATCAGACCCTAGTTCGGGACTTTGATCGAAAAAGTGGAAAATTAGGGCTTCTGCAAAAATGGGAATTTTTGAAATGTGTGACCACGGCTGGAAGCTCCTCATAAAAATAGAAGCTTAGAGCTTTGAATTGAACCTTTTGATTGGGCAGAAGGGTGGGCTTTATCAAACCCTAGTTCGGGGTCATGTCCAGTGAATCCAAAAGTTTCAAAGGCAAATTTGAGGGGTGGAACTTTGCAGTTTTCAAATTCTGAATATACCGGCTTGATCAACTCATCAAGGTGCATCTTTCTATCCTTTTAGAAGTTTGAAATTCAAAGTTTGATTTTTTAGGGTTTCTATGACAAACCCGATCCAACTCCAGTTCCAGTGCCTGCAAATCAAGTGGATTGGGTTAATCTTAGAAGAGAATGGATTGGTCACCTGCATAAGTGAAGAAGTTCCTGTTTCAGAGGGAGATGAGGCTGAGGCCTCACATAAGAAGATTACAAGCAATCTCGACAAGTATGAATCATACATGTATGTTTTGAATTCCGTTCATAATTAAGTTTATGATATGTTTGTCTTCATATTATTACGGTTAGTACAATCTTGGTTAATTTTAGACTTGTCATATCACCTTAATAAAATTATGAATGCATGATAGAAGATATTCATTGATTAGGGTTTTTGACACTTATGATTGTACTAATGCATTGTGATGTTGTATGAGGTTGATGTTGTCCACTAACATGAAAGGTACATCAATAAAGACAAATCATGTTCTAGTTCAAGATCATATGACCATGGTGACATGAAGATAAAGGTTCATCCATTGCCATGGATCACATAGAAGATCTACTTACGAGGTATGTATAACTTGGTTAACCTATGAGATATGCAGGTTACTAGCACAAGTCACTTAAGAAAACAAGAAGACATCATGTGGGTATGTTAGACAATAACCAGCTAACATATTAATCCAAGTATGTTTTTCCTATATCAAGTTAGAATCCTACCTTGTGTTAGAATCTCTTAGATAAGTATACATGGCATGATTGATAATGATTATTCATAGGTTTGAATAATCATGGGTGTATGCATATTATGTTTCTTACCTTAATTGATGATATGACTAACCAGAAGAGTCATGAAAGTATAGGTTTGAGTAATCACGGGTGTAGGCATATTATGTTTCTTACTTTAATTTATGATATGACTAACCATAAGAGTCCTTGAATACTAATGCTTATTATTTCTGTTTGAAATGATCATTACTATACATGTTTAAGATTATTGTGTTTATTATAGTATTGAGATTATACTAATAAATGTATGAGATCTCGAGGATATGACAATAATGATACTTGTAAGCATGCATAGTGATTGAGGATGGATATATGTTAAAGGACAGGTAATCCAGGAAGCAAAGATCAAGAGGGAGCACACTCTAGTAGTTTCTGCAAGGATGCAGATATTCAAAAGGAGTCAACCACTTCTCACAATCCACATCAGGATAGAGTTGCAGAAAGGAATCAAAGACTGAGAGGGAGTCAACCCAAAAAGCAAACAAAGATAAGTATTTGAATTATCATTTCTTGCATATTTGATTGTTTAAATAAATACTGTTCAATGATGTATATACTGCTGTCCCTAGAATTAGGTTGTGTATTATGCATATTAGAATAGTTGCATTGATGAACAGTATACTACTAATATGCATGTGATGGGTAAGTGGCCTATGGCACTGTACAACATTCCATTGCTACTTATCTAGAATGAAACCTCTTTACTGACATGTTGGGAGTAGTGAAAACTCTTAACAATGTTCTGGTAGAGATTGGAAGGCATCTAGAAAGTTACAGGATACGGATGAATGCTGTATTGAAGCATTGGCTAAAATAATTGCATGACTATATGACATATTTCTTTATGTGTAAGAATTTGTTCTGAAAAAAAAAAACTATGAGAAGTTTCTAATCATGCAATTTAAATTGTTTTGTAGGAAATATCGTATACGAGCACCTACAAAAGAAGGACTACAACATTTGTTTCAGTAACAAATTTATCTATTGAAGATATTGAATATATTGAAGTTTCCAGGATTCAGGAAGAATGCCATGATCGAGGAGTACCAGTCGATCATGAAGAATGATGTTTGGGATGCAGTCCCAAGACCTGAAGGGAAGTCTGCAGTGAATTCCAAATGGATCTATAAGATCAAGCATGCAGCAGATGGTAGCATGGAGAAATACAAAACAAGGTTTGTAGCTCGTGGCTTCTCCCAGAAAAAGGGATTGAGTATGAAGAGACTTCTACACCTATAGCCAGGCACACTTCCATCAGATCAGTACTTGCTCTGGCTGCAGTGATGAAATGGAAGATACACCAGATGGATGTCAAGATAGCTTTTTTGAATGGTGTAGTTGAAGAGCAAGTGTATGTGGAGCAACCACTTGGTTTTGAGACACATGTCGGGAAGTCATATATGTGCAAAACTTGGTATGGTAGGATAGATAGCTTCCTATCCAGTTTGGGATTTACCAAGAGTAAAGCAGATTCCAACCTTTACTACAAGGTTGAGGAAGGCAATCCAGTGATACTACTATTGTATGTGGATGACCTATTTGTAACAGGTGAGGATAGATTGATTGCCGACACGAAGAGGAAGCTCGCTGCCGAGTTCGAGATGAAGAACTTGGAGATGATGCACTGTTTTCTAGGACTGGAGGTGCGACAGAGTGCAGATGGAATATTCCTTGGACAAGGGAAGTATGTAGTAGAGATCCTGAAGAGGTTCGGGATGATGGACTATAAGGCCATCACCACACCTATGGCGTCGAACCTGAAGCTTCTGTGTGATGCTTCATCTGATCCGGTTGATGTCACGATGTATTGTCAGATGATTGGGTTCTTGATGTACCTGACAAACACGAGACCAGATATTTGCTTTATGGTGAACACATTGAGCCAGTTCTTGATGGATCCCAGAGGTGTTCACATGGTTTCTGTAAAGCATATTCTGAGGTACCTGGAAGGTATAGTTGACTATGGGCTCAAGTATGATGCAAATCAAAAGTTTAACCTACAGGGTTATGTTGATTCAGATTGGGCAGGCAGTGCTGTAGATAGGAAGAGCACTTCTGGGTGCTACTTCAGTATGGGATCAGGTGTGATCTCTTGGTTTAGCAGGAAGCATTCCTGCGTAGCACTGAGTACAGCCGAGGCAGAGTATGTTGCAGCCTGTTTGGCTAGTTGTGAGGCAGTATGGCTTCGGAAGCTACTGTCTGAGTTATTTTATCTCCCACTAGAAGCTACTGGTATCTTTTGTGGCAACCAGAGTTGTGTGAAGCTGTCTGAGAACCCAGTGTTCCACGACAGGTCGAAACACATAGAGATCAAATATCACTATATCAGGGATATGGTGCAGAGAGGAGCAGTGAAGCTCTTGTATGTTGCAACGGATGAGCAGATTGCAAATGTACTAATGAAGCGACTATCCAGAGTGAAGTTCGAGTACTTCAGAGAGAGGCTTGGTGTTATTCAGATTGATGACACTTCGAGGAAGAAGTGATGGACACATTCGCTGAATCCATTCCAAGCATGTTGGAAGGAGGATCCTTCACATGGCTGTGGATGTAAGCGTTGAATGATGAGCATCAGGACGATGCTCCAGTTACTGCTCTGTATATGCATCAGGTGGATGTTGGATATGATTAGTTGGATCATTTATATGTATATGTATGTACGCATCATGTTGGATGCTGGATATGATTAGTTGGATCGTTTATATGTATATGGATGTACGCATCATGTTGGATGCTGGATATGATCAGTTGGATCATGTGTATGTATCTGTAGATGTATCAGGTGGATACATTGTATGATCAGGTAGATCATGTATGTTGATATGTATCAGGTATGATTAGGTGGATCATGTATTTGTATATGTATTATGTGGATACATTGTATGATCAGGTAGATCATGTATGATGATATGTATCAGGAAGATACTATGTATGCATCAGGTGGATGCATTGTATGATCAGGATGATCATGGATGACGAGCTTCAGGATGTTGCTCCAGATATGCATTAGGACGATGCAGTGATGAGTATCAGGATGATACTCTAGATGATATGCATTAGGATGATGCTATGATGATGATCAAGATGATCATATGTATCAGGTGGATACATTACATAATCAGTTGGATTATGTGTGATGAGTTTTGAAGACACAAATGCACAGTGCCTTTCCGACATGGTGGTAGATGTGTTCTCCCATGTGCGTTGATGTAAATGTAGTGCCTTTTCGACATGGTGGTAGATGTGTTCTCCCATGTGCGTTGATGTAAGTGTAGAGCTTTTTTGACATGGTGGTAGATGTGTTCTCCCATGTGCGTTGATGTAAGTGCAGAGCCTTTCCGACATGGTGGTAGATGTGTTCTCCCATGTGCGTTGATGTAAGTGCAGAGCCTTTCTGACATGGTGCTAGATGTGTTCTCCCATGTGCATTGATGTAAGTGCATAGCCTTTCCGACATGGTGGTAGATGTGTTCTCCCATGTGCGTTGATGTAAATGTAGTGCCTTTCCGACATGGTGGTAGATGTGGTCTCCCATGTGCATTGATGTAAGTGCAGAGCCTTTCCGACATGGTGGTAGATGTGTTCTCCCATGTGCGTTGATGTAAGTGCATAGCCTTTCCGACATGGTGGTAGATGTGTTCTCCCATGTGCATTGATGTGAGTGCTGAGCCTTTCCTGGATGGTCAGAGGAAAGTCCTTCCATGCCGGTGAGTGTAAGTGCTGTGTTGTGTGCATCTGGACTATGCTTCGTGGATGATGATCAGTATGATCATGAGTATCGGGATGATACTCTGTGGCCATAGACAGGTTGTGCAGTGGTATGTAAAAAGTCCTGGGAGATCCGATAGGTTGAGCTGTGTGCTCGTAATCAGTCCTGGGATGTTCTTTCGAGGTTTTGTTGACTCACGTAATAAGTCCTGAGGATTCCACAGTATGGCCAGTGATGATGAAGACCTGCAGGTGGTGGGCCTACATCCAGTATGAAAAAGGACTGGCTCTATAGAACTTCCTATGACGAGTAGATCAGAGATTGATTGAGATAGCAGCAGCAGTGACAATGACGATGATTCGAGGACGATGATTCACTGATGATGATCCAGAGAAGAAGACTTGTGCTAGAAGACCTGTGTCGAGAAATACCTTCCTAGTTAAGAGGGAATGTTGATGTATATGTAAATTTGGAATGTATTTCACATATATGTATATTGTATTCCTATAGAGATGTTATTATTCCTCTATACGGAAGTGTCGTCATTTATATTGTAAGTGTTGTAACTTATACTTGATGGGTTATTAGACCACCTTGTTGGGGTCGGCCCTGTATAAGTCATGTGGGTCAAAGGGTTATTAGACCACCCTATTGGGGGTCAGCCATGTGGGTCAAAGGGTTATTAGACCACCCTATTGGGGGTCGACCCAGTCAACATTATGTTATGTGGTTAAGTTAAGGCCGACCTAGTAAAGGTTATTAGGCAAGTCAAGTCAAGTATAAATAGAGTGTGGGAGGCACTCTATTTGATCATTCTATTCTCTCACACACTCTTGGGAGAGTGGCGCACTTGTGGAGGAGGAGAAGCTGCTGCTAAGAGATGTCTATCTCTTATGCTTGGGTTGTATCATTGCTCTATCTATCTCTGAGGAAGTTATTGGGGTTTTTCACCCTTATGGTTTTCCCCAAGTAAACTCCGTGTCTCTTGTGTGCTTGCATTATTGTGTCCATGATTGATATGCTGTAGATATGATGTACATGTTGTTCTCTCAGTTAAGATCCTAGATCAGATTGAAGTAAATTATGAAAAACTAACAAATGGAAACTATTTTTAACTAATAGGTTTTTGCAAATAAACTAGGCGATTTATATGTTGCAATCACTAATAGGAATTCACAAATAAATTGGCGTTTTTCATTTTCCAAGCATTAAAGTCTCTGGTGGTTAATCTTTACAACATTTAGGTGAAATCTTAGGTGATTCTTTGCCTAGCCAGTGTTAACACCCAAAAAATGCTCACTAGCTCATCTCCCTAGTCACATGACCCATTTGTCCACTTTTCCTACCACTTTAGCCTCTAAAACCTCAAAAAACTATCAATTGGTCACCAAAAAGGCCAAAATCCATCATTTTCTCCTCAAAATATTTAAATTTCCTCAAAAAATACCAAAAACCCTCTAAAGGGGTCCAAAATTCCCCAAAATCAATTAAAAGGGAATAAAATTCAAAATATATTCAAAAAAGGAAAAAGAGGGAAAAAGAGGAAAAAAACCCTAAAACCATTTTTACAATACCATTGGTTACCTTAAACCATGGTTGTATTCTCCATCACTCAAAAGCTACAAAAAGGTAATAGAGGCTCCCCATTATTCATCCACATTCATCCTATCCTCATGCTGCCAAAATTACTCTTGAGCTTAGCCCATTCTTTTTGAGCTTGAAGTTCTTCATTAAGAGTGAATCTTTGGCCCACCCTTGAAGCATCTTGGAGAAGAGAGAGACCATTGGAGCACTAGAACACTACTCCTGTACTGCTGCAAGAATTCCAACAACCTCACCATTGAGGTAAACCATTGCAAACCCTTGTTTGCTTATTAATATAAAATATTAAGTTTTTTTATTGTTTCTCTCATGGATCTAGTTTTTTACTGTTCTTGATCTAGATTTACTTTCTTGCACATGTTATATTACTATTTACTTTTTACATCAACTTTTTACTATTTTATTGAAACTGCTACTATGAAGTTAGTAGGTGCTCATTTGCACAAGCTTGGGTGAAAACCCAAGCTACAGTTTTTGGCGACTCCGCTTTTCTTTGAATCTCTTGTTAGATTTAGATTTGTTCTTATTTTAATCGTTATTTAGCTTATTATTGTAGATCTGGTTTACCATTAAGCCTATAGATTGATGCCCTATCCCTTTGCTGTCTCTGCAACCTCTACAGTCCCCATTTTTCCATTTCGGCTTTCGTTTTCGGCAGCCGTTTTCGTGTCGTAAATCGCAGGTTTTCTAACCCACAGTCGCGATTCAGATCGCAACTTTTTAGCCAAAACCCGTGATTTCAGAACCCAGAGTTTTGACCCGAAACCCGACAATCCAGATCACAACTTTTTCACCCTAAGCCGCGAGCTAGATCGCGAATTTCCGACCCTTAGCTGCGATTCGAATCGTGACTTACAACCCCTTGACCGTGATCCAGATCGCGAGATTTTCCCAGATAGCCATGATCCAGATTGCGAGTTTTGCCTCAGATAGTCGCGATTTCGACTCGAACCCTGCGATCTGTTTTTTGAGTTTTCTTCACCTATTTTGGCCCATATTTTTTCGCCATCTCCCCTGCACCTTGAAATACTACTGTTTTACTTGCAGCCATAGATATTCATTTATTTTTTCTGTTATTTGCTTTACTATACCATTTTGGAGATTTTTCAGTACTTTTATTGAGAAAGAAAATTGTTAAGCATTTATAGTTAAATTTCATATTTACAAGTTAAATTCAGCATTTTAATTTGATAAATATTCTCCCAAGCGAGGCATTCTATTTAGTACATAATTACACTTACACACACTCTGTCACCATTAATCAAGTGAGTCTTAAAATCTACTTAACTCAACCAACCTTCTAACCCCACTGGGGAACATAAAAAGAACTTTGTAGTTAGGTAGGATTGAGGGGATAGGTATCCAAATAACACCCCTCGGTCACTTTTCACTTGAGACATAGTTGTTGTCCATTAGGGTACGAAAATCCCTCAGTATTTTTTGGCACGGTTATACACCAATTTGTCGGAAAGGCCTCTAGCCTAGGAGGGCAAGTAGAAAGACTGGTTCCGGAGGCTTGAGTGGAATACCGCAATCCATTCAGTAACCAAAGCTACCTACTCATTATTCTCGTTGTACCACCCCGGAGGGAGTACAACGATGATAGAACATGAGCTGTGTATTTACCTTTCTGGACGTGTCATGAACATGGTATCTTAGTAGCCATTCTTCTAGGATTCTTTTACCCACTATCCCTCCCGGTAGGGGGACATTTATCCATTTGGTTCTACTTGCCATATTGTATGACTTGGATTTCATCACCGTGCAGAGGATACGTCTGGTTTGAGCCAACATACCTTTTAGTTAGGAGTTTGCATGCTCTCTTATGTCCCCTTGGTTTAGCGAGTACACCTTTTTTATTTTTAGGAGCCATTTTCCTATTGGTATTCTGACCACCCTTTTTGGTCACTCCGCTTACTATAGCACAACTGTTACAGTGAGTGTTTTGAGTTTGTTGTTGGCCTGAGTGCCTTATTTTTTGTGCTCCCCTCCTGCACACCCGGTTGCATTAGGGTCTTTTGAGCTTTTCACACTCACCACTAGCTACTCGCTTCAGTATCCGTCTATCACCATTGAGTCCCCTAGACGTTCTCGGTGCTTCCTGGGAGAGCCCCTGCAGTACAACTCACTCGACACCACTCGTCACAAGCGTAGGGCCTTATCACTCGACTCCACTCGTCACCAGCGTAGAGCTTCATCACCTGACTCTGATGCCCCTTATTTCACATCTGACTCTGAGGCAGAATCAGAAAACCCCACATACACAACACTGACTAGCCCCATGGCTGGAACTACTTCCAACCCATTCTTTGTAGGGACTGTCGGTGGAGCATCCACCACCAACCCTGCCACCACAATGGCCACTACAGTGGCCACCACTACAACACATACCATAGGAATTCCCTCGATGGGGCCCACACCTACCATCCTTGTCACCATTCCAATTCCAACAGCTACAGGACTCAATCCCACCCCATCTGTAACCCACGTCACATTTGGAGGCGTAGGCCCCTCCCACACAAACCCAACACCTCTATATGGGGGTCATATCCCCCTCACAGCTAATATTCCCTTTGGGGGAAACGTCCTGATCAACCATGCTAACACCAACACATACGCCCCGGTGACCATGTCACACTCTTCTACCAGTTTTCCATTTATGGCTAGTCTCAACCTACCGGACCTGGAAAGATTAACAAACGATCCCATCAGACATGATCCTACTTGGCCTCACATGCCTACTAAAATCCCATCAGACATCCCTAAGTTTGAGGGGAAGGTTGGGGAGGATCCCCAAAATCACATTATGTCTTTTCATCTATGGTGTTCCTCCAACTCCATAGTAGATGACTCCATTCACCTACGTTTGTTGCAAAGGACTTTCACTGGCTCGGCAGCCAAGTGGTATATTGAACAGCCTCACTGGACCCACCCCACTTTCACATCCCCTTCCTCAACCTTTCTGCAGTTCTTTCAGCTACCCGTCTGTTATGATGCGGGAGTAAAGATCCTCTTGTATTGCAGGAAGAACACAACTACCCACATTAGTGATCACATTCATGAGTGGCATAAACGTCGTAGTTTATGCAAGATTAAGCTGGATGACCGTATTTTCCTGGATTGGTTCCCAAAATCTCTCCTTCCATCCATCTCCAAAGATGTAGCATCTAAACGACCCTATTAAGAAGAAGAAGCCATTCTCAAATCCCAATAGTTTGATTTAATCTACCCCCAGTCTGGCTACCTATATACAATTTTACATGACGCCCCTCATGGTGATTCCTCTCGGAATGACGCGCCAGGGGCATCCCATGCCGTTGACGGCATCATTGGCTAGGTTGCGTCGCAAAACAAACCCTTTACCATTATGAGCAACAATAACGACCCTGACCTTTCGAGGGCCACATATCATTCCAGAGCTACAACTTCGTATGCTCCCATGGCACACACCAACCACACTCATGGACCCTCATGTCCACCGTAGTGTTACGGACACACACCTCCAACTTATGCACCTCCTACATATTGTCACCAATAGGCCACTCATGCTCCTGTACACTCACAAGCCCAATTGGCTTATTACCCCCCACAAGCAGTGCTTGCAACACCACAACCTCCAGTCACCCAGACTTACCAGCAACCACAATCAGCACTTGGACCACCTCCAGCCCCACCATCTTATTATCCACCACAGCTTGCTCCAGCACCTGCGCAACCTCAAAATCCCCCTACTTCCAAAGGGAAAGTGTATGCATACCCGAACCATCCCCTAAACCAGAACGACCAACGCAATCAAGGAGGTAAACAAAACCGCGGAAGAGGATGCAACTGCGGGAACAATCAACCTCAAAACCAAGGCGGTCAACAACCTAATACTCCAAACAACAATAACGTTGCTCATGCCAACCAAAACCTTGATCGTCCATCGAAATAGGGTAAAAATCCTAATTTAAGAACAAACCATCCGTGTTCCATATGTGGGGTATATGGCCATTACACACACTCATGCCCCCATTTGGAGTGAGCGCGCCAACTTTGGAGTGATGACGCCCAACGCCAAGGGCACACGACATAGCCAGTGCCACCTCCTCAACCACAACCCATGGTTTTGCAAAACCCTTTACCCACACAAGGAGTAGTGAACAACCGCCCGATGGATCCCCCACAAGGACCCGCGGCACCACAACAACAAATCACTTATGCTGCAACTGATTATCAACACACGGATTCAGGTACTCACCATCTATTAATGATGTCATCGGCTGATGTCCACCTCCAAACACGCCGAAACCAATATGAATCCACCCCTAAATCCATGCTCGCTGATCTAGCCACGAACGCCCTTTCAACAGATCAGCCATTACGCATACCTACTATACCATTGGACAGGGGCCCTAAAGCCCCTCGCTTCCCCCTATGACGGATCAACAATAATCCTAACGCTTGGGCCGCCTCAAATTATAATATTGTGGATGACTTAGCCAAATCCCCCATTGCTATGTTTGCCCTGGAAGTCCTAAAAAACTGTACTGCATAGAGAAAAATATTGTTATCTGCTATTGGTGCGATAGACCCTAATGACTCATGAATGATGGCATTCGACTTGGATCAATCCGAACCACGTTTTCCTTCGACATTAGCATTTCAAGTTTCTGTATCCATTCAGAACCTTTTCATTCATCATTGCATCATCGATGAAGGTGCCTCCACCTGCGTGACGTCCACATTTATCTAGAAGAAGCTCATATCTCCTACATTACAGCCATCCACCACCGCATTACGAGCTTACGATGGTCGTTCATCTCAACCGCAAGGCCTTTTGGCTAACGTGCCCTTTCAATTAGGTGGAAAAACGATACTTATAGACATAGAGGTCATCAATGCCCATCTTGATTACAACCTCTTATTAGGACGAAGTTACATGTATGCCTTATATGAAAGCTGTCGCTTCATCCGTCTTCCACACTATGATGTCCCCCCATGAGGGACATGTAGTCAAAATTGATCAATTGACATACTATGATCCCGACGCCCCTGTCTCACCTGAAAATGTTCTACCTATGATTGGACAACCCATTCAGAGTGCACCCACATCGTTCGTCTCCACAGTCGGACCCGAGATATACTTAGATACTCCCATGACTTCCACATTCCAATCGATCCCACCCCCTCTGCAGACAGACGAGATATCTGATTTGTGCACCCTCTCGCACAATACATAGGCACCTAACCAACAACCCCCTTTACTGTCGCAACCACCCTCAGTGCCAATTCATGTCGGAGCCACACCCATCCACACTATCTCATTTCTATTTCCTCCTTTAGGAGCAGTCAACACCCTAGTAATGGCTACGCTCAATCTTCCAGGGTTAAATTTAGGACTACCTGTGTGGTACCTACCTGCCCCAAATGCTCCTGCAACACCAACTGTCATTTTACAAGCTGTCCAACCTATCACTATGACAAACCGACCACCTCCAAGGGTGAGAACCATGTCAACATCTAGTAATGCACCCCTTCCGCCACGTCACATGGGGGGCAGAGGCCCACAAACCTAAACCACTTCACCTGCAACCCACACTGCCCCACCTACCCCAAAGCAGACAAAAGACCCTGCGACATTTCGTGATCCCCCCAAATGCTCTTTGTGCGACGATCTGGGCCATGCTACCCATCAATGTGCACAATTACCAGCACTTCAGGAACACATGCAAATGTTAGATGACGATGATAACATCCCAGTTGTTAAACTTAGCATCAACCCTCATCCTCGTGATAAATCCCTGCGTACCAATCACCCTTGTGCAATATGAGGCATTTATGGCCATTACTCACATCACTGCCCCGATCTCCCAGATTACAGAGAAGCTCTCTACGAACTGAATAATGCCGACATAGAGACATCCCCTCCTCTTATTGAGGAAATATATCCGCCAACATCTTCCTCCTTGGAAGAAATTAATACCATTTATATGATCTCGTCCACCAATGCACCCCAGTCAACCGATTTGACAACACAATGCTTCTGCAGTGACGAAGAAATACTTGAAGTACTTATCGCACCAGACTACCCCTGGGATGATATGCACCATCGATCATATTTCATCCCTAAGGCATCTACCTCTTCCACGACAAATCAATTATCGATCGAATCCAAAGATTTCCTTCCCACCAAGGTTGATTGGTTTAAAGATCCAATCCCAGCTCCTGATGCCTTTGAGGAAGGCAATATGGCCAATATTTCACCCATCATTAAAGTGGACATCTCTACCACGCCCAGAACAACCGAACTCATTTTGTTGGGCGCATCATGCACTGAGGATGAGGTCCAAGCTTACAAAAATATCTTCCAAGAGTTTTGCGACATCTTTGCATGGTCCTACACTGAGATGCCAGGTCTTGACCCTGCTATAGTAGAACACCACATTGACACTTGGCCCAATGTACCACCCGTTTTACAAAAACAACAACCCATCCACCCATCTAAGCTTCCCACTGTCAAAGCAAAAATTGAGAAGCTTCGTACAACGGGGTTCATTTACCCCATAGCTTACACCACCTGGGTTTCTAACCCGGTACCAGTTAACAAGAAGCAAGGCACTATCCATGTCTGTACTGACTTCCGCGACCTAAACCAAGCTTGTCCCAAAGACAACTTCCTCACACCATTTATCGACCAACTTATCGATGCATGTGTGGGGCATGAGATACTATCTTTCATGGATGGTTTCTCTGGGTATAACCAAATTCACATTCACAAAGAAGATCAGTACAAGACTGCCTTCACCACCCCATGTGGCACTTTTGCTTACCGTGTTATGCCTTTCGGTCTCAAAAACGCTGGAACCACCTTCCAGCGGGACATGACCTATTGTTTTCATGACATGGTTAACATTATCTTGGTCTACCTTGATGACCTCACTGCCCGATCGAAAAAACAGTCCGATCATCTAAACGACCTCCGACAAGTCTTTCTATGTTGTCGCAAATATCAAATCCGCTTGAACCCACTCAAGTGTGTATTTTGCATTTCGGCAGGCCAGTTGTTGGGTTTCATCATTTCACAGAAAGGTATCGTAGTCGATCCATTAAAGGTTTAAGCCATCTTAGACCTCCCATCACCATGAACGCTTCGACAGTTACAGAGGCTTCAGGGGAAGGCAAATTTCCTCCGCCATTTCGTCCCCGATTATGCCACGATGGTTCATGGCTTCCTTCGTTTGCTCCATACCCACATCCCTTTTGTATGGGATGACCAAGCGCACGGAGTTTTCGATGACCTGAAGAAAGCTCTCACCAATGCCCCTTTGATTTCCCCTCCAGATTTCTCTAAAGACTTCATCCTTTACGTTTCGGCATCTGACTATGTCATTTCTGGAGTTCTCGTTCAAGAAGACCCTACTCGTCAAGAGCATGTCATTTATTATGTGAGCCAAACCTTATCTGGCCCATCGCTACATTACCCATACGAAGAGAAACTGGCCCTCGCCGTCATCTTTTCAGTACAGAAGTTGTGACATTACATCCTCATGAGCCACACTAAAGTTGTCATGGACTCCAACCCCATGGTATACCTCTTGAATCGTCACCTCCTGTAGGGCCGCGTTGCTATATGGGTTATTATCTTACAAGAGTATGACCTAGCTTTCACAACCCCTAAGAGTACCAAATCCCTAGCACTTGATCTACTCATTACAGACCTACCATCCCTCTCGCCATCACCCTAGGTTAGTACTAATCTAACTAGCGACCATTTGTTCATCATCTCATCCGATGACCCTTGGTATGGCGACATTTTGGTTTACCTCTGTACAAAAAAGTTTCAACCCGATGTTGACTGTGACGGATGCCGTCGCACCCGTCACCATGCTTCCCATTATCTCCTCCTAGGCGATATCCTTTATCGACGCGGTGTTGACACCATCTTACGATGTTGCCTTTCACAAGAAGAAGCAGAACAAGTTCTCAATGATTTCCATAGCAGTGCCTGTGGCGACCATTTTTCGGGAATGGCCACTACCCAAAAGGTGATCTATGCAGGGTATTTTTGACCCTCACTATTTACCAATTGCATCATAGCGGTCAAACATTGCCAAAATTTCCAGCTCTTTGCCCCCAAGGCAAAAACACCCCCCGCCCCCCTTCATCCAGTCGTCACCGTTGGCCCTTTTTGCAAATGGGCCATTGATTTCATGGAGTGTAATCCTGCATCAGTTGGTGGCCATAAATACATCATTGTGGCCATCGATTACTTTACCAAATGGGATGAAACCATGCCTACTTTCAACTGTACAACCGACATTGCAGCCCGCTTCTTCTTCAACCATGTTATTACTCGTTTTGGAGTACCTAAGCAACTTGTCTCAGACTACGGTTCTCATTTCGAAGACTCTATCTGGCGAGAATTGTCAACCCTCCTCAAATTCGAACATCAATACGCCTCCCCCTACTACCCTCAAGGGAACGACCAAGTCGAAGTAATTAACAAAATTTTGAAGACCATCCTTCAGCGCAGTGTCGACTGACACAAGTCCAATTGGCATCACATGATTTTTCCTGCATTATGGGCTTACCACACATCTACTAAAACTACCACCGATTTTACCCCTTTTCATTTGGTTCACGGCTTGGAATCTGTCCTCCCCATTGAGTGTCAGATCCCAACATTGCATATCACAATCGAAATCCTCCTAGACACCTCACCACTCGAGCAACGATTGATTCTGTTGGAACAAGCTGACGAGGATCACCGCGCGGCCCTTCAAACCATTTAAGCTGCAAAGAACCGCTCCAAAGCTGGCTACGATAAGCACGTTCACCCACGAGCCTTCTGTGAAGGATACTTCATACTCATTGACGATCAAGCCCACGAAAAAATGGGCAAAGGAAAGTTCAAATCAATGTGGCAAGGCCCCTACATTATACACACTTGCCTTGGTCACGGGGCATACATTCTGACTGATTCAGAAGGTAACCCCCTGCGCAAACCTCGTAATGGGTTGTACCTCAAATGCTTTTACCCATAACATCTTTGTGGACACCATAGTCCATATTGTATAGTTTTGATTCCTTTTGTAGTTATCATCTTTCAAAACCTTAAATATTGCTTTTTTCTGCATGACCACAGATGGATCCTATTCCACTTTACTATGTTTTGTTTGCCGACGGTGCAAGTCGCTGGTCTCCAAATCTTGCTTTCGCAGCTTGGGTACTCTATTCCCCCTCACAAGAGTTGATTCACCTCGACGAAGTGTGTATAGGTGCTGCTAGAAATAACCAGGCTGAGTACGATGCTGTGGCCGGTCTCCTGACCGCTGCCCTCCAGCTAGGCATAAGTCACCTTCACGTCTTCCTTGACTCCCAACTTCTTGTTTCCCAACTCAACTATTGTTACCAGGTACGTGATCCTTTCCTCTTTAGAAAATTCCTGTGATCTAAACAAATGATTGGACAATTTGAATCCATTTCATTCACTCATGTCCGAAGAAATCTCAACAGTGTAGCAGACCAAATGGCTAACAACATTCTAGATTGGCACGTCAACCAAACCATGTAGGACATCAACCATGCATCAACATAACATCATATAGGCACAAAAAATCCATAGAAACAAACAAAAGAATCCATCATAATATTGCATCCACGTGCATTTCATAATCATAGAATGTGCCTCCACGGGCATATAGAAACATAAATTGCATCCACATGCATAGAATGTGCCTCCATGGGCATACAAAAACATAAACAATTGCATCCACATGCAAACAAAACATAAAAACAATGACAGATGTGCATCCACGTGCATACACGAATCGATAACCAAAAATGCATCCACGTGCATAAATATATATCATATAGTCAGAAAATGTCAAGCGTGCCCTCAACACCCGAATATACAAAAAGTACATCAGCCGTACATAATAAATATTCACAAAAACATCCCCATATGCTCATCAACATTTGGGGGCAGGTAATGAACAGTCTAGTCCTCGTCATCACGGCCTACGTCCTCGGGATCCTCCTCCTATGGATCCTCCTGCTTTGGAACATCCTCGTCATCGAAGTCCCTAGCCCTCCCCTCCACTGCCAACATAACAGTCCGCCTCAAAATCAATCTCCACTCACGTGGAGCATCGAAACATAGGTCTAACACCTGATGGTCCAACTCCCTCCAACCCTCATTTACCACACCATCCAATAGTTGATCGATGGTATCCCATATTCCCTCTACTGCCACATCGTCACCTTGATGGCGTACGACTCCTCGCGCAGGTGGAGGTGCCACCACCACCACATGAACCCTGTGGCCCTGATGCCCCAGTGGAGGCCTTGGACCCAAATCTGCAATAACCAACACTCGAGATGTCAGCCTCATAAAAACAAATCTAGTTATCATCATAAACTGTTAAGCAAAAAATACAAACATGATATGCTAAAAGAGAAAACAAAAACAAAAACAAATACGTACCATCTGGCCCCCAGGCTTGACCTGGAGCCCATTAGAGAGATTTTGAGGTCAAAAAATGGCCTCCTAAGAGATGTACTACAAAAATATGAGATATATTAAAATATTATGAATTGGAGGTTTTATGGGGTAGGTATATATGACAAGTCACCTCCCACACTATTTTCTATGCACAATATAAATAACCATGGTTGAGTTGCTTTTCAAAATTCACTAGAAATAAAATTAATAAAATAAGTCTACATTGATGTGACTAAGATTCATTGTAAATTCCCAAAAATTTATTGTCCTTTAGCATTTATTTGTCTTGAACTTGCAAATAAAATTAAATAATAAAAAATATTTTTAAGAGCTATTTTTTAAATTTTATGTTGACTTTTCATATTTAGTACTTTTCTCATGAATTTAATATAATGTAATTTAATTGAGAATTTATTTACATGTAAAATGTTAATAATATTATTATAATCCACATTGCATTATTATTACTATTATTATTTGTTAAATCTATTATTATTCTTTATTAGTTTGACATTATGTTATTAAATATAATAGAGTGAATATATAATTTAAAATTAAAAACATAAAAATGATAATATATTATTTTATAAAAAAATGTGAAAGGACTTTCTTTATGAATTAAGAGTACTTCACTTGAAAATGACAATAATATTATTTTATGAGAAAGTGTGAAAAGACATTCATTATGAGTACTTTACTTGAAAATGAAAATAATATTATTTTATGAAAAACCTATCATTATGAGTACTTTACTTTATGACTTAAAAGTACTTAAACCACTACCTTGGTTAACTATGTGTTTTCATCCATCATAAAAAATTTGACAAATAAGCATTCTTAACTCATGCAATGCCACCCCAACCAAGGGGGATGATGGCATCTACTAGAATGTGATTGGTTGTTTTTTATAGTACATTTTCTTTGTTTTGAGGCCATTTTCTGACCTCAAAATTTCTCTAATGCTCGCGGCATCTCAATATCCCCTCGGTAATCCATACCCTGGTACTAATAATCATCAAACAGAAATGACATCCGCTCCCATTGCTGATACATCTCTGAAGTGAAGAACTGTCCAACCACCCCGCCACCACTGCGGCACATCATATCTCCCCACCGCACCATCTGCGGCTCACTCATCCCACCATCCCGGACCGGCACGCGGGGCCACAATGTAGGAATCCACTAAAAAAAGAAACAACTTAGAAATGAAGCATAGCTAAACTCTCCCCCCAACTGCCTCACCTTGCTCAACTCATGCTAAACACATGCAAGGAACATCTTCCCCCAGGCATAGTATGTCCCAGTCATAACTTGATGAACCAACAACATCTTCCCCCCTGATAGTCGGTGGGGCACCTGTGATCCGAGTACTCGTAGTACGCAAGCCGCAACTACTCATGTCACTGGATCCCGCAAATCACGAACTAACAGTGCATTCACATTCACACGAGACCCTAGACGACAAAATCTCTCCAGCAGCTCCTCTATCTCAACATCCCCTGATATCCTAGGCTGAGTGTTTCCTATCATACCTAAGCGGGGCAATCCAGTCAGGAAGTAAACATCTATCAAGGTGAGATCTAACCTCTCACCTTGAACCATGAAGGCATGAATGGTCGAGTCCCACAACCCGATCAACTTGTTCAACAACAAATGTGCTGAACGAATAAGGGGAACCTGGGCGAACTTTAGCAATCCTCCCAATGCCAAAGCAGCCTGTGCATGATGGTCCTCATGGATGATCTGCATCAAATCATCCGACATCTCCCTCTCCCTTCAAGATTCCCTCGACAGCCTGAGCATCCTTCCAAACACACAAGAAAATTTTAATTAGAAACATACCCCAAAATTCCACCCAACAACAATTTAGATCGCGGCTGTGGGGCCCACAGTCGCGATCCAAAATCATGACTATGGGAGCCACAGTCACGATCCAAATTGCGACTGTGGGAACCACAGTTGCGATCCAAATCGTGACTATGGAGGCCAAAGCCGCGATCCAAATCGTGCAAAAATCCTTGGAAGTCATGATTTCCCCATTGGTTACCCAATGTGACCAATGCACCTCCCCCGAAGTCCCAATTCCCCCCTGAAATTGAATAAAGTAAAAGCTTAAGGCCAATAGGCTTACCTAGAACTCACGGAATGAAAATCCAGCAGTTGCTTCTCCCGCAAATGATGAAATAAATCTGGCCAACTCGAATCTCCTGTCAAACTCAATAGTGCAAATGACACGTGTCACTATGGGTCCACTTGCTATTTATAGACATTTGACCCATTTTCAGTCAACCATTCCGGAATCGTACGACGTCCATTTTCCAAACCGTTGATACCATTGGATTTAGCGCAGCGAGAACTTCGTGGTGGTCAAGTCAGTTTCTCAATTTCATCTGCCCTTTTTTGGGAATTTTTTCACACGCCCCTCGTCGCCTCGATTTGCATGCCACATCGATCGTTGTCCGTTTTTGACGATTTTTATTTCGTCAGATTTAGTTTTCCGCACTTGTGATGATGCTTGAGATCATCTCTTGCTCTCACCACCAGATTTTTTGGGCATTTTTTCACACGCCCCTCATCGCCTCGGTTTGCGTGCCACATCGACCGTTGTCCATTTTTGACGATTTTTACATCGCCGAATTCAGTTTTTCGTGCTCGTGATGATTCTTGAGATCATTTCTCGCTCTCACAACCAAATTTTTTGGGCATTTGTCCACACACCCTTCTGCCTCGATTTGCGTGCCACATCGACCACTGTCGAGTTTTACAATTTTGTGCATCACAAATTATACATGAGGCATCCACTCCATCCATACTCCAATTATGGCATTGTTTTGCGATCATCCATCAACCCGCAAGGAAGCCCCATCAGTGTTCCCGCCTACTGGTATTCTTGGTTCCCATACTTGACCCTTGATCGAACACTTCCTCCTTGCCTCACCATCACTTTTGTTCGGTATAATTTTATCCCTTTTTCGGGCCGATCAATTCCTTTACAAAAAAAGGCACTTAGGGAGTTTCTGTTAAGCTCTTTTTTGACTCCTAAAACAATGAAAAGTTCGTCGAGCAATCTTGCTTCCTTTCATGCTCATTAAAAGTATCTGAAAGGGCGTCTACCTGGTATAAGTTTACCCCTTTTTCAGACCTTGTAGAATAATTACGAAAAAGGAATACTCTAGCCACATCGGCTATAAGAGCTCTTCATTGCATCCTTTTATGCTTTTTCGGGCCTTGGAGACTAACACACGAAAAAGAAACCCCTAGAGTCTACTTACTGCTTTCAGACTCTCTAAAATTGAAAGAAACCACGAGCATGAACTATCCTGGGCTCGTACAAATCCACACGACAGTACCATTTTTGAGCAAAATTGTTATCCCTTCTTTGAGCTCCTTAAACCATGAATAAGGCCCCAACGATGCCTCTCGGTGCCACAACAAAGCATATATAATCACACTATTATGACAGCTTCCCCAATTCGGTCGCCTTTGTTTAGAGTATTCTACGATATACCACCTTGAGAGTTTCCCGATACCATACATTAGTTTGTCCTCTTGAGTCTCTCCCATTGCAGTACATACCCCTGATCCCTTAAGCTATGGTCCCCGTACCTAAAGTTAGTTTCATATGCTGCCAAGTCATCCATGTCATCATGCTCTGAACAAAGGAAGTTTGAGTCCCCCCCACTCTATACCCCAGTTATCCCCCATCCCCACAGTATGTTAGTCCCACCATTAGTACTATCACACTTTGGTTGTACACCTCGCACTCCTATGAAGGAAAAATCATTGCCTTGGTAGTTGCAGGTCTACCTCTGTCGATGCCAACCAATATTTTCCAGAGGATAGACCCAGAGGTCCTTGTGCCTTGGACTGATCACCATCAATGGTGAGTACCTACGGATCAGTTGGAAAGGAGTCCTTAGTGCCTCTCCAAATGATTGTTTCTCACATGCTTGACGTCAACACCTTGATCGCATCGTTGAGATTCGTACAGGATATTGGTCCTTTCAGTTATTTGACGAAGACCTTGGATGTCACTTGACTATAGCATATTAATGAGTCTCCTTTAGGAACAACCAGTTACGCGTTCCTACGGATATCTGGGCTGCGCTTGGAGATAGTATTCGGAAGTACCCCAGTTGTATACTTCTTCGAATACACAATTTAGATACAGTTCAGTGTACCCTTGAGATTTCGACTCACAATTATTGAATCAATCCAGTTGTTGGATACCTTTAGATCCAACAGTTCATTAGTCCTTCTGACACAACATTCAGAACGACTGTTTCTTTTTTCCAGTGTATCAGTTCTTCAGATCATTGATGATATTGAACATGAGTATGTCCTAGCTTTGTGTCCCCTTTGGACCATTATGATGTACACAACAGTTCTCCATGTATTGTTCAGGTCCCCTTTTCGGGCCTCATTGTTATCTATATGTATTGATATGAGCATGGGTATGCCCGCATCGTCCATATATTGAGATTATTCCTCATCCATTAATGAGGCCATGTATTTTCAGTTTTTGCAGTTTGTATGGGACCGTTGTTCCAGTCTCCAATCGGTCTCTTCTCTCCTCCAAACCCCAGGAAAAAAACAAAGAAACTATGATGTCTATCGGCCATACGATGAGCTCCTTCCGTTACACATAAGGGGGCAATCTGTTAACACCCAAAAAATGCTCACTAGCTCATCTCCCTAGTCACATGACCCATTTGTCCACTTTTCCTACCATTTTAGCCTCTAAAACCTCAAAAACTATCAAATGGTCACCAAAAAGGCCAAAATCCATCTTTTTCTCCTCAAAATATTTAAATTTCCTCAAAAAATACCAGAAACCCTCCAAAGGGGTCCAAAATTCCCAAATATCAATTAAAAGGGAATAAAATTAAAAAATATATCAAAAAATGAAAAAGAGGGAAAAAGAGGAAAAGAAACCCTAAAACCATTTTTACAATACCATTGGTTACCTTAAACCATGGTTGTATTCTCCATCACCCAAAAGCTACAAAAAGGTGATAGAGGCTCCCCATTATTCATCCACATTCATCCTATCCTCATGCTACCAAAATTACTCTTGAGCTTAGCCCATTCTTTTTGAGCTTGAAGTTCTTCATTAAGAGTGAACCTTTGGCCCACCCTTGAAGCATCTTGGAGAAGAGAGAGACCATTGGAGCACTGGAGCACTACTCCTGTACTGCTGCAAGAATTCCAGCAATCTCACCATTGAGGTAAACCATTGCAAACCCTTGTTTGCTTATTAATATAAAATATTAAGTTTTTTTTATTGTTTCTCTCATGGATCTAGTTTTTTACTGTTCTTGATCTAGATTTACTTTCTTGCACATCTTAGGTTACTATTTACTTTTTACATCAACTTTTTACTGTTTTATTGAAACTGCTACTACAAAGTTAGTAGGTTCTCATTTGCACAAGATTTGGTGAAAACCCAAGCTACAGCCGGGCTGAAAAGGAAATGGGGAAGTTGCTACTGCCATTTTCTAGCGATTTCCAGAGGTTAAACTTGATTTAAATGAACAAAATTATGACTGAATTGGAGTTGGGTTTTCTTCACAAATTTTATTGGTTATTTTTTTTTCACATTCCTAGCATTAACATTACATCTAGCTAAACTATTACCCACATATTTATGGGTTTGGCATGCACAGTAAAAACCCTTTTATACAGAGGGGATTACCCATTAAACTTCAACGGGTTCTGTCAAGGATTCTACATGAAATTTTAGCTCATTCAAACATATATGCTTATTCTTAATACACATTTTCAATAATTAACATTTTTATTCTTTAAATACTGATGCTCTTAAATTTTTTTATATAGAGGAGATTACCCAATAAACTTCAACAAATTCTTTCAAGGATTCTACATGAAATTTTGGCTCATTCAAATATATATACTTATTCATAATCCACATTTTCAAGAATTCAACATAATTTTTCCTTAAATATTGATGCTCTTAAATCAGAAATTCGTCCAGGTAAAAATTCGTACATCAAACACATTTTGAGATTCATCCCATCACATAAATAAATAACAGGTATATTTGAACCCAAAATCCAATGGCTCATTTGTCTGAATTTCGACAACAATCCGTCTAAAATCTAACAAAAGTGCTTTTTTTAAACATCGGTGTAACTTCATTGGATATCCGACATACCCAAACATGTGTAGGTTTTTCGATAGATAGTCGTTGAATAACCTACGTCATTTTTTTAGCAATTTGGCTGGCTATTCGTCGCATATCCGACACCTATGACGTTGAAAATGCGACAACTGGGGCGTTGAAAATTTGATACCTCTGGTGTTAGCATTCAACATCATTGTCCATTGGAACTTGTCATATTTTGGACTACATACATCGCCGAAGGTACAAAATGCTTGTTGGAGCACTATTTAGTGCACGTAGGAAATTCAATGATTGTGAATGATTTTAAAAAAAGTTATAGAAATGCATATTAGAAACCATTTTGGGGGTATTTATATATTGTTGAGGGCAAGACCATTATGCTTGGGGCTGCATGTGAGGTTGGAATGGAAAATATTGGGCTTGAGTTGAGTACTAACACTACTAGTTTTGCATTGGCCAACCTTGTTGGTTAGAGGGATATCAATTGGCAGGAAGAGCATACATTTTGTATTATAACCGAAAAAGTACTAAGGATGGGAGAAGGCATATATACGAATCTATGCCTTCTCCAATCCTTAGTATTTTTTCGGTTATAATACACAAATTATGCTCTTCCTGCCAATTGATATCCCTCTAACCAATAAGGTTGGCCAATGCAAAAGTAGTGTCAGTACTCACCTCAAGCCCAATATTTTCCATTCTAACCTCATATGCATCCCCAAGCATAATGGTATAGCCCTCAACAATATTGGAGACCTCAAGGGCAGTAACAATAGGATTTTATACCACCTTCACCTCAACAGACCACAACCCAAAAAAATGCTACTCAACAAGTGCCTAAATAGCCACAAATTCCTTCTCAACCAATACTGAACCTAAACAATAGAAATATCCAACAAGTAGATAATAATGGGATGGCGGCTTACCAAACCTATTTCATGGAATTGCATGGGCTTAATATTATATCAAAAAGAGAGGTAGAAAATCCTATGCCTCTAATTACTATATATAGTGCAATTTGCATAATCACTAATATAGTGCATATATGTTTATTTTGTTATTTTTGACTTTTGTGGAGAGATCCCTTGCCCTTTTGAGGGGTTTTTAGTGCACAAAAATGTCAGAAATAGGCAAGGACTTGTACTAACCAATAGTTAAAACTTAAATCCAATCTATTATAATAATGAATGCTTGGGAGTGAGAAAGTTAATGTACTTCCTATTGTTTAATAATGTGCTTACTGCTTTTTTAGTTAGTGAAATACAATTTATGTCCAACATGCATGCAATTTGTCGACATTTCTTTCTTAAATGTGTACAGTATAATTCTTATAATAAAAATGCATGCCAATTGACTAACCTTTGACCTAGGATTGCGTATGTTGGGGTCCATAATCTATCCACAAGAATTGCGTGCAGAAAAACATTTCAAATTATCTGGCTCTCCCCTTAACTTTCCTCTTATTATAACACTAAAGATTTTGTTGTTTAAGTTTCTAAGCGTACATGAGTATATAGTCTGGTAGATATCTGAGTTAATTACATCCAAGAAACCAGCTAAACAAAAATACTAGGAACTTATAACACTACATAAAATGTTGAAAGTTAAAACTTCATTGTATTTAGAATTGTGACTAGTTAACACTTAGTCAATGTGTTGTCATGCTTAATGTTCAATTATTGATTATAAGTTATTACAAATAGATCATATTTGTGCATGCATGAATATAAACATCTTTGTCTTGAGGCATGTACCTTGCCATAATTCCATTATCACTTGATTAATCCCTCTCTCGTACGGATAATATGAGGCAACTATGGTATTGAAACTCCTAATGAAAAACATTAAATGAGAATCAATTTCCAAAAGTTAATTTCCATATTCCTAGAAATGATCTTTTAATCATAAATATGATATGAAGGACTGCAATACTCACCAAAACAATGAGAAGCAATAGTCTACATGCAAAAACAACCAAAAGAAAGAAGCCCAGTCACTTTCTAAGAATTTAAAACAATTATCTATGATCTAGATATTAAAAATCAAATAAAAATATTGCAAAGCAGAATAACTAACATGCAAAATAACAGTGTGGCAACTATTGGGAACTAAACTATTTTTTTCTCATTTAGAAGAAACAAATGATTCCATGTTTAAAGAAGGTCTTGTTGGACATGGCACACCTACTCCACAACACATTGTTAACGAAATTGTTCATGAAAGGAGGAAACACCATCATAGTGGGATGAGAGGGACATGACCATTCAAGAATTTAAAGTTCATAATGATGTCTTGAACATGAAGTAAGGGAATTACAAATCTCTTTGAAGAAATATGAAGAGGAAGTTGCTAATTTGATTAAGAGGATTGATGTGATTGTTTATAAGATCCTCCATCCACAATGCACTTCCACTTATGCTTCATGTTACTTCCCAAAATCACACTTTATTAATATCCAAGTCGACAGACGATGCAAAAACCTAGGGGCATTTAAATATGCTACCCATTGATTCCTTAATAATTGACCCTCTCTCTTTACACCATCTCTCCTTTTTCTCATCCCTAATTAAGACACCAATCTGTTCTTTATTGCAGATATGCAAAATCAGATTGGTGGAATAATGTTAAAATTCAATATGCTAAGATGGATAATATCAATATTACATTCCATTTCACAATAATAGCATATACAGGATCACTGAAAGAACAACAAGCACATCATAAACAAAAGAGACACATATTTATCCTGGGAAACCCTCATGGGGTAGAAAACCCAACAAATATTCCTCAATATAGATGACCAACAAATACATAGATGTAATCCCCAAACATGAGATCCTTCTCCTTCTTTGCAGATCTCTCCTTCTCCTATGTGAGTTTCACAAGTGAGTGTGTGTTAAATGAGGAACACACCTCCTCTATTTATACACTACTTCACTTGTCTTTTAACCTTAACTAGGTCGGCCCCAACTTAACCACTCAAAATAATGCTGACTGGGCCGACCCCACTAGGGGACTTAAACACCCCATACAACTGACTCTAGGCCGACCCCACTAGGGAAGTCTAATAACCCAATTTACCACATTCTCTTAGAGGAATAAGCATCTCCGGATATACAATAGGGTCTCCACAGAGGAATGAAACATCTCCAGAATAATAAAGTACACATATAATATTCTTAGAAGTTACAATATCTCAACACTCCCCCTTAACGAGAACGATATTATAACAACATCTGTAGGAGAAATGATTCATCAACTACATGATACATGATACATCTATAAATCATTGGAAGCTTTATTTAACATCATCAGTAACTCAACCAGTTACTGAAACATCTTCAGTAACTCAACCAGTTACTGAAACATCTTCAGTACTAAGTCTTCATCTTCTGCAGCATCCGAATAGCTACAACAACATCATCATCTGGATCTTCTCGATCGATAGTATCATCATCTGGATCATCTCGATCAACATCATCATCTGGATCATCTTGATCAACATCATCATCTGGATAATCTCGATCAACATCATCATCTGGATCATCTCGATCAACATCATCATTTGGATCATCTCGATCAACATCATCAACTGGAGCATCTCAATGAACATCATCATCTAGATCATCTCGATCAACAGTATCATCATCTGGATCATCTCGATCAACATCATCATCAAGATCATCTCGATCAACAGTATCATCATCTGGATCATCTCGATCAATATCATCATCTGGATCATCTCGATCAACAGTATCATCATCTGGATCATCTCGATCAATATCATCATCTGGATCATATTGATAAACAATATCATCATCTGGATCATCTCGATCAACAGTATCATCATCTAGATCATCTCGATCAATATCATCATCTGGATCATCTCGATCAACAGTATCATCATCTGGATAATCTCGATCAACAGTATCATCTTGATCAATATCATCATGTGGATAATCTCGATCAACAGTATCATCATCTGGATAATCTCGATCAACAATATCATCATTTGGATCATCTCGATCAATATCATCATGTGGATCATCTCGATCAACAGTATCATCATCTGGATCATCTCGATCAATAGTATCATCATCTGGATCATCTGGATCAACATCATCATCATAGAAGCATACTCTGCAATACACATGATCCAATTATGGGATGATCAATCCCTCTCAATTTAAGACACCTCTCATGTCTATGGATGATGCAGTCCTGATCAATTTAAGACACCTCTCATGTCTATGGACGATGCAGTCTAGATCTACTTATAGGATGATCAATCCTGATCAATTTAAGACACCTCTTATGTCTATGGACGATGCAGTCTAGATCACGTACATTTTGAACCAACTGTTCAGGGACAATGCAGTCCTATCATGTACACTTAGACAAAGTATAAGGACAACTTTTCAGAGACATATGTCTATGGATCCATTTAGGGACCGAAGTACAGGGATGATACAATCCTTCTTGTCCACTAGGGACCACTTCTCGGAGACATATGTCTACGGATCAATTCAGGGACTGAAATCTGGGGATGATACAATCCCCTCTCGTCTACTAGGGACCACTTCTTGGAGACATATGTCTACGGATCAATTCAAGGACCGAAGTCCAAGGATGATACAATACCCTCGTCAAATTAGACCAAGTCTTAGGACCACTTATCAACCGTATCGTTGATATCATCGACCTCATCGTCGGGACATGTAACCTCATCATCGACCTCATCATTGAAACAAGTAACCTCATCATTGATACATGTATCCTCATCATCGATACAAGTATCCACATCAATACAGGTATCCACATCGATATCGGTATCCAAATATCATCATCGAACGTATCACTCCCCTTTCGAGGAGGGTCCTTCTGAACGACACCAAGCTTGTCTCGGAAATACTCAAACTTTACTCGAGACAGAGGTTTGGTCAATATATCAACAACTTGTTCGCTAGTGCTCACATACTCGAGCTTGATAGCTCCTTTCTGCATCATATCCCGTATATAAAAATATCATATCTCTATGTGCTTTAACTTATCATGGAACACTGGATTCTCTGTCATCTTGATACAACTCTGGTTGTCACATAGGGTCACAGTGGGGTCCATCTTTAAGTCAAACAATCCTGATAACAACTTCCGAATCCATATCGCTTCACAACTAGTAGAGAAAGAAACTATATATTCCGCTTCAGCTGTCTTGAGAGCCACACTAGACTTCTTCCTGCTAAACCATGAGATCATGGCAGATCCTAGACAATAACATCCGCCCAATGTGCTCTTCCTGTCTGATACACTTCCTTCCCAATAAACATCTGTGTAGCCATACAATTTGAAGTCATGATCTCCAAGATAACATAGACTAAAGTCTATCGTACCCTTTAGGTACCTTATCACATGCTTTGCAGCTATCAGGTGAACATGCCTAGGTTCCACTAGATATTGACTCAAGGTGTTCACAACAAAGCATATATTAGGCCTAGTATTCGTCAGATACATCAATGACCCAATAATCTGTCTATACATAGTCACATCCACTTGTTGATGTATATGTAAATTTGGAATGTATTTCACCCATGTATATTGTATTCCTATAGAGATGTTATTATTCCTCTATACAAAAGTGTTTGTATTCCTATAGAGATGTTATTATTCCTCTATACGGAAGTGTCGTCATTTATATTGTAAGTGTCGTAACTTATACTTGATGGTTTATTAGACCACCTTGATGGGGTTGGCCCTGTATGAGTCATGTGGGTAAAAGGGTTATTAGACCACCAAGTGTGGGGTCGGCCCGGATTAATGTATCCATGGGTTATTGGACTGAGTTAGACAAGTCGGCACTGTTAGTTTATTGGGCAGGACATGACAAGTATAAATAGAGATAGGGATATCTCTATTTGATCATCTCATTACTCACTCTTCCATCACTCGGAAAGTGGCGCACATGTGAGGAGGAGGATCATATGCTAGGAGAAGACTATCTCTTGTACTTTGGTTGTATCATTTCTCTATCTATCTTCGAGGAAGTTGCGGGGTTTTTCACCTTCTTGGTTTTCCCCAGTGAAACTTTGTGTCTCTTGTGTGCTTGTATTATTGCGTCCATGATTGATATGCTGTAGATATGCTATACATGTTATTCTCTTAGTTAAGATCCTAGATCATATTGAAGTAAATTTTGAAAAAATAACATGGAATCAGAGCTAGCCTGAAAGAAGGCATGGTATGGCATTTATGACACTTGTTGCACTTGTGAAGCTAGGGCTTGATATAGCAAAAACCAGTCATCGTAGTACTTTTGCTATAGATACATTTTGGCAACGTTTCAGGATCTGAAAATATTACAGGTCGAAGATAAGATCCCCATGTACCTCGTGTCCAAGGGAAAACCTCTAATTCGTTGTACTTTGTGATTTATGTTCTGTACAATATAGGGTTTCTGCCTCTTCCAGATCTGAGTCATAAACAGGTGACCTAGGAAAAAAGGTCATAAATTGGGATAGGAAGATCCAAATGAAATTTAGTAAAAAGTGACAAGTAGGGAACGGACTGTAATTTCTCAGGTAAGTGTTTCAGAGGCCGAAACTGAACCAGTGACACATGGCATGCCGTACAAGTTAGCTCTCTTGTTTTATCCCATAAACAGGTCACATTGCGACACTTGGCATAAATCTCTCTCAGAGAATCCAATTGAGGTCAGACGTATGGGGTTGGAAATATGACAGGTCGGGCTACCACAGGTAGAAGTTTCAGACCCTTTGAATCATAAAATTTGGAGTTACACTAGAAACAATCAAGTGCATATTTCTATCAAAACAGAATTGGATTTTGAGCACCTTCATTCATGGCTCCGGGAATTTTGGGTTTCGGAGAATGTTGGAATTTTTTGTATCGGTGACCACGGCTGAATGCTCCTCAAAAAAATAGAAATTTAGAGACCAAGATCAAATTTTTTGGTTGGGCAGAAGGTTAGGCAGAAGGTTGGGCTTGATCAAACCCTAGTTCGGGATTTTGATCGGAAAGGTGGAAAATTAGGGCCTCTGCAAAAGTTGGAATTTCTGAAGTCTGTGACCACAGCTGGAAGCTCCTCAGAAAAATCAAAGTTTAGATCTTTGGATTGAACCTTTTGGTTGGGTAGAAGGGTGGGATTTACCAAACCCTAGTTCGGGATCTTGTCGAGAAGATCCAGAAGTTTCAAAGACAGTTTTGAGGGGTGAAACTTTACAGTTTTCAAATTCTGAGTATACCAGCTTGATTAGATCATCAAGGCGCATCTTTCTATCCTTTCAGAAGTTTGAAATTCAAAGTTTGAATTTTTAGGGTTTCTCTGACAAACCCTAATCCAGCTCCAGATCTAGTTTCTGCAAATCAAGTGGATTGGGTTAATCCTAGAAGAGGATGGATTGGTCACCTGCATAAGTGAAGAAGTTCTTGTTTTAGAGGGAGATGAGGCTAAGGCCTTACATAAGAAGATTACAAGCAATCTCGATAGGTATGACTTATCCAGGTATGTTTCGAGATCTGTTCATGATTAAGTTTATGTTTGTCTTCATTAAGGTTAGTACAATCTTGATTAACTTTAGACTTCTCGTATCACCTTAATAAAATTATGAATGCAGATATTCATTGATTAGGTTTTTGACACTTAAGATTGTACTAATGCATTGTGGTGTTGTATGAGGTTGATGTTGTCCGCTAACATGAAAGGTACATCAAGAAAGACAAATCATGTTCTAGTTCAAGAACATATGACCATGTTGACATGAAGACAAAGAATCATTCATTGTCATGGATCACATAGAAGATATACTTACGAGGTATGTATAACTTGGTTCTATAATGATTAACCTATGAGATATGCAGGTTACTAGCACAAGTCATTAAGAGAACAAGAAGACATTGCTAGACATAACTAGAAAATATGATAACCAGGTATGTTTTTCCTATATCAAGTTAGAATCCTACCTTGTGTTAGGATCTTATACTGTTGTATGGTTGATAATGATTATTCACGAAGTTAGAAATGTAAGTAATCAAGGGTTTATGCATATTATGTCTCTTACCTTGATTGATGATATGACTAACCAAAAGAGTTCTATGGTCAAATATGAATATGCATGAGTAAGAGAAGTCTTCCCTAAAACATTAAATGCTAATGCTTATTATATTTGTTTGAAATGATCATGACTATACATGTTTAATATTATTGAGATTATACTAATGAATGTATGATTATGTATGAGATCTCGAGGGTAGCACAATGATGATACTTGTAAGCATGCATAGTGATCGAGGATGGATATAAGTTCAAGGACAGGTATTCCAGGAAGCAAAGATCAAGAGGGAGCACACTCCATTAGTTTCTACAAGGATGCAGACATTCAGAGGGATTTGAACACTTCTCACTATCCACATCAGAATGGAGTTGTAGAAAGGAAGCAAAGACTGAGAGGGAGTCAACCCAACAAACAAACAAAGATAAGTATTTGAATTGTCATTTCTTGTATATTTGATTGTTTAAATAATACTGTTCAATGATATATATACTTATGTTCCTAGACTTAGGTTGTGTATTATGCATATTAGAATAATTGCATTAATGAACAATATACTACTCATACGCATGTAATGGGTAAGTGGCCTATGGAACTGTACAACATTCCATTGCTACTTGTCTAGAATGAAACCTCTTTGCTGACATGTTGGGAGTTGTGCACACTCTTAACAATGTTCTGGTAGAGATTGGAAGGCTTCTAGAAAGTTACGGGATATGGATAAATGTTGTATTGAAGCATTGGCTAAGATAATTGCATGACTGTATGACATATTTATTTATGTGTAAGAATTTGTTCTGAAAACTATGAGATGTTTTCTAATCATGCAATTTAACTTGTTTTGTAGGAAAGATTGTATACCATCACCTACAAAAGAAGGACTACAACATTTGCTCAACAACAAAGTTATCTATTGAAGATATTGAAGTTCCCAGGATTCAGGAAGAATGCCATGATCGAGGAGTACCAGTCGATCATGAAGAATGATGTTTGGGATGCAGTCCCAAGACCTGAAGGGAAGTATGTTGTGACTTCCAAGTGGATCTATAAGATCAAGCATGCTGCAGATGGTAGCATAGAAAAATACAAAGCGAGGTTTGTAGCTTGTGGCTTCTCTCAGAAAGAGGGAATAGACTATGAATATATTTTTGCTCCTGTAGCCAGATACACTTCCATCAGATCAGTACATGCTTTGGCTGCAGTGATGAAATGGAAGAAACACCAGATGGATGTCAAGACAGCTTTCTTGAATGGTGTAGTCGAAGAGGAAGTGTATGTGGAGCAACCACTTGGTTTTGAGAGATATGACAGGGAGTCATATGTTTGCAGATTGAAGAAAGCCTTGTATGGCTTGAAGCAAGATCCTAAGACATGGTGAGGATGGATTGATTGCTGACACCAAGAGGAAGCTTGCTGCCGAGTTTGAGATGAAGGACTTGGGGATGATGCACTATTTTCTAGGCATGGAGGTGTGGCAGAGTGCAAATGAGATCTTCCTTGGACAAGGGAAGTATGCAGTAGAGATCCTGAAGAGGTTCGGGATGATGGACTGAAAGGCCATGGCCACACCTATGGCATCGAACCTGAAGCTTCTGTGTGATGCTTCATCTGATCCGGTTGATGTCACGATGTATCATCAGATGATTGGGTCCTTGATGTACCTAACGAATACAAGACCAGATATTTGCTTTGCGGTGAACACATTGAGCCAGTTCCTGACAGATCCGAGGAGTGTTCACCTGGTTGTTGTAAAGCATATTCTGAGGTACCTGAAGGGTACAGTTGACTATGGGCTCAAGTATGATGCGAATCAAAAGTTTAACCTGCATGGTTATGTTGATTCAGACTGGGCAGGCAGTGCTGCAGATAGGAAGAGCACATCTGGGTGCTGATTCAGTATGGGATTAGGTGTGATCTATTGGTTTATCAGGAAGCAATCCTGTGTAGCACTGAGTACAGCCGAGGCAGAGTATGTTGCAGCATGTTCGGCTAGTTGTGAGGCAGTATGGCTCTGGAAGCTACTGTCTGAGTTATTTGATCTCCCGCTAGAGGCTACTGGTATCTTTTGTGACAACCAGAGTTGTACGAAGCTGTCTGAGAACCCGATGTTCCACGACAGGTCGAAAAACATTGAGATCAAATATCACTATATCAAGGATATGGTGCAGAGAGGAGCAGTGAAGCTCCTGTATGTTGCGATGGATGAGTAGGTTGCAGATGTGTTGACGAAACCACTTGCTAGAGTGAAGTTTGAGTACTTCAGAGAGAGTCTTGGTGTTCTTTAGATTGACGACACTTCAAGGAAGAAGTGATGGACACATTTGCTGGAAGCCATTCCAAGCATGGTGAAAGGAGGATCCTTCCCATGGCTGTGGATGTAAGTGCTGGATGATGAGCATCAGAATGATGCTCCAGTTACTGCTCTGTATATGCATCATGTTGGATGCTTGTTATGATTGGTTGGATCATGTATATGTATATGCATCATGTTGGATGCTTGTTATGATCAGTTGGATCATGTATATGTATATGCATCATGTTGGATGCTTGGACCATGTATCTGTATATGTATCAGGTGGATACATTGTATGATCAGGTAGATCATGTATGTTGATATATATCAGGTGGATACATTATATGATCAGGTGGATCATGTATCTGTATATGTATCAGGTGGATACATTGTATGATTAGGTGGATCATGTATGATTATATGTATCAGGTAGATACTTGGTATGCATCAGGTGGATGCATTGTATGATCAGGATGATCATGGATGACGAGCTTCAGGATGTTGCTCCAGATGACATGCATCAAGACGATGTAGTGATGATGATCAAGATGATAATGTACATCAAGATGATGTATGGTGAGTATTAGGTTGATACTCTGTGGCCATGGACAGGTTGTGCAAGGGTAGCATGTAATAAGTCCTGGAGATGTGGACAGGATGAAAAAGGCCTCATATGTTCTTTAGAGATCTTGCTTGGCAAGACAATCTTTTAAGGTTTTGCTAGACCACATGTAATAAGTCCTGGAGATCTGGACAGGATGAAAAAGGCCTCATATGCTCTTTAGAGATCTTGCTTGGCAAGACACTCTTTTAAGGTTTTGTGGGGATCACATGTAATAAGTCCTGGAGATATGGAAAGGATGAAAAAGGCCTCAGATGCTCTTTAGAGATCTTGCTTGGAAAGACACTCTTTTAAGGTTTTGTGGTAGGGGTCAAATGTAATAAGTCCTGTAGATATGGACAGGATGAAAAAGGCCTCAGATGCTCTTTAGAGATCTTGCTTGGCAAGACACTCTTTTAAGGTTTTGTGACAGTCACATGTAAAAGATCCTGGGAGATCTGATAGGTTGAGCTGTGTGCTCGTAAAATGCCTGGGATGCTCTTTCGAGATTTTGTTGACGCACGTAATCAGTCCTGAGGATTCCACAGTATGGCTAGTGATGATGAAGACCTGCAGGTGGTGGGCCTACATCCAGTATGAAAAAGGACTGGCTTTGTAGAACTTCCTATGACGAGTAGTTCAGATATTGATTTAGATAGCAGCAGCAGTGACGATGACGATGATCCAGTCACAATGATCTAGAGAAGAAGACTTGTGCTAGAAGATCTGTGTCGAGAAATACCTTCCTAGTTAAGAGGGAGTGTTGATGTATATGTAACTTCAGAATGTATTTCACCCATGTATATTGTATTCCTATAGAGATGTTATTATTCCTCTGTACGGAAGTGATTGTATTCCTATAGAGATGTTATTATTCCTCTATACGGAAGTGTTTGTATTCCTATAGAGATGTTATTATTCCTCTATACGGAAGTGTCGTCATTTATATTGTAAGTTTCGTAACTTATACTTGATGGGTTATTAGACCACCTTGATGGGGTCAGCCCTGTATGAGTCATGTGGGTAAAAGGGTTATTAGACCACCAAGTGTGGGGTCGGCCCTGTATGAGTCATGTGGGTAAAAGGGTTATTAGACCACCAAGTGTGGGGTCAGCCTGGATTAATGTAACCATGGGTTATTAGACTGAGTTAGACAAGTCGGCACTATTAGTTTATTGGGCAGGACAGGACAAGTATAAATAGAGATCGGGAGATCTCTATTTGATCATATCATTACTCACTCTTCCATCACTCAGAAAGTGGCGCACATGTGAGGAGGAGGATCAGCTGCTAGGAGAAGACTATCTCTTGTACTTTGGTTGTATCATTGCTCTATTTATCTCTGAGGAAGTTGCAGGGTTTTTCACCTTCTTGGTTTTCCCCGGTGAAACTTCGTGTCTCTTGTGTGCTTGTATTATATTGTCCATGATTGATATGCTGTAGATATGTTGTACATGTTATTCTCTTAGTTAAGATCCTAGATCATATTGAAGTAAATTCTAAAAAACTAACACCACTAACTCTAATGAGTCATCAGCTAACAACTTCAAGTTGGAATCCATGGGAGTGGTCATGGCTTTACATTCCAACATATCAAATATTCTCAAGATTTCCACAATATAATTTATCTAGTTGAGAAAGATTCCTTCTGGGACTTGCCATACTTACAGACCTAGGAAGTAATGCATCAATATGAGATCTTTCATCTCAAATTCTGTAGCTAGATTCTTCGTGCTTTCCATGATCAGTTTCTCATTCCCCGTTAGAAAGAGATCATCCATATACAATAATAGTATGACAGGTTCATCATCCATAACCTTAAGGTAAAGGTTAGGATCAACTTTACTTTTGGTAAAGCCCAATCTTGTCAAGAAGCTATCAATTCTCCCTTTGTGACTGAACATCATTCACATTCTGCATTCAGTGATCTTTTGCATATCTATCCGTGCCATCTCCCGTCAGATGGGTTTATTGATATGAGCCTCAAGATCATTCGAACTATGTGGTGAGTTCCTTCTTGCATCCATCTAAGAGAAGAATTTCATCTGTATATAGAAACCATCTTCAACCTTGTAGCAAAGGTTGAAATCCGCATAACCCATGGTGATCATTAAGCTCATCAAATGACTATCGATCATGGTTACCTGTACAGAGCTTTCTTCAATTGAATCCTGAGAGTTTTCTCGATTCGTACTTCTAGTCACTTGGAGAAAATATCTTGTCATGATCCTCTCCCTATTTCTAAGAGAATCCTCTAGCCATGAGCCTTCTATATTACGTTTGATTTGTAAGTCTTCTTGTTGAACATCCATCACTTTTTCGGTGTTCATCATCCTTCTTTTGTAGATCATACCACACGATATTTCCTTTTATGTTTGTGTGGTTGCCTCCCGCTTGATATCTATTTTCCCTTTATGATAGCATCATGATTATATGTCTTTGAACTTCTATCCATCCTAGACCACTATGCATGCTCAAGTGTGCACTAGTGTCATCCTCATGATCTCATACATATTCATTAGTATAGTCTTAATACTATCAAGGCATTATGATTCTAAATAATGTTAAGTATGTATGGTCATGATCATTTCATACATAGGTATACTTACCTAAGATCCCAACACAAAGTAGGATTCTAACTTGATACAGGAAAACATACCTGGATTATCATGCTTGGTTATGTCTTAACACACCCAAACAATATCTTTTTTGTTCTCTTCAATGATTTAGAGACCTTGTGCTAGAACCTGCATATATCATAAGTTAAGCATAGTAGAAAAAAGTCATACATACCTCGTACGTAGAGATTCTATGTGTTCAAATATTATGGATGAGTCTTTGTCTTCATGTCATCATGGTCATAGAACTTGATTTGTCTTTCTTGATGTACATGTATCTTGTTAGCAGACAACATCATCCTCATACAACACCACAGGTGCATTAGTACAATCATAAGTGTCATAAACCTAATCAATGAATGTATTCTATCACTCACATGCATTCATTATCAAACAATCATAATTGTACTAACCTCAATAACATGAAGACAAACATATTATGAACTTAATCATGAATCCGATTTCAAAACATACCTATATCTTCTCAAGTCATACCTGTCGAGTAGTCTTCTCTATAAGGGTAAAACCTTAACCATCCAAGGTAGATCACTTGCAAACATCTTATGTATGTTCATGGTGATAGGATTATAGAATATCAGTTCCATTTAAACCTTCTTCCTTGATTCCCTATGAGTCTCCCAACTTTGCTAGGGTTTCTTCTTACTTGGAAACCCTAATTTTCAATCTCCTTCTTCCCACAACAATTTGATGGAGGATCAATATCTATGATGAATGGATTATGAATCCATTATCAAAGATTCCAATGTTGTATTAGGTGTCTCCAACATTGTATCAGGTCCTTCCAGACCTAAAAACTGAAAACCCTAAGTGAGAGCTTCTTCCTCCTCTTCTTAGATTTCCTCCGTTGAGCCATTTCATATGCGCCATATTGTTTCTAGTGCATCTCTGAAATTTCAGATCTGTAGGGTATGAAACTTTGGCCTACGGTAGCCTGACCTGTCATATTTACAACCCCATAGGTCTGAGATTTAATGGATTCTCCGCGAGAGAGTTATGCCAAATGTCGCAATGTGACTTGTTTATGGGATGAAACAATATAGCGAACTTGTACGGAGTGCCATGTGTCAGTGTTTCAACTTCGACCTTTGAAAAGTGGACCTGTCAAACTAAATTCTGTTCCCTAACTACCAATTTTTACAGAATTTCATTTGGATATTCCTAGCTAGAGATATGACCTTTTTCCCTACGGCACCTGTTTAGGACTGCATTCTGGAAGAGGCAGAAACCCTAACTTGTACGGATCATAAATCACAAAGTACAATGAATCTGAGGCTGAGCTGCAGACACAAGGTACAGGGGAATGTTATATTTGTCTTGTAAAAGTTTCAGATCTTGAACCTTCTCCAAAATGTATTTATAGTGAAAGTTCCACGATGACTAGGTTTTGCTATACAAAACCCTAAATTTCAAATTGTCGCAAGTGAGACAAGTGTCGTAAGTGCCATACATTGCCTTCCTTCAGGCTAGCTCTGATACCATGTTAAAATTCAATATGATAAGATAGATAATATCATTATTACATTCCATTTCACAACAATAGCATATACAGGATCATTGAAAGAACAACAAGCATAGCATAAACACAAGAGACACAAATTTATCTATGGAAACCCTCATGTGGTAGAAAACCCAGCAAAGCTTCCTCAATATAGATGACCAACACATACAAAGATGTAATCCCCAAACATGAGCTCCTTCTCCTCCTTTGCAGATCTCTCCTTATCCTATGCGAGTTTCACAAGTGAGTGTGTGTTAAATGAGGAACACACCTCCTCTATTTATACACTACTTCACTTGTCTTTTAACCTTAACTAGGTCGGCCCCAACTTAACCACTCAACATAATGTTGATTGGGCCATCCCCACTAGGGGACTTAAACACCCCATACAACTGACTCTGGGTCGACCCCACTAGGGAAGTCTAATAACCAAAGTTACCACATTCTCTTAGAGGAATAAACATCTCCGGATATACAATAGGGTCTCCACAGAGGAATGAAACATCTCCAGATATACAATAGGGTCTCCACGGAGGAATGAAACATCTCCAGAATAATAAAGTACAAATATAATATTCTTAGAAGTTACAATATCTCAACAAATAATTTTTTTTTAGGGTTATAATGGTGGAAGTCAAGTAGACAAGTGACTTATCCTCTGGGCAATGAAGTCAATGCATTGGTATGATAAATAAGTTTGATAATGTGATGGAGAAATCAACACAACTCTTTATCAAATGAACCATAGGAATTAGATCAAGCACATTAATGTAAAGTTGAATCAAGAGATCACAAATATACCATTTCACCTTCAATAACCATTTACCAATATACCGTGGAATCATCAATGAAAGGAGAACAACTAGACAACCATCAACAAAAATAAACAACCAACAATATATTCATTACCAAATCATATTACATTAAAAGATAAAAGATAACTGGAAGTTGTCATATAAATATGTTCAAACAAAAATATGCTTGGGATAAGTTCAAACACAAATATTTCCTCCAAAAATCTACAATTGAACCAATCTTCAAAGGGGGCACCACACTTCTTTGCATACCGAACTTAGGAGTATTCCAGGGTAGAAAATATTATCAAAGGTTGCTCTTAAGTTGTGCAAAATTAATTGTGCACTTTCAGGGGGTGGCAACTAGATCTATATGCAGATCATGTTTCCCTTCATTGTGCAAGTGAACTCCAGACTCTGTAACAATGTCAACCTTTTCCTCTGATGTACCTTTAATATGAGCAAAGGACTAACAAATTTAGGAAGAGATGGATCCAAAACTTCACATTCTTGTCACCTACTACAAAATGTTCTCAAGTTAAATTTGTTAAAAAAATACTTGAACTTTTTCATACCTAACTAGTCATTCACAAGAGGCTTTACAAATAAGACACAAGGGGAGAAAGTGTTTCATTATAAAGTGGGGGTAAACTAGTACACACTAATGATAAGAAAGAAGAAAGAGAATTAATATTGATGCATAGGGTCTAGACATGTCAACTTGTGAAATGGATTTTGGTATAAATTTTGTTGATTGGTTGGGAAAGGTGGCTCTCATCCTCGTTTTTAAGAAAATGCAAATTAGACATTGGAGTGGTCCTTGACACCATTTCTTTCAAATGATTGTCGTAGAATGGTAGATTGGAGATGCAAAAAGTTAGTAAAATTATACTTCCACAGACATTAATTGGATGCAAGAGGTTCTCAAGGTGAATGTATATCAATTGTTTAAAATCGAATACCCAACCTCACTTCACAACCTAATCATTTTAAGCATCAATTATATTTGGCTTAAATTTCCTAGTCTATTTTGTCTAGCAGGTTGATTTACCATTTAGAGTATTAATGTTGTACTGAAATATTGTTAGTCTAGATTTCTATCTTAAACATAGAGATCCACGTGGAATTAATGAACTCACTAACCTTTCCATGCCTTCAAAAGTGTTGGATAAAATTCTTACCTGATATCAGGGATGGTCTTGTTCCTCTTCTTTGGTAAATTCCTTGTTTCAGACTTTCACCCCCCCTGTGTGACTATGTTTCCATACAAGGATATTTCATTTAACAACATCCTTTCTCAGTAATTGAAGCTATCTTCCTATGGGAAAATGGTACCATTACTGACCTGCTAGCCATTCAATTGGTATAATTCCAACTGGTCTAGTAGTCATCACTTAATAATTTTCTAGGTCCAAAATCCAAAAAAATTAGGTATAAGTGGTGCCATAAAGTTCTTGAGATTTGATTGGAGGAAATCAGTCAACTTAAATGAAATTGGAAGAAGGAAATAAATCATCAAGCTTAGGTTTGAAGGTAGAGGGAAACTTGCCTCCTGAAAAGAGTATCATTTCCTATTTTGGTGATTGTAAGCTTGGGAAAGCAACACAATCTCTCTTTAATTATTCAATTTCATAATTTAATAGGTTGGATAATGATTCAAATGAGATCTATCTTTTAAGTTGAACAATCATTACAAGGATGTTAATGGATTTTCTACAAAATGTATTTAGAGGATTATAGGAAGTTCTTCATATTATGCCACTATCATGATCATGTTGGGGTCATGTTTTCATTGATGATTAGGTTTGAGTTTGAATTCTATCATTGTTTGTTGCACATGCTAATGATAGATTATTACTATAGACTTGCTTCCAGAAATCCATATTTCAGCTAGCATAGAACAATGATACTAGGAAATAATTGATAAGGTCAATTAGTGGGGAAAGTTATATTCAAATAGAAACTCCCATAGGGAAAAACTTAGTACCGTTGAAAAAATTTGTTTCTTTCCAATGGAAAAAATATACATGGCTCAAATTAGTAATAAATATATCTATGTTGTAATGTAAAACAAGGCTTTGTTTTAGTAAAAATGGAATAAAAATGTGGTTAACTCTACTCCACCAAATGATCTTCCTTTAATGCTATTTATTGAATCCCCTTGTGGCTTCTCTCGTCTATCACATAATTCACTTCACAAAGAACAAGGAAAATGAGATGTATGAAATTGAGGAAGGCTATAAATTCATTGCATATGTGGGCGTTATAGTTCATGGCTTTAAATGTTAGTTTTATGTTACAATAGATGGAAGTATTGTGCATTTATGGATACCTACTACACTTGGATCTCTAACTAGGAAGTAGTATCAAATTCGATGTATCTCATGTCAATTGGTTTATGTAATGGTTGGTTAGGCTTGTAGGCTCCAGATGGTTTCACATACTTCATAAATCTATACTATGTATCTCGCCACGTATGTAGAGACAAAAAGGTAGATAAGGATACCAAACGAAGCATAGATTACAACACAATTATGTTGTCCATGAATTTGACACAATGCTTAAATCTTTTGAAGTTAAAAAAAAGACTTGTTGATCCTTCCAACATAAGGTAAAAATAATATTACAAATAGTTGTCTATGCGAATCCATGTTGTTAGAGATCTACGTGATCCATGTGACTTGTGAGCTGTCTATGTGGTCCATGTGACTTGTGGCTACTCATAGTACACCGTTTGGGGAGGGGAAGGGTAGGGTAGGGTAAGTTAGTATAGGGTGAGTCAAACATGCATATCGGCAGCTGAATGAATGAAATAAACTACATAGAATAAATGAAGTAAACCACTAGAATGCACATGAAAGGTAAATAACTAAAACAACATAAAAGAAGACAAATTCATGAGTATTATGTACCTTTGAGTACAATTGATGCAGCCTCTCCACATAGGCTACTGATTAGTTGGAATTCGTAGTGTGAATTCCCATAGAAATAAAAAACCATGAAATGTTTGATTCATGATAAAGAATTTAAGAAATAGACATGTATTTAAAAATTTACAGGACTATAATACATAAGAATAAAGTGAAATACCTTATTGAGATCCTCTTTGTTTCAAGAATAATTTAATCTTCTCTAATCAATAGGGCCAACCACATGAAGCTAGAATCTCTTATGGCCCCTCCCCCCTCACATCACTCTTAATACCCCATACCTGATCCAGGATCTTTGCATTCTATACTTATCATGGATTGATTTTAAAAGAGCATGAATAAACATAAAATGTGCACAATAATGGAAGATGTCGAAAAGAACACACCATAAACAAACAAAGCCACAAATTTGATAACGGAGTTCGTCCAAATAAGGACTACGTCTCCAGGATTTCTTCTTTAATGGGGATTCCTTTTAATAATTCTCAGCAAAATGGAAAATACATGGAAAAATACAACATGATACCTCAAATATGAAGAGGAAATGCAAATTTGTTGCTAAGATATGAAAACAGACTGCAACAGTGTGTTCAGAGGCCCAAACGATGAAAATTGACATAAAACACTCTATACTTCTGAAGAGAAGGAAAATTGACCTTTTGAAAAATCCAATGACCTCCTTCTTCCACGTGGGAAGGTAGTACAAGTCGTATATCCGTACAACACCTCAATCTGCATGCCGGATTTGGTATCCCTATGTGAGCCCTCGGCCTTCAGTGCGTGTTCTTCCTTTTGATGCTAGGTGGAAAAATATACTTAAATATAGGTGGGACGGTGGTGTTTACAAGACCCACCCCTTTGGAGCATTGGTAGGCCATTAGTTTGTTACACGGGAGACCCGGGTTCAAATTGCACAGCCCACCCTTTGGCTCTCTTTGTTACATGGAATACACAGGGTCATTTTGGCTGCTCGTAGGACTGGCTCCAAATTTGGGGGTCCGACTAGCCCCTCCTCCAAGTTTAGCCCCTAGTTCAAGTTGTTGGCGTTAGTTGTGGTAGGTCGCGGGGTCGATTCCTCCAACAGGTAATTCATAATTCAATCAATTTTTTGCCTCTCCCGGGGTGACACATGTCACGCTCGTATTGGGCCATGTGTCACCTCAAGATTCTCCCATGTGGACGCCACGTTGCGTTGCTACCCAGATTCCTAGTCAGCTTCCACGTCAAGGCCACATTATTGCTTCCATGTCACCACTACGTGGTGTCACGTTGGGATATGATGGGGGTGCCGTACCCTGTACGGAGGACACATGTCACCCTTTTAGTGGTGCCATGTGGCACCCCTCATTTTTCCATTCTGCACAGAAAATGTTGTCTTACTGAAACTTCAGAAGTCAATAACTTTCACATTCGGAGTCCGTTTGAGGTGAAATGAAGTTGTTGGAATCGTCTCGGTGAGCTCTTTGGGATGATGTTAGTTTTGTTGAGTTTTGCTGAGGTTGAAAATTTGTCCTTTCTGGAACCTCCTGGATCATTCCTCCCTATTGAGAGGATTTTGTCCTCCAAAAGCATTATCAATCAATAGATAGGTGAGAACATGGTTCCCTCACTTTCCACTTCTCAACCCACCATGATTTACTTGGATGAGAGATACTCTCTTCTTCTCTTGAACTGCCTGGTGTACCTGCTAGAATTTATGAATAAAATTGTGGGTTTTTCCTTCATCTCTTTGTTTGATGCAGTAATATTGAACCACTCTCATGTCAACCATCTCTGTTTGTGTGTTGGTATGTGAACAAAAATTGATATTCTTCTTCAACTTGGTGTCCATCATTATCCATAAGCTTGTGGGGAGTGGACCCTTATATGTTGAAAGAAAGGATGAGCAATTTGCTCAACAATGACTTGCTTGTTACATGGAATCAAGTTACACATGAACCTATCCACCTCATGAATACTTTTTGACATATACAACCCTCTTACAAAATCCAAGGAAAAATTCTCCCAAGGAAGAGAAGGATTAGGTAGTAGTGAGTATGGTCCCAATTTTCTATCAGTGGGATAAAAAATGCACAACACACACCCCTTTACATTCATGGTTACAATCATATATACCCACAGCAAAAACATATGCACTACAATTCTACCAAAATGCCCAGATAAAAGAGAAGTGTGAGCTTCCCTAACTGCATGCATTTTATCAATAGTAGGGATATCAAGTTCTCCCCATGAGTAGAGTGTCTTGTCTTGTAAACAAAGTGTCCTCACCTGCATATCATGACATACATCCTTGAAAACTTCATCATTATAAATTTCCTCAACACGAGCTAAAGAAGCATTCTTTAATGAAGTGGATGCAGAAATAGAAGGAATAGAAAGCATATAAGTTCCATTTGTATCAATTTTGGAGGGATGTTGAAGAACTTGAAAAACTGATGCTGAAGATGGACTAGTCTTTTCTTCCACAATGTCTTGTTGCTTTCCTCCCCATTGAGAGGATTGTCTCATCTCAAGCATTTCATTCTTATGAAAAGATTCATCCTGATGATTATCAAGATCTTTTGATTTTATGGATGTAAGCACAAGATTCTTGTTAGCATTCACAATTCTTTTCATCGATCTCGCAGTAACAAGTGATGAGCTATCCTTCATGCCATGAGCTATCACAATGTATTCCACGCCATATTTTGTGAGATGGCATTTGTTCTCTTGTCAGAAGAAGATAGCTTTTCTATCATAAAGATGAGGACTCCCAAGTACAATGCCACATACATCCAAATCAACCTCATCTGTCAGTTTAGAAGCAATAGCAAGCCTCACTCTACACTGTGTGGTAACTTGAAGTTTTGCATTGTCATGCACCCAACCAACCTAGAGGGTAAGGTTTGGGATGAGGTATTGTGGTTAGTCCCAACTTCTTCACAATATTTTCAGAAATCAAATTGACTTGTGAGCCTGGATCAAATAATGTTTCAATCTTTGTATGTTTTGCAACAACTCGTATGTGAAACAATTCACTCCTTATTTCATAATCATGAGATGCATGTGTATAAATTGAACTAAAATGAAAGGAACTTTTACATTATAGACCAACTGTTGTGATCAACTCTTCATCACCTGAATCAGATCCCAAGTCTTGTTGCAATGTAGCAACAATATTCTGCTTCCCTTTGCCACCAAATTTCTTCATCCTCAATTATGAATGCATTTTCCAACAATGCTTCCCATCATGTCCATCTGCCTCAAAATGAGTGCAAAGGAGTGCTTTCTTATCTTTCTTATTTGTTGTAGTTGTCCTCTCATCCTTTCCTTTTCCTTTGAAATGTTTTTTTGAATGCTTGGATGGATTTTTATATTGTACATATTTTCCCCTGCTTTCAATGTGTGTTGCTTGCACACTTGCTTCATCCAGATTAGCAGGATTCAACAACAACAATGTATGATGAATATAATTGGGAAGTGCACCAATATATTTCATCAATTTTTTTGAAGTATCTAAAGACACATTCTATTCAAGAGCATTCTTTCTAAATTATCCTGTGAAACTTTGAACATTTTGACCCTTATTTAGCCTCAAATTTTTCCATTCCATCATAGATTTCTGAATGTAACCCAATGGATAGAATTTATTTCCCAAAGAAGAAGTAAATTCAGACCAAGAGGATAGAATTTTACCTTTGTGTTTGCTACCTTTTTGAATATTGATCTCCCACCATACGAGAGAGGTACCAGATAATTGAAGAGATGCCAATTGAACTTTCACCCCTTCTTCTTCAATCTGCTGCACACGGAAATAAAACTTGATATGTCTTATCCAATTGTTAATTTTTTCTACATTGCATTCTCCATTAAACATGGGAAAATCAAATTTTACATCAAGCCTCAACAACGGATTTTTAGAAGCATTTTTATGATGAAAACTAGAATGATGAGAAGAGGAACAAGAGGAGGAAGAGCTCAAAATCGAAGAAGGAGATGGAGGTTCAAGAGGTTCTTCTCCATCTTCTTGATTCATTGAAGCTTCACCTTCTTCTTTTTCCTTCTTTTTCTTCTTCTCTCTCTTTTCCAACCTCTCTTGATAATCTCCAAAGAGCTTCTTTACCTTGTTTGCCATTTGGTAAAAGGACTTATGAAAAGATTTCTCAAGCTCGGTGCGGATCTCTTCATCCCCCATCATTTTCTTTCAATGTGCACGTCCAATCTCGGGATTGAAAGGTTATAATTCTCCTTCTCCTCTTTTGAGCTTGGACCTGGTTAACATTCACACTCACAATCCACAGTCATAGAATCCCTCTCTGATACCAACATGATCCAGGATCTTTTCATTCTAGACTTATCATGGATTAATTTTTAAAGAGCATGAATAAACATAAAATGTGCACAATAATGGAAGATGCCAAAAATAAGAACACACCATAAAAACATGAAGCCACAAATTTCAAATTGGAGTTCGTCCAAATAAGGACTACGTCTTTGGGATTTCTTCTTCAATGGGGAGGCCTTTTTATAATTCTAAAGCAAAATAGAAAATACATGGAAAAATACAACATGATACCTCAAATATGGAGAGGACCTGAAAATCTATTGCTCAGATCGGAAAAAAGACTACACCATTGTGTTTAGGAGTCCTAGACGACAAGAGTCGACATAAAACACTCTATACTTTTGAAGAGATGGAAAACTGATCTCTTGAAAAAGCCAATGACCCCATCCTTCCACGTGGAAATGCCATACAGGACGTACATGCGTACGAAACCTCGATCCGTGTGCCAAATTTGGTCTCCCTGCATGCGCCCTCGGCTTTCGACGCGTGGTCCTCCTCTCGGTGCTAGGCGGAAACCTCGGCTTAAATAGAGGTGGGGCGGTGGTCTTTACAAGACCCACCCCTTTGGCGCATTGGTAGGCCATTGGGTTGTTACAAAGGAGATCCATGGTTAAACCCAGCCTTGACGTTCTTTGTTACATGGCATACGAGGTGTCGTTTTGGCAGCTCGCCGGACTGGATCCAAATCTGGTGGTCCGACCAGAACCTCCGCCAAGTTTGTTGGGCATTGGGGGCTGATTAAACCCCCTTTCCCGCCATATCAAAACTAATACACTTTAAATATTAAAATTAGAGGGATATCAACAAGAAGCATGGGCGGCATAATGGTCAAGTCGTTGCCGTTAGTTGTGGTAGCTCATGGGGTCGATCCTTGTGGATAATTCATACTTCAACTGATTTTTGGCCTCTCCCAGGGTGATACGTGTCATGCTCGGATTGGTCCACGTGTTTCTTCGAGATTGTCCCACGTGGATGCCATGTCACCTTGCCACCCAGATGCCCAGTCAACTGCCACATCAGCACCAGATTATTTCCACGTCACTCCATGTCACCGCCACATCGTGCCACATGGGGATACCACGTGGGTTCTGTACCTTATATGGAGGCCATGTGTCACCCTTTCAATGATGCCACGTGGCACCCCTCTCTTTTCAATTTTGCATAGAAATTGATGTCTTGCCGAAACTTCAAAAATCAATAACTTTCACATATGGAGTCTGTTTGAGGTGAAATGAACGTTTTTGGAATCCTCTTGGCAATCTCTTTGTAATGATGCCAGTTTTGATCAGGTTGAAAATTTGGCCTTTCTAGAACCTCCTGGATCAATACGTACTGCATGTACTTGAAAATAATTAAATAATGTGCAAACATGTGGTTTTATTTAGAAAAAAAACATTTAGCATTCATTCATTAAAATATAGCATTCATTGATTCACTCATTCATTCAATAGACAAAAAATATTACATGACATTATATTATCAATTTTTTTTTTCATAATGTTTTTTAAGTCACTTCTTTTTCTGTTTTTTTCTTATGACAAAATCAACAATCAACTCATATTCTACAGCTTCTTGTTCAATTCTTATGGCATCTGCATCTTGTCGTACTTCCTGCCTAGTCATGTACTCATGATGTGGACGCTGCTGCAAGGGGTTGGGATTTGCTGCAACAATGAAGAAATGTTACATTGATATCTTTTGTTATTATAATTACAAGTATTTAATTAATAAAAAAATATTAGAGAGGTTCTCTTTACCTAATGGGGCCATATCATGTACTTCATCTTCCTGTCTAGCCTCATCTTGTATAGGATGACCCTCTACATGCTTTGGAGTTGAAACTTGAAAAATTACAATTAATACACCATTTGCAATGCAATATTTTAAACTGTAATCCATACTATGTTTTTTTTAGCACATGAATATATTCATTACCAGCATGCAAAGCATGATCTTCATTGGGTTGTTCTCCATCATCAGCGTTAAGTGCATCATTGCTTTCCTGCTCAAAATAGACTCAATATTTTATGGACAAAATTTATAACGGATACTATTGCACAAGTAATCAATCTTAAATAAACTTCATTGATTTTATTTAACTGTGCGCAAGATGGATTACCAGAATACTGTGTTTTCCCATACAATCTTTTTCAGTGTTCAACAACGGCTCCAAAGCCGTGTTGGAAGCCTAGCTTTAAGTCTTCCTCCGTGGGCACTTCTTTGAACCGATCGACCTGCAATTTTGCATAAGATCATGAATTTAGCTTTTATGGTGAAACAAAACCAAAATTATTTAAAATTTATTATTTGGATGCAATATTTGTTTTATTGATACTTACAATTCATGCCATTGGATTCGAATAACCACTAGGCCCAAGCTTGTGCTGGCCATTTTTTTGTTCCACCTTTGATGTGTTTGACAACCTATGGAAATGTTGAAATACGTTAGATGTTGAAAATTTGATCTAAAAATAAAGAGTAATAAACATATAATTACATTGTTGAAAGTATTGCATACCTTCATGTGCCCGGTATTGCAAATCTGGAACAAGCCTTTCTTCTTCTTATGAATGTAAGACCAAGAATGTCAAATGATAAATCAAATCAAGAAAAATGTTTATGTTTTCCAATTTGTGAATCTATCAAAAGAGGGACAAAATAAAGCTTTTCTTTGAACCAAAGTGGACACAAAGAATCGATATTTTCCAACAATCATTAGATATCTCAGCATGTAAGGGAAACAAGATGCACAACCCAAGGAAAAGAGGTTCAAGAAGACATGTATATCCCACACTTTTCAAGTCTTTTAAAACAAACCAATCACTCCAAACCAAAAATTATCTTAAAACCTTAATATGGGCCAAAACGACTGTAGGATACATGATTCTTTTTCAATTTTGATGTTTATTTTAATCAAATCTAATGCAAAAAATTCCCAAAAATGAAAACAAATATGCACTCAAACTGTGGATGCAAGAGCACTTACAGCTTCTAACAAACAGTAAGAGGTCAATAAAATATCCTTAACCCAACAGACCAAGGCAAAGCCAAGCAAAAAATCTCCCAAAAACTAAAAACAAAAGATTTTCGCTCCTGTACAGACCAACACAGAGCGAAAATATGAGATTTTCCTGCCCTAGAACACTGTGGGGTAGCGGAAATTTGGGCATTCTAGGACACTATAGGGGCGCGCAAATATGGAATTTTCGGTCTACAAGGTGTTTTGGGGAAGTGAAATTTTTCCTTAAGGTGTAAAAAATGAAAATTAATGTCAAGATCCGAGCAAGGATGAAGTGTTGGGTTCAAGATAATCCTCAGTGATGACTAAAAATGATCTAAGGTGATGGGAAACAACACTTAAAAGAGGATTTGATGATCCAAATAAGCAATCAAAGGTGAAACTAGAGAAAAATGTCCCCAGCGGAGTCGCCAATTTCTATGGTGAGATTTTCTTCTACGGGTAAGATGAAAACCCCTTGGGATTAGAAAAGGCCCTTAGTTTCCTACCCAAGATAGAGAGGAAACAAATAGACACTATAGTCCTCCTATATCTAGCTCACACATCATCTAACAAGCTATGGAAAGACAAAGCAAGTAGATGGCGTACCTTACTTTGATGGTTGTCCTTGCTGCTCCTGAGTTGCTCCAGCCTTTGGTTATGGACTTATGAACATGTTCACAAAGGAAAGACAACACCACCTCCAAATAAATATATGTATAAACAAATATCTAACTATAAAAACATAGACAATTTCATGCATTCATCATTAAAGACATGAAAATGAGAGGAATAGGCTAAGTTATATTAATGATAAGAAAGCCAAAAGAAGTTGATTACAATGTTATACCTTGATGTCCAAAGTAGGAGCACCTCCTTCCAAGATCTCCAACATAACCCTTGTAAGACTCATAGGATCATAAGTTTGGTGTTTCCAAGATCACCCCCCATAACTCATGGATGACTCTCTTTAAGTAGGATTTGGGAGGCCAACCACTAAGAGGAGATTATGGATCTAACTAAGGAAGATATGGATTAAGGATCTCAAACATACCAAGGAGGGAATGTGACATGGGATTCGAAGGAGGACCTCATCCCATGAAAATCTCCTCGAAATCCAAGATCCAAAATCTAGGGATAATGGTTATTCATGGATTTTCGCGCCCCCACAACTGAGCAAAGCGCGAAAATATTGTAATTTTCGTGCCCCTATAGGCATGCAAAATGCGAAAATAAGGAATTTTCATGCCTTGCACCACTAGCAGGGCGTGAAAATATCTCTATGATCTTCATAAATGTGTTAGGTCAAGTGGTTTTCGACCCGTGAGTTGTTGGATTTGCTTCCAAGTGTGACTAGGGAAGGGACCAACATGATGACAAAGGGTCCTAACACCCTTAGGGGGCATAAACAACATGTTTCTCATGGTGATATGACATGAAGACTCTCAATGGTACAAAGTGTGACAATTTGAGGTATAACAGAGAGATAAGGGGGTGATTGCATGTATGGGGAAGAAGGGCATTGGGGTAAAGAAAAATATATAGAACATGGAGTTCAGGGGTTTGGGGAAGAGAGAGAGGGGGGGGTGATTTAGTGAGGAGGAGGGGGTTCGAGGATAGAAAGAGATAGAGATTGAGTGTGTTAGGGGTTTGGGGAGGAGGAGAGAATTTAGAGAGGAGGGGTATAGGGTAGAGAGAGAGAGAGAGTTGGGGGGGGGAGGGTTAGGTATAGAGAGAGTAGGAGGTAGTTAGGGAAAGAGAGAGGGGGATTGTGAGTATAAAGAGAGAAAGATATTATAGGTAAATAGAGAGAGAGAAGGTGGGGAGGAGGGGGCTTGGAGGAGAAGGTGTTTGAGAGAGAGAGAGAGAGAGAGAGAGAGAGAGAGAGAGAGAGAGAGATGTGGCATTAAGGGGGTAGGTGGAGGATTATGGATTTTTGTGTGTGTGTGAAAAATAGATAGATAGATACATTGAGAGAGAGAGAGAGGAAGAGCCTAGAGGGGTTGATTAGGGGTAGGGGGAGGAGGAGTATTGAGGGAGAGAAAGAGATAGATTTCAGGAGGGTTGGGGGTTAGGGAGGAGTTGTCACCTACCCAAATTCTAAAAATAATATTTTATTTGCAAAAATACTTTATGTTAAATTTTAATTTCAAAGTTTTGAAATTATGATCAAGTTTGGTCAAGGATGAATGTAATTACTGAATTATTATTATTTAATAAATTAAAGTAGGAGACAAACACCCAAGGGAGCTGTTAAATGAGTGTTCACTGACCCACTAGGAGGAATGGAAGCTGTTGGAAGGTATGGGATATATGGCAGCAATTGCACTTCACCACTAGCTGTTGGTTATGGGACAAATACCCCTAAAAAGTGGCATTATCCCCCAGGTGGTGGGAGTGGGCAGGCAGCTCATTTAATGACCCAGTAACAACTGAAAAGGCCTAGGCAGCCTACATAAGGCAAATTCGAATTGAGTAGGAAACTCTTACACAATATTTTCTGCAGAAGTATTTCCTCATGTGCATCAGGTGATCATTGAGAGATTCGAATAGGGAGGCTAGTTGTGAGTGCAATCATAAGTCTGCAAACTATTTTGATAAGAGAAACAGAGGTGCTAGTGCAGGTCCTTTGGACTGCCAGTTTCAAATATTGGACAACTACTGCTACTATAAGTGGAGATCCTAAAATTCTAAGTTTCTTCCTCCTGGTGGTTCAGTGAACAGGCTCAGGGGTCCTAAGGAAAGTAACTTGGATGTCTTCAGGAATTGGTTGGGTGGAACAGGCTCCTTGGACTGTTTTTTTCCCTACAGTTAATCAGGTTTTGCTGTTTCCTATTTTGTTTACAGTTTAATAATTCTATTTAGTGAAATCATCAAACTCTGTTTTGTAAATGAATTTATTTTTGATCTTTGTTTAAGTCTGAATGATAAACTTGTTTAAAATATGATTAGAAAATCAACTCTATATTTTTCCACATGCTGTTATATGCATCGTACTCCAGTATAGAGAAGCAAATTAAATAATAGATTAGAGATAGGCATATTTCCATTTGATTGGATAAATAATTGTAGTAAGTGATTGTTTTCCATTCTGACCTATATCTAAACATAGTAAGAATTTCCAGTTCTCGATCCCATCCCAGATTCCAGTCTTCCTAAAAAAGAATATCGAAGTATCCGAAGAAACCTTTTTTTCAAAATAGAAAGAACAAGTTTGTCTTTAAGAAAAGGACCCAGCCGCTTTGAAAGTCTACCTATTACATTTGTGGCAAGCAAGGCCATTGGGAAAACAAGTGTCCAGAGAAGAAGACAAAGTTTCATAATAAAATCTGTGAGATTTTTACAGTAGAGTACAATCCTGCTGAGTGGGATGTAGTCCCTGAGTTACAATCAGAAGATGAAGGATTCTCCATTCATGAGTCTGCAGATGACTCTGAATATAATTCTAGTTATAACGAGTTAGATCTCCATAATCTTTCCATTAATTCTTCGGATAGCTCTGATGATAACCAAACCTTTATCAGTAATTGTTTTATGTTTTCTTTTGCTTCTCTCAAAATTTAGATAGAAGAGTTAGAAGAAAAAAAGGCTAGTCTTTCTCCAGGCCTGGTCATAATCAGAAGAAGACTACAAGAAAAGATTGATGAGTTGACAAAAAAGTTGCCAGAACCTTCACAGTATGTCCCTACATACGAAGGGTATGATCCAAGCGAGGCAGATCTTCTCAGAAAAATTGTTTTCTTTGAAAACAAAGTAAAAAGAGAGAGAGAACAGTTAGCTAACTTAGCTACAAGTATACAAGGATCTCTACATCAGCTCGATGAACTAAACTCTGAATATATACATCTAACAATGAGAAAAGCTCACAGCTTTACCCCAGCTCCAGAAACAACAGAAGAACCAGTCCCTGAACAAAAGAGTTTAGGAGATCGGATGGTTGTACCTATCCAGATCAAAATGAAAGGGTATAAAGCTTACGACTTGGATGCACAAGTAGATACAGGCGCCATGAACAGTTATTGTAAATACAAAGCCATTCCAGAATATTTTTGGTAGCCTATCTCTATTCACTTTAGAGTAGTTAACAAATAACTCATCAAGGTAAATTTTATTGCTCCAGATTTTCCTATTTTGTTAGGAAAAATCAAAACATATGTTACTTTATATTGTTTAGACACAAGAGCTGACATATTACTAGGACAAGATTTTGTCAAGAAACACCTGCCAATGTCAGTTAGAGAAGATTAGATTCTGGCAATTCCAGTCCTTCTTTTAAGGATGGTAGTTTACAATGCGTAAACACAACAGAATCACATAATACTTTTATTAATCACAAGAACACTAGAGTACATGAACACATCAGATTTTTGCAGATCGTCTTCGGAGAGAGAAGATCATTACTGTGACACACCAACAATGATATCTCTATACAAAGTACTGAGCCCTTTTAGGTTTCAGAAATCAGCTAGGTTGAAGCTTAATACCAAGCTACCTGAGGACATCAGAATATATAGACTAATATCGGGAGACTTTACAGACAGAGAATTTACGATGCAATGTTATACTCAGACGAGCAACTTGCAGAGCATACTCTTCGACTCAGACTTAGACTCAAAGGCTCTAGTTCCGAATTCTAAATGTCGAGAATGAACCCTTGTTCCCCTATAAATACAAAATGACAGGAGTGCATCGCAAGAAATGAATCATTAAGCAGGACAACTTAAATAGTAGAGGCTGTGTATAACTAAACTTGTGACTCATGAAGCACGAAGATGCTTTTCTTGTAACTGAAAAGGTATCTTTGGTTTTCGGGTAACTCACGAAGAGACAACCACACCATGAGATGACTTATTTGTACAATGTGGAGATTCTTTTCCAAAGAAACCACTAAGAAAATAATGATGCAAAAAGCATCTCAAATCTATAGTACAGATTGTATTGTACTAAATCTTATTACATAGTGGAGATTCTTAAGAGAACCCACGAAAGACAATCATAAAGTAAGATGTTGAAACTAGAGAAGATCTGCAGGACAGATTTATATAGAGTGGAGATTCATGAGAGAACCCACGAAAGACAAATAAAGAGAAATATACAAAAATCAGATTTGCTAACCATAGTCAGGCGAACTATGATCAGAATCAAATCCCTCGGATCCAAATCCATCATGGTCTAAGTCGCTTTCATCTGAAGAATCTTGTAGAAAGTATTGGCAATGGTAATCAGTACCATAATGTATTACATCCTCCATCCAGTGAGGGGCATCTTCTCGAAAACATGCAAAGAAAGGAGATTGCCGGAAAAGTTTAGGCCTCATGTAGCTGGGAACACAAACATCACCAAAGAAACGATGTTTGATGACAAGCCGAAATTCTTGTCCTGGAGTAACTGAGGGGTGGACAGTAGCACCTTTCCAAAGGATATCGAACTGGAAAATACCATAGATGAGAGAGGCACCATATATTTCATCTTTCAGGATAGGAATGAAAACCTGAGGAGAGGCATGCTCTAAGCCCGAGATTCTGGGAACATACAAAAAGAGTAAAATTTTCATCCAAGGAATGCACTGACGAGTATGGAGATCATCACAGAAGAAACATACAATAACTTTTCCATTTGCTCTAGCAAGATAGTGAATGGCATAAAAATCTATCCATCTAATAGCAGGGTCAAAAATGTAAACAAAAAATTGTTATTCCCCTGAAAGCAAATGAAAATGCTCAATAATCATATTGACATGGTTGACTCTGAGAAGGGGATTATTGAAATTGATATTGTAGCGGCGGCGTCCCTCTGGAGAGTTTAGCCGATCTTGAAGTATCTGTTGTCGGATTTCAAAAGGAAGAGTCTAGATTTTGTTATCAAAACAATCACTGCAATAACAGTAAATGCATTCATGACAAACAAGAACTAAATTGTCTGCTGTTGAGGATGAAGACTTGCCTTTTTCAAAAAATTTGATCTCTCGGAATTGTGATCCTTCTCGAGTTAACATATCATCAAGATGATTATCTTTGCCAGCTTTGTAGACAATCTCAAAATCAAAACCTTGAATCTAGACTACCCATCTTAGAACTCTGGCATTGCCATGTTCTAGAAGTATTTTGTTACCAAGCATACCCTTCATATGCTTAAGATATGTTCTAACTGTAAAATAGACACTTTTGAGGAAAAGTCTGAAATGATGAATACCCTTCTTGACAGCAAGGATCTCTTTGTGTGATGATGGGTACTTGGATTTTGCTTCGGAAAATGTTCCAGAAGTATAAGCACAAACCTCCTCTTTCTTTGAATGCTTTTGCAACAGCATAGCTTCCTAAACTTGATCAGAAGCATCAGTCTCTAAAATAAAAGGTAGATCCAGGACTGGAAGAGCAAGGGGAGGAAGCTTCTGGATGTTTGCTTTGATTCTTCTGAATGTGTCAGTCATAGCTGGTATCCATTCTGTGCCAGGCTTTAATATTTTCTGTAACAGCTTTGTGTCTTTTGCCTGTGCTTGATAAAACTGTCTGATATAATTCAAGCAACCGAGGAATCGCTGAACCTGTTTAGTATCTTGCAATCTGTCAGGAGGCTCTAAGAGTTTCTGCAAAGCATGTGGCTGCAGAATTATTCTTCGTTGTGAAATATGGAGGCCCAAGAATTCAATGGAAGTCTTGGCAATAACAAACTTATCTGGGGATGACGAAAGTGCGATCCCATGCTTAAGAACAAAATTATGAAATTGTTCTAAATGGATCTTATGCTCAGTTATATCTCTGCTAAAAATGAGCAAATCATCAATATATACAATAACAAAGTCTAAAGAAAGAAAAATGTCTTCCATCCTTTTTTGGAACTCTGATGGAGCATTCTTCATGCCAAAAGGCATTACTGTCCATTGATATTGGCCATGAGGGACTACGAATGCAGTCTTGTACCTGTCTTTTGGAGCTATGCCGATTTGCCAAAAACCACTCTTAAGATCAAACTTACTAAATACATTGGCTTTTGCTATTTTTGACAGAATTAAATCTTTATGAGGTGGAGGATACCTGATTGGTTCTAAAGCTTTGCTCAATTCTCCATAATTAACTACCAATCTTTTCTTTCCTCTTTTCTGCTAAGAATGCTTATTGACATAAAATGATGGGAAATCCCAAGCACTTTTGCAAGGTTCTATCAGCTTCCTATCCAAAAACTGTTGGATTTCTTCTTTGCATGCTTGATGCTCCGTAGGACTCATATTATTTGCTGAGGCTTTTTGAGGTTTTATTTTTGTATTCTGTTTGTATGGCAAAGTGACATAGTATTTTTCTCTCTTCCAGAAGGCATATGGATGATTAGAAGTACATTCCTTTTGTAACTTTTGAGTTATTTCTGCAAGGATGTCTTGATCATGTAGGTCTGCATGTTTGACAATCTTTTTTATTTTTTCCAAATCCTTGACTGATTCTTCGACAATGTTTGGCTTTTCAGGAGAAATTCTGATAGTGAAAACAAACTTTACTGGAATTGAAGTCACAGTTCATTGGATTTTGAAATCAGCTGAATCTTCTCTAACTGACATTAGTAGGTGTTTCTTGACAAAATATTGTCCTAGTAATATGTCATCTCCTGTGTATAAACAATATAAAGTAACATATGTTTTGATTTTTCCTAACAAAATAGGAAAATCTGGAGCAATAAAATTTACCTTAATGAGTTCTTTGTTAACTGCTCTGAAGTGAATAGAGATAGGCTGCCAAAAATATTCTGGAATGGATTTGTATTTACAACAGCTGTTCATGGTGCCTGTATTTACTTGTGCATCCAAGTCATAAGCTTTATACCCTTCCGTTTTGATCTAGATAGGTACAACCATCCGATCTCCTAAACTCTTTTGTTTAGGGACTGGTTCTTCTGCTTTTTTTGGAGCTGGGGTAAAGCTGTGAGCTTTTCTCATTGTTAGCTGGATATATTTAGAGTTTAGTTCATCGAGCTGATGTAGAGATCCTTGTATACTTGTAGCAAAGTTAGCTAACTGTTCTCTCTCTGTTTTTACTTTGTTTTCAAAGAATTTTTTTTTTCTAAGAAGATCTGCCTCACTTGGATCTAACCCTTCATATGTAGGGACACACTGTGAAGGTTCTGGAAACTTTTTTGTCAACTCATAAATATTTTCTTGTATTCTTCTTCTGATTATGACCAGGCTTGGAGAAAGACTAGCCTTTTTTTCTTCTAACTGTTCTATCTGACTTTTGAGAGAAGCAAATGAAAACATAAAACAATTACTGATAAAGGTTTGGTTATCATCAGAGCTATCCGAAGAATTAATGGAAAGCTTATGGAGATCTAACTCATAAGAAATAGAATTATATTCAGATTCATCTGCAGACTCATGAATGGAGAATCCTTCATCTTCTGATTGTAACTCAGGGACTACATCCCACTCAGCAGGATTGTACTCTGCTGTAAAAATCTCACAGGTTTTATTCTGAAACTTTGTCTTCTTCTCTGGACACTTGTTTTCCCAATGGCCTTGCTTGCCACAGATGTAACAGGTAGACTTTCGAAGCGGCTGGGTCCTTTTCTTAAAGACAAAACTATTCTTTTCTATTTTGAAAAAAAGGTTCCTTCGAATACTTCGAGATTCTTTTTGAGGAAGACCGGAATCTGGGATGGGATCGAAAACTGGATTCACCAGAATTTTTGGAATGGCAGGTGCATGTAGATGTTTTATGTGGATGAGGCTTGAAACAACCATAATTGGTGTTTTCACGAAATTGCTGACAGGCTGACTGAGAAACAAAAAATTGTTTTTTGATATTTTTCTGTGTCTTCATGTCAACACATTCTTTTTGGAGGGTTGTGAGCACATGCTGATGTAAACCAGCAAGAGATAACTCTTCAATCTTGACTTGATGATCTGAAAAATAGTTATTTACAAGAACTGGGATTTTGCCGGGAAAAGAGGAAAGATAATGGTGAAGGTAGGCAACATTTTGATGATCTGTAATTTTGTACAACATGGTCTGCATCGTACAAAAATATTCTTCAAGGAGATTGATATCACATAATTTCTAGGACATGTACAATTGAGTAGTATGAGATGCATCAGGAGGTAATGCACCAAGAAATTCATGTGCAAGGGCTTGAAACAAAGCTTCTAAAGGATCATCATTCTCTAGTAAATGTTCTTTTTCTTCTTCTGAAATTTTTTCCCACCATAGCTTTGCTATTCCTGTAAATGCCCAAGTAAGCCGCATAGCTATATATTTCCAGGATGCTTTAGTTTCTGCTTTTCTCTGGAATGCCCATGCATTGATATTTTGGAATAGATTTAGAATCCGATCATTTTCCAAGCAATCAAAATTAATAATCAGTGTGTTACCAAAGCCTTTCGATAGACCTTTGGAATCAATCTTGATATCTAGATTTTTTAATTCATTTGTCCATTTGTTGAATGGACTGCGAAACTTATTGTGGCTGACATCTTGACCTGAAACTCTTCTAGCTTGATTTTGGAAGAAATGTGACTCAACTCTGTTTCTTTTTGGGTTGCTAGAGGCTTCACCTATCTCAGAATCCATAGAGATAGTGGAGGATGCCATTTTAGTGTCATGGCAACCAAGTGAGAGAATTCTTTGTTTCAACAATTCATACGTTTCTCTAGCCAATTCAGCACCATGTTGAATACTTTGTAGTCTATGTGGACTTAACTGTTTCAGGAATTTCTGGGGGCTTGAGCTACCAGAATGATATTCTAACTTATAGCCTTCTTGGTTGATTTGACTATAGTCAGGAGGAGAAGAAGGAGCTGGAAGTGCTGACTGTAGATTTTCTACAAAATACCAACAACGTAGAAACACAACATAATCACATAATACTTTTATTAATCACAAGAACACCAGAGTACATGAACACATCAGATTTTTGCAGATCATCTTCGGAGAGAGAAGATCATTACTGCGACACACATACAATGATATCTCTATACAAAGTATTGAGCCCTTTTAGGTTTCAGACATCAGCTAGGTTGAAGCTTAATACCAAGCTACCTGGGGACATCAACATATATAGACTAATATCAGGAGACTTTACAGAAAGATAATTTCTGATGCAATGTTATACTCAGACGAACAACTTGCAAAGCATAATCTTCGACTCAGACTTAGACTCAAAGGCTCTAGTTCCGAATTCTGAATGCCGAGAATGAACCCTTGTGCCCCTATAAATACAAAATTAGAGGAGTGCATTGAAAGAAAGGAATCAATGACTCATTAAGCAGGACAACTTAAACAGTAGAGGCTATCTGTACCTAAAATTGTGACTCATGAAGCACGGAGATGCTTTTCTTGTAACTGACAAGGCATCTTTGGTTTTCGGGTAACTCACGAAGAGACATCCGCACCATGAGATGACTTATTTGTACAATGTGGAGATTATTTTCCAAAGAACCCACTAAGAAAATAATAATGCGGAAGGCATCTCAAATCTATAGTACAGATTGTATTGTACTAAAGCTTATTACACAGTGGAGATTCGTAAGAGAACCCAAAAAAGACAATCATAAAGTAAGATGATGAAACTAGACAAGATCTGCAGGACAGATTTATACAGAGTGGAGATTCATGAGAGAACCCACGAAAGACAAATAAAGAGAAATATACAAAAATCAGATTTGCTAACCATAGTCAGGCGGACTATGATCAGAATCAAATCCCTCGGATCCAAATCCATCATAGTCTAAGTCGCTTTCATCTGAAGAATCTTGTAGAAAGTATTGGCGATGGTAATCAGTACCGTGATGTATTACATCCTCCATCCAGTGAGGGGCATCTTCTCGAAAACATGCAAAGAAAGGAGACTGCCAAAAAAGTTCAGGGCTCATGTAGCTGGGAACAAAAACATCACCAAAGAAACGATGTTTGATGACAAGCTGAAATTATTTTCCTGGAGTAACTGAGGGGTGGATAGTAGCACCTTTCCAAAGGATATCGAACTGGAAAATACCATAGATGAGAGAGGCACCATATATTTCATCTTTCAGGACAGGAATGAAAACCTGAGGAGAGGCATGCTCTAAGCTCGAGATTTTGGGAACATACAAAAAGAGTAAAATTTTCATCCAAGGACTCCACTGACGAGTATGGAGATAATCACAGAAGAAACATACAATAAATTTTCCATTTGCTCTGGCAAGATGGTGAGTGGCATAAAAATCTATCCATCTAATAGTAGGGTAAAAAATGTAACCAAAAAATTGTTGTTCCCCTGAAAGCAAATGAAAACGCGGCAATAATAATATTGACATGGTTGACTCTGAGAAGGGGATTATTGAAATTGATATTGTAGCTGCGGCGTCCCTCTCACTAGTACAAAATGAGAGATAAGTGACCAAAAAAAGACCAAAATCCACATATAAATGACCACTTTTGAGTTGGTGACCACTGGTAGCAAATTAGTGGCCATATATCACGCGACGAAAAATGTGGTCATATTTAACTTGGTCATTTATAGCTTATCTTGTGGTCATATATTTGGTCATTAATTTGGTAATATATTTGGTCATTAATGGTCACATGATAAATGACTGCTAATTTGCTACCAGCGATCGCCAACTCAAAAGTGGTCATTTATATGCATATTTTGGTCACTTATCTCTCATGTTGTAATGGTGGTCGTTTATATGCAAATTTTGGTTTTTTTTTAGTCATTTATCTCTTTTTAGTGGTTTCAGAATATAAATAAGGCACGGTGGAATTGAACCACCAACCTCCTGCCTATAAGGCAGGTGCTCTACCATTGAGCTAACACCCTTAAATAGAATTCCTTATGGATTGATATGAGAATAAAATGTAAGGAGTGGGAAATTAACATTGGACACCAAGCCGGAGCCTACATGTAAATACAAAGTTATGAATAACTGAAATTTTTACAAGTCATATTTTATGAGTGAAGGAATAGTCTAGGCATTTCAGAATGTAGTCTTGTGACAAGTGGAAGATTAGCAATATGTCAAAACAATGCAGTCCAATGTTTGAAAAACACTATTAAACAAGATATACCTTATCTTCACTGAATAAGCAGCGATCATAAAGTGTGTCAGATTCATGCTATAAACATTGATAAGACATTTTTAAGCACTTGTCAAGCTTCACAGAATTAAAGACAAGAATATCACCAAAAAAAAAGTACTTCCCTCCAATGAAAGACAAAAGAATATCACCTTCCATGTCCCAATAATGATGAGTAGGAGATATTCTTGATTGTGCAAGTGTAGAAGAAGCAGAGGGCCCTAACAATGCAATAAACAGATTATCACAACATTGGGAATGAAATGCGTGATTTTTCTATCTCCCTCTAATCCTTTGATTGAGCTCTTGACATGCATCTTTTTCTAGAACTTGACACTCAGGAATCTAGAGATGAAGAAGTTACAATCACTGCCTGAGTCGATGAGAGTAAGGAAGGATTTTTTTAGTACATCAATGTAAAAGGTCATCTCGATTCTCAACTATGGCCTCTGAGTTTAGATTGTGTATAAATGCATTCTAGAGGATCCATGGACTTCTTCTAGTACAAGAACATTTCTTCTTTCTGCTTCTTCATCTGAGGAAGATTCTTCATTACTGCTACTGAATAGGCCAATTCCTTTTCCCTTCATATCTTCCTTTGCTTCTTTTACCTGTGGGTTATGGGCCTCTATTGCTACTACTCTTTCTTTGAGTAGTCCGAGTTCTTCTTTGATATCTTTCTGCTTCTTATGCAGATCAACCAAAGTTATTTCTTCAAAGCTTGGGAGATTTCTTTCTTTTAGGACTGGAATAGTATTTGACTCAAAAGTTGGAAAACATGTGAAGATCTTCTTCTTTCCTTTTTTCTTCTTCTTAAATTCTTTAGAGCTTGAACTCTCAGAACTGCTGGATATTTCTGAGACTACCTTTGACTTTTTCTCCTTTTTCTTCATGTCATTCTCACTCTTTTTTTCTTTGCTTCCTCTCATAGCTTTGAACACGACTTCTGCTAGAGAGTCCTTAAGGCTACTAGCCTGCATGCTAGTAACAAGATGTGCGAAGTTAACTAGGTCATTGCCTCCTTCTGAGGCCATTAGACAATATTCTGATTGGAGAAAAGCTTTAAAAGCTTCTTCTCTTTCATCTGCATATGATCCTTCATCTTCATCTGTAACAGGATCAGATGTGGGGTCTTCAGATTGCTGGGAAACCTGTACCTGCTCGTTTTTTGGGAAGGCCTTATCGTATTCTCTATTTAATATCTGGCCTTCTGGACACTGGGTTGTCTTATGGTAGCTGGAACCACATATTCTGCATTTTTGGCCCCATTCTATCTGAGCCTTCTGATTTGGCTGCCATCTTTGTAAACCATATGCATCACAAATTGTACTTTCTAGTCCCATTAACTCATCTTTCGGTCATTTGTTGGACATTAATAATATTATTTTACCTTATCTCTCCCTATCATACCATCTTGCACAAGTTTTGGACCAAATTGTTTTAGTAACATTGAATAAGGTGTTATTACGAATTCTAATGATTAAATAAAATATTGTTAGAAGTCCCTATGTTAAGATGGTCATAATTAATGTTAATGACACATATTACCTACATGTTAATTAGAGAATTAGTTAGGTAACTTACTACATGGTGCATAACAGACAGCCTTGTTAATTTATTAGATGAATTCCTTGTTAACAAAACACATAAAAGAGAGACAAAAAGACTAAATCAGCATTGTCAGCTATCTTAAGCTCTAGCAAATTCTGCTATAAAATATCATATCCCATTAATTTTTAAATACCAAATGCCATTTCCTATCTGCGATGTACATAAATCCTTTAGGCCTTTAATTTCACATAAAAAATAAATCATGGCTCTAAAAATAAAATGGAGAAAAGGGAAAGCTGGAACATTCAAGCATAAGAAAGAATAGTTGCATATGCTATGGACAGGGTGAAGATACCTGCTTCTTACTCCAATCATACTGACGAGTACCAATAGCAGGAGCAAAATCAAGGAACACGCAACCTTCCTTTGAAAGCCTAATTCCTCCTGACTTCAGTGACAAAAAATAAAGTAGGAAATTTATGCTTGCTATTATTAGAATATTGAAAATTTGCATTGACAGAATTACAATTCACAAAATATGTGAAATGTAAGAATACTACAAGCACAAATATAAAACATGACTGTTATGTTAATTTTTACATGTAACAAATGCAGAATAACCACCAAACATAAATCAGAAATATAATTGCAGCCTACAAAATACTTTAGTAAAATTACAAGAGAAATTGAATTAGAAAATACATACGTCCAATGTACTATACTCATGTGCTTTGGGTTGCATCCCCAATCCTGCTTTACCTTTGTAGAATGTATACTTCACAAATATTTTGCTGGGCTGACCTGAAAAGTGAATGTCAAATCATGTAAAGAGTTTGCACATACAAAGTCTTCAAATTTTTTCTGGATTTCATCTTTCTCTTTCTGCCATTTTGGACTGAGAAGCTGAGCTTCAATCCTTTTGTATTGCATATCTTGCTGGATTAACTTCAAGTCTTGTTCTTTGTGTTCTATTGCTCGATAGCATTCAAAAGCTTAATGGACCTGAGTAGACACCTTAGGAATATACTTGAATTCATAAAAAACTTTATTTTTCCCTATAGTAAACCATATTCCTTTGTTAATCCAAATATGAAAACAATAATCACTAAGGTATTCACTCCAATATAGAAGAGATAACTAAATTCAAGAATTGAAGTGGATAATAGATTTTCACATGTTGATCCCAAAAGATGCTCTTTAAATATGTACAATGATCATCTTCTTCTGCTTAAATCAATCCACATTTTTTACTTGTCACGAGAGAAGGGGCAAGGTTTAGTTATCAGAGGATTGCACATAACAACTCCCAACTTACGAACTACTCTTATAAGAAATCTGAATATCTCTCTCTCACCTGGAGAATCACTATTGATAAGGGGCCTTCGGGATGTGGCAAGTCTTCCTTATTGCGTGTTATAACAGTACTTTGGAATGTGGGTGAAGGGATAATCCGAGGACCATCCCAAAGGGAAATGTTTTTCCTCCCACAAAATCCATATATGCCACTTGGTACACTTCAGGATCAATTACTCTTTCCAGTATTTGATAGTAGCTTTAAATATCTAAGCGATGAAAATCTGTTGAGATTTCTTGAGGATGTCTCATTGGTTGATCTGCCTGGAAGAAAAAGGGGCTCTGGTGTTTTTTGTGATTGGGAATATGTACTTAGTACTGGTGAGCAACCGAGATTGGAATTTTCTAGGCTCTTCCTGCATGAACCCAACATGGCTTTCTTGGATGAAGCTACAAGTGCACTAGATTTGGAAAATGAGTCTCGATTGTATTCTTTGTTAAAAAGAAAGATTGAGACCTACATATCCATTGGTCATAGGTTATCATTAGTTAAGTTTCACACAGACATTCTAGAGTTTGGTGAAAACTTTGATTGGACAATATATTTTAGATTCGACTTTGAAAGGTCAAGGTTACATTCGATAAATTGATATACAAATCTCTAATTCCTAACACATTTGACAGTAATATTGTCAAATGTGAAGCTCTAGCAGTTTTCTGTGCATTGTAGAAATCTCCTTACTCAGATTTATATGATACAGACCCATACAATTAATGAATTGATTATTCTTTAGAATCATCACTCCAGTTCTTGGTTTGTTTAAGCTAGAATTATGGATTTCGAATCTTTGAAATAATCAGAATATTTGTATTTTCGATTTCTGCATTCCGACTGTGTGCTCAAATTTTTAATGTAAAAAATTTACATTTGGAATGGTGACATTATGGAAGGTAATATATTTAAGTACAAATCTTGGAAGATTTGTATACTAGATTAGAAAGGTCAATCTTAATCTTCAATTTGTCATTGAAGAGAATCTTGCTTCCAGAAAGACAAGCGTATGTAATAGTTTCAGCAGTAGTTATAGTGACTTCCCACTTCAATATAGATGAGTTTCACAGGTACATAATTGTTGCTGTATTATGTCTGGAATTATTGAAATAATTAGCATCTTGTACCAGCGAAGAGATTCTCAGTGACTGTGTGTTCAACCTATATATTCAAATTTACAGTCTTATCACTTTGCATTTGGAACAATGCCATCATAAAAGGACAAGTATCATAATGTTTCTCTTTGGAGATATCCTATATAAACTATATCTTAATATTTCACTAGTAACTCAAGGGAATCTTACTCCGAGATCTGGAAAGAACTCATACATTTTTCTCCCTACAGATGGTCATACATTTTTCTCCCTATAGATGGCTCTGGCCTTCTCCAATATGCTTTATGTGTTTTCTCTCTATTGCTTATCTAGAGACTCCATAATATCAGACGAGAATACCTAAGTTGTTAATCAAATAAAAAAACGTCATTGTCAAATACAAAAACCTAGATTAGCTTTCACCTTGAAATATAAACAATATATTTTTATGATTAATAAAGGATATGGTACAACAACTGCATTCATCACCTCTTAACTTGGCGCATACCCAACAGGAACACTATTTGAATAATTTTCTAGAAGGTACGTCTCTAGGAAGATATTTTACTGTTTACCACCTGCTACATCTCTCAGACATTACATGGTTGTTCAACACCTAGTGCATATTCAGAATCCAAATCATCTCCAACCTCCAGGCCTTGCTTGTACTTCGTTATTTGATGCATATCCAAGTAGCTATCTAACAGTTGACTCTACCAAGTGAATATGTAACAAAATTCCCCATGACAAAACAAAATTATAGACAACCTTGAGATTTGATAAAAAGATTTTTAGCAATATGATATGAAATAAGCATTTATTCATAAGCTTCCTCTTATATGTTGCTACCATTTGGTGCTCACCCACAAAATTGAAGTACCTTCAAGATTTTCTAACCACTAGTGTGTCAATTGTCAGGATGATAAATGTATGCAGAATTAATCACATAAAATACACATATCGTAACAACATATAGGATATGAAAGAGAGAATGAAAAATTCCATTTACACAATTAGAATTAAGTAGATTTTCTCACTAATAGCATAAAATATGTACTTACACCCAGGGTTGAGAGGGTATTAGCACAAAAAAGGCCTTGGCAAGTTCCTACTTCATCTAATGTCTTCTCTACCAATACCTTGCATTGCATTCTCATAGCTTCTTTATACTACAGGTGGTTGGTTACCAACTATCCAATAAATATAACCATGTTACCAGGTATTGTAGAACAAGAGATTCATTAGTTTGGGACTCGGTCACAATATCCTCATGGTTTCCCACAAAGTTATGATCCCATGTGCTGATATATCTTTCAAACACAAGCCAATAACGTGATTAATTATGATCAGAAAATCACATTGTCACCATACACCAGAACAAAGTTGTTGTTGCAAATGCTACCAGTGGAACACCTCAAGAAATCAACTTCAAGTAGAGGGCCAACCACTAGAATATAAAGAAAACGAGAGAGTAGGGAGTATCTGGTTTCCTAGGAATTGAAATCAAAAGAAATATAGTCACATGGATGAAATGCATTGGTTAAAACATAGAAGTATTCCTAGAGAAAGAGACAGTGCCAAAGAGACTGTGAAATAGACTTACAATGCAAATTGAGTGAATTCAAAACATTTCCATACACATGTAGACATTGGATGCATGCCCTTAGGTTCCCCCTCAAGCACTTTTAGGCGGGCTCCCACAGAATTTGGATGAGATTGATCACCACATCCCATGACTTTACTAGATTTTCCAGTTATGCGAGTTATAGGAGCTAGGGATGAAGGAGCACTTAATTTTTTCCCATCTATTATGAGATCAGAGATATAGAATATTGCCTATATCGGGCCTTAAGGAGCCCCCTTTCCTCCTTTTTTTATACTCTGACCAGAGATACCTTGCTCTCTTCATGAGGGAAATATTTAGACATAGATCACAGTCTCTACTTGTCCTATCCTGAACTATTAACTAGAAGAAGAAATACAGTGTAAGACCCTCTATCTCTTAATGAACTCAATCTGCCTTCTTTTAAAGATTAAGAATACTAGGGTTTACATAAATAGAATGAGAACTATCCCTGTGGAATAACCCTAAACTCTGCTAAGCAGTGCGCCCAGATAGAAGAAGGCTCCCTCCAAATCACCACCTTACTAAACATATAAAATCCTCTAGCACATGCACCTAGGCTAAACTTGGAAACTGTGCTAAATATGAACCAAAAAGCACTTTATAGATACAATAGGAAAAACAATCCTAAATCTGGAAAAGCAAATCTTTGTATTGACAACATTAGACTCAGTAGTCCCATTGACCTATTATTATTTTATCCCTTGATTTAATTCTAGAAAAGTAACACAAATTACAATGTTGGCTCTTCAGCCTTTGTTGATGAAGTCAGTTGCATTAGCATAAATATCCCTAGTTACCATGACAAAAGCTCAGAAACAGGATGACCCAAAAAATATTATTTTCTACAGTTGTTCCCGTTTCTGGGGGGGCAGAAATGGTTTCATGATAAATGGGTCATTTCTCAAAAAATAAGGTTATTTCTCATGGGACCACTGTGTGAATTGACAACATCCAACATGCAAAGGGAATTGCTGATTAAACTCATCACCCAACTTATTAGTTGGACTATACTTCTTAGCTCCAACTGCATAGAGTTGACACTGAAGAAGGCAAAGTAATAACTGCATTCATAGGTGAGGAAGCTCTCATCTAGGCTTGACCATATTTGAGTGTGATAATGCCATGTGGAGTAGCTACAAGAACATCCATGCTTCTGCAAATGCTTGCAATGGAAGCATTCAAAGGCTATAAAAGCCTCCAAGCAACTGTAAGTCAAGTTGAAATCAACAGAATCAAAGGCAGTACATAGAATATTGTCGAACAAAATAAGAAAAAGGGACGCCATCAGAGGACAAACCCATGGCAACTCCACTATCTCCATGACTCCAGTGTGCTTGGTTGCCATGGATTTGTTTGTCAAAGACAACTCGCAGTCCAGATATTGGGAGGCTTGACATGTAGCACATATTTCTGGAGAAACATCCATTGATTCATATGCAGCCATTCCACTTAAAACATAAAATCAAAACCCTAAGGATAAAATTAATTATAAGCAATGGGCCTATTAAATATGATTATCATTTTAGGTTTTTATATTGTGGATAACTTTAAAATGTATATTTTTGGTTTGTATCTTCGTATTTTTTTTGTAAATATATAGCCTACAAGTATACAGTGTATAGATGGTGCATACATTTCTTATATGAAAAACCTCTGGACTATGCTTCCTATATCATTCTCGTTTTCCCATTTTTGGTAACATAATAAATATCTACTATCACCTTATATTGTTCCATTGGTCTTCTAAACACTATCAGTGATATTACTTTAAACAATGGCAAGAACATAGAGAATTTCCTCATTTCTCCCTTAAGTCCCATAGGCCTACTTTTGTGGTCATTTGTTGGACATCAATAAAACTATCTTATATTATCTTTTCTGATTCAGATTTGGGTAAGCTCCGAGCTGAAACTATCTCCCTGCTTATTAGGAACCCACATTCCCATCATGGTTTGAGAGGTCTTCACTGACCACTTACAAAATATTGATCATCCCTCTTAAAAAATCATCCCAAGAAGCTGAAGAGAGAGTGTGAACGATGAAGACCCATAAATTCACCTATGTGTGCCTTGAAGAGAGGGAACACACTAACCATCCAATGTTGTTGGCTCATCGTTAAATGTACTACTTACTAGAAATCCAAAAATGGATGAAAACACAAAAATAGAACCTCCAAATGCTAAGTCATATTCACCTCCACAAATTGTGAGCAGTTCATGCATAGTAAAATCAATTTGCACTGTTGATGATTCCCTATCCAAAGAAGGTCAAAGAATAGAGGAGGGAAAAATGATTTTAACTTTTGACTAAGTTTCAGGAGAGAGACACAAATGACTCCAAACAATTCATATAATGTGTATCATCTCTATTCAGTTTATGGGGGCTGGTTTGCCGAGATTATGGATTGCTCTACCTTTTTGTGATCCCTGTGGGTCAATATAAGCATAAATGGGAAAATCAATATCTGAAAGTGCACTGTGCACCTGAACAATGTAATTTGAATTCTATCTATGAATATAAATTATGTTTTTTTTTTCCCTGTGGAAAAAACAAGTAAAATGATTTAGTGTGGAATAATGTACTTGAATGACTCAATGATTTTCACTTTTTTAGTGATGACAAGAAACATGATATTTCTTGTTACCATAAATATTGTGGACAATGTAGATATTGACTTCAGAGACAACATACCAACCTAGTGAATTCTGACAATTGAGAGCATGTCATAACTGTATATAAACCACTCCAAGAAATAACAATGATATTGATCATGGTCAGAAGCTTTCTAGTAGGTGCTCATATATACATAGATGGACTCCAGACACCTCCATCCATTGAAGGGTGTGCATTCTTTAAAGGACTTCAAGACCTAGCCCTTCTATAGAACCCAAAGATGGGCTTACACTTGAAACAAATTTTTCACAATCATATATGGAGTAAGAAAGTAGAAAGTCACGCCTCCAACAAACCATTGAGTCAATGTAGATTCATATTCAAGTTATTACTAGGTCCCTGCCTTGAACATATGTAGTCTGCAGCTTAAATCATAGGAGATGCTAATATCGAACATACACGCCCTTTCCTCAAACATACATATTGATTGCCATGTCACCAAATATATTATTGATGAACTTTAAATGATAGAACCACAATTGATTATAATTTAAATGTCCACCTTCTTGTCAATCACACCATTTTATGTTTTGCCAACATAGCCTTGGTTCACTGGAGAAGTTGACAGAGTTCTAATCAGTCCAGGGTTCCATTCTCAGTTCTCACTGTGGCCTGCCACACTGATGGCATGTCAAATAGCGATGAGGCCAGATGCAAGTCCTGGACAACTTTAGCAGAATAGATACCTCTCAGCCTTGGCACCTAAGCCAAAGTAAGTCCATGTTGTGCAGTTCAACCCAAATCTCAAGGTGTGTTTCTTGAAACCACTTCAACAAAAAAATACATATCTAGAAGCATTATCATGGCAAAGGATGATTGTTAGGGAGGCATGTCCATAAAACACTAGTGCTAGGGTAGTTGTGCCTTGGTTGAAAAAGGTTATTGACCAATCTTGTGGTAGCAATCAAAATCATGTAAATAAATCAGCTGCATGAATAAATTCACAATACTCTTTAAACTATGCAACTTGAAGATATTTACAATTCCAATTTTGACAATAATGCTCTCAATTGAGAATGTAGGACTTGAGCATTACATATTAAAGGGTATTAATTATTATTTTTATTTAGGATAAATAAAAATGATCATTTATTGTTGCAAGCATCTCTAAGGAGCCTTCAGTATATGTCCATGCTCATTGAATATACTCTCAAGATTCAAACCTTGGATCCAAGGAAGACAAAAAAAGGTGTAATAGGAAATGCGAATATTCACAACATATTTTAGGTAAAGGAAGTTTCCACACCTCAAATCTCCTCCCTTAATTCTCCTCCATTATATAAAGATTCCCGTATCCATTATATGAAGTGTCTAACAAGAAGAGCATCATTCTTAAATTCTTCTGTTAGCACTTCAACAAAGAGGAATCTGCACCTTTCATCTATTTAAGTATTCTTATTCCATTCTGAGCATCCATAGCTTGCCAGCCTCACGTCGTTTGATTGGTACGGAAATATATGGTTTGATCAGGAAGCAAATTGAAAATGAAAGACACGGCAGAGGCAGTTAATAAAAGGATGCAACTGTTTCATAAACTCTGAATGCAACTTTAAACTTGAAAACATTCAGAAAAATGCATGCTGGCTTCTACATTTCTATTATGTCTGTGTCATCCCTTCCAATATTACATTCTGTGGATATTGCCTCAACGTGGCATTACAAAATAATCAACTAATCTGCACATAAGACCTAAGATGAAAACTAGTTAAGACACCAGAGCTGAAGGAAATAACATAATAAATTTAAGCAGGTAATATTTTGTATTCAAATATCCAAGAGGCAACTACAACAAATTATTAAAAAGTACATATCAAAATAAATAAAACACATTACATGTAGAATGTATATATGCAACAAAGTTAGCCTCATGAGCACAGAGACAACATCAATCTGTGAAAAGACACTAAAACAAACATATAGACTTAATTAAAAGAGAAAGAAAATATGCAAGTTGGAAAGAATAAAAATAGAACAAAGCACAATTGGCATGCACACATAAATATAGACAACAACTCTTTGTGAATGGCAGCTAAAAGTTAAAAAATACATACAAACTTAATTAAAGAGAGGCAATATGCATGTTAGAGCTTTCTTGTAATCTATAATATGCTTATTTATCCTGAAGACAAGGACACTGATGAATCATTAAAATAAAATGCATATCTTAAGACAGCTTTCTCTCATATCATGGCCGGCCTCTCTTAGAAAATAGACTCCCATAATTGTTAACTGAAAGATGAGAGTTGCATCAATCCACTGTTCACTCTTGCACCGTAAATTCTCACAAAAAAGCACTATAAATTAATCAAACAGATACAACACAATAAAAAATGAATACAAATGAATGGGGCCTGGCACAAGTGTTTGATGAGAGAGTGGAATTTTATAGAAAGGAATGCATACTATATATCCTCATGCTACCCTAAATAGGTGATGAAGGCAGGTGGTCTAAAACTACCAGTGGTACTCCTAATGTACTAAATTCTTATGATGAAATGCATTCATAACCATGCAAGATAACTATTCACAACCAAAGTTCCAGTGTTGCTAGGGAGCAGAGCAAGAGAGAGAATTGGGAGCAGTCCTTCACAGACAAATCCCAGGAGAAAATCATTCCCGGGAGTATTCCACATACATTTATATATTATGATGCATATATATTAAAAAGAGAAACATAATACAAAATTAGTTTCAGAAAACATAGATTTGAGTGCTACTAGTACACAAATACTACATTCAGAAGTAAGAAATGTCATTCATAGTGGATAAGAGCATCGACCAATATAAAAAGTCTTAGGATTTTGCAACCAGCAGATAACCATTAGGAAGTTACAAAGTTAAAAATCAGATAGCATGAAGAAGAAAAGAAAATGAACTCGACAAACAAATCCCAGGGACAAAGCATTCTCGGGAAGCATTACATACACCCACACAATATTTTTGTGATCATTTGTTGGACATTAATAAAATTATCTTTATTATCTAATGTTGTTGCATGAATGTGCCCTTTACCTCTGTCCAGACTCCATATAACTGTTGCACCTCCAAAATTCTCTCTTTGCTATGCCACCAGCCACGGCCCTATCTATTTCCCACGGGAACTAAGAGAAGGAAATCTGGCCCTAATGTGTATGCTGCATAGAAGGGGAATCTATGACTGAGCAACTGGTAAACTAAGAGGAGGTGTGTCCCAAAAACGATATGCAAGTTGCTTCTGTTATACTATCATTGGTTGCTAGTTAATGCCTCGAAAGTGCTAAAATGTCATTATCCCACAACTCTTCCTTCTTTCAAAATGTTTTTCTACAAAAATTAACATATGAATGTAATCATTTTATACTCCCATGCATCATGCTTATGGTTGGCTTTATGATTATATTTCAGCTAAAATGAAATACACTTTTTGATCAAAATTCATGCACTTAATCACTAGGGACCCTTCGAGAGTGGCAATTGTGTGATGCATTAGGAAATGAAACTTGTTTTTATAGCATTGTTATCTAGCATAGAATGTAGAGTTTAAATGGATAATGATTGTCACATGATCTTTCCCCTAGCGTGTATCTCCCTAAAACAATTCTATAAATACCTTCTATGGCATTCCATTGACTGCACTACTATGGTCATTGCACGGAGGTTATGTATATGCATGTTCTTAGGTTAACTATATGGGACCTTGTACATGCATGCATGGCTTATTCCTGGACTCTTGCAATTTATGTATGCTTGAGAGACAACAGGGTTCACATGGATAAAAATAAAATTCCATGTAGGAGCAGGGAATTGTCTCGAAACCCAACCATACTTTTCTTAACATTATGGAAAGGGGGGTTTCAAGGCACTAAAAACAGTAAACATGTAACTAAGGATTATGATCTAGCACATAAACTTACTAGCAAGCTATTCCTAGTAATGGAGTAGTACTAGTAATGACTAAGATTAACCATAATAGGGGGGTCTATTATGGGGGTTGGAGACCATCACAATTCCTTTTCTAATGGTGTGGGCTCACAGTCCCAATACAGAGGTTAATGGTCAGATACTGCATGATTGTATGGGATTCCACACATGCAAGATTTCCCTATAATGGTTTTCTATTTCATGATATGTTCTCCAGGTTCAAAATTAGATTCTTAATGGTAAATGGATCATCCATACAAAGTTGCAAACTAAGCTATTAAACAAAAACTTAGATGAGTGATCCCCGAGATGGATTAAACTATTATGATCTGTATTATATAGTAATTGAAATATGGTTAATATCATGAATTCAGTATAATCAAGATTGAGTATCAGACTAGGACTTAAAAAATATATCAGAAGGAATTTTTTGTATTATTCAGGCTACTTTCATCAGAATCCCGAAATAAAAAAAAAGTGGTTTGGAGCTCTTACATCTGTAGATTTTAATTCTTGAAAAGCTACTGTTGTTTTTGCAATGACATTGTTTTTGTAAAAACAGATTTTCTCTATAGGGAGTGATAAAGGCAATGAAGTATTAAGAGGCAGATACAATGGTCACTTGCACTAGGAGGTAGAGAATAAAGCCAACGTTTGTTGCAAGGAAACTGGCATTAAATTGTAAAGGGAAAAAATTGAAGCTAAAAGAGGGAAGAGATCCTTTGAATGGAAAAGAATCCCAAAATCAAAACAATAGTGGTTTAGAGATGCCTGTAAGTATCTACTTTTTTTTTGGAATTACTTCGGCATCCTGAACTAGCCGGGACAAAGAATCCCAAAATAAAAACAATAGTGGTTTAGAGATATTACATCTGTAGATTTTATTTCTTGAAAAACTACTGTTGCGTTCGCAATGACAATGTTTTTTGTAAAAACACATTTTCTCAATAGAGAGTGATAAAAGGTAATGAAGCACTGAGAAGTAGAAATACTAGCCAGTTGCACTAAGGCAGAGAAAACAACCAACTTTTTTTGTAAGGAAACTGGCATTATTTGCGGATCTTGTATCTGAAATATAGAGAAGCATTCCACTATTTCTGGACCATCCTTAAATATACTCTCAGACATCATTTAATTTTGTGCTATGCATAACAGAAATTGATTTTTTTCTTCACATATTTTGACAAACACTTTGCAAGCAAACTCTTACCATTGTGATTTTTTTCTTCACATATTTTGACAAACACTTTGCAAGCAAACTCTTACCATTGTGATTTTTTTCTTCACATATTTTGACAAACACTTTGCAAGAAAACTCTTACCATTGTGATTTTAGGTTTGTGTAGGCTGCATATGATGATTTTGGGATGATAAAATTTGAGGAAATGACGAGTCTGACTTGGAATGCTTTCCATGCCTAAATTCCATATCTGTTTTCCAACGCAGTTACAACCACTTCTGCCATACAATCATTGACATTACCTGCACTAAAAAAATACAATGTATAGTAAAAAACAAAGACAAATCGCAACATTTTGTTAATGCTACGATCTGATGTTTTGTGTACACTGACACTTTATTCGATTTCAAATCTAGTTGACACGTTATATAAAGAAGATATCTAGTTGAATTTCACTTATCGGTGTACTACAACAACAAACATTTCATTCAACGTTCTACAACATTCTACTGCAACAATCATGGCCATCCCATTTGGGTAGCTTGGTTGAATAGCCCATTCGGGTAGTCTAGTTGAGTATCTGGCCTATTTGAGTAGCCCGTGGCTCTGGCATAATGGGGTTGAAGAGTGGATTTCTATAATATGTATATGGGCCCCAGCCTTCCCTCCCCCTAAAGCTATGCACTCAAGCAATAAGTCCCCAAACTCGTCCTTCCCATCCAGCCATTTACTCTGTGTAAGTATTGGATTCTTAGTAGATCGATATTGAGTTTACCGGGTTTAAAATCCACTTTTCCAACTATGATTGATTTTTTTTGGGGTAGGATTCTAATAAAGACAAGAATGTAGGGACTGGTTTGTGAAGTGTTGGTTCCTGGCCTTATTCCTGCCGATGAAAGAGTAAATCGACCTTCCCATTCTTTAGAGATCATGTGTTATAACCCTGGATCTGGTAATTAAATTATAGTGGTGAACTAGCTAAACCTTCCATGCAATCAAACAAACTATGATCGAGATCTATCATTTCGTTCTACAATTTGAACTAGTCATTCAATCGTGTTGCTCCAAATATTTGTCATTGATAAATATTTGTGTTTAAACTGTGATCTGGTGTTTGAAGTCCAGTGATGCGATTTGATGTTTGAAATACCCCGTAATAGAAGTCTGGTGTGACCGCATCACACCTGATCTGATGAACCCTAGTGTCTTCACATGATCTGCAATTCCTCACATTTGGTGCAAAATGATTCGTTTTGGGTGGGTCTCTCTCTCTCTCTCTTAAATATCTTTGCAGCAGAACTCTTAAAACAACAAATTTGTTTCTACATGATCAACCAGCGATATCCATGATTGATATTCTCACAAGTTCTCTCTTTGAACTGACTTTGCAACCATAATAGGAATAATAGTGCTTCTTGACCCAAGTAGGTTCACTAGAGGGAACTGTTGGGGGTATCCATATCCCCTACTTGATTCCCATAAATGGTAACATAATTCCTAGTTATCCGACCGACCATAGTCTGCCTATTTTCAAAGGAAGGAAAAAAGTGCTTCCCCATGGAAGAAAGTTCCAACAATACAATTGGTTTTTAGGGGTAACTCCATGAGTCAGGGGTTAAATTTGACGGGCACCCTTACCCATCAACGAAATTTTTTTTGACGGTTTTGTTCTCAAAACTACCCTGCATATAACTTTTAATAAAAAAATTTACCCTTCAATTGACATTTATTCCTAAACAACGAAGAAGTTGTGAAATTGGGAACTCCGATTAAGAATTATTAAGAATTTTGTTTTCTCCCTGCATTGTTTAATGCGTTTTGCCAATGCGAAAGCAAACTATTTCCTTTGAATTCATTGGTTGTGTAACTGTTGGTACATTGGAACATTGAGCAAACTTATTCCTTTGAATTCGTTGGTTGTGTAACTATTGGTATATTGGAACGTTGAGCATGAAGCATTGAGTTTATGCTATAGCCTATGAGTTTAATGGTTTGGGTGTGGGATACCCTTTGTTCAATCAATCAATTCCCCACTTGTGAACCATAGCCTGTGGAAATAGCTGATGTTAAACCTCTGTATGCTTGGCGTTGTAACCTACAACGATTCACCCTATTCAAGCAATAAATTGCTGGTATGCTTAATTAACTCTGGCATTTTATCACCCCAAATTTTGTTGATGTATATGTAACTGCGGAATGTATTTCATCTATATTTATTGTACCCTTATTAGAGATGTGTTATTCCTCTATAAGGAAGTGTCTTCATGTGGATTGACAAGTGTCGCAAGTGTGTGTACTTGCCGATGGGTTATTAGACCACCATGTGTGGGTTCGGCCCTGAAATATATATATTATAATGTGGATGTACCTAGCTAGACAAGTCGGCCCCATAAGGTCACTGTGAAAACATGTTAGTATAAATAGAGATCAGGTGATCTCTTTTTAGATCATTCGGAAAGTCATATCTCTCTCACTCAGAAAGTGGTGCACTAGTGAGGAGGAGGATCATCTGCTACTAGGAGACTATCTCAATGTATTTTGGTTATACTTTGGTTGAGCCATTGCTCTCTCTATCTCTGAGGAAGTTGTGGGGTTTTTTCACCTTAGGGTTTTCCCCACGGAAACTCTGTGTCTCTTGTCTCTCATGCTTTTGATTCTTGTGATGCTTGTCATGCTTATTGTGATTGTCATGCATTGATATACTGTATATGTTATTCTCTCAGTGAAGATCCTAGAGTATTGTGAATTAATGCTCAAAATTTAACATGGTATCAGAGCTAACCTGAGAAGAAGACATTTTGCAGTGACGAAAACTTGAGTTTCTTATTTATTGGGTTTCTCTCCATAGATTTTGGAAAATAAGTATAGTATATTGACTCTACTCATCAAGGTGCATCTATCTGTCCAATCAGAATTCAATTCCGAGCATTTTCAGATTTGGCCCTAACAATTAGGGTTTCCACAAAAATAGGAATTTCTGAAATCTGAAGACATAGCTGGAATCTCCTTGCAAAAATCGAAGTTTAGAGATTGGATCGAGATTTTTGGCTAGGTAGATCTCCGGGAAACTCAAACCCTAATTCAGGGCTCTCCCTAGTGAACCCGGGAGGACAAAAAGGAAAATCTGAAGGGTAAACCTTTGCTGATCTCAAATTCTGAATGCACCAGGCTGATTAGCTCATCAAAGCACATCTTTCTATCCTTTTAGAAAATTGAAATTCACATTTTGAATTTTTAGGGTTTTTTTGACAAACCCTAATCCGGGACCAGATCCATTTTTCAGCATTTCAAGTGGTAAGACCTAAATCTTTTCTATTTCCATTTGAAGTACTCTTTAAGATGTCTCACCACACCAAGCTTGAGGATAATCTTGAAGGGGTTGATAACTTCCAAGCTTGGAAGTATAGAATTGGGTTAATCCTGGAAGAGAATGAGTTGGACTCATATATAAAAGAAGGCATCCCTATCCCAGAGGATGAAGAGGCCAAGGTATTGCATAAGAAGAACTTGGTCAAGGCAAAGAGAATCATTGGTGATTCTATCAAAGACCATCTCATACCCCATGTGTCTTCTCTAAAGACACCCAAGGAGATGTTTGAATCTTTGACCAAGCTATTTGAAGGGAAGAACATAAATCAGAAGATGACTCTGCGGAATCAATTGAAAGGGGTCAAGATGCTGAATGGAGAAACCATTCAATCTTACTTCTCCAAGGTCTCTCAGATCAAGGAGAAACTTGAAGCTGTGGATGAAGTAGTGGACAATGGTGAAGTTGTTATGACCACTCTGAATGGCCTACCTAGGTCATGGGACTCCTTTATTCAAGGAATCTGTGCAAGAAAGAAATTGATCTCTTTCAGTAAACTATGGGAGGAATTCTCTCAAGAAGAAGCTAGAATTCTAGCTCATGAGGAAAAGATGGGAGGTGAAGATCAAGCTCTCACAACTCACACCAAAAGAAGCAATCCCAAGAAGGAGCACTCTCGTTGCAAAAGATCCTATCAAAATGATAAGAAGGATCTAAGATGCTTCACATGCAATGAGAAGGGTCACTTTGCTTCAGATTTTCCCAAGAACAAAAGGGATAATAACAACAACTTCAGCAAGAAGAAGAAGGGCAGCAAAAGAAAGTTCCATGCTCATGCTGTCGAGGATGATGAACCTCCAAAGAAGAAGGCTAGGGAAGAAAGTGATGATGACTCATCAAGTGAAGAAGAGTATGTTCTAATATCTGCTCTCACAGGTACTATCTCCCATGGTTGTAATGATTGGTTGATTGATAGTGGGGCTTCCAAACACATGACTGGGCTTAAGGAATATTTTGTGAATCTATCTGAACATGAATCACCCCATAAGGTGAAACTTGGGGATGATTATCAATACCCAATCAAAGGAAGTGGTGAAGCCTCCTACAACCCAGATTCTAGAAAATCTTTGAAGATGAAAGAAGTCCTTTATGTACTTGGGCTCAAGAAGAAATTACTCTCCATCTCTGCATTGGATGCAAAAGGTATGAAGGTTGCATTTGTGGATGGCCAAGTCCTAATGTGGCCAAAGGGAAAGACCATAGATGATGTAGTAGTGATTCGAGAGCAAGAGGGAGGATTGTATAAATTGAAGGGACAACCTGAACATGGCATGGTGCATGAATCCATGGAGCCAAGTGAAATTTGGCATAGAAGACTTGCTCATATGCACTATAGGGCACTTCCAATTGCAAGCAAGGCTATAGAAGGTCTTCCTGAAATCAAGACCAAACATGAAGGTGTTTGCAAAGGATGTGCAAAAGGTAAGAACATTAAGAAGGCTTTCCCAAGCAGTGAAAGCAAGGCAAAAGATATCCTAGCAATCATCCACTCAGATTTATGTGGTCCTATGTCATCCAGTTCTCTGAGTGGGTATGTTTACTATGTCTCTTTTATTGATGACTTCTCCAGGAAGACTTAGGTATACTTCTTGAAGAACAAAGATGAGGTGCTTGATAAGTTCAAGGAATTCAAAACCTTGATGGAGAATCAAACTGACAAGAAGATCAAAACATTCAGATCCGACAATGGTGGAGAATTCACCTTAGGTGACTTCAAGAATATTTGTAGTGATTAAGGGATTAAGAGGGAGTCGACTGCTCCTTATAATCCTCAACAGAATGGAGTTGCAGAAAGGAAGAACAGAACTATCATGGAAGCAGCAAGGGCAATGCTACATGACCAGGATCTACCTATGAATCTATGGGCAGAAGCAGCTAGAACAACTGTATATGTGTAGAACAGAACACCCCACAAGATATTGGACAACAAGACACCATAAGAGGTATTTTCTGGTAAGAAACCTGAAGTCAACCATCTCAGAATATTTGGTTGTCCAGTATACACTCATGTCCCAAAGGAAAAGAGGACTAAACTAGATCCTTCAGGAAAGAAGGGTATCTTTGTGGGTTACAGTGAAAGCTCGAAGGCTTACATAATATACTTTCCAGGGTTCAAGAAGATTGATGTCAGCAAGGATGAATATAAGTTCAAGGACAGGTAATCCAGGAAGCAAAGACTCAGAGGGAGTCCACCCAACAAAAAAACAAAGATAAGTATTTCAATTACCATTTCTTGCCTATTTTGTTTGTTTAAATAATGTTATGCTTATGTTCCTAGACTTAAGAGATTTATTGTGCATATTAGAATGATTGCATTAATGAACAATATACTACTAATATGCATGTGATGGGTAAGTGGCCTATGGCACTGCACAACATTCCAGTGCTACTTATCTAGAATGAAACCTCTTTGCTGACATGTTGGGAGTACTGCAAACTCTTAACAATGTTCTGGTAGAGACTGGAAGGCATCTAGAAAGTTGTGAACATGGATAAATGTTTTATTGAAGCATTGGGTAAGATAACTGCATGAAATATTTATTTGTGTGTAAAGAATTTGTTTTGAAAATTATGAGACGTTTCTAATCATGCAATTTAACTTGTTTTGTAGGAAAGACCGTATATCTTCACCTACAAAAGGACTACAACATTTGTTCCAACAACAAAGATATCTATTGAAGATATTGAAGTTCCCAGGATCTGGGATGAAGAAATGGAATGCCATGATCCTTCGATCATGAAGAAGATGTTTGGGATACAGTCCCAAGACCTGACAGGGAGTCACATGTGTGTAGATTGAAGAAAGCCTTGTATGGCTTGTAGAAAGCTCCCAGAACTTGGTGTGATACTAAGAGAAAGCTTGCTGCCGAGTTCGATATGAAAGATTTGGGAATGATGCATTATTTCCTGGGTATGGAGGTGTGGCAGAGTGCACGTGGGATCTTCCTTGGTCAAGGGAAGTACACAGTAGATATCCTAAAGAGATTTGGGATGATGGATTGCAAGGCCATGGCCACACCTATGGCATCGAATCTGAAACTTCTATGTGATGCTTCATATGAGCCGATTGATGTTTCTATGTATCGTCAGATGATTGGGTCCTTCATGTACCTGAAAAACACGAGACTAGACATTTGCTTTGCTATGAACACATTGAGTCAGTTCCTGACAGATCCGAGGAGTGTTCACCTGGTTGCTGTAAAGCATGTTCTGAGGTACCTGAAGGGTACAGTGGATTATGGGCTCAAGTATGAAGTAAATCAAAAGTTTAACCTACAAGGTTATGTTGATTCAGATTGGGTTGGCAGTGCTGCAGATAGGAAGAGCACATCTGGATGCTGCTTCAGTATGGGATCATGTGTGATCTCTTGGTTTAGTAGGAAGCAGTCCTGCGTAGCACTAAGTACAGCTGAGGCAGAGTATGTTGCAGCCTGTTCAGCTAGTTGTGAGGCAGTATGGCTATGGAAGCTACTGTCTGAGTTATTTGATCTCCCATTGGATGCAACTGGTATCTTCTGTGATAACCAGATTTATGTGAAGCTGTCTGAGAACCCAGTGTTTCATGACAGGTCGAAACACATAGAGATCAAATATCACTATATCAGGGATATGGTGCAGAGAGGAGCTGTGAAGCTCCTGTATGTTGCGATGGATGAGCAGATTGCAGATGTGCTGACGAAGCCACTAGCCAAGGTGAAGTTCGATTACTTCAAAGAGAGGCTTGGTGTTCTTTGGATTGATGACACTTCGAGGAAGAAGTGATGGACACATTTGCTGAAGCCATTCCAAGCATGTTGGAAGGAGGATCCTTCACATGGCTATGGATGTAAGTGCTAGATGATGAGCATCAGGATGATGTTTTGGATTCTGCTTTGTATGCATCATGTTGGACGCTGGATATGATCAGTTGGATCATTCATATGTATGTACGCATCATGTTGGATGCTGGATATGATCAGTTGGATCATTCATATGTATGTATGCATCATGTTGGATGCTGGATATGATCAGTTGGATCATTTATATGTATGTACGCATCATGTTGGATGCTGGATATGATCAGTAGGATCATTTGTATGTATTTTGTATATGCATCATGTTGGATGCTTGGACCATGGATCTGTATATGTATCAAGTGGATACATTGTATGATAAGGTGGATCATGTATGGTGATATGTATCATGTATTTGTATTTGTATCAGGTGGATACATTGTATGATCAGGTGGATCATGTATGATGATATGTATCAGGTAGATACTTGGTATGCATCAGGTAGATGCATTGTATGATCATGATGATTGTGGATGACGAGCTTCAGGATGTTGCTCCAAATGACATGCAGCAGGATGTTGCAATGATGATGATTAGGATGATCATGTGTACATCAGGATGATGTATGGTGAGTATTAGGTTGATACTCTATGGCCATGGATCAGTTTGTGCAGATGAGCATATAATTTGGCCCTAGGATATTTGCAGATAGTCTTTCGAGGTTTTGCCTATGGCATATAATTTGGCCCTGGGATATCTGGCAAATGCTCTTTCGAGGTTTTTCTCTGGGAGGACATATAATTTGGCCCTGGGAGATCTGCAGATAGTCTTTCGAGGTTTTGCCTATGGCATATAATCTGGCCTTGGGATATCTGGCAGATGCTCTTTCAAGGTTTTGTCCTATGGCATATAATCTATCCTTGGGAGATCCGATAGGTTGGGCTATGTGCCCGCAATAAGTCCTGGGATGCTCTTGCGAGGTTTTGCCATGACCACATATAATATGTACCTGGGAGATCCTATAGGTAGAGATGTGTGCTCGTAATAGCCTGGGATGCTCTTGCGAGGTTTTGTGGTGACCACATATAATCTGTCCTTGGGAGATCCTATAGGTAGAGTTGTGTGCTCGTAACAGCCTGGGATGCTCTTGCGAGGTTTTGTGGTGAGGTCACATATAATATGGACCTGGGAGATCCTATAGGTAGAGCCGTGTGCTCGTAACAGCCTGGGATGCTCTTTCGAGGTTTTGTGACGCACGTAATAAGTCCTGAGGATTCCACAGTATGGCCAATGATGACGAAGACCTGCAGGTGGTGGGCCTACATCCAGTATGAAAAAGGAATGGCTCTGTAGAACTTCCTATGACGAGTAGAGTCAGAGATTGGTTGAGATAGCAGTAGCAGTGACGATGCATCGATGACGATGATCCTGAGAAGAAGACTTGTCTAGCAGATCTGTGTCGAGAAATACCTTCCTAGTTAAGAGGGAGTGTTGATGTATATGTAACTGCGGAATGTATTTCATATATATTTATTGTACCCTTATTAGAGATGTGTTATTCCTCTATAAGGAAGTGTCGTCATGTGGATTAACAAGTGTCGCAAGTGTGTGTACTTGCCGATGGGTTATTAGACCACCATGTGTGGGGTCGGCCCTGAAATATATATATATTATAATGTGGATGTACCTAGCTAGACAAGTCAGCCCCATAAGGTCACTGGGAAAACAAGTTAGTATAAATAGAGATCAGGTGATCTCTATTTAGATCATTCGGAAAGTCATATCTCTCTCACTCAGAAAGTGGCGCACTAGTGAGGAGGAGGATCATCTGCTACTAGGAGACTATCTCAATGTATTTTGGTTATACTTTGGTTGAGCCATTGCTCTCTCTATCTCTGAGGAAGTTGTGGGGTTTTTCACCCTAGGGTTTTCCCCATGGAAACTCTGTGTCTCTTGTCTCTCATGCTTTTGATTCTTGTGATGCTTGTGATGCTTATTGTGATTGTCATGCATTGATATACTGTATATGTTATTCTCTCAGTGAAGATCCTAGAGTATTGTGAATTAATGCTCAAAATTTAACAAATTGCAGCACCCATTTGCGGACCCAATTGACTAGGTGCTTCAATATATTACCTCAGTTCCCTTTTTTATTCTTATTTTATAATGAATATCAAAAGCAGTGTATGTTCTGTTGTGTTAAACATTAGGAGAAATCTAGATACTCTAGTTTTATGCTTAGAACAACATAGGAGAACTCTAAACAAGTATAATTCTCTCTTTTTTGGGAACTAGTTTACTGCATAAATATCAACTTTTACTATTTCTTTGTCAGATATTGATATTTTCTTTAGTCCAAAACTGTCTTCGCAAACAGTTGATTCATTTAAATCAAGCAGATGGGAAGCAAATCTGCTCATTCTATCCACTTGGGATTGTTGTTTTCCAAGAGATTTCATGATGCTTTGCAGTGTTTCCAAGCCTTTGGCCACACTGCAAACGATCCGTTGTAGCAAGTAACATCACTGAATACAAACACCATAAGAACTAAAATAAGTCCAACCTAGATATGCCAATATGTGCCAAATCATTATTCAAATGGAGAAGTAATCATTTTTCCATTTTTTAACATTACAATAAAAGATTTAGCATGGGAACAACAAGGAGTTCCCTAAAAAATCCCAAAAACTTCCTCAGATTTGGCAGGGAATGGGGTAGGTACAGCTAGAAAGTTCCCGAATCCCGCTCATTTTGGCAAATTTCCTCAAAGTACAAAAGGGCCCAAAACGCCAAAACACTGGTTGTAAAGGCGGGAAAGGGTCCCGTGCAACATAGAACTCAATTTCTATGAAAACCTCACTGAAAAATTACTCTTTCGGGACCCGCCCAAATTGTTTTTATTTTGAGCATATTGTGAATAAAAAACATAAACATGGACAAAAGTTTTAGGAAACTACAGGTAACAAAAACTCTATCTGGAAGATAACCCCTTTTTTAAAACAACATTTCAGGGTCACCCCTATTGAATTTTAAGATTCTTGAAATCCTTTTGATTGAAATTTCTCTCCTTTGAGTAACCCAATTTGTTTTTTTTTCTTTTGTAATTGTAAAACATAAACATCAATAGAAGATATGCGAAACCTGAAGTTCCTATTGGTCGTGATTTTAATTTAAAATACATATTTTCGGGGTGCCCTCTTTCTTTGAAAACCTCAAAACAGAAATTTCCACTCTTTTGGGCACCACAAAAATTTATATTTTCAAATTTCACATTAAAAGACAGAACATATGTCAAACCCTGTAACCTCGATACCCTAATGTTGAGGTGGGTTATTTGGCCAGAAATGGATGAATTCAACATACCCTCTTATCGACAATAGTAGAGTGCCCCTGCTGAAGGAACTGTTGCACTTGTGCCGCCTGCATCCCTTCTCTTCTTTTCTTCTGCAGATTACCTTCCTTTTACTTTTCTTGATTTCTATCAGATTATCCTCTCTATTGTGGCGGGATTTGTTTGCATCGATGGATGAATTGTAATTCTTCTTTCGGACCTCGGTCTGGGAATTGGGTCGGAGGCTCGGAGCGACATGGCTGGAAAGGAAAACAATCGCAGAGCCGAAAACCCCTGAAAATTGACAAATTAAACCCTATAAATCGATAAATAAAATCCGACAGAGAGTTTCCCTGAATTAGTGTCAGATTCAAAATCTGAGAACTGGGTTTTACAAAGATCAGATTTGAAGTTGAATAGGAATCGTATTCGGATGTGTGAGAAATCAGACACTATAAGTGTTTGAGAAAAAATGTCTATTGATTGACAGAAATGTGGGTTCTGTGGGTTTCAAAATTTTCTGTGAATTAACGTTGATGTAACGTAAATCTAGTTTTATCGACATGCGAGTCGTGACAGTCCAAATGATGGTACTTTAAGTTTTGTATTTACGATGGCCCCTGTGCTCTGTACCCACTAGCCAGTCCTGAAGGCTGAGAGGCTGAGCCAGCCAAGCACACAATAACTCACTGCAGAGTGAATGACGTCACGTCTTCAAAGTTCAGAGTCTCAGACTCAAACAATTATATATAATTTATGATATATATAACATTTACATATGGTCATTTTTAAACTGTGCCCGTCAATTTGACAGCTTTTGAAATTAAATAAACTTCATTGTTGACGTGTACCCCTATCCATATTTTGTTTGGAGTTCCCACTCATCGTGTAGGATATTGGGCGGGAGGAGGGCCAATACATGTTAAATATTGGACATTTCTATTGATTTAATGTTTGATAGTTGAGTAGAGTAAAGGAGTTGGACATTATGAGTGGAACATAGGAATTAAAAGAGTTAATATCATATAGGTCATAGTGTTTATGGAACTCCATATTGAGCTCATCATTATTTGTATTTTCATTTTATACTTGAGAATCATGAGTCTCTAACAACTCTCTTCCAACATGGTGATCCTCATGGTAAATCTAGAGAACATGTTCATACATTTCAAGGAGTTTGGTATCCATAACTGAGACGTTGGCTCTAAAAGTAAAATTTAAACATAAAGAAGCACCAGAAAATGAGCTAGAGAAAGAGAGACCAAGTTCTAGCATCACCTCTTCCCAATCTCTATTCAAAGTTGAAGTGGAAGTTGACATCAAAACCTATCCAAGTGAGATCGATGTTGTTAAGTTTCATTAATGGTTGCAACGATTAGAAATATATTACTTTATTTGTGGCATATGAGAAAAGAAAAAGATATCATTTTCCCAATTAAAGATGGGGACTTATACCCAAACTCAGTGGGAAAACCACAAACGTACACCCAGGTTCGAGGGTTATCTCCTAGTAAATAAGTGGGAGGTGTTGAAATCCTCTATTAAGTCCTAGTTTTATCATATTTGGTATCAAGAGGATCAATCGATTTATTGGCATTACTTGTCACAAAAGCATGGATAGAATTTAATCAATAAAATGAATTTAAAAAATAAAGTGAGATACACCAAAATAAAATTTTGGAAATACCCTATGAATATACAATCCCATATTTCTTTGAAACAACTTCTATGATTTATCAATGTTTATTTAAGTTCTCATAAACACATTAAAAAAAAACATTTTTCTCACAAGCCATTTAATAAGTATAAATAATAACTTATGGGATGATTCATGTAATGGCTAATTCAAAACTTTATACCCACCATAATTCCAATATTCCATCGAATAGGGCATTAATTCATCATCCCATACTACTAGCTATCCATTGGTATCCTTCTCTGAGACTATTGTGTACGTATTCTACATTTTGTTTATCTTCATCATCTGATAGTCATTGCTCGAATGATTGTCATCCTTTGCTTTTTGTTTATATCATTTTTTTCATTTTAAAATAAACATGTGCTTGAGGACATGAATCCTACAAATGTCCTACTTGTTGACAAGCCTGACATTGGAAAGTTGTATTTTCATAATCCAAGTTGTGTACTACCATCCTAGATCCAAATCCTAGGCTCTATCAAGCGCCGAGAGGGATCAAATCTCCCGAGGTTCAAACGTGTATTCTAAACGAAAATACACATCTTTTTATTATTGTTTGTTTTATTGTTGGCCAACATGTTACTTTTTACTCTCTTTTTTTACTCGTGTAACGCTAATGGACAAATGTTACAACATCTCTCTCATACTCGTGTGTAACGTTACATGGACATACGTTACAGGATCTCCCTCATATTGAGCTATAGAGCGCCTCTCGACACAATTAATGTTACAATTTACTAAATTTTAACACTGCAGATGGATTCGGAGACCCCCTAGAAGGGGGTCTCCGAATCCATCTGCAGTGTTAAAATTTACTAAATTTTACAAATTCATTATCAAAATTATAATTTTCCATTGCCGGAATGACACAACTAAAAATGACCACATAAATGACCAATTGTTATGTGGTCATTTTTAGTTTAATTCTTATCTCCTCACCCAATTGGTCATTTATCTTGGTCATTTTTAGTTTAGTTCTTATCCCATGACCAAATTGGTCATTTATCTTGGTCATTTTTAGTCAGTTTACTTAAAATTTCTCAATTTTGGTCATTTATCCCTTGAAAAAGCTGTGGTGACCAAATTTTATGGTCGCCTGGTCACTTATCTCTCATTTTGTACTAGTGTCTGGAGAGTTTAGCCGATCTTGAAGTATCTGCTGTTGGATTTCAAAAGGAAGAGTCTGTATTTTGTTGTGAAAACAATCGTTGCAATAACAGTAAATGAATTCATGACAAACAAGAACTGAATTATCTGCTACTGAGGATGAAGACTCGCCTTTTTCAAAAACTTTGATCTCTCGAAATTGTGATCCTTCTCGGGTTAACATATCAGCAAGATGATTATCTTTTCTGGCTTTGTAGACAATCTCAAAATCAAAACCTTGAAGCCAGACTGCCCATCTTAGAACTCTGGCATTTCCATGTTCTAGAAGTCTTTTGTTACCAAGCATACCCTTCATATGCTTAAGATCTGTTCTAACTGTAAAACGGACACTTTTGAGGAAAAGTCTGAAACGATGAATACCCTTCTTGACAGCAAGGATCTCTTTGTGTGATGATGGGTACTTGGATTCTGCTTTGGAAAATGTTCCGGAAGTATAAGCACAAACCTCCTCTTTCTTTGAATTATTGTGCAACAACACAGCTGCCCAAACTTGATCATAAGCATCAATCTATAAAATAAAAGGTAGATCTAGGACTGGAAGAGCAAGGGGAGGAAGCTTCTGGATGTTTGCTTTGATTCTTCTGACTGTGTCAGTCATAGCTGGTATCCATTCTGTTAGAATAGTAATCCACACTTAGTACCATATTCCATAACCATAGTCCAATTTTTATTGCTCATGTGCTTAATTACACCTTACTTTGGACTAGGTGACTTTAGTTGGTAAAATACCCACATTTGAGAGTGTTCACACCCACTTCCAAGCAAACCAGTTCACCCAACCTCCTGTTTTTTCCACAAGTGTGGCCTCATTAAATGCTGGAACGCTCTCTCTCCTTGATTTGGGGAATTTCAGTTGACTAGGGGCACTAGGGTGGATTTTGCCCAATTTTGGCTAGATTTGGAGCAGTTATTGCTCCCTTGGTCCTCCCAAACTCCTCTACTTGCTCACCCACACCTGAATTGGCCTCATTTATGACCCAACATGCTTCATCCACCTTCACACCTGAATTTGTGACTGTTTGGGATGATTAGGACTGAGTTGGACCCACCTAGGGGGGATTGAGGCCAATTTGGCAATTTTGACTTGTACACTCATCTTGAGATATCTAATGCTCTCGAATTTCTCATGGATGTAATAAAAACCTGTTCTTAACATTTTCATATGTTAGACAGTCAGTTAATGCAAATATTAAGCTCACATTGTCAGTAAAATTGTCTCCTTTTTCAAGTTTTTTCACTGGTTTTGCAAATAATTCGATTTTGTGAGGTTCTCCATAGCTCCTAGATCTTACTGTGATCAAAATACTCACATGGTATTAGATCCATTGTGGATTTAGTGAGTTGCAGGTCAATATTGAGCATTGAACTGCGTTCTAGAGAGGATTTCCACATAAAAATTGAGTGTTTTTTTTGCAGGTGTTTCAGTATTTTTCTCACCATTAATGCAGCAGCAATGGAAGCAAACCAAATGTTGCTCACACCCTTCAATTTCTTCGATTGGAAGGCTGAAATGGTTATCAAGTTGAGATCTAAGGGTCTCTATAGAGTAACCATGGGCACAGAAGTGGAGCCAAACTCTGCCGTGGAGAAAGCAAAGTACTACAATCGACTTGATGAAGCTTATGGATTGCTATGCCTGAGCATTTCGAGGGAAATATTGTTTCATACAGACAGTTTGACAACCCCCAATGAAGTATGAGTGAAGCTAGAATCACTCTTTGGGAAAACTGATGAACTGAGAGGCCACCAACTTGAAAACGAGCTCATTAGCTTGATCCCAGTGCATTTTGAAACCATCCAGGAGTTATTCACTAAGTTCAAGTCACTAGTGCTTCAACTGCAGCAATGTGGAATTGTTAAGAAGGAGGAACAACTGATTCTGTCCATCCTTTCGAAGCTAGGCCCATAATTTTCTGTATTTGTTAGCACATTTCACTCAGCCAAGATGACCCTTCGAAATTGGCAAATTCCATCACTAGCTACCTTCATGGAGTGTCTCACTCAGGAGCAGGAAAAAATAGTTCAGATGGGCACCATAAAATCAAAGGACTAAGCACTGGCAATGGGTGTTTCAAATGCCAACAAAGGCAAGCAGAAAGCCAAGAATTCGAAGCAGCTAGAGAAGAGGAAGTTTGACAAGACCAAGTCTGCAGATGGAGGTTCGAATCTGTCAAAGGAGAAGGACAAGAAGGGAAAGGAAAAGACCAAATGCACCTATTGTCATAAGGGATGGCATCCATAGAGCTCATGCATGAAGAAAACCATTGACTCAATGGCGCAGCTACTGGAGAAGAACAACATCCCAGTCCCTGAGGGCGCAAGGAAGAAAGAGAGCACCTCAAGTTCTGACAATAAGGAGAAGTGTCATGCTTTGGTAGCAGGTATTTCGAATCCCTCATCCTTTATCATTGATTCAGGAGCTTCCAGACATATGGTTTCATCCAGAGAGCTCTTCTCTTCTATGCATTCAAATGGTGTCCCAACAGTTCGAATGGGAGATGATTCAGAAATCCAGACCAAGGGGATTGGTAGGATTGACATGGAGCATGGCTATTTCAGTGATGTGCTCTATGTACCTTCATTGGATGCAAATTTTCTATCAGTTTATAAAATGACCCATACAGGAGAATCCAAGAGAGTAACATTTACTCCAGATTTGGTAGAAATCTCAAAAATTTCTTCAAATCAAGTTGTGGCAGTGGGGTATGCTGATAATGAAGAGAGAATGTACAAATTCTCCAATTTCATTCCAAATTCTAGTGACCATGCTCTTGTCTCTCATGCCAACGAGACCTCCAAGTTGTGGCATGAAATATTTGGCCACATGAACTACAAATATTTCCAGACATTGCACAAGGACGAGATGGTGGAAGGGCTTCTAGAAATCAAATCTTCAAATGGTGCATGCATTGGTTGTGTAGTTGGAAAGCATCTTGAGCATAGGTATGAGAAGGGAATGGCAAGGAAAGCCACTCAACCACTTGGATTGGTACACTCAGACCTCATTGGTCCTCTTCCCACTCCATCATATGGTGGATCAAGGTATGTACTCACATTCATAGATGACTACTCTCGATTCTGCTGGGTTTACTTCCTTAAATTGAAATCAGAAGTGGCAGAGAGGAAAAATAGATCTCTCAAAGAGATGGCCACTTGCATGATTGAAGCTAGGAATCTAAGCCCTAAGCTATGGGATAAAGCCATCAATTGTGCTGCTCATATTCAGAATATATCCTTTCACAAATTAGTCAAAGGAAAACCCCCCTATGAGGCATGGTTTGGCCAAAAACCAAATGTGTCAAATTTCAGAATTTTTGGGTCTAGAGCATGGGCTCGAATTCCATCAGAAAAGAGGAAGGCTTTGGAGCCACAGAGAAGAGAATGTATCATGGTTGGATATGGTGAAGACACAAAGGGATATAAGCTCTTTGACACATCCACACTCAAAACTTTCATTGAGAGAAGTGTGCAATTTGAAGAAGAACCAATTCCTGATTTTGAGCTTGCACCGGGGGAAAGCTCTTCTCCTCCCAACGTTAATGAAATTAGTGATGATTCCACTTCTGATTTTTCTGATATTTCTGAATATGACATGGCTGAAGATGACATTTCTGTACATGAGTCACCATCAAGGCCCAAGTGGGCTGAAAAAATCATACAAGCTACAGGTGAATTGGCAGGCAATTCCCAAGAGCTTAGGAAGACTAGATCTCAAACAATCAATGCTTCCTTTGCAAATGAAAGTGAACTTGCTGATCACTGTTATATGATGATTGGATCTGATCCAACATCATATCAGGAATCTCATCATGATCCAAGGTGGAGAACAACAATGCAAGAAGAATTCCAATCTCTCCAAGAGAACAAAACATGGGATTTGGTGCCTCTTCCTCCCAAGAGGAAACTTGTGCAATGTAAGTGGATTTTTCGAACCAAACCTGTTGCTGATGGTTCTGATCTGAAGTACAAAGCTAGGTTAGTGGCTAAGGTCTACTCACAGATCCATGGTGTGGATTATACAGAGAACTTTGCACCGGTTGCAAAGATTGACTCAATTAGACTAGCTATAGCCATGGCAGCTAGTAAGGGTTGGGAAGTTCACCATATGGATGTTAAAAGTGCATTCTTACATGGTGAGATACATGAAGAGATCTATATGCAGAAACCTGAAGGATTCCAAGAGGATCCCACACTTGTTTTCAGGTTGAAGAAGTCACTCTATGGACTCAAGCAAGCCCCCAAGGCTTGGTATGCCAAAATGGATGCTTTTTTGCTCTCAATTGGTTTCTGTCGATGCAAGTCTAATCCAAATGTTTATTTGCATCAATGTGGTGATAATTTTCAGGTCATTGTAATATATGTTGATTATCTTTTAATTACAGGGAGCTGCAACAAACAAATTGGCTCAATTAAAGCTTCTTTGCACAGTGAATTTGCCATGAGCGACCTAGGATTGCTAAGGCAATTTTTGGGTTTGGAAATTGAGCAATCTGAGAGAGGTATATTGCTGAGTCAACCTAAGTATGCTTCAGACCTGTTATTCAAGTTTAAAATGGCTGAATGTAAGGCAGCCAAGTGCCCATTCCTTTCAGGCATAAAACTAGGTGAATTTGAAGACTCTCCATTGGTGGATTGCACACTCTACAGGCAGCTAGTTGGAAACTTGTTGTACCTTACACATACAAGACCTGATTTGTCTTATGCTGTAAGTGATGTAGAAAGATATATGCAGCAGCCACATGAGATCCATTGGAAGGCAGCCAAAAGGATCCTTCAATATGTCCAAGGAACAAAGAGCTTTGGGGTACACTATGTAGCTGGTTCTTCACTACAACTAGATGGATTTTCTGACTCCGATTGGGATGGAGATCCCATCGACAGAAAGTCCACTTCAGGTTTTGTGTTTATGTTTGCTGAAGGTCCCATTTGCTGGTCAAGTAAGAAACAACATACCATTTCACTTTCATCAGCAGAGGCCGAGTACAGGGCAGCAGTGAACGCAGCCACACAGTGTGTTTGGTTGCAAGGCATTCTTCGGGAGTTTGGTGTTGCTATTGATTCTCCAACCAACATTTGGGTGGATAATCAAAGTGCCATCAAGATATCTACTGATCTAGTACAGAGTCAAAGAACAAAGCACATTGAAATCCACATGCACTACATTCGGGGCTTGGTGCATGACATGGTGATTTCCTTGCATTATTGCCCATCCATTGAGCAAACTGCAGATATTTTCACCAAGTGTTTTACTGAGAAGACCTTCACTCACTTGAGAGATTTGCTTGGAGTGAGTGATGGATGGTGATTGCTGCAATTTAATTTCAGGTTCAGCCCCACGTCCATTTTAGAGGGAAGTTTTTATCCCATGTGGTTTTACTTCTTGTCCTCGGTTTATATGGACAAATAAATATTCTGTTTGTAATGAGGTGACTTGAGCCTTTGTTTCCAAGGCCTCCCACTTATTTTCATGAGTTGTACTAAGTTTTGTTTAAGGGGGGGTGTTAGAACAGTAATCCATACCTAGTACCATAGTCCATAACCATAGTCCAATTTTTATTGCTCATGTGCTTAATTACACCTTAGTTTGGACTAGGTGACTTTAGTTGGTCAAATACCCACATTTAAGAGTGTTCACACCCACTTCCAAGCAAACCAGTTCACCCAAACTCCTATTTTGTCCACAAGTGTGCCCTCATTAAATGCTGGAGTGCTCTCTCTCCTTGATTTGGAGAATTCTAGTTGACTAGGGGCGCTAGGGTGGATTTTGCCCAATTTTGGCTAGATTTGGAGCATTTATTGCTCCCTTGGTCCTCCCAAACTCCTCTAATTGCTCACCCACACCTGAATTGGACTCATTTATGACCCAACATGCTTCAACCACCTTCACACCTGAATTCGTGACTGTTTGGGATGATTAGGACTGAGTTGGACCCACCTAGGGGGGATTGAGGCCAATTTGGCAATTTTGACTTGTACACTCATCTTGAGCTATCTAATTCTCTCGAATTTCTCATGGATGTAATAAAAACATGTTCTTAAACTTTTCATATGTTAGACAATCAGTTAATGCAAAGATTAAGCTCACATTGTGTGTAAAATTGTCTCATTTTTCAAGTTTTTTCACTGGTTTTGAAAATAATTCAATTTTGTGAGGTTCTCCATAGCTCCTAGATCTTACTGTGATCAAAATACTCACACATTCTGTGCCAGGATTTAATATTTTTTGTAACAACTTTGTGTCTTTTTCCTATTCTTGATAAAACTGTCTGATATAATTCAAGCAACCAAGGAATCGCTAAACCTGTTTAGTATCTTGCAATCTGTCAGGAAACTCTAAGAGTTTCTGCAAAACATGTGGCTGCAAAATTATTCTTCCTTGTGAAATCTGGAGGCCCAAAAATTCAATGGAAGTCTTTGCAATAACAAACTTATCTGGGGATGACGAAAGTTCAATCCCATGCTTAAATTTTTTTTTATGAAATTGTTCTAAATGGATCTTATGCTCAGCTATATCTCTGCTAAAAATGAGCAAATCATCAATATATACAATAACAAAGTCTAAAGAATGAAAAATGTCTTCCATCCTTTTTTGGAACTCTGATGGAGCATTCTTCAGGCCAAAAGGCATTACTGTCCACTGATATTGGCCATGAGGGACTACGAATGTAGTATTGTACCTTTTTTTTGGTGCTATGCCGATTTGCCAAACCCACTCTTAAGATCAAACTTACTAAAGACATTGGCTTTTGCTATTTTTGACAGAATTAAATCTATATGAGGTAGAGGATACCTGATTGGTTCTAAAGCTTTGTTCAATTCTCCATAATTAACTACCAATCTTTTCTTTCCTCTTTTCTGCTTAGAATTCTTATTGACATAAAATGCTGGGCAAGCCCAAGCACTTTTGCAAGGTTCTATCAGCTTCCTATCCAACAAATGTTGGATTTCTTCTTTGTATGCTTGTTGGTTCGTAGGACTCATATTATTTGCTGAGGCTTTCCGAGGTTTTATTTCTGTATTTTGTTTGTATGGCAAAGTGACATAGTATTTTTCTCTCTTCCAGAAGGCATCTGGATGATCATAAGTACATTCCTTTAATTGTAACTTTTGAGTTATTTCTGCAAGAATTTCTTGACCATGTAGGTCTGCATGTTTGACAATCTTTTTATTTTTGCCAAATCCTTGACTGATTCTTCGACAATGTCTGGATTTTCAGGAGAAATTCTGATAGTGAAAACAAACTTTACTGGAATGGAAGTCATAGTTCCTTGGACTGTGAAATCAACTGAATCTTCTCTAACTGACATTGGTAGGTGTTTCTTGAAAAAATATTGTCCTAGTAATATGTCAGCTCCTGTGTCTAAACAATATAAAGTAACATATGTTTTGATTTTTCTTAACAAAATAAGAAAATCTGGAGAAATAAAATTTACCTTGATGAGTTATTTGTTAACTTCTCTGAAGTGAATAGAGATCGGATGCCAAAAATATTCTGGAATGGCTTTGTATTTACAACAACTATTCATGGCGCCTGTATCTACTTATGTATCCAAGTCGCAAGCTTTATACCTTTCCATTTTGATCTGGATAGGTACAACCATCCGATATCCTAAACTCTTTTGTTCAGGGACTGGTTCTTCTGCTGTTTCTGGAGCTGGGGTAAAGCTGTGAGCTTTTCTCATTGTTAGCTGGATATATTCAAAGTTCAGTTCATCGAGCTGATGTAGAGATCCTTGTATACTTGTAGCTAAGTTAGCTAACTGTTCTCTCTCTCTCTTTACTTTGTTTTCAAAGAAAACATTTTTTCTGAGAAGATCTGCCTCGCTTGGATCTGACCCTTCATATGTAGGGACACACTGTGAAGGTTTTGGCAACTTTTTTGTCAAATCATCAATCTTTTCTTGTAGTCTTCTCTTGATTATGACCAGGCCTGGAGAAAGACTAGCCTTTTTTTCTTCTAACTCTTCTATCTGAATTTTGAGAGAAGCAAAAGAAAACATAAAACAATTACTGATAAAGGTTTGGTTATCATCAGAACTATCTGAAGAATTAATTGAAAGCTGATGGAGATCTATCTCATCAGAACTAGAAATATATTCAGAGTCATCTGCAGACTCATGAATGGAGAATCCTTAATCTTTTGATTGTAACTCAGGGACTACATCCCACTCAGCAGGATTGTACTATGTTGTAAAAATCTCACAGATTTTATCTGAAACTTTGTCTTCTTCTCTAGACACTTGTTTTCCCAATGGCCTTGCTTGCCACAGATGTAACAGGTAGACTTTCAAAGCGGCTGGGTCCTTTTCTTAAAGACAAACCTATTCTTTCTATTTTGAAAAAAAGTTTTCTTTAGATACTTCAAGATTCTTTTTGAGGAAGACCAGAATCTGGGATGGGATCAAGAACTGGATTCACTAGAATTTTTGGAATGGCAGGTGCATGCAGATGTTTTATGTGGACAAGGCTTGAAACAACCATAATTGGCAATTTCACGAAATTGCTGACAGGATGACTGAGAAAAAAAAAATTGTTTTTGAGATTTTTCTGTGTCTTCATGGCGACACATTCTTTTTGGAGGGTTGTGAGCACATGCTGATGTAAACCAGCAAGAGATAAATCTTCAATCTTGACTTGATGATCTGACAAATAGGTATTTACAAGAACTGGGATTTTTCCAGGAAGAGAGGCAAGATAATGGCGAAGGTAGGCAACATTCTGATGATCTGTAATTTTGTACAACATGGTCTGCATCGTACAAAAATATTCTTGAAGGAGATTGATATCACATAATTTATGGGACATGTACAATTGAGCAGTATGAGATGCATCAGGAGGTAATGCACCAAGAAATTTATGAGAAAGGGCTTGACACAAAGCTTCTAAAGGATCATCATTCTCTAGTAAATGTTCTTTTTCTTCTTCTGAAAGGTTTTCCCACCATAGCTTTGCTATTCCTGTAAATGCCCAAGTAAGCTGCATAGCTATATCTTTCCAGGATGCTTTAGTGTGTCCAGAACCTTCACAGTGTGTCCCTACATATGAAGGGTTAGATCCAAGCACACCCTTCATATGCTTAAGATCTATTCTAACTGTAAAACAAACACTTTTGGGGAAAAGTCTGAAACGATGAATACCCTTCTTGATAGCAAGGATCTCTTTGTGTGATGACGGGTACTTGGATTCTGCTTCGGAAAATGTTCCAGAAGTATAAGCACAAACCTCCTCTTTCTTTGAATGCTTTTGCAACATCACAGCTGCACAAACTTGATCAGAAGCATCAGTCTCTAAAATAAAAGGTAGATCTAGGACTAGAAGAGCAAGGGGAGGAAGCTTCTCGATGTTTGCTTTGATTCTTCTGACTGTGTCAGTCATAGCTAGTATCCATTCTGTGCTAGGCTTTAATATTTTTTGTAATAGCTTTGTGTCTTTTTCCTATGCTTGATAAAACTATTTGATATAATTCAAGTAGCCGAGGAATCGATGAACCTGTTTAGTATCTTGCGATCTGTCAGGAAACTCTAAGAGTTTCTGCAAAACATGTGGCTACAGAATTATTCTTCCTTGTGAAATCTGGAGGCCCAAGAATTCAATGGAAGTCTTGGCAATAAAAAACTTATCTGGGGATGACGAAAGTGCAATCCCATCCTTAAAAACAAAATTATGAAATTGTTCTAAATGGATCTTATGCTCAGCTATATCTCTGCTAAAAATGAGCAAATCATCAATATATACAATAACAAAGTCTAAAGAACAAAAAATGTCTTCCATCCTTTTTTGGAACTCTGGTGGAGAATTCTTCAGGACAAAAGGCATTACTGTCCACTGATATTGGCCATGAGGGACTACGAATTCAGTCTTGTACCTGTCTTTTGGTGCTATGTCGATTTGCCAAAAACCACTCTTAAGATCAAACTTACTGAAGACATTGGATTTTGCTATTTTTGACATAATTAAATCTTTAAGAGGTAGAGGATACCTGATTGGTTCTAAAGCTTTGTTCAATTCTCCATAATTAACTACCAATATTTTCTTTGCTCTTTTCTGCTCAGAATGCTTACTAACATAAAATGCTGGGAAACCCCAAGCACTTTTGCAAGGTTCTATCAGCTTCCTATCCAACAACTGTTGGATTTCTTCTTTGCATGCTTGCTGCTCCATAGGACTCATGTTATTTGCTAAGGCTTTCTGAGGTTTTATTTCTGTATTCTGTTTGTATGACAAAGTGACATAGTATTTTTCTCTCTTCCAGAAGGCATCTGGATGATCAGAAGTACATTCCTTTTGTAACTTCTAAGTTATTTCTACAAGGATGTCTTGACCATGTAGGTCTGCATGTTTGACAATCTTTTTTATTTTTTCCAAATCCTTGACTGATTCTTCGACAATGTCTGGCTTTTCAGGAGAAATTCTAATAGTGAAAACAGACTTTACTGGAATGGAAGTCATAGTTCCTTGGACTGTGAAATCAACTGAATCTTCTCTAACATACATTGTCAGGTGTTTCTTGACAAAATCCTATCCTAGTAATATGTCAGCTCCTGTGTCTAAACAATATAAAGTAACATATGTTTTGATTTTTCCTAACAAAATAGGAAAATCTGGAGCAATAAAATTTACCTTGATGAGTTCTTTGTTAACTACTCTAAAATGAATAGAGATAGGCTACCTAAAATATTCTGGAATGGCTTTGTATTTACAAAAACTGTTCATGGTGCCTGTATCTACTTGTGCATCCAAGTCGTAAACTTTATACCCTTCCATTTTGATCTGGATAGGTAACCCCATCCGATCTCCTAAACTCTTTTGTTCAAGGACTGGTTCTTCCGCTGTTTTTGGAGTTGGGGTAAAGATGTGAGCTTTTCTCATTGTTAGCTAGATATATTAAGAGTTCGGTTCATCGAGCTGATGTAGAGATCCTTGTATACTTGTAGCTAATTTAGCTATCTGTTCTCTCTCTCTTTTTACTTTGTTTTCAAAGAAAACAATTTTTCTGAGAATATCTGCCTCACTTGGATCTGACCCTTCATATGTAGGGACACACTGTGAAGGTTCTGGCAAATTTTTTTTCAACTCATCAATCTTTTCTTGTAGTCTTCTTTTGATTATGACCAGGCATGGAGAAAGACTAGCCTTTTTTTCTTCTAACTCTTCTATCTGACTTTTGAGAGAAGCAAAAGCAAACATAAAACAATTACTGATAAATGTTTGGTTATCATCAGAGCTATCCGAAGAATTAATGGAAACCTTATGGAGATCTAACTCATCAGAACTAGAATTATATTCAGAGTCATCTGCAGACTCATGAATGGAGAATCCTTCATCTTCTGATTGTAACTCAGGGACACATCCCACTCAACAGGATTGTAATCTGCTGTAAAAATATCACAGATTTTATTCTGAAACTTTGTCTTCTTCCCTGGACACTTGTTTTCCCAATGTCCTTGCTTGCCATAGATGTAACAGGTAGACTTTCGAAGCGGATGGGTCCTTTTCTTAAAGACAAACCTATTCTTTCTATTTTGAAAAAAAGGTTTCTTAGGATACTTCGAGATTCTTTTTGAGGAAGACCAGAATCTGGGATGGGATTGAGAACTGGATTCACCAGAATTTTTGGAATGGTAGGTGCATGCAGATGTTTTATGTGGACGAGGCTTGAAACAACCATAATTGGTAGTTTCACGAAACTGCTGACAGGATGACTAAGAAACAAAAATATGTTTTTTGAGATTTTTCTATGTCTTCATGGCGACACATTCTTTTTGGAGGGCTGTGAGCACATGCTGATGTAAACCAGCAAGAGATAACTCTTCAATCTTGACTTGATGATTTGAGAAATAGGTATTTACAAGAACTGGTATTTTGCCAAGAAGAGAGGCAAGATAATGGAGAAGGTAGGCAACATTCTGATGATCTGTTATTTTGTACAACATGGTCTGCATCGTAAAAAAAATATTTTTGAAGGAGATTGATATCACATAATTTATGGGACATGTACAATTGAGCAGTATGAGATGCATCAGGAGGTAATGCACTAAGAAATTCATGAGCAAGGGCTTGAAACAAAGCTTCTAAAGGATCATCATTCTCTAGTAAATGTTCTTTTTCTTCTTTTGAAAGTTTTTCCCACCATAGCTTTGTTATTCCTGTAAATGCCCAAGTAAGCTGCGTAGCTATATCTTTCTAGGATGATTTAGTTTATGCTTTTCTCTGGAATGCTCATGCATTGATCTTTTGGAACATATTTAGAATCTGATCATTTTCCAAGCAATCAAAATTAATAATCAGTGTGTTACCAAAGCCTTTGGACAGATCTTTGGAATCAATCTTGATATATACATTTTTTAATTCATTTGTCCATTTGCTGAATGGACTGCGAAACTTATTGTGGCTGACATCTTGACCTGAAACTCTTCTAGCTTGATTTTGGAAGAAATGTGACTCAACTCTGTTTCTTTTTGGGTTGCTAGAGGCTTCAACTATCTTAGAATCCATAGAGATAGTTGAGGATGTCATTTTAATGTCATGGCAACCAAGTGAGAGAACTCTTTGTTTCAAAAATTTAGACTTTTCTCTAGCCAATTCAACACCATGCTGAATACTTTGTAGTCTATGTGGACTTAACTATTTCAGGAATTTCTAAGGCTTGAGCTACCGGAATGATATTTGAACTTATAGCCTTCTTGGTTGATTTGACTATAGTCAGGAGGAGAAGAGGGAGCTGGAAGTGCTGACTGTAGATTTTCTACAGATCTTGTAATAACATCGAGACCAACTTCAATATCTGACAGCCTAGCTGTCTGCTCTTTTTGGTTCTTAACCAAATAGTCAACAGTATCCGAAATATGATTTAAATATCCATGCAGTGTTTGCAGATGAGCCTTGAGCTCAAGAACATCTCTAACAACATCATCCAGGTTTTGAGCTATAGATACTGACTGGAAGTTAGCATAATTCTGTAACTGGATTTTTTCTGCAGGTTTAGGATCATTTGGGCTTCTCAAATTAACAAATTGAAAATCTGACTGTAAGCTACCATCCTTAAAAGAAGGACTGGAATTGCCAGAAACTAATCTTCTTGCTGAAATCTGGGACAAGTTTCCATATTTTTCTCGAGGGAGAGACAAACTTTTAATATCTCGAAACAAAGAAGAACAATCAGTATGATGACCTTTATGATCAACAAAGGATAAGGATGAAGAGGGTGAATTAATAGACTGAAATGTTTCTTGTTTTTGTGGGGTATGTTTTTCTTTACAAAATTTGCAGGATGCAGAAGGAAACTGACTGTGGTTAACCATATGTTGGTGTAGCTGAGAATCATATGGTTGCATATGTGCAGATGAATGTAATGGGGTTTTTGACCTACGGGGTAAATACTGAGAATGGGAAACAGATCTACTAATTGAAGGTGATGGTGGAGGAAATGTAGGAGCAAATCTAAGAAAAGTGTTACCATCGGGATGTTGGACAACACGAAGTTGTTTGGAGGAAGCATCATGGAGTTCTAGATATCTCTGAGAAAGTGGTTGGTATGTGCTATTCCATTCTTCAGGTAAGGTTACCTGAGAAAATACGAGTTGGAGGGTAGTAGTGTTTCCCGGACCAATAACAACTCCTTCATGTAATGCTCTTTTCTGCAATTTGGGATTAATTGTAGGCATGGTAGTTGACACAAAACGAATATGGATGGAACAATGCAACTGAGCGATCTCAGATTGTGGAGCAACATCAAAGCCTTAAAACTAGATATAGGATTGCAAAAACTCATTAATATACGGATCTGTAAGAGAAACTTGATATCGGGGAACAAGAGATGACCATGCAGGGACATTGTTCATAGGGCTCTGAAATCCTCCTAACAAAGCATCTTCAAACTTGTTAAGACGTGAATCTAAAACACATGATAAACAAGAAGTATTCAATCCGGGATGGACAAGAGGATTGATACCAAACTGTACTAACCCAATATGGATATATTTATATTCATGTTCCAATCCCCAAGCAATATCTTCAGATTTGATTAACGGGATCTGGTATACGGACTGACCAACAGATATGTGTATATTCATAGAAGTGAAACGAAACAGCTGAGCAACATGAAACTTAAACATAGGAAGATCATATATTTTATCAACATCAATCTCAGACAAAGACTAGTTTGGCTGAGGCTCATATTCTTGAGATACGACACGAGTATCATACAGAGTATCGAAATCAGTTCTGTTTAGATATTTGTTTAACCATGACCATTGCTTAGTATGTTTCTCTTTTCTAGAAGAAGCAGATTTAGGGAATTAAAAGCTGCTATTTGAAGAATCCATAATGGAAGAGATAAATTCAAAGTATGAACCTGAAGAAATGTAGCGCGATACTTGGAGGAGAACGCCTGAGTACCCTTGATGGCTCACAGCACTGAGCGGGGAAATGCGTATGCCACTGATGCACTAATTACTGGTCTTTGAATATAATAGAACAATGCGGAAATACAACAGAATCACATAATACTTTTATTAATCACAAGAACACCAGAGTACATGAACACATCCGATTTTTGCAGATTGTCTTCGGAGAGCGAAGATCATTATTGCGACACACAGACAATGATATCTCTATACAAAGTACTGAGCCCCTTTAGGTTTCTGATATCAGCTAGGATAAAGCTTAATACCAAGATACCTGGGGACATCAGCATTTATAGACTAATATCGAGAGACTTTACAGATAGAGAATTTCTGATGCAATGTTATACTCACATGAGCAACTTGCAGAGCATACTCTTCGACTCAGACTTAGACTCAAAGGCTCTCATTCTGAATTCCGAATGCCGATAATGAACCCTTGTGCCCCTATAAATACAAAATGAGAGGAGTGCATCGCAAGAAAGGAATCAATGACTCATTAACAAGGACAACTTAAACAGTAGAGGCTGTTGGTACCTAAACTTGTGACTCATGAAGCATGGAGATGCTTTTCTTGTAATTGACAAGGCATCTTTGGTTTTCGGGTAACTCACGAAGAGACATCCACACCATAAGATGACTTATTTGTACAATGTGGAGATTCTTTTCCAAAGAACCCACAAAGAAAATAATAATGCGGAAGGCATCTCAAATCTATAGTACAGATTGTATTGTACTAAAGCTTATTACACAGTGGAGATTCTTAAGAGAACCCACGAAACACAATCATAAAGTAAGATGCTGAAACTAGACAAGATCTGCAGGACAGATTTATACAGAGTGGAGATTCATGAGAGAACCCACGAAAGACAAATAAAGAGAAATATACAAAAATAAGATTTTCTAACCATAGTCAGGCGGACTATGATCAGAATCAAATCCCTCAGATCCAAAACCATCATGGTCTAAGTCGCTTTCATCTGAAGAATCTTGTAGAAAGTATTGGCGGTGGTAATTAGTACCATAATGTATTACATCCTCCATCCAGTGAGGGGCATCTTCTCGAAAACATGCAAAGAAAGGAAACTTCCGGAAAAGATCAGGCCTCATGTAGTTGGGAATAGAAACATCACCAAAGAAACGATGTTTGATGACAAGCCAAAATTCTTGTCTTGGAGTAACTGAGGGGCGGACAGTAGCACCGTTCCAAAGGATATCGAACTGGAAAATACCATAGATGAGAGAGGCACCATATATTTAATCTTTCAGGACGGGAATGAAAACCTGAGGAGAGGCATGCTCTAAGGATGATATTCTGGGAACATACAAAAAGAGTAAAATTTTCATCCAAGGACTCCACTAACGAGTATGGAGATCATCACAGAAGAAACATACGATAACTTTTCCATTTGCTCTGGAAAGCTGGTGAATGGCATAAAAATCTATCCATCTAATAGCAGGGTAAAAAATGTAAGCAAAAAATTGTTGTTCCCCTGAAAGCAAATGAAAATGCCCAATAATCATACTGACCTGGTTGAATCTGAGAAGGGGATTATTGAAATTGATATTGTAGCTGCGGCGTCCCTCTAGAGAGTTTAGCCGATCTTGAAATATCTGCTGTTGGATTTCAAAAGGAAGAGTTTGGATTTTGTTGTGAAAAAAATCACTGCAAGAACAACAAATGCATTCATGACAAACAAGAACTGAATTGTCTGCTACTGAGGATGAAGACTCGCCTTTTTCAAAAACTTTGATCTCTCAGAATTGTGATCCTTCTCGGGTTAACATATCAACAATATGATTATCTTTGCTGGCTTTGTAGACAATCTCAAAATCAAAACCTTGAAGCCAGACTGCCCATCTGAGAAATATGGCATTGCCATGTTCTATAAGTCTTTTGTTATCAAGCATACCCTTCATATGCTTAATATCTATTCTAACTATAAAACAGACACTTTTGAGGAAAAGTCTGAAACGATGAATACCCTTCTTGAAAGCAAGGATCTCTTTGTGTGATGATGGGTACTTGGATTGTGCCTCGGAAAATTTTCCAGAAGTATAAGCACAAACCTCCTCTTTCTTTGAATGCTTTTGCAACAGCACAACTTCCCAAAATTGATCAGAAGCATCAGTCTCTAAAATAAAAGGTAGATCTAGGACTGGAAGAGCAAGGGGAGGAAGCTTCTGGATGTTTGCTTTGATTCTTCTGACTGTGTCAGTCATAGTTGGTATCCATTTTGTGCCAGGCTTTAATATTTTCTGTAAAAACTTTGTGTCTTTTTCCTATGCTTGATAAAACTGTTTGATATAATTCAAGAATCCGAGGAATCGCTGAACCTATTTAGTATCTTGCACTCTATCAGGAAACTCTAAGAGTTTCTGCAAAACATGTGGCTGCAGAATTATTCTTCCTTATTAAATCTGGAGGCCCAAGAATTCAATGGAAGTCTTGGAAATAACAAACTTATCTAGGGATGACGAAAGTGCAATCCGATGCTTAAAAACAAAATTATGAAATTGTTCTAAATGGATCTTATGCTCAGCTATACCTTTGCTAAAAATGAGCAAATCATCAATATATACAATAACAAAGTCTAAAGAACGAAAAATGTCTTCCATCCTTTTTTGGATCTTTGATGGAGCATTCTTCAGGCCAAAAGGCATTACTGTCCACTGATATTGGCCATGAGGGACTACGAATGCAGTCTTGTACCTATCTTCTGGTGCTATGCCGATTTGCCAAAAACCACTCTTAAGATCAAACTTACTAAAGACATTGGCTTTTGCTATTTTTGACAGAATTAAATCTTTATGAGGTAGAGGATACCGGATTGGTTCTAAAGATTTGTTCAATTCTCCATAATTAACTACCAATATTTTCTTTCCTCTTTTCTACTCAGAATGCTTATTGACATAAAATGCTGGGCAAACCCAAGCACTTTTGCAAGGTTCTATTATCTTCCTATCCAACAACTGTTGGATTTATTCTTTGCCTGCTTGCTGCTCTGTAGGACTCATATTATTTGCTAAGGCTTTCTGAGGTTTGATTTCTGTATTCTGTTTGTACGGAAAAGTGACATAGTATTTTTTTCTCTTCCATAAGGCATCTGGATGATCAGAAGTACATTCCTTTTGTAACTTCTGAGTTATTTCTGCAAGGATGTCTTGACCATGTAGGTCTGCATGTTTGACAATATTTTTTATTTTTTCCAAATCCTTGACTGATTCTTCGACAATGTATGGCTTTTCAGAAGAAATTCTGAGAGTGAAAACAAACTTTACTGGAATGGAAGTCACAGTTCCTTGGACTGTGATATCAACTGAATCTTCTCTAACTGACATTGGAAGGTGTTTCTTGACAAAATATTTTCCTAGTAATATGTCAGCTCCTGTGTCTAAACAATATAAAGTAACATATGTTTTGATTTTTCCTAACAAAATAGGAAAATATGGAGCAATAAAATTTACCTTGATGAGTTCTTTGTTAACTGCTTTGAAGTGAATAGAGATAGGCTACCAAAAATATTATGGAATGGATTTGTATTTACAACAACTGTTCATGGCGCCTATATCTACTTGTTCATCCAAGTCGTAAACTTTATACCCTTCCATTTTGATTTGGATAGGTATAACCATCTGATCTCCTAAACTCTTTTGTTCAGGGACTGGTTCTTCTGTTGTTTCTTGAGCTGGGGTAAAGCTCTGAGCTTTTCTCATTGTTAGCTGGATATATTCAAAGTTCAGTTCATCGAGATGATGTAGAGATCGTTGTATACTTGTAGCTAAGTTAGCTAACTGTTCTCTCTCTGTTTTTACTTTGTTTTCAAAGAAAACAATTTTTCTGAGAAGATCTACCTTGCTTGGATTTGACCCTTCATATTTAGGGACACACCGTGAAGGTTCTGGCAACTTTTTTGTCAACTCATCAATATATTCTTGTAGTCTTCTTCTGATTATGACCAGGCCTAGAGAAAGACTAGCCTTTTTTTCTTCTAACTCTTCTATCTGACTTTTGAGAGAAGCAAAAGAAAACATAAAACAATTACTGATAAATGTTTGGTTATCATTAGAGCTATCCGAAGAATTAATGGAAATCTTATGGAGATCTAACTCATCAGAACTAGAATTATATTAAGAGTCATCTGCAGAATCATAAATGGAGAATCCTTCATCTTCTGATTATAACTTAGGGACTACATCCCACACAGCAGGATTGTACTCTGCTGTAAAAATCTCACAGATTTTATTCTGAAACTTTGTCTTCTTCTCTGGACACTTGTTTTCCCAATGGCCTTGCTTGCCACATATGTAACAGGAAGAATTTCGAAGCGGCTGGGTCCTTTTCTTAAAGACAAACCTATTCTTTCTATTTTTAAAAAAGGTTTCTTCGGATACTTCAAGATTCTTTTTGAGGAAGACCGGAATCTAGGATGGGATTGAGAAATGGATTCACCAGAATTTTGGGAATGGTAGGTGCATGTAGATGTTTTATGTGGACGAGGCTTGAAACAACCATAATTGGCAGTTTCGCGAAATTGCTGACTGAGAAACAAAAATTTGTTTTTTGATATTTTTTTGTGTCTTCATGGAGACACATTCTTTTTGGAGGGCTGTGAGCACATGCTAATGTAAACCAGGAAGAGATAACTCTTCAATCTTGACTTGATGATCTGAGAAATAGGTATTTACAAGAACTGGGATTTTTCCGGGAAGAGAGGCAAGATAATGGCGAAGGTAGGCAACATTATGATGATTTGTAATTTTGTACAACATGGTCTGCATCGTACAAAAGTATTCTTGAAGGAGATTGATATCACAAAATTTATGGGACATGTACAATTGAGCAGTATGAGATGCATCAGGAGGTAATGCACCAAGAAATTCATGAGCAAGGGCTTGAAACAAAGCTTCTAAAGGATCATCATTCTCTAGTAAGTGTTCTTTTTCTTCTTTTGAAAGTTTTTCCCACCATAGCTTTGCTATTCCTGTAAATGCCAAGTAAGTTGCGTAGCTATATCTTTCCAGGATGCTTTAGTTTCTGCTTTTCTTTGGAATGCCCATGCATTGATCTTTTGGAACAAATTTAGAATCTGATCATTTTACAAGCAATCAAAATTAATAATCAGTGTGTTACCAAAGCCTTTGGACAGATCTTTGGAATCAATCTTGATATCTACATTTTTTAATTCATTTGTCCATTTGCTGAATGGACTGCGAAACTTATTGTGGCTGACATCTTGACCTGAAAATCTTCTAGCTTGATTTTGGATGAAATGTGACTCAACTCTATTTCTTTTTGGGTTTCTAGAGGCTTCACCTATCTCAGAATCCATAGAGATAGTGGAGGATGCCATTTTAATGTCATGGCAGCCAAGTGAGAGAACTCTTTGTTTCAACAATTCGTACTTTTCTCTAGCCAATTCAGCACCATACTGAATAATTTGTAGTCTATGTGGAATTAACTGTTTCAGGAATTTCTGGGGGCTTGAGCTACCAGAATGATATTTGAAATTATAGCCTTCTTGGTTGATTTGACTATAGTCAGGAGGAGAAGAAGGAGCTAGAAGTGTTGACTGTAGATTTTCTACAGATCTTGTAATAACATCGAGACGAGCTTCAATATCTGACAGCCTAGCTGTCTGCTCTTTTTGGTTCTTAACCAAATAGTCAACAGTATCCGAAATATGATTCAAAGATCCATGCAGTGTCTGCAGATGAGCCTTGAGCTCAAGAACATCTCTAGCAACATCATCCAGGTTTTGAGCTATACATACTGACTGGAAGTTAGCATAATTCTATAACTGGATTTGTTCTGCAGGTTTAGGATCATTCGGGCTTCTCAAATTAACAAATTGAAAATCTGACTGTAAACTACCATCCTTAAAAGAAGGACTGGAATTGCCAGAATCTAATCTTCTTGCTGAAATCTGGGACAAGTTTCTAGATTTTTCTCGAGGGAGAGACAAACTTTTAATATCTCGAAACAAAGAAGAACAATCAGGACAATCAGTATGCTGACCTTTATGATCAACAGAGGATGAGGATGAAGAGGGTGAATTAATAGACTGAAATGTTTTTTGTTTTTGTAAGGTATGTTTTTCTTTACAAAATTTGCAGGATGCAGAAGGAAACTGACTGTGGTTAACCATATGTTGGTGTAGCTGAGAATCATATGGTTGCATATGTGTAGATGAACGTAATGGGGTTTTTGACCTGTGGGGTAAATACTGAGAATGGGAAACAGATCTACTAATTAAAGGTGATGGTGGAGGAAATGCAGGAGCTAATCTAAGAAAAGTGTTACCATCAGGATGCTGGACAACACGAAGTTGTTTGGAGGAAGCATCATGGAGTTCTAGATATCTCTGAGAAAGTGGTTGGTATGTGCCATTCCATTCTTTAGGTAAGGTTACCTGAGAAAATCCGAGTTGGAGGGGAGTAGTGTTTCCCGGACCAACAACAACTCCTTCATGTAATGCTCTTTTCTGCAATTTGGGATTAATTGCAGGCATGGTAGTTGACACAAAATGAATACAAATGGAACAATGCAACTGAGCGATATGAGATTGTGGAGCAACATCAAAGCCTGAAAACTGGATAAAGGCTTGCAAAAACTCATTAATATACAGATTTGTAAGAGAAACTTGATATCAAGGAACAAGAGATGACCATGCAGGGCCATTGTTTAGAGGGCTTTGAAATCCTCCTAACAAAGCATCTTCAAACTTGTTAAGACGTGAATCTAAAACACATGATAAACAAGAAGTATTCAATTCGGGACAGACAAGAGGATTGATACCAAACTGTACTAACCCAATATGGATATATTTATATTCATGTTCCGATCCCCAAGCAATATCTTCATATTTGATTAATGGGATCTGGTATACGTACTGACCAACAAATATGGGTATATTCACAAAAGTGAAATTAAACAGCTGAGCAACACGAAACTTAAACTTAGGAAGATCATATATTTTATCAACATCAATCTCAGGAAAAGACCAGTTTGGCTGAGGCTCATATTCTTGAGATACGACACGAGTATCATACAGAGTATCAAAATCAGTTCTTTTTAGATATTTGTTTAACCATTACCATCGCTTAGTATGTTTCTCTTTTCTAGAAGAAGCAGATTCAGGGAAGTAAAAGTTGCTATTTGAAGAATCGATAATGGAAGAGATAAATTCAAAGTATGAACCTGGAGAAATGTAGCGCGATGCTTGTAAATACCTATTTGTCAGATCATCAAGTAAATATTGAAGAGTTATCTCTTGCTGGTTTACATCAGCATGTGCTCACAACCCTCCAAAAAGAATGTATCGCCATGAAGACACAAAAAAATCTCAAAAAACAAATTTTTGTTTCTCAGTCAGCCTGTCAACAATTTTGTGAAACTGCCAATTATGGTTGTGTTGTTGCAGCAACACTTCCCCCCAAAATTTTGCACATATGGGGCCCCTCCTTTATAGTTTTTTAGAAAGGCTGCCTTAAACGTTTTTTTTCCAGCTTTTATCTTTGCTTTTAAACAGAGAGTCTCGCCATGAGAAACTCCAAGGCTGCCAGAAGAGTTTGACTCCCAAATAGAAGATCTTTCAATAAAGTTTTGTTTTCTCTCTATAGTCACGGAGCAATTTGCTTAAACGCCCGCAAAAGAACTTAGAAAAACCTCGTCGAATAAACCGCGGAAGCTCTCGGGCTATCCTTCCGAAATGGCAGAGGCCAATCTCATAAACTGCCCGTCTAAGCCTTCCAAAGTAAAACTTGGAAATTTTTCGTTGGGAGAACGCGGGAGCACTCGGATTTTCCTTCCGAAACGGCGGAGTGCCTCGCTCAAACCTTCCGCAACCGCGGAAGCTTTCAAAGCTTTCCCCGAAATGGCGGGAGCTGTGGTCAAATCCCCTCGAAATGAACTTGAAACATTCTCCCAAAAGGTTGCGGAACAATTTAAGGGAACGACCCGAAACCCGCGGAGGAACTCACGAATTTTTTCCAAAGCTATGAGGAGACTTAACAATTTTCTTTGGAAATTTGCGGGAGCCGTTGGATAATTCTTTCCGAAACGGCGGAAGCTTTCCTTGAACCTTTCCGCAGTCGCGGAGGCATTCGTTCTTTCCAACCGAAACGGTGAGCGCCTTCCGTCAAAACTCCCGAAACTTTGGCAAAAGACTTAGGTTTTTCTTTGAAGTTGCGGAATCCTTAGAGCTTCTCCACCCAAAAATTGCGGAAAACCTTCCGGTTTTCTTCCCGAAACAGCGGAAGAACTTGGGAAAGACGCCCGAAAAAAAAAAGTCGGATTGGTTTGTTAAAATCGCGGAAGCTTCTGATGAAATCCTTCCGAAACGGTGGAAGGATTCAGGGAAGTGGTCCGAAGCGACGGAAGCCATTCACATAAGCTTTCCGAAAAGAGACTTAGAAAAAACTTCGAAAAACCTGCGGAAGCCTTCGTATTTTCCTTCCGAAACGGCGGAAGCCATTCACAAAAGCTTTCCGAAAATACCGGGAGCATTCGCCATATCGTCCCGAAACCCCGCGAGACTTAAAAATTTTGGATTGGCGGAAGCCCTTCGCAAATAGCTCCCGAAACGGCGGAAGCCTTGGCGTTATACGTCCGCAACGCGGGGCTCTTTTGAGGAAGGCTTCGATTTTCCCTTCCGCGATGCGCCTCGAAATGGCGGAAACTTTCCTTGAACCCTTCCGCAACGGCGGATATGATTCGCAAGGTGGCCCCGCGAATGGCGGTCGCACGGAAATCGAGATATTTTGACGTGACCGCAACGGGCGGCGTATTTAAGCCACATTTTAATTGCGCCAACTACCAACCTAAATGCTCGCACGTGACCGTCTTTTATAAATATACGGTAGGGGCTCGAGCCAATGCACCATTGTTTTCGATTGGCCAACGACGTGGAACGCCGTGCAAATCACTCCAGCTCACCTCGCTCATCCGCATTCGCGGCCACCTCATTCGAGCGATCCCCACGGTGCCAGGTAGGAGTTTGAACTTGAAATTCACCCCTTTTATGGTTTCCAGTTGCCGTTGAGTTGTCTTTGTTTGAAAACGATAGGTTTTGGTGGGATTTTGAAGGGAAAAACACCCGTCAAGGGCTATGTTTTGCCCGTCAGAAGCGGTTGAATGAAGTTCTCTTCATACAAAATAGACATTGGTTAAAGAATTAACATTTTTATTTTTTATTGAGTAGAGACGGTTGGTTTGGGCGGTTAAACCTGTTCCATTTTTTATCCCCGGGCCGCGTGCCTCGTTGTGGGGAGAATCTGTCGAAACCCCATAGGCTTTTCATGTCCCCGGCCGAAGAGCTCAGGATGTAAAACCCCGGGCCTTTCCATAAAACCTCAGTCCCTCGACGCCCTCTACCCAAGTCAAAACCTAATCTCCGGCGCCATTGTCCCTGTTCAAATCCCGTAAGCGTTCAAGTCGCGTGAACCGAAACCCGAAACCGTGGCCACCCTAACCTTTCCCGTCAGTGTGTCGCCGGTGCCGTCACCCTCGCTCGGATTAGGACTTCTCATAGAGCACCTTGGCGAGTGCCGTGCGTGACAATATCATTCGAAGCCCTCACCGAGTCGAAAGTGCGAAAGGGGCTCCCTTGTCGTCACTAAGTCTTTCCAACCCGAGTCTCCCTGCCATTAGCCTTTCCATCCGCAGTGATAACGAAAGACACCTTCTTCCCCAGGGCTGAACCGAAAGCCCATTGCTTCCGCAACTCGCCTATCGTTCCGAGAACAAAATGTGTCCGCGACATAGCCTATCCCCTCAGGAGCATCCCAAACCCATCCTTTTAAAAGATTCAAATGTTTCAATTTATGTTTCATGTTGAAATAGTGTTTTGCTTCCTAAATATACAGCTTCATTGTACTTATCTTATTGATATATTAAAACAATGATGCTCTCTGATTAAAACCTCACAGTATGTTGCTCAAAATGACCTGTATATGGGTGTTATCAGGGGCAAGTCAAGATGCCGAAAACCAGTAAGAAGAAGGCGAAGATGACAGAAAAGAAACCTGCCCCTCTTAAAACTGAAACTTCACTCCAAGACACTAGGTGCACCACTGGTGTCCCTCCAGAAATCAGATGGGGTGACATCTACAGAATGATCCGGGACCAGGAGATCCCAGACATGTTGTTAGAAGAAGGGCCAATTTATCTGAATATCAGAGCCTCGGGCATAACCAGAGCCGCTACCCGCCCTGAGCTGTTCCCCTGTGCTGAAGTGATCGGATGGATACTCCAGCATGCCGATGCTGACGAGAGAGTGATAAATGACAGCAGTAAAGTGGCCATTGCCTCATTTCAACCCGCGTATCTTGCGGCATCCTACAAGTTTCCCCGGGTCCAACAAGCTCTGACTGATGAATGGCTGAGCCAAATGAACAATGTCGATATGGCCAAGAAGCTACTAATAGCAGGCAAACATTTGAGGAAGAAAGGGAATGATGAGTATGACGTACATAATCTAAGAGCTCCTTTTAGAATGATTGCCCTGATGTTGTGCAGAATCTTCGGCATGCCCGATGGCACAGTATACAAGATTCAGTGGGTCCCTATCATCCACTATGTGGATTTTAAGGGAACTGTGTTTGACTGGGCCACTCTCCTGTCGGATAGTCTGGCCTCAATGATAGTAGCTGCAAGGGAAGGACTAGCCTTAAAGAAGGCTGAATTCTTCATGTCTTCATATCTGATAGATTGTATCTTGGCCAAGATAGACTTCCCCAAATTGGGCTGTACATGGGATAAGGCCACCATGCCAGTCTATATCGCTTACAAGATGTTGTGGGCTCAGAATTACAAGCCCAGCTACAAACTCATCTGCGAGGGGTTCATAATGCCCCTGTATGAGAAGATATTCAAGGAGGAACCCAGTTGCCTATCAGAAAATGCTTTGGAAGTCCTTGAGGATTATGGGGACTTTTACTTTTCGGAGCAAGGTACCTACCTGAGAATGTTTGGAGGGACTAAGCCCCCATACATATTGCCACAGTATGCCACAGACTATGTGGTGCTCAAAGAAGCAGTAAGACAACTCTTCTTGGATGGGATTGGAGCAATGCTCCACAAGCAAAACAAGGCTTCCTTTCCCCCTCTACCTTTATGCATCGGCGCTTACAAGTTCTCGGGGGTTGCCTCAGCTAAGGAGTTTGTTCAAGAGTTGAAGGCCTTCCACTTCGGTGAGGTTATCTTCCACAGGAACGACAGAAAGGGTAAAGTGGCCGAGCATTGCAAGGATATCTATGCCCACTTCGAGTACTCCCACTACCCTGATGCCGAGGAAGAGGCATTCAGAGGCATCAGCAACATGACTGAGCTGCGGATCTGTCGCCAAGGCATTGGAGCAAGCTCTAGCTCAACTAAGGCCCAGAAGACCAGCCAGCAAAAGGAGAAAGAAGCTGAGGATGCCCGAGCTCAGGAAGAGCTCAGATTAAGAGAGGAAGCAAGGTTACAGCGGAAAGCTGAGGAAGCAAGAAAGCAGCAAGAAGCGGAAAGACTGCGGAAAGAGGGTGAGGAAGCCCAAAATCAGAAAGAGGCTGAAGCTAAGCAGGCTGAGGCAGAAAAGAGGGCGGAAGAAGAATTGAAGACAAGGGAAGATGCCGAGGCAGGTGGATCTGGTATACAGGACATGGAAATAGACACCTCTCAAGTAGGGGGCTCTGGTGCCCAAAATAAAGGAGGAGACCCTGCTCAGGAAGTCTGGACCCCACCAGAAGAAGAAGACATAGACATCATAAACCGACCAATTGTCCCGTACACTCCATCGGGAAAGCGTACGGTGTCCAAGTGGAATGAGTTTGTCTATGACAAGAAAATAAAAGCAATGGTCCTCAAATCAGAAGAGAGGATCAAAAGTCCCTTTCATGAAGACATCGTTACCCACCGGGAGGTCACTACAATGCAGAATACGGATCAAGATCCCTTTGCTATGGCGACCGCAGCTGTAGCAACAGCAAAAGCATCCCTGGCCAATGTAGGCGTGATGGTAAGAGATAGTGAATTGACAAGGAAGAAAGCTCGTACGCTACAACAAACTGTGGCTAATGAGCAAGCCCAAAGAGACGTGGCAGTGAACAAGTATAATTGCTTGTACGCCGAACATAAGGAGCTATCAAACAAGTACCACCAGCTGGAGGAGGAAAAGGACCAGCTAACACTCCAAATAATGATTGTAGAAGCGGAGAAGAATGGAGTGGAAGAAAAGGCTTCTTAGCTAGAAGAAGACAAGCAAACATTAGCTGAGCGGTTAGAGCAGGCTGAGAGTAAAACGATGGACATGTCTCCTTTCCATGAGCTGTCCTGCAGCATTCTGAAGAAAATAAACGACACGCAGGAGCTGATCACTGACGAGGTTGGCAAGCTCAAGGTCATGATAGTCAAATTAAAATAAATTAATGCGGAGGCCCACAGGATCAAAGCTAAGAATACCCGTGTCAAGGAAAATATCATAAGTCAGATGGCATGGAGAGAAGGGAGAGGGGGTTTCCCCCCGGATCTTCCATTTAAAGCTATGGACGATTTTAATGCAGACATAGCCTTGCTGGAGTTTGGCAGGAACTGTGCCAATAAGCTGATAACCAGTGGGCAGAGAACAACAGATAGAATTAATAGTCTATACCAAAAGCTCAAAGCAGTCCATGACAAATGCACATTAAGTTTCCCTCAGACCCTAGAAGACTTCTCGGAAAAGGAGCAGCGGTTGTCTCAGCTAAAGGAAGAGCTAGGCGTCCAAATGGAGTATGTGAAAAGGATTGATGTCCTGGCTATGGATGACCTCCAACATTATATTGGTTCATCATCACTTCACAACCATCTACTGAAGGAAGTGCATCAAGCTGCAGTAGCAGAAGTTCAAAGCATTAAAGCAGAGCTCGGGAAGAATGTGACTTCTCAGAAAATCTTGTTTCCTGCTGCAGCAAACATATTCATAAGGGACACAGGTGTGTGGTACAGCTACATAGCAGAGGAGGACAGGAAAACTGCAGCAGCAGCAGGAGCATCAGTAGATCCAGGATCCTCTCTCCCAGCAGCCTCTCTCCCAGCAGCCTCTTCCCCAGCAATGGCAGAAAGTCTGGCCAGTTCAATTCCCCCTTCCCAATTAGAAGCAGCATCAGCAGGGGATTCGAGGGCCTCTTCCCAGGCAGCATCAGTAACAATTAACTTGGGCGACCCTCTGCCAGCAGAAGCTCACGCACAGGAAGGAATTAAACTGAATTCAGTTGAGCAACTCTCTTCAGCCAAACACGTGCCCAGCAGGGAAAGCTTTGGTGTTAGCCAATTTTCTGCTATGTATATTTTGAATATGTAAGGCGTAAGCCATGGGACAGCTGTCCCTATTTCTGTCAGAACAATTTTGTAAAAGAAGTGATCATTTTTGGTAGTCGATTATAGAGGAAATTCCTGTAAATGACAGGTGGAGGATGCTAGGTGTCAGCCCAAAGGGAAGATTTGTAGATATAAATAGAAGCTAGGAAAGATTAGAAAGGACTTTTGGCAGGGAATGAAATTTTGAAACCGATACGAGCTATCTTGTATCGGGCCTATAAATTGATTTTTCTAATAGAAGCCACTGGAGATGGACGTTTTGCATGGGATGTTGGACGGCTGTACATTGGACTATTCTAATGATTGCTGTTCTGTAATGTGAGATCATTCTTATCATCCGAACTACTTCGTTGTATTAATTATTTTGCTCCTCACTGTGCATACGATTTTTCCCCATTTTTGTGAACAATGAATGCGTTTCATATTAAATCAGGAGCTACCTGTTGATGCCTTTATCATTGCTGTAGATTTCTCTTCTAGATCGAATGGCTAACTGTTCTTTCTTCAGGATAACTCATGTGGCTCATTGTTCATGCCTTTAAATTGCTCCTTGCAGGGATCTTTAAGTTTAATTTCAATTTGTTACATTTAGATCTGTTTCTTTATTCTTCCTACGTAGATTAAATAAATTTTTTACTTTCTCTCTTTTATGAGCAACAGATGCGTTCCATGTTGAATTAGAAGCTATCTTCTAAATATCATTGTCTTGCTGTAGCTTTACTTGTGAGAATTAACAGCTATCTGTTCTTTCCTTACGATATTTGTTACAGCTGATTGCTCATCCCTTAAGCGTGTCCCCTGCAGGGATAGATAGATTTACCCAGGTTCCTAGACTTAGATCTGTTTTAGTTGCATCTAGATCGAATATAATTTAGGCACTTGCATCTCATTTAAAAGACATAAAACCCAAAAGAAAGGTGGATCGGGCCATAACCGGTAGAATCGGATTTAAACTCCAAACCCACGGTTGCCGGAACCGCTAACCGGACGGATTCCCTACACCAAACGGGAGATAGTCTAATTGGGACCATCTCTTGGGGAGAATCCCTTTCTGATTGATGCTATGATATCCAAGGCATCAACAGTTTTTGGCGCTAGAAGGAGGGCCTGAAAGTGCATGACTGATAGGGGAAAATCTTCCGCGGTCATAGATAACACTGAAAACCCGCTTAAAGAAAGCATTTCAAACAGCCCAGATCTTGGATTAACAGACCAAGAACGCCTCATTTCTGACCCTGAGCCTCAAGAAGCTTTGTACGCTGTTCCTTTTACAGAAATAGAGGATTTGAGAAGACATACCAGATCCTACGTTAGACAGCTAGGTGGTTTAAACGATGTCAACTTCCTCCCCAAGAAAATTACTCCTAGAAAGGAGCCACAATACACCCGTGATTCAATTCTCGTTCAGAGTTTTGAAGAACTGGTAAATATGACTTTGGAAGAAATTTCAGACACTCTTAACAAGATAGACCAAGAAAATCTTGAAGAAATTACCACTCCCAAGAGTACTCCACAGGATTCACCCTACAATTCTCCACCAGGGTCTCCACATCCAAACCCAAACATGGCTGTACCTGCTTGGAGAGCAAGGGGAGCACTGAACCTAGCTGGACCATTCCATAATCTCCCTAAAAACCCAGAAAAGGTCTTTCCTAAGTACGATCCAGGGAAAGCCATTTCGGCAGAAGATCACCTCAAGAGTTTTTACTTAGCTCTGAACCTTTTGAACGTACAACATGAAGACGTGGTCTGCAGGTTGTTTCCATATACATTCGAGCCAAAAGTATCATCATGGTACTTTAGCCTACAACCCAGTTCAATCTCTAGTTGGGAGGAATTCGAAAAATGTTTTCTAAAGAAATACGGAAACCAAAAGACTGTGGCCACACTTATGAAAGAACTCTTATCCATGAGGATGGAAAAGAAAGAAAAGGTTCAAGATTTCAATCAAAGATTCACTACGCTGTTGAATAACTTCAGTCAAGCTAATAAACCAGCCGAGGAATCTCTAATTGAATACTATACAACCGCTCTTGATGGACCCATATCAATGTTCGTAAAGAGGTCCAAGAAAACTACCCTGATAGAGAACTTTGAGGAAGCTAGAAAGGTAGAAGAAGAGGCTGATAGCATTGCTAAACATGCCTTAGATGTAGAACCAAAACCAGCAGCTAGCAAAAAGCCTTTACTGCTCACTCGAGGTAAAGACGAGCCATATACGGACATGGAAAATGTATTCAAGATGATGCAGAAATTATCTAACAAAATCGTAGATCTCGAGAAAGACAAGGCTGCTAGCACATCTAGGAAATCTTTCAAGCCATTTTATAAAAGAAGGGAAGACGGGGAACAGACTCATCCACCAATGAACGCTGCCCCTGTTTTAAACTTGAATGAGATAGGGATGGAAAATTTCTGCACTTTTCACCAAGAACCACATTCGGAAAAGAGCTTCCCGCAATGGATCAATTCCATGAGCTTAGTCATGAACCAAATGTTAGATTCTCAGACCCCAGATCAGGATGATCCTCCAGAAGAGTCGAGCACTGAGTTAGAGGAACCAACCCCGGACACTACTATGGTGTTGTGGGATTGGGTACCTATGACCGAATTAGTAGAAGAAGATCACATAGATAGCTCTTCCTCTACCATAAATGTTGCTACTCGCAGCAAGGGCCCAATTGCGGATCCTTTGCCAGTCACCGTTCCCCATAAGCCTAGAGTTTCAAAAGACCCACCTAGGAGGCATATACCAATCGTCCCACCACAGCCCAAAGTAAACCAAACAGTGGCCAAACAGCCAAGTGCTGACAACATAGTTCAGCCACCTAAGGTCACCATGAGAAAAACAGATCATCCAACTCGAATTGGGAACGAATCCGATATAGGGTATGATATTATCGAAGATATCAAGAAGGTCAAAGCAAACGTATCAATATTTGACATGTGTAGCTTGCCCCATCAACGAGACAAACTGCTGCATGTTTTACAACCAAAACCCAGCACTACATTAACGGATTCTCAAGACAATCCCGAAATTAATGAGGCTAGCATCAGTGGGAAATCCAAATCTCAAACATTGCCTTTCCTATTGACTTTTGAAATTTTTAATCACAATGTTCACAACTGTTTGGTAGACTCTGGAGCTTCTTCAAACGTTATGCCACTGTCAATTTGTAAGAAAATTAATGGGCAGCCCGTACCATCTCCAGCTCAAATTATCCAATTAGACAGGACTGCTGTCAAGGTTATTGGGGAGATGAAAGATGTTCTAATTAGACTGTCAGCCGACCCTAGAGTCTGTCAATTCATTGACATAATGGTGGTCGATATTCCTGAAGCCTATGGGCTGATTTTGAGTAGGGATTGGTCTACTAAGTTGAGTGGCTACTTTGCTACCGATTGGTCTCATCTATGGCTGCCTTATCAGAACAGACAGAATCAGATTAAAGTTCTTAGGGAACCTCATATGAAACAAAACGTAACCCAGTTAGAAGAAAAAAATGAGGCTGTAACTTTCTCTTCCTCGGTCCTGGGAAATTACTTCTTAGAAATGGATCCGGGTAACTATCAATCTGAAACCTTTTTCCATGAATCAGATAAACAGTCCGATCTCCTTCATTTCTCTCGGACTGATGATGTTGATTGTAACATAGTCAATTTAGTTGCTAACATAGACCACAAAGAAACTAACTCAGCTGAATCTAAAGATACCTTTTGGACATTATACTTTGATGGTTCTAAAACTCTGGAAGGATCCGGAGCCGGTTGTGTTCTAATGGATCCAAAAAGGAACAAGTATTTTTTGTCTTGTAGATTAGAATTCGATTGTACTAATAACACCGCTGAATATGAAGCTTTGGTACATGGTTTAAAGAAGGCCATTGGCTTAAATGTTAAGTACCTGAAGGTTTTTGGTGACTCCGAGATAGTTGTAAGACAGGTAAGGGACACCATTCATTATCTCTCACCTCACTTGAAAGGTTATCAGGCTGAGGTATGGGATTTAATCATGCATTTTGACGCTTTCAATATAAAATCAATTCCTAGATTGCAAAATTCTACTGCTGATTTGTTAGCAACATCTGCTTCTAGATTGGTGCCGTCAAATAATAAATGCTCAATTGAATTGATTTTCAGGCCTTCCATTCCCGATAACATCACAAATTTCAGAGTCTTCGATGATGATGAACAAATTATCAGCTTCCTGACAAACGAAGATAGCTTTCAAGGAGCTGCAATAGATGAGGAAGAACACGATGCTGATTTGATGAAGAAAGATGAGGAGAAAGGAAACTTCATGCCCAAGGGGGTAAGGTCCCTCGAAATGCTGTTTGATCTTCAAAATAAGTTCAAAAAGCCAGCCAATACCAAAACTAACAGCTCATCAATGCAACATGAGTTAGTTAATCTAGGTACCGAGGCATAACCAAGATTTGTCAACCTTGGCAAATGTTGTTCACCAGGAGAAAGAGACAAGTTCATTAAATTGTTTAAACAATACAAAGATGTTTTCGCATGGACCTATGAAGATCTGAAAACGTATGATGTCCGCATTATTCAGCATGTTATACCAATGAAAGCGGGTGTCAAGCCATTTCAGCAGCAGTTAAGAAGGATGCATCCTACTCTAGAACCGCTGATCCAAAAGGAATTAAAGAAGCTCCTGGACGCTAAGATAATCTTCAAAGTTCGGCATTCTGAATGGGTTGCAAACTTGGTTCCCGTCAGAAAGAAATCAGGGGAGATAAGGCTATGTGTAGATTTCAGAAATTTAAACAAAGCCTCAGATAAAGACAACTACCCCATACCTTCAATGGAGCAAATCCTACAAATGGTGTCAGGATCCGAATTGTTTTCTCTCCTCGATGGTTTCTCGGGCTATAATCAAGTGTTAGTAGCTGAAGAAGATCGTCTCAAGACCACTTTCAGAACTAAGTGGGGAACTTTCGCTTACAGAAGAATGCCATTTGGTCTGATAAATGCAGGAGCTACATTCCAAAGGGCGATGGATATTGCCTTCCGAGGATTGGGTGGGCAATGTGTTGTTGTTTACTTAGATGATGTGACAGTCTTTTCGAAGAAGAGGGAAGATCATGTTGTTCATCTGAGGCATATATTTGATCGTTGCCGGAAGTATGGTATTTCCTTAAATCCCAAGAAGAGCGTGTTTGCTGTGCCCGAGGGTAAGCTCTTGGGTCATATCATCTCCAAAGGGGGAGTGTCAATCGACCAGGAAAGAGTCCAAGCTATTAATAAGATTCCAATGCCTCACAACAAAAAATCTATGCAGTCTTTCATGGGCACCATCAATTTTGTCCGCAGATTTGTTCCAGATTTTGCACAAATTGTTAATCCATTGCAACAGATGGTTAAACAAAGCATACAATTCAAGTGGACAGATTTGGAGAAGGACGCATTTAGAGATGTCAAGGAAGCTGTAGCTAAGGCTCCTTCCTTAAGAAGCCCAGATTTCGATAAGGATTTCGTCTTGTATACCTTTGCCTCGGATGACTCCCTCGCAGCTGTACTCACACAAAAGGTGGAGTTGGGGGACGAATACCCAATTTCGTTTATGAGCACTGGTCTGCAGGGGGGTGAGCTGAACTATCCCGTGGTGGACAAGCATGCCTATGTGGTCTTCAAAGAAGTCAAGCAGTTTAGGCCATACATTTTGAAGAACAGAACTAAAGTCATAGTTCCCCATCCAGCTGTTAGATCCCTTTTCGTTCAAAAGGAATTGGGAGAGAGGAGAGGGAACTGGGTCACAGCTCTGCAGGAGTATGATTTGGAATTTAAACCGGCTACAATCATCAAAGGACAAGGTCTGTGCAAGTTACTGGTGGGAAACTCGACTGATGAAGAGCACCATTGGAGAAATGAAGCTGAGTTAAATTCGGTTGAGGTATGTCATATCTTTACAGCCCCCCAGTCATGGTATAGGGATCTGGTGCACTATTTGCAGCAGGGATATCTACCGGACCACTGGAACTCTAAGCAAAGAAGGGCACTCCGCTTGAAATCAGCACCCTATCAAATCATTGATGGGATTCTTTTCAGAAAGAATTATGATGGAGTCCTTCTTAGATGTTTGGAAAAGGAAGATGCAAACAAAGTTGTCAAAGAATTGCATGATGGCCCCGCAGGTGGTCATTATTCAGGAGAGACAACAACACACAAGATACTGAGAGCTAGTTATTATTGGCCCACTTTGTTCCGAGATGCCCACACATACGCACGAAACTGTGATGTATGTCAAAGAAGCGCTGGGAAGTTACCTAAGGCCGCACGCCCATTGCAGCCGGTCATCATCTCTGAGCCTTTTGAGCAATGGGGCATAGATGTTATCGGAGAAATAAATCCAAATTCTTCATTGCAACATCGATACATCCTGACGGCTACCGACTACTTCACTAGGTGGACGGAGGCCATCCCGTTGCGCAAGATCAATGAAGACGCAGTTATCAGCTTCTTGAAAGAGAACATCATAACCAGGTTTGGGGTTCCAATTTCCCTTGTTTTTGATAATGCTACTTATTTTTCATCTTGCAAGATAAATGAATTTGTTTATGAATGGGGAATTAAGTTGCATTATTCAGCCAATTACTACCCTCAGGGAAACGGATTAGCTGAATCCTCAAACAAGAATCTGATTCGAATCCTTAAGAAAACTATGATAGAAAACCAGAGAAGTTGGCATGTGTCTCTCCCAAACGCCTTATGGGAAGATAGGGTAACCCCGAAGAATGCTTTAGGTGTCTCCCCTTTTACTCTTGTCTATGGCAAGGAAGCCATCCTTCCCCCAAACATCTTACTACCATCCTTGCATTTGTCCCAAGCCTCTCGGGGTTCTGGTAGCCAAGCCTTACAATCCAGGATCAACACCCTGCTTCAACTAGAAGAAGCCCGACACAAAGCTAAAGATCGATTCCATCAACACCAGGACATAGTTAAGAGATGGTTCGATAAGAGGAAATCCGGCAAGAGGGATTTTGAAGTTGGGGATTTAGTCCTGAAATGGGACCATAATCATGAAGGCAAAGGAATGCATACGAAATTTCAACATCTATGGGTAGGCCCATACCAAATTTCTGCAAAATTAGGCCCATCTACTTATAAATTGACAAATCTCGAGGGAGAAGAATTAGCCCTTCCTCTCAATGGCCTCGCTCTGAAACAATACTTCGCATAGTCTCATCGAGACTTCCTGTACATAAATAAAGTTTTCTTTTGCTTTATTTTTTCGGCCATGTTGTTTCTCTCTTTGATTTTTTTACGACAAGTTTTGTTTTCTGAATGCCCTTCTGGTTGAGATTCCCATTGAAGATAGCTCTCTCAAAGAAAACTTGCGACCCATGAGTCTGGAACTCTGCTCAAGTAAATCCGGTCTGGTGTTCTATCGCTGAAATGTTCAGAAGGGGGGAAGCCTACCCTGCTAGTCACACTAATCCTGTTTAATAGAAGAGACCTATGACCATCTTCACTATTATCGTCAGGCTCCACCCACTCTCACACTTTAAAGGCATCTCAAGAAGGTTACCAAAGTCGGACCCATGGAAAGTGGCACCTCTCGAGGACATACGATATTGAAATGACTCCATGCTGCAGATTTAACATCCAAAATGGCCTACATTCAAGAGTCTGTGTTCCAGAGATTCTCGCCTCAATTAAAGCATGGCTGAGACAAAAGAAAAAGACCTGTAAAATCAAGAAGGCTGTCCAAAAGGCCCAGCTCAAAATGGGCTCCTCTCCGTCCGTGAAGTTTGATAAAATCAATAAAATCTCTAACTCACACAAAAGGACCCTATGGATTGAGGAGCCTAAATCAAAGATCATGTACAAAAGAAAATATCTCTGGAAGGCTCAAACAGCTAAGCTGTCCAAAGTACAAACATCCAAAAGGATGCAAGCAACATGGGAATGAGGAACAAGAGCAATAATGTCCACGACCAAGTGTTGCAGATCCTGTGGAGTCCGGCAGCAGTGACCATCTGAAAGATGCCCCTCCTAAAATGAATCTCATATATTGGCCCTTTGAGAGTGGTGAAGATGTCTCGGTCAAAGCCCCCCTCTCCCCAATGGCTAGCAGGTAAAGTGCCTCCTTCCCCTCACATGACTTTAAAGTGCTCAGCCGAGTAAGTGCAGCTAAGATGGATGTTTTTGATGAGGTTTCGGACCATGAGGAGGAATTTTTCAGAGATCTGTGTTCGCCAGCGACTCGCCATTGTTGTTGCAGCAACACTTCCCCCCAAAATTTTGCACATATGGGGCCCCTCCTTTATAGTTTTTTAGAAAGGCTTCCTTAAACGTTTTTTTTTCCAGCTTTTATCTTTGCTTTTAAACAGAGAGTCTCACCATGAGAAACTCCAAGGCTGCCAGAAGAGTTTGACTCCCAAATAGAAGATCTTTCAATAAAGTTTTGTTTTCTCTCTGTAGTCACGGAGCAATTTGCTTAAACGCCCGCAAAAGAACTTAGAAAAACCTCGTCGAATAAACCGCGGAAGCTCTCGGGCTATCCTTCCGAAATGGCAGAGGCCAATCTCATAAACTGCCCGTCTAAGCCTTCCAAAGTAAAACTTGGAAATTTTTCGTTGGGAGAACGCGGGAGCACTCGGATTTTCCTTCCGAAACGGCGGAGTGCCTCGCTCAAACCTTCCGCAACCGCGGAAGCTTTCAAAGCTTTCCCCGAAATGGCGGGAGCTGTGGTCAAATCCCCTCGAAATGAACTTGAAACATTCTCCCAAAAGGTTGCGGAACAATTTAAGGGAACGACCCGAAACCCGCGGAGGAACTCACGAATTTTTTCCAAAGCTATGAGGAGACTTAACAATTTTCTTTGGAAATTTGCGGGAGCCGTTGGATAATTCTTTCCGAAACGGCGGAAGCTTTCCTTGAACCTTTCCGCAGTCGCGGAGGCATTCGTTCTTTCCAACCGAAACGGTGAGCGCCTTCCGTCAAAACTCCCGAAACTTTGGCAAAAGACTTAGGTTTTTCTTTGAAGTTGCGGAATCCTTAGAGCTTCTCCACCCAAAAATTGCAGAAAACCTTCCGGTTTTCTTCCCGAAACAGCGGAAGAACTTGGGAAAGACGCCCGAAAAAAAAAAGTCGGATTGGTTTGTTAAAATCGCGGAAGCTTCTGATGAAATACTTCCGAAACGGTGGAAGGATTCAGGGAAGTGGTCCGAAGCGACGGAAGCCATTCACATAAGCTTTCCGAAAAGAGACTTAGAAAAAACTTCGAAAAACCTGCGGAAGCCTTCGTATTTTCCTTCCGAAACGGCGGAAGCCATTCACAAAAGCTTTCCGAAAATACCGGGAGCATTCGCCATATCGTCCCGAAACCCCGCGAGACTTAAAAATTTTGGATTGGCGGAAGCCCTTCGCAAATAGCTCCCGAAACGGCGGAAGCCTTGGCGTTATACGTCCGCAACGCGGGGCTCTTTTGCGGAAGGCTTCGATTTTCCCTTCCGCGATGCGCCTCGAAATGGCGGAAACTTTCCTTGAACCCTTCCGCAACGGCGGATATGATTCGCAAGGTGGCCCCGCGAATGGCGGTCGCACGGAAATCGAGATATTTTGACGTGACCGCAACGGGCGGCGTATTTAAGCCACATTTTAATTGCGCCAACTACCAACCTAAATGCTCGCACGTGACCGTCTTTTATAAATATACGGTAGGGGCTCGAGCCAATGCACCATTGTTTTCGATTGGCCAACGACGTGGAACGCCGTGCAAATCACTCCAGCTCACCTCGCTCATCCGCATTCGCGGCCACCTCATTCGAGCGATCCCCACGGTGCCAGGTAGGAGTTTGAACTTGAAATTCGCCCCTTTTACGGTTTCCAATTGCCGTTGAGTTGTCTTTGTTTGAAAACGATAGGTTTTGGTGGGATTTTGACAGGCAAAACACCCGTCAAGGGCTATGTTTTGCCCGTCAAAAGCGGTTGAATGAAGTTCTCGTCATATAAAATAGACATTGGTTAAAGCGTTAACATTTTTATTTTTTATTGAGTAGAGATGGTTCGTTTTGGCGGTTAAACTTGTTCCATTTTTTATCCCCGGGCTGCGTGCCTCGTTTTGGGGAGAATCTGTCGAAACCCCATAGGATTTTCATGTCCCCGGTCGAAGAGCTCAGGATGTAAAACCCCGGGCCTTTCCATAAAACCTCAGTCCCTCGACGCCCTCTACCCAAGTCAAAACCTAATCTCCGGCACTATTGTCCCTGTTCAAATCCCGTAAGCGTTCAAGTCGCGTGAGCCGAAACCCGAAACCGTGGCCACCCTAACCTTTCCCGTCAGTGTGTCGCCGGCGCCGTCACCCTCGCTCGGATTAGAACTTCTCGTAGAGCACCTCGGCGAGTGCCGTGCGTGACAATAGCATTCGAAGCCCTCACCGAGTCGAAAGTGCGAAAGGGGCTCCCTTGTCGTCACTAAGTCTTTCCAACCCGAGTCTCCCCGCCATTAGCCTTTCCAGCCGCAGTGATAACGAAAGACACCTTCTTCCCTAGGGATGAACCAAAAGCCCATTGCTTCCGCAACTCGCCTATCGTTCCGAGAACAAAATGTGTCTGCGACATAGCCTATCCCCTCAGGAGCATCCCAAACCCATCCTTTTAAAAGATTCAAATGTTTCAATTTATGTTTCATGTTGAAATAGTGTTTTGCTTCCTAAATATATAGCTTCATTGTACTTATCTTATTGATATATTAAAACAATGATGCTCTCTGATTAAAACCTCACAGTATGTTGCTCAAAATGACCTGTATATGGGTGTTATCAGGGGCAAGTCAAGATGCCGAAAACCGGTAAGAAGAAGGCGAAGATGACAGAAAAGAAACCTGCCCCTCTTAAAACTGAAACTTCACTCCAAGACACTAGGTGCACCACTGGTGTCCCTCCAGAAATCAGATTGGGTGACATCTACAGAATGATCCGGGACCAGGAGATCCCAGACACGTTGTTAGAAGAAGGGCCAATTTATCTGAATATCAGAGCCTCAGGCATAACCAGAGCCGCTACCCGCCCTGAGCTGTTCCCCTGTGCTGAAGTGATCGAATGGATACTCCAGCATGCCGATGCTGATGGGAGAGTGATAAATGACAGCAGTAAAGTGGCCATTGCCTCATTTCAACCCGCGTATCTTGCGGCAGCCTACAAGTTTCCCCGGGTCCAACAAGCTCTGACTGATGAATGGCTGAGCCAAATGAACAACGTCGAGATGGCCAAGAAGCTACTAATAGTAGGAAAACATTTGAGGAAGAAAGGGAATGATGAGTATGACGAATAGAATCTAAGAGCTCCTTTTAGAATGATTGCCCTGATGCTATGCAGAATCTTCGGCATGCCCGATGGCACAGTATACAAGATTCAGTGGGTCCCTATCATCCACTATGTGGCTTTTAAGGGAACTGTGTTTGACTGGGCCACTCTCCTGTCGGATAGTCTGGCCTCAATGATAGTAGCTGCAAGGGAAGGACTAGCCTTGAAGAAGGCTGAATTCTTCATGTCTTCATATTTGATAGATTGTATCTTGGCCAAGATAGACTTCCCCAAATTGGGCTGTACATGGGATAAGGCCACCATGCCAGTCTATATCGCTTATAAGATGTTGTGGGCTCAGAATTACAAGCCCAGCTACAAACTCATCTGCGAGGGGTTCATAATGCCCCTGTATGAGAAGATATTCAAGGAGGAACCCAGCTGCCTGTCAGAAAATGCTTTGGAAGTCCTTGAGGATTATGGGGACTTTTACTTTTCGGAGCAAGGTACCTACCTGAGAATGTTTGGAGGGACTAAGCCCCCATACATATTGCCGCAGTATCCCACAGACTATGTGGTGCTCAAAGAAGCAGTAAGACAAATCTTCTTGGATGGGATTGGAGCAATGCTCCACAAGCAACACAAGGCTTCCTTTCCCCCTCTACCTTTCTGCATCGGCGCTTACAAGTTCTCGGGGGTTGCCTCAGCTGAGGAGTTTGTTCAAGAGTTGAAGGCCTTCCACTTCGGTGAGGTTATCTTCCACAGGAACGACAGAAAGGGTAAAGTGGCCAAGCATTGCAAGGATATCTATGCCCACTTCGAGTACTCCCACTACCCTGATGCCGAGGAAGAGGCATTCAGAGGCATCAGCAACATGACTGAGCTGCGGATCTGTCGCCAAGGCACTGGAGCAAGCTCTAGCTCAACTAAGGCCCAGAAGACCAGCCAGCAAAAGGAGAAAGAAGATGAGGATGCCCGAGCTCAGGAAGAGCTCAGATTAAGAGAGGAAGAAAGGTTACAGCGGGAAGCTGAGGAAGCAAGAAAGCAGCAAGAAGCGGAAAGAATGCGGAAAGAGGCTGAGGAATCCCAAAAGCAGAAAGAGGCTGAAGCTAAGCAGGCTAAGGCAGAAAAGAGGGCGGAAGAAGAATTGAAGACAAGGGAAGATGCCGAGGCAGGTGGATCCGGTATACAGGACATGGAAATAGAGACCTCTCAAGCAGGGGGCTCTGGTGCCCAAAATAAAGGAGGAGACCCTGCTCAGGAAGTCCGGACCCCACCAGAAGAAGAAGACATAGACATCATAAACCGACCAATTGTCCCGTACACTCCATCGAGAAAGCGTACGGTGTCCAAGTGGAATGAGTTTGTCTATGACAAGAAAAGAAAAGCAATGGTCCTCAAATCAGAAGAGAGGACCAAAAGTCCCTTTCATGAAGACATCGTTACCCACCGGGAGGTCACTATAATGCATAATACGGATCAAGATCCCTTTGCTATGGCGACCGCAGTTGTAGCAACAGCAAAAGCATCCCTGGCCAATGTAGGCGTGATGGTAAGAGATAGTGAATTGACAAGGAAGAAAGCTCGTACTCTACAACAAACTGTGGCTAATGAGCAAGCCCAAAGAGACCTGGCAGTGAACAAGTATAATTGCTTGTACGCCGAACATAAGGAGCTGTCAAACAAGTACCGCCAGCTGGAGGAGGAAAACGACTAGCTAACACTCCAAATAATGATTGTAGAAGCGGAGAAGAATGGAGTGGAAGAAAAGGATTCTCAGCTAGAAGCAGACAAGCAAACATTAGCTGAGCGGTTAGAGCAGGCTGAGAGTAAAACGATGGACATGTCTCCTTTCCATGAGCTGTCCTGCAGCATTCTGAAGCAAATAAACGACATGCAGGAGCTGATCACTGACGAGGTTGGCAAGCTCAAGGTCATGATAGTCAAATTAAAAGAAATTAATGCGGAGGCCCACAGGCTCAAAGCTAAGAATACCCGTGTCAAGGCAAATATCAGAAGTCAGATGGCATGGAGAGAAGGGAGAGGGGGTTTCCCCCCGCATCTTCCATTTAAAGCTGTGGACGATTTTAATGCAGACATAGCCTTGCTGGAGTTTGGCAGGAACTGTGCCAATAAGCTGATAACCAGTGGGCAGAGAACAACAGATAGAATTAATAGTCTATACCAAAAGCTCAAAGCAGTCCATGACAAATGCACATTAAGTTTCCCTCAGACCCTAGAAGACTTCCCGGAAAAGGAGCAGCGGTTGTCTCAGCTAAAGGAAGATCTAGGCGTCCAAATGGAGTATGTGAAAAGGATTGATGTCCTGGCTATGGATGACCTCCAGCATTATATTGGTTCATCATCACTTCACAACCATCTATTGAAGGAAGTGCATCAAGCTGCAGTAGCAGAAGTTCAAAGCATTAAAGCAGAGCTCGGGAAGAATGTGACTTCTCAAAAAATCTTGTTTCCTGCTGCAGCAAACATAGTCATAAGGGACACAGGTGTGTGGTACAGCTACATAGCAGAGGAGGACAGGAAAACTGCAGCAGCAGCAGGAGCATCAGTAGATCCAGGATCCTCTCTCCCAGTAGCCTCTCTCCCAGCAGCCTCTCTCCCAGCAGCCTCTTCCCCAGCAATGGAGAAAGTTTGTCCAGTTCAATTCCCCCTTCCCAATTAGAAGCAGCATCAGCAGGGGATTCGAGGGCCTCTTCCCAGGAAGCATCAGTAACAATTAACTTGGGCGACCCTCTGCCAGCAGAAGCTCACGCACAGGAATGAAGTAAACTGAATTCAGTTGAGCAACTCTCTTCAGCCAAACACGTGCCCAGCAGGGAAAGCTTTGGTGTTAGCCAATTTTCTGCTATGTATATTTTGAATATGTAAGGCATAAGCCATGGGACAGCTGTCCCTATTTCTGTCAGAACAATTTTGTAAAAGAAGTGATCATTTTTGGTAGTCGATTATAGAGGAAATTCCTGTAAATGACAGGTGGAGGATGCTAGGTGTCAGCCCAAAGGGCAGATTTGTAGATATAAATAGAAGCTAGGAAAGATTAGAAAGGACTTTTGGCAGGGAATGAAATTTTGAAACCGATACGAGCTATCTTTTATCGGGCCTGTAAATTGATTTTTCTAATAGAAGCCACTGGAGATGGACGTTTTGCATGGGATGTTGGACAGTTGTACGTTGGACTATTCTAATGACTGCTGTTCTGTAATGTGAGATCATTCTTATCATCCGAACTACTTGTTTGTATTAATGATTTTGCTCCTCACTGTGCATACGATTTTTCCCCATTTTTGTGAACAATGAATGTGTTTCATATTAAATCAGGAGCTACCTGCTGATGCCTTTATCATTGCTGTAGATTTATCTTCTAGATCGAATGGCTAACTGTTCTTTCTTCAGGATAACTCATGTGGCTCATTGTTCATGCCTTTAAATTGCTCCTTGCAAGGATCTTTAAGTTTAATTTCAATTTGTTACATTTAGATCCGTTTCTTTATTCTTCCTACGTAGATTAAATAAATTTTTTACTTTCTCTCTTTTATGAGCAACAGATGCGTTCCATGTTGAATTAGAAGCTATCTTCTAAAGATCTTTGTCTTGCTGTAGCTTTACTTGTGAGAATTAACAACTATTTGTTCTTTCCTTACGATATTTGTTACAACTGATTGCTCATCCCTTAAGCGTGTCCCCTGCAGGGATAGATAGATTTACCCAGGTTCCTAGACTTAGATCTGTTTTAGTTGCATCTAGATCGAATATAATTTAGGCACTTGCATCTCATTTAAAAGACATAAAACCCAAAAGAAAGGTGGATCGGGCCATAACCGGTAGAATCGGATTTAAACTCCAAACCCACGGTTGCCGGAACCGCTAACCGGACGGATTCCCTACACCAAATGGGAGATAGTCTAATTGGGACCATCTCTCGGGGAGAATCCCTTTCTGATTGATGCTACGATATCCGAGGCATCAACAGGTTGTTTCAATCCTTGTCCACATAAAACATCTGCATGCACTTACCATTCCAAAAAGTCCGGTGAATCCAGTTCTCGATCCCATCCCAAATTCCGGTCTTCCTAAAAAAGAATCTCGAAGTATTCGAAGAAACCTTTTTTTCAAAATAGAAAGAATAGGTTTGTCTTTAAGAAAAGGACCCAGCCGCTTCGAAAGTCTACCTGTTGCATCTGTGGCAAGCAACGCCATTGGGAAAACAATTGTCCAGAGAAGAAGACAAAGTTTTTGAATAAAATCTATGATATTTTTACAGCAGAGTACAATCCTGTTGAGTGGGATGTAGTCCCTGAGTTACAATCAGAAGATGAAGGATTCTCCATTCATGAGTCTGCAGATGACTCTGAATATAATTCTAGTTCTGATGAGTTAGATCTCCATAAGCTTTCCATTAATTCTTCAGATAGCTCTGATGATAACCAAACCTTTATCAATAATTGTTTTATGTTTTCTTTTGCTTCTCTCAAAAGTCATATAGAAGAGTTAGAATAAAAAAAGGCTAGAGATCCAAGCGAGGCAGATCTTCTCAGAAAAATTGTTTTCTTTGAAAACAAAGTAAAAAGAGAGAGAGAACAGCTAGCTAACTTAGCTACAAGTATACAAGGATCTCTACATTAGCTCGGTGAACTGAACTCTGAATATATCCATCTAACAATGAGAAAAGCTCACAGCTTTACCCCAGCTCCAAAAACAACAGAAGAACTTGTCCCTGAACAAAAGAGTTTAGGAGATCGGATGGTTGTACCTATCTAGATCAAAACGGAAGGGTATAAAGCTTACGACTTGGATGCACAATTAGATACAGGCGCAATGAACAGTTGTTGTAAATACAAAGCCATTCCAGAATATTTTTGGTAGCCTATCTCTATTCACTTTAGAGCAGTTAACAAAGAACTCATCAAGTTAAATTTTATTTCTCCAGATTTTCCTATTTTGTTAGGAAAAATCAAAACATATGTTACTTTATATTGTTTATACACAGGAGCTGACATATTACTAGGACAATATTTTGTCAAGAAACACCTGCCAATGTCAGTTAGAGAAGATTCAGTTGATTTCACAGTCCAAGGAACTGTGACTTCCATTCCAGTAAAGTCTGTTTTCACTATCAGAATTTCTCCTGAATAGCTAGACATTGTCGAAGAATCAATCAAGGATTTGGAAAAAATAAAAAATATTGTCAAACATGTAGACCTACATGGTCAAGACATCCTTGCAGAAATAACTCAGAAGTTACAAAAGGAATGTACTTCTAATCATCCAGATGCCTTCTGGAAGAGAGAAAATACTATGTCACTTTTCCATACAAACAGAGTACAGAAATAAAACCTCAGAAAGCCTCAGCAGATAATATGAGTCCTATGGAGCAGCAAGCATGCAAAGAATAAATCCAATAGTTGTTGGATAGGAAGCTGATAGAACCTTGCAAAAGTGCTTGGGCTTGCCTAACATTTTATGTCAATAAGCATTTTGAGTAGAAAAGAGGAAAGAAAATATTGGTAGTTAATTATGGAGAATTGAACAAAGCTTTAGAACCAATCAGGTATCCTCTACCTCATAAAGATTTAATTTTGTAAAAAATAGAAAAAGCCAATGTCTTTAGTAAGTTTCATCTTAAGAGTGGTTTTTGGCAAATCGGCATAGCACCAGAAGACAAGTACAAGACTGCATTCGTAGTCCCTCATGGCCAATATTAGTGGATAGTAATGCCTTTTGGCATGAAGAATACTCCATCAGAGTTCCAAAAAGGACTGTATAACTATAGATAATGTTATATGATTCCTTTGTTATCTCAAAAATATAAATCTAGTTTAATTTATGAACAGTCATGTTTTCTCCTCATATCTTTATCCTATTCAAATAGCAAGCAAATGCATTTAGTATTAAACATTTCAAATTTTCATAGTACAGGTATTTTGCAAAAATATAACAGCTGCAAATTCATTCCATACAAAATTGGTCATAAGTAAATACTTTTTATTTTGTCATAGAGCTATAATTGTTTTAATAATTAGTTTCATACCAGTCTAATACAAGCATTCATGTTTTATCTTCATTCAACATGACAAACAAATGCAACTAAAATCATATATATCATGTTTTCCAAGTAATAGTGATTCCAATGATTTTAACAGCTGCTAGAATTGATCTTTAAATAGTATTCTTATCTTTACATGTGTTGTAATTCTTCACTATTATTCCTGTTGATTTCATGTATCAATCATTTATATCAGTAGCACCAAAACCCATTACATTATAAACCCTAACTAGCATTCGAGACTACTACATTACTGTAAAATTCATTTAGTAGGATGCATTCCCTATAATTTTTACTTGGATGACAGGTTATAACTCTAGTAAGAAAAACATAGATAATTCTTGAAAACATTCGCATTTTACAAGTGAAAAACCAGTTCTCGGTCTTAAACATTTATGCTTACACAAGGAATTTATACATCAATTAATTATAGCCGAAAGTAAAAACTTGGACAAACCCTAGCATAGGCCGATAACAATTTTGAAGGTTGCAGGTAGGGTGTCTATTGTAAACAAAAACTAGATTGTGAAGGCAAAACCTTCACAACAAACTTCTATAGTACAAACTACTTCCACTATTTCCTAAATCATGTTTATCCAACAACAAAAATGATGTACATGCATTTATTAAAGCAAGCCATAAGATATCAGTCAACATTCAAATACTAAAACATTAACATTGTTGTTTTGTTAAAAAAACCTCAGTCCATCTATTCATTTACAGAGAACGAATTCACTATCATAACATTTGTCATTATAAACACTGTTTTTTTTATATTATCATCAACGTTTGAGAATCTCAAAGTTATACAGTAAACATGGTAGTTTTAAACCACTATAACAACCAAATGACAAAGGTTTACTCCGTAGATCTACAATACCAAAGACGAGTCACTTATTCATTAAACTCTTACAATAAACACTGTATCGAACTACTAGCCAGCACGATAGTGGAGCTAAGAACATAGTATCACTGTTCACAAAGTTCTTGAACAAAAATCATGTCAAATTCAAATACCCAGAGCTGTGTCAACATCTTTCACAGACTTCAACTGACAGGATGTCCAACGAGGTAAGGAAACCACCGAAGCTTACTGGTGAACACGCAGAAATCCCCCTTCATCTCAAAGAGAATGGTTCTCTGACGAAAGCTAACCTGCCACAAGAACAACACATTGATTAAAACAAGGTTCCACATTACGTATGTAGGTTTGTAAAACAAAGAAAAGGGTAAGAAGGATTCTTACCTTTGCATCAAGAAGACTTCCTGTAGAAAAAGATGGACAAAGCCAATGTCTAGCCTAGAAAAACGAGATGCCCAGTTCTAAGAAACAACAACAATCACTACTTACAGAGTTTCAAAAACCAACACCTTTGCTCAATAGAGACCCTAGACAAACACCACTCAAACTCTTACAGTGATGAAGTTGCAGACTCAAACCCTTCAACAAGTAAAACATCATGACATTGCAAAACCCTAGCTCAGCCTCTTAAAAATAGAACTGTCAGTTACAGGATGAACTCACAGAGGTCATGGGTTCGAATACAGAGAACAGACACTAACAAACCCTAAAACTCCTCGGCCTGTCGGCCTACTTTCCGAACGTTAACCTAGCAAAATGAATGCCGAGAAACACGATTCAAACTTGATGTAGTATGCAAATAAGGTTTCTCATTACAATCTCAAGATTTCACAAATTAATGGTGGAGATCATTGCCAACCGAGCATATTGGAGTATGGACAACCACCACATTTATTGCTCTATTAAATGTTACAACCACGAAGTGCCATATCAATAGATCAATGGGTAAGGATAGTTACAGGTAAGACTAGAATCACTTGTTTAACAAGCTCTTACACATATCTTTCTCCATGGTGGCTTACACTCGTGCTTCCATTAATTACCACTGTCAAGAGACTTAAATACCAAGACCAGGATTGGCGTCATGATACAACCCCTCTGTACTCATTACTCATTATGATGGAAACACCTGCCAAATCACCACCTCGACGTTAATGCAATACATAAAAATCCATTGTTTTAATAATATCAAAGGTATGATGAACGATTTTGTTGTATCAGTTGACTTTGGAATATATTATACATTTCATAAATTTCATAGCTTGCACATCATTTAACTCATATAGTTCTCGTATGAGCGATGCCTAGGATTCATATTTGACATTGTATTCTCTAGTTAGGATCGTATATATATATATGTTTCTTTTTTACATAGTTTAAATTGTTACCAAAACTTCAAGTAGAGTTAAATTAAAAGTCTAAATGCATCATAATTTTTCATATGGTATTTTTAGTATAGATTCAAAGCCTACACAAAGTCAGGTATCTTTATATCGATGCATAGTACATTAATGATTAAAATAGATAGTAGAAGTATCATCATAATGTCCTATTTTGTATTCTAGCCTATATCATAACAAGCTTTAGAAAAAAAGCATTTTGTTGACATATTCATTCTGAGAGAAGTATCGATTAAAAACTATGCTAATGAGGCAAGTTGTTTTCATGTTTATAACATCATATTTTAGAACAGATAAGAGATCCATACTTATAGCAAGAGTCACATAGATTTCTTTATAAACATTGATGACCATTGGAATTTTTAAATACTCTTAACACCTGTTCGGTCACTTTTTCTCTTACCTGTGGATCTGCGCATGAAGGACAGGTACAAATGCTTTAGCTAACATATCTAAGTAAGCCTCGGGGCACCTCGAGGGACCCCTTTCATCATCATTAAGAAAACAAGTCGTTAGTACCCTCTCAAAAGAACTTTGTCTTAAAAGAAACATTACAACAAAGATAATTTAGCATCTTAACCATTATAGAAGTATGACATCTCACTATCTTAAAATGTCATTAGTTAAAACGACACAAAAGTTAAGTTGTTATCTACATTAATGATTTTATTATTTAATACTGATTGATAAATATTTATTACTTCTGCATTGTGTTTTTATTATGAATGGATGATTTTAAAAGTTTTAAATTTTTACGAAATTACGGGATGTTACAAGAGTAGGGAAGTTAGAGAGAAGGGATGTATAGTTGAGTATATATATATATATAGAGAGAGAGAATTGGGAGTTGTGGTTTTGGGGAGGTGGAGGTCAATATAGGGTGAGAGAGAAAGAGAGGTGGGAAGGGAGGTTCAAATAGATAAAAAAAGAGATGATGGGGGGGTAGTTAGTGGTAGGGTGGAGGGGGATTAGGAAAAACATAGAGAGGGGGGATTAGTGGTAGAGAGAGAGTGGGAGGCATGGAAGGGAGTGACAAGGGGGGTTAGTAAAGATTAGGTGGAGGAGGGGGGTTAGTGTTAGGGGTGGGAGTGTGTGTGTATGTTGGGGAGAGAAAGAGAGATAGTGAGAGTGGGGGGTTTCAGGGAGTAAGGGAAGAGAGAGAGAGAGAGAGAGAGGGATGGGGTAGGTGTGGAATAGGTATTGAGAGAGAGAAGAGTGGGTAGAGAGAGAGACAAGAGGGGGTAGAGAGAGAGAAGAGGGGGTAGAGAGAGAGTGTTAACACCCAAAAAGTGCTCACTAGCTCATTTACCACATTATATGGCCCATTTGTCCATTTTCCTACCATATTTCCATTAAAAATCCCATTAAAAAGCCTCCAAAAGGCCTAAAATGCCTCCAAAAGGCCATAAAACCCTCAAAATAGCCTAAAAAAGGCTAAAAAACCCCCTTTTCCTCCAAAAATAGCAAAAATCCCCTAAAAAGGGAATAAAAATATAAAATAATGAGGAAAAGGAGGAAAAAACCCTATACAGCTGCCTAAAACCATGTGTTTCCTAAAACCATGGGTCAGCACTCCACCACCAAAAAACTATAAATAGGTGATGGAGATCCCTTATTCCATATCCACAATCACAAGCACCCTTACTCTGCCAAAATCTCTCTCGAAACCCTAGTTCATCATTTGAACTATTTTCACCTTGAGAGCCACCTTTGGCCCATCCCCCAACATTGGAGAAGGAGAAGGAACATTCAGAAGCTTGGAGCATCCTCTTGGACACTGCAAAGGGCTTCACCAACCTTGACACTCAAGGTAACATCAATACAAAGTCATTCTTTCATTTTGGTGTTTATGCTTCATGCTTGTCTTAGAAATAATTTAATTTTTGTTTTTGCATAATTAGTTTAATATACTGAACTGCTACTAAGGAGTCCATTCTCCTTAGTAGGTGCTCATTGGCACAAGCTAGGGGTAAAACCCTAGCTACAGTTTTGGCGACTCCCCTTGTTTTCGAATTTCTGGTTTCCGTTTTTAAAATTTTTTCCTTTCGGCTGTCCCTTTCGGCCGCCGCATACCGCGTCTTTTTCCCTCTACAGTCGCGTCCCGACCGCGCCTTTCAGGCCTTTACCCGCGATCCGACCGTGGCTCTCAGACTGCTTCCGACGCTCAGTCGGCGGATTCAAGTCTGTTACCTGCGATCCGACCGTGGCTAATCAGCCTGTTTGCCGCGATCTGACTGCGCCTGTCGGCCTTTTTCACGCGTCCCGACTGCGGCTTTCTGCCTCTTTCGGGCGTCCCGACTGCGCCTGCTAGCCTTTTTGCCGCGACCCGACTGTGTCTTTTTCCAGTTTTCCTGCGTCCCGACTGCCACTGTTGGCCCGATAGCCGCGACCCGACTGTGCCTTTTCCCCTGTTTCCTGCGTCCCGACTGCCACTGTTGGCCCGATAGCCGTGACCTGACCGCCGCTGTTTCCCTAAAACCCGCGGTCGGCCTGTTCTGATCCGCCACAGACCCGCGGTCTGATTTCTGCTCTTTTCCTGTTTTGAGCCCAGCCCCTCTTGCTGCAATATTTTCTGCATTTGAACAGCCCTCTGTCCCACCTGCAGCCCACTTCCTTACAGCCTTTCTGCAACATAATTTCTGTTCCTTTTACAGAGTCTTTTTAAAATTTCAGTATTTTTATTTCAGAAAATTTTGCAAGTTAAAAGAATCAATTTCAGCATTATTGATAGATTGGAAGTTGCCCTCCCTTGTGGCACTTCTATTTTTGGGTTCAACACCTCACGAGCACACACTCTGTCACATAAAATCAAGTGAGCCTTAAAAAGTACCTAACTAAACCAACATTCTAACCCCACTTGGGGAACACAAAAGAATCATTGTAGTTAGGTAGGATCAGGGGGATAGGCTTCCAATAACACCCCTTGGTTATTTCACTTGAGACATAGTTGTTGTCCAAATAGGGAACCAAAATCCCCTAGTACTTTTTGGCACGGTCACGACCAGTTTATCAGAGGGCCTCTCCCTTAGGAGGGTTGAAGTCGGGAGACTGGTTCCGGAGGCCTGAGTGGAATACCGCACTCCATTCAGTAACCGAAGGGCTACCTTTCGCGGTTCGCGGGATATCCCTGTATAGGGGTATTGCGGTCAATGAACTAAACGGCATATTCACCTTTCTGGACGTGTCATGAACGGGGTATCTTAGTTGCCATTCTTCTAGGATTGACTACCCGGTGTCCCTCCCGGTAGGGGGATATCATAGCCACTTGGCTTTCCTACTCATATTGTCTGACTTGGATTTCATCACCTTGCAGAGGATATGTTTAGTTAAGTCAGAATACTTTTAGCTAGGTGTTTGCATGCTCCTTTACCTCCCTTTGGTCTAGTGCGTCCACCATTTTTCTTTTCTAGGAAACCTGCTGCTTGTTGGTATTCTGACCATCTTTGTTGTTACTCCACCTATTGTAGCACAGCTGTTGCAGTGGGTGTTTTGAGTTGGTTGTCGGCCTGAGTGCCTTGCTTTTTAGCTCTCCTTCTGCACACTCGGTTGCATTAGGATTTTTGAGCTGTTTTCATACTCACCTCAACCCACAGAGATTTAGACACCATCTGTCACCATTGAGTCCCCGAGACATTCTCGGCGCCTCAGGGGCGAGCCCCCACAGCACGGTTCTCTCGACACCACTCGTCATAGATTCCGATCATTGTCCGTTGATACCACTCATCACAGATCTAGAGCCTTGTCACTTGACTCCACCCGTCAGCGACGTAGGTCTCCGTCACCAGATAGTGACGCACCTTACTTTACCTCTGATTCTGACGAAGAGTCTGAGAACCCTATTTATACTGCCCCTACTAGCCCCATGGCTGGCACGACTTCCACTCCATTTGTCATAGGGACCATTGGTGGCACATCCACCACTACACCAGTTACTACACCTGTTTTTGGTATGCCCTCCATGGGGCAACCATCTACCGTTCCCCTCACGGTACCTATTCCCACAGCGGGAATACCTATCCCCACTACATCAGTGGCTCACACTACCCATGGTGGTGCTGGACCATCCTCCACTACCTCAGTTCCCCCACTTGGGGGCACCACCCTAAATCTTGTCCCTCCACTTGGGGGCACTGGCCCCAACTTGGTCCACAGCACTACTGTGTCACAGCCTTCTTCTAGTTTGCCGTTCATGGATAGCCTCAACCTACCTGACCTGGCCAGATTGACCAACGATCCTATTCGACACGACCCTATGTGGCCTCATATGCCTACCAAACTACCCTCTGACATCCCTAAATTCGAGGGTAAGGCCGGTGAGGACCCACAGAACCACATCATGTCTTTCCACCTATGGTGTTCCTCTAACTCCATTGTGGATGACTCTGTTCGCCTCCGTCTCTTACAGCGCACCTTCACTGGCTCTGCAGCCAAGTGGTATATTGAGCAGCCTCATGGGACCCACGCCACCTTTTCTTCCCTGGCCTTGACCTTCCTGCAGTTCTTCCAGTTGCCAGTCCGCTATGACGCGGGCGTTGAGATCCTTCTATCTTGTAGACAAAACACGGCTACCCATATCACGGACCACATCCATGAGTGGCGTAGACGCCGTAGCTTATGCAAGATTAAACTAGATGACCGTATCTTCCTCGATTGGTTCCTCAAGTCCCTGCTTCCTGTCATCGCTAAGGATGTAGCTTCAGAAAGACCCCAGTCTGAAGAAGAGGCCATCCTTAAGGCACAGCAGTTCGACCTCATTTACGCCCAGTCGGGTTACCTTTATACCATTATACCTGACGCCCCTCGCGGCGAGTCCTCCCATCATGATGCGCCGGGGGAATCCCACGCTGCAGATGGTATCATTGGCCGTGTTTCTTCGCATCCCCAACCATTTTCTATAGCACGACCTACCCCTGGCCCCGACCTGTCGAGGGCTACCTCCCAGTCTGGAGCAACCAACTCATATGCTCCCATGACACATCACCATTCCCATGGACCTTCATGTCCACCTTAGTGCTTCGGGTATGCGACTCCTGCTTATGCTCCTCCAGTCGCCCCTCAGCCTTACTACCATCAGCAGACTGCCCCAGCTCCTGCGCCTTCACAAGCCCCACCAGCTTATTATCCGCCCCAGGCAGCCCCTGCGGCACATCCACAACCTGCTCCGCAGTCCTATCAGCAACCCCCTCAATTTGCTGCACCTGCTCAGCCTCAACCTACATATCATCCTCCGCAGCCTGCTCCTGCACCTGCGTAACCTCAAAATCCACCTGCTGCCCAAGGGCAAGTTTACGCCCAACATAACCCGCAGCAAAACCAGAATAACCAACGTAACCAGGGCCAACAGAACCGCGGCAAGGGCCGTAATCGGGGAAACAACCAACCTGCAGACCAAGCTGGTCAACCGGCTAATCCCCCTGACAACAACAATGCGGCCCCCGCTAATCAAAACCCTGATCGCCCGCCCAAGCAGGCCAAAAACCCCAATTTGCGGATGAACCACCCTTGTTCTATTTGCGGGGTCTATGGCCATTACACCCACGCTTGCCCACACTTGGAGCGAGCTCGGCAGCTTTGGGTTGACGAGGCCCATCGCCAAGGGCATGCGGCTCCCCAAGCACTGCCCAACCCCCCCCAACCTCAGCAACCCCCTTTGGTGCTGCAAAACCCCTTACCGACCCAAGGCGTGGTGAACACTCAGCCGTTGGCCCCTCAAGCTAACATGCAACCCCAACAACAACAGATCACCTACGCTGCTCCTGATCAACCCATGTTTGACTCAGGTACCCACCACTTACTGATGATGTCATCTGCTGACGTCAACCTCCAGACCCGTCGGAACCAATATGGCTCCACCTCTGAAGCCCCTCCCACGGATAAACCTACTAACGCCCATCCCACTGATCAGGCGTTACGTATACCTCCGCCGCCCATAGATGGCGCTGCGAAAGCACCTCGTTTCCCACTTCGCCGAATCAACAATAACCCTAACGCGCGTGCTGCGTCAAACTACAACATCGTAGACGACCTAGCCCAATCTCCCGCAGCCATGTCTGCGTTGGAAGTCTTGAAGAACTGCCCTTCCCAGTGCAAGACTTTACTTTCCGCCATCGGGGGGATTGACCCAACTGATTCACATTTGATGGCGTTTGATTTAGACCAGTCTGAACCACGCCTACCTTCCAGCTTAGCCTTCCAAGTTACAGTCTCCGTTAGGAATCTTGTTATCCATCGGTGCATCATTGATGAGGGTGCTTCCACATGCGTTATGTCTATGTTTGTATGGCAGAAGCTAGGATCCCCTCCTCTCCAGCAGTCCACCACTGCGTTACGTGCCTACGACGGTCGTTCGGCCCAGCCCCAAGGCCTTCTACCCAACGTTCCAGTCCAGTTAGCTGGTAAAACAGTTCTTATTGACATAGAGGTAATCAATGCCCAATTGGATTACAACCTTCTACTTGGCCGCAGCTACATGTATGCCATGCGGGCGGTTGCCTCTTCTGTCTTTCGCACCATGATGTTCCCCCATGAAGGACGCGTGGTTAAGATTGACCAGCTCACCTACTATGATCCCAGTGCTCCGGCGGCACCGGAAAATGTTCTCCCCATGGTTGAACAACCTGTTTCCCCTGCCACCACCTCGTTTGTTTCCTCTACGGGGCCTGGAGTCTACTCAGACGCGCCGATGACCTCCACCTTTCAATCCATTCCTCCGCCATCATCTACGCCCGAAATGTCTGACTTATGTACCTTGTCCCATGACATCCTACCACCTAACCATCAACCATCCTTGTTGCCTAAACCACCATTGGTACCTAGTCACATTGGTGTTACACCGATCCATACGATCCCCTTCCTAGTTCCTCCAGCAGGAGTAGTAAGCGCCCCGGTCATGGCTACCCTTAGCCTCCCTGGGTTAACCTTGGGATTACCTGTATGGTACCTTTCGCCTCCCGTTCGCCCGCCGACACCTGATGTCGTCCTCCAGCCGGTGCAACCCATGGCTACTACCACTCAGCCACCTCCCGGTGTCTCTACCCCTTCGTCCTCCACGACACCTCCTTCTCCTCCTCAACCCACTGGGGGCAGAGGTCCACAACCTTACACTGCTATCCCACCTCCCAATACAGTCAAGAACCCTCCAGTGTTTCGTGCTCCTCCCAAATGCTCGCTGTGTGACGAGTTGGGCCATGCGACCCACCAATGCCCACAGTTACCCGCATTGCAGAAGCACATGCAAATGCTCGATGATGACCCTAACATCCCAACTGTCGAACTAAACCCCACTCCTAAGCCTAAAGATAAGTCCCTACGTACCAACCACTCCTGCGCCATCTGCGGTATTTACGGGCACTATTCACATCATTGTCCCAATCTCCCGGATTACAGAGCGGCTCTCTATGAGATGAACAATCTGGACCTTGAGACGGCACCACCTACCATTGAGGAGATCTACCCCCCGGTCTCTCCCCCTTCTGAAGAGGTTAATATCATCTACATGATCTCTTCAACCAACACTTCCACTACCCCCTCGTCAACCGATTTGACGACGCAGACTTTCCGTACTGATGAGGAGATTCTTGAGGCCCTAACTGCCCCGGATTATCCTTGGGAGGATATGCACCACCGTTCCTATTTCATCCCAGAAGCGTCTTCCTCTAGCACCGCTACCCAATACGCGGTCGAATCCAAAGACTTCCTCCCCACCAAGGTTGACTGGTTCAAGGACCCTATTCCTGCTCCTGATGCCTTCGAGGAGGGCAACATGGCCAACATCTCACCTGTCATCCAACTTGATATCGCTGCCCCAGGACATGCCCCTGAACTCATCACTTTAGGAGCTTTCTGCAGTAAACAAGAGATTGATGAGTACAGAAAACTCTTCCGAGAATTCCGTGATGTCTTTGCTTGGTCCTATACCGACATGCCTGGTCTCAACCCCGCTATTATAGAGCCACACCTTGACACCTCTGAGTCAAGGGGCATCATAGATTCCCTCGACCCTGGGATAGGGGGCATGATCAACCATTTTGAACCTTCCCCATCACATCTATCTCAGCACGTCAATGAACCTATTGTTCAAACCCACACATATGTGATCCATAATCATAAACCCCATGCACATAGCATGGGGGCAAGTCATTAACCCTGCTCACTTTTTCACATTTGTGATCTCAACCATTTTTGAGGTCACATGTCACTTGTACATTGGATTTGATACGCATAGTTCTTTCCTTTGACCATTCCGGAGTCCTTATGACCTCCGTTTTTTCACACCATTTGCATCGTCGGATTCATATTTCCGCGCTCGTGATGATGTTTGAGATCATTTCTCGCTCTCACCAGGACCAATATCAACATTGTGTCCAGATGCCACTAGTTGCCTCAGTTTACGTGCCACATCGGTCGTTCTCCGTTTTTCACATATTTTATATCATCGGATTCATTTTTCCGAGCTGGTGATGATGCTTGAGATCATTTCTCGCTCTCACCTCCAGATTTTCTCGGCATTTTTTCCAAAATGCCCCCGTCACCTCGGTTTGCGTGCCACATCGGCCGTTACCCGTTTTTGACACCCTTTATATCGCCGGATTCATTTTTCCGAGCTCGTGATGATGCTTGAGATCATTTCTCGCTCTCACTTGGTACAATTTTAACATTGTGTCCCAAACACCTTGTTGCATCAGTTTGCGCACCACATCGGCCGCCATCGGATTGTTCCACATTTTTACATGAGCCATTCACTCCTGTCATACTGCAAATGTCTCGTTATTTTGCCACCATTTCATCTACCCCGCAAGGAGGTCCATCAGTGTTCCCACCTACCCTCGTTCTTGGTCATCATTACTAAACCTTGATTGAACACTTCCTCCTTGCCTGGCCATTCCTTTTGTTCGGTATAATTTTATCCCTTTTTTCGGGGCCGGACAACTCCTTTACGAAAAAGGCACTTAGGGAGTTTCCGTTAAGCTCTTTTCTGACTCCTAAAAGAATGAAAAGATCGCCGAGCAATCTTGCTTCCTTTCATGCTCGTTAAAGTACCTGAAAGGGCGTCTATCTGGTATAAGTTTAACCCTTTTCCGGACCTGGTAGAATAATTACGAAAAAGGAATACTCTAGTCACACCGGCTAGAAGAGTTCTTCATTGCATCCTTTTATGCTTCTTTGGGCCTTGGAGACTAAATCTACGAAAAAGCAACCCCCTGGAGTCTTCTTACTTGCTTTCAGAATCTCTAAAATTGAAAGCAACCACGAGCATGCGCTGTCCTGGGCTCGTTAAATCCACACGATAGTACCATTCCTTCACTTCAGAGTCTTCTTATCGCTTTCAGACTCCTTAAAATTGAAAGCAACCACGAGCATGAACTGTCCTGGGCTCGTAAAATCCACACGACAGTACCATTTTACACACACTTCTTCTAGTTCATTAACCCATGAAGAAGTCTCCTCCCGTGCCTCCTGGCACTATGATCGATCATCTCGGCAGCACCCCCAATCAGGTCGCCTTTGTTCAGAGTATTCAGCAGTCTTCTGCCATTTTACACCAGCTTGAGTCTCCCTCAGCCAGTTATCCTCCCAGATCCATTACAGCTATGATCCCTTTACCTCAGACAGTTTCATATGCTGCCAGATCATTTCCATTATCATACTCTGAACAAAGGAAGTTTGAGTCCACCCACTCTACTTGCCCAGTTGTCCCACCACAGTTTGTTAGTCCTGCCATCAGCACTATCACATTTCGGTCTTCTACCTCGCGCTCCTGTCAAGGAAACATCATTGCCTTGCTAGGGGCAGGTCTCCCTTTGTCGACGATAGCTCCTCTATTCCAGAGGATAGGCCCAGAGGTCCCTACGCCTTGGACTTATCACCATCTGTGGTAAGTGCCTACGGATCATTCTGAGAGGAGACATCATTGCCTCTCCGAGTGGTTGTTCCTCACATGCTCGACTTCAGCACCTTGATCGCATCGTTGAGGATCGCGTAGGATTATATTCCATCAGTTTTTTGTCGAAGACCCCGGATTTCCCCCGACTCTAGCACATTGGTGAGTCACTTCGGAACGCCCAGTTGTATGTTCCCGTGGATGTCCGGGCTGCGTTGGCATTTGTATTCGGAAGCCATCCAGTTTCAGGCTTCCTTGAGTACCCAGTTTCAGTTCCAGATCAGTTCCAGTTCAGTGTACCATGGAGAGTATGACCCCAGTCACTATGATCCAGCAGCTCATCAGTTCCTTTGGTACCACACTCAGTAGCACTGTTGATTGTTCCGGTGCACCAGTTCTGCAGTTCACACATGATCCGCTCAGCAGTATGTCCCAGATTTGTGTCCCCTCCGGACTCTTATGATGTACACAGTGGTCATGTATCTTATAGGTCCCCCTTTTTTCGGGCCTTACAGTTATGTTTATGTATCTTGATACGAGCATGGGTATGCCCGCCTCGTCCATATATTGAGATTATTCCTCAGTCAGTATTTGAGGTCATGTATATTTCAGGTCCCCATTTTCTGGACCCCATTGTTGTTATTATATTATATCCTGATACGAGCATGGGTATGCCCGCCTCGTCCATATGATCAGATGATTCCTCATCCATTATTGAGGTTATGTACTTTTAGTTCTTGCAGTTGTTCGGGATCGTTGTTCCGGGCTCCAGTTTGTTTCTTCTCTTCTCTCCACACCCAGGAAAACCATTCATGACTTATGATGTCCATCGGCCATACGATGAGCTCCTGCCCTCGCACATCAGGGGGCAATCTGTTAACACCCAAAAAGTGCTCACTAGCTCATTTACCACATTATATGGCCCATTTGTCCATTTTCCTACCATATTTCCATTAAAAATCCCATTAAAAAGCCTCCAAAAGGCCTAAAATGCCTCCAAAAGGCCATAAAACCCTCAAAATAGCCTAAAAAAGGCTAAAAAACCCCCTTTTCCTCCAAAAATAGCAAAAATCCCCTAAAAAGGGAATAAAAATATAAAATAATGAGGAAAAGGAGGAAAAAACCCTATACAGCTGCCTAAAACCATGTGTTTCCTAAAACCATGGGTCAGCACTCCACCACCAAAAAACTATAAATAGGTGATGGAGATCCCTTATTCCATATCCACAATCACAAGCACCCTTACTCTGCCAAAATCTCTCTCGAAACCCTAGTTCATCATTTGAACTATTTTCACCTTGAGAGCCACCTTTGGCCCATCCCCCAACATTGGAGAAGGAGAAGGAGCATTCAGAAGCTTGGAGCATCCTCTTGGACACTGCAAAGGGCTTCACCAACCTTGACACTCAAGGTAACATCAATACAAAGTCATTCTTTCATTTTGGTGTTTATGCTTCATGCTTGTCTTAGAAATAATTTAATTTTTGTTTTTGCATAATTAGTTTAATATACTGAACTGCTACTAAGGAGTCCATTCTCCTTAGTAGGTTCTCATTGGCACAAGCTAGGGGTAAAACCCTAGCTACAGAGAGAGAAGAGGGGGGTAGAGAGAGAAAGAAGAGTGGGTAGAGAGAGAGAGAATGAATAGTGGCTAGAGAGAGAGAGGGGTAGGGGTTATTAAGGGTAGTGGGGAGTACGGGGGTTGGGGGAGAGAAAGAGATAGTGGTTGGGGTGTTTATGGGTTTGGAAAGAGGAGATAAATTAGAGAGAAGGGGGTGGTTTAGGATAAGAGGAGATAAATTAGAGAGAGAGAGAAAAACAGATAGAGAGAGAGAGAGCTAAGGGGTGGGTTATTACACGTAGTGAAGGGGGGGGTAATTTGGTGAGAGAAAGAGATAGATATTAGTAGGGTTAGGTGTTTGTGAAGTAGTAGGGAAGTTTTAGATAAAGGGCTTAGCTTTGTGAAGTTGGGAATGTGGATTATAGAGAGAGAGACCCGAAGGGGTGGTCATTAGGTGTAGGGGGGAGGATGATTTGGGGAGAGAAAAAGAGAGATAAAGAGGGTTAGGGATTTGGGGGGGGTAAAGAAATTAGAGTGAAAGAGATAGATATCAGGAGGATTAGGTTTTGTGGATGATTATGGTATCTAGAGAGAAGGGGAGTATATTTGAGGAGTGGGGGTTTGTATTTAGGAGAGAGAGAGAGAGAGAGAGAGAGAGAGAGAGAGAGGTCATGGGTTTGAAGAGGATGAGGATAGTTAAAGAGAAGGGGTAAGTATGGGGGGAAAGAGAGAGAGAGGTGAGTAGCAAGGTGAGGGTAGATAAGGGGAGAGATGGTGGTGGAGTGGTTAGTGATAGGGGAGGGGGATTAGGAGAAACATAGAGAGAAAGGGTGCTTATGGATAAAGAGAGAGGGGTTGGTTAGTGGTAGAAGTAGAGAGAGAGAGAGAGAGAGAGAGAGAGAGAGAGAGTTAAGGGTTTTGGGGAGATAAAAAATGGTGGGAGTTAGGGGTAGGTGGATGAGTAGTGTAGAGAGAGAGTGAGAAAGGGGGTTAGTAAGGATTAGGGGGAGGAGGGGAGAGAGATCAAGAGAGGGAGGTGGGTGATTAGGTGTAGGGTTGGGATTAAAGGGGTCTGTGTGAGAGAGAGGGAGAGCGGGGGGGTTGTTAGGGAGTAGTGGGAAAGAGGGGTGGGGTTTATGGGTATGTTGATGAATATAAGGGTGGGGGTTATGGGTTTGGGTAGGAGGAATGAAGTTAAATAGAAGGGGGGAACATAGGGAGAAACAGAGGCAAAGGTGGGTAGACCAGGAGTGATATGGTGTTTAAGAATAGGGGAGAGAGAGAGGTGGGGCTAGTTAGTGATAATAGAAGGGGAGAGAGATGAACGAGTGATTACATGTAGGGTGAGGAATAAGGTTGGGGTAGAGAAAGAGATAGACAACATGGAGTTTATGGGTTTGAGGAGGAGAGAGAGAGAGAGAGAGAGAGAGATAGAGAGAGGAGGGGGAGGGGGGTGATTAGGGGTAGTGGGGAGGAAGGGGGTTGGGGGAGAGAAAGAGATAACAATCAAGGGGGTTGGGAGTTTGGGTAGGAGGAGAGAAATAAGAGAGGAGGGGTATAAGAGTAAGAGAGAGAGAGAGAGAGAGAGAGAGAGATACGAGGAGAGAGAGAGAGAGAGAGAGAGAGAGAGAGAGAGAGAGAGAGAGAGAGAGAGATGTGGTAAGGGAGAGGGGATTAGGAGAGAGAGGGGGAGTTAGGGGTAGGTATAGTAGGAGGGGATTTAGGGAGACATAGAGGGTGGTTAGAAGTAGAGAGATAGATAAATAGGGATGGAGAGATTGGGGGGGCTATGGTTTTGGGGAGGAGGAATGAGAGAGAGGTGAGCATATATAGGAATATAGATGGTGGGGGGTGCTTAGTTTTAGGGGGGAGGTGGCTTAGGATAATTATAGTGAGAGGGGATTATGAATAATGGAGGGGAGAGAGAGAGGGGGGGGGTAGTGGTAGGAGTATGGGAGAGAGAGAGAGGGGCATGGTAAGGGTTAAGACGAGGAGGGGGGATAGAGAGAAAGGGAGGAAGGGGGATAGTTATAGGAGTGGGAGTAGGGGGTTGAGTGTGTTTTTGTTAGATAAAGAGAGAGCATGGTGGAGGAAGGTGTGCATATAAGCTATAGGTGTATTAGAAGAGTGGAGAGAGAGAGAGAGAGATGAGAGGTAGGTTATTACATGCAGTGAAGGGGGGGTTGAGGAGAGAAAGAGATAGATATTAGGAGGGTTAGGTGTTTGTGAAGTATTAGGGAAGTTAGAGAGAAAAGTATTATAGTTGTGGAGTTAAGAATGTGGTTTAGAGAGAGAGAGAGACACGAAGGGGTGGTGATTAGGTGTAAGGGGGAAAGATGATTTTGGGAGAGAAAAAGAGAGATCAAGAGGTTTAGGGGTTGGGGGGGGAGAAATTAGAGAGGAAGAGATAAAAATGAGGAGGGTTAGGGGTTTATGGATGAATACGATAGTTAGAGAGAAGGGGAGTTGGGAGTAGAGATAGAGAGAGAGAGAGGATTGGGGTAAATATAGGGAGGGGATAGGGGTAAAGGGGGGGGAGAGAGAGAGAGAGAGAAGAGAGAAAGAGGTGGAATAGGGAAGGGAGAGAGAATGAGAGAGGGTGTTAGTAAGAGTTAGGGGAGGATGTGAGAGAGAGAAAGTTGAGTGGGGTTAAGAGAGAGAGAAACATAGGGGGTTAAGCGCAGGGGGAGTAGAAAGGGGTTTAGTGTGAGAGATTAGTGGATTATGAGTATAGATATATATATATATATATAGAGAGAGAGAGAGAGAGAGGGTGGGGAGGGAGGGAGATGGAGGGTAGGGGTAGGTGGGTTAGGAGTGGGGAGTTGGGGTAGGTAGAGAGAGATGTGGTTTAGAGTTATGGTTGTTAGGAGTTGGGAGTAGAGATAGAGAGAGAGAGAGGATTGGGGTAAATATATGGAGGGGGAGAGAGAGAGAGAGAGAGAGAGAGAGAGAGAGAGAGAGAGTATGTTAGAGGGTTGGGGGGAAAGAATAAAGGGTTGGGGGGTTAGGGTTAGGTGGAGGACTAGAGAGAGAGAGAGAGAGAGAGAGAAGGGAGAGTTGGAGATGTACATCGGTTAAGGTTAAATGGAGGATTAGGTGTTTGAGATAGAGAGAGTTGGGGGTGATTAGGGGTAGTGGGGAGGATGGTTGTTATGGGAGAAATAGAGATCGAGGGAATTAATGGTTTGGGGAGGAGTAAATAATTTAGAGAGAAATGGGTATACTTGAGTAGTGGGTGGGTGTGGGTTAGGGAGGGATGGATAGAGGAAGAGAGAGAGAGAGAGAGAGAGAGAGAGAGGTGAGGTGAGGTGATTAGGGGTAGGGGGAGAGATAGAGATATAAATTAGGATGATTATGCAAGTTAAAGAGAAGGAGGGTATAATTGAGGAGAGGGGTGTGGTGCATGGGAGAAGGAGAGAGAGAGAGAGAGTGAGAGAGAGAGAGAGAGAGAAGATGGGGGGTATGGGGTGAGTAGTACAGAGTTGGGGGTAGCTAGAGAGATAGGGTGGGGTAGGGATAGGGGGAATAAGAGTGGGGGTTAGGGTTAGGTGGGTTAGGCTTGGGGAGTTGGGGGTAGGTAGAGAGAGAGTTGGTTTAGGGTTAGGGTTTTTAGGAGTAGGGGAGTTGGGGGGGGGGGGAGGGGGGGGAGAGAGAGAGAGAGAGAGAGAGAGAGAGAGGCAAGGCGATTGGGGGTATGGGGGAGTGGGGGTTGAGAGAGAGATAGAGATATAAATCAAGATGATTAGGGAATTTAGAGAGAGGGGGGGTATAGTTGAGGAGAGGTGTGTGGTGTATAGGAGAGGAGAGGGAGAGAGGAGGTGAGCCAAGGTGATTAGGGGTAAGGGGAAGAGTGGAGTTGAGAGAGAGAAAGAGATATAGATTAGGATGATTAGGGAAGTTAGAGAGAAGGGGGTATAGTTGAGGAGAGAGTGTGATGTAAGGGGGAGAGAGAGAGAGAGAGAGAGAGGATGGAAGTTAGTGGGTTTGGGGAAATAGAAAGGGGTGGGGGTTAGCAGTAGGTTGAGGAGTAGAGAAGAGAGAGAGACTAAGAGAGTGGGTTAGAAAGGGTTAGTGGTAGTGGGGAACAGAGAGAGAGAGAGAGAGAGAGAGAGAGAGAGAGAAGGGATTATAGTTGTAGTGGTGGGAGTAGGGAAGTGAGTGTGCTTTTTAGAGAGAGTGAGAGTTTGGGGATGATAGGGGGTAGGGGAAGAAGAGAGGGGTGGGGGTTAGGGTTAGGTGGAGTAGGTACTTAAGAGAGATATATGAGGGGGTGTTTGCAGGTAGGGGGAAGAGGGTGGTTGGTGTAGATAAAGAGAAGGACAAATAGAGCATGGAGTTTAGGGGTTAAGAGGAGGAGCAGAGAGAGAGAGAGAGAGGAGAGGGAGGAGAGAGGAGAGAGAGGAGAGGAGAGCGAGAGAGAGAGAGAGAGAGAGAGGGAGGGAGGGAGGAGGGTGGTTTAGTGGTAGGGGTGGGAATATGGAAGTGGTTAGAGGTAGTATTAAGAGAGAGAGACGGGGGGGCGACAGAGAGGGGGGGATAGAGAGATAGAGGCAGTTATGCCTAGAGAGTAAGAAAGGGTAGGCCCTTAGGGTTTAATGGGAGAGAGAAAGTTTTGCAAGTTATGGGTATGTGTAGAATAATGGGAGAGATAGAATGAGGGAGGGTGTTAGTTAGGATTAGAGAGAGAGAAGAGGCTAGTTAGTGGTAGATATGGGAGTAGGTGGGTGAGTGATAGAGAGAGAGAGCAGTGGGGGGTGTTAGAGAGTAGGGTTAAAGAGAGAAGAGATGAGTTTATGGGAAGGTGGAGTAGGATTTGAGAGTAACAAATAGAGAGAGGGAGAGAGAGATATGGGGGTATGTTTGGGTCTAAGTCAAGAGAGAGAGAGAGGTGGTGGTGCTAATGGGTAGGTGGAGGATTAGGGGTTTGTTGTGAGAGAGATAGGGAGGGAGAAATCAAGTTAAGAAGAGAGAGAGGGGGTGTTAGGTAGAGAGAGAGAGAGAGAAATGGTGGGTTTAGGGGTAGGGGGATAGAGAAGAGAGGAGTAAGGATGAAAGAGATAAGGGGGTTATAGTTGAGAGAGAGAGGAGGGGTGGTAGGAGAGGGGCGGTAGAGGGGGGGGGTAGGGGGTAGGGAGAATAAAAGGTGTTTATGGAAAGAGAGGCAGTGTCATGAGCGAGAGAGAGGGTTAGGGGTTAAGAGCCGAGAGAGAGAGAGAGAGAGAGGAGAAGAGAGAGAGGAGAGAGAGAAGAGAGAGATCATGGGGGTAGGGGTAGGGGTAGGTGGAGGTGTGAAGAGAGGTAGGTTGGTATAAATGAGAGAGAGTGTGGGGATATGGATAGGGGTTTAGGAGAGGGGAGGTTAGAGAGAGAGAGAGAGAGGAGAGAGACGGAGAGAGAGAGAGGAGAGGAGAGAGAGATCATGGGAGAAGGGTTAGGGGTTTAGAGAGGGAGAGGGTGGGTGTCTAGTGGTAGGAGTAGGAGAGAGAGAGAAAGTGAGGGTTAGGGATAGAGGTGAGTTAGGGGTAGAGAGAGAGGTGAGTTAGGGGTAGAGAGAGTGGGTGAGTTAGGGGTAGAGAGAGGAGAGGGGGTGTTAGAGGGTTGGGGGAGAGAGAAAAGGATGCAGGTTAAGGGAAGGTGGAGGAGTAGGGGAAAGAAAGAGTGAGAGAGGGCATTATTAAGAAGAGAGAGAGAGAGAGAGATATGGGGGGGGTAGGGTGTGAGGATATGTAGGTTGGTAGAAAGGAGAGAGAGTGTGGGGAGTAGGGATAGGTGGTCAGGAGAGGGGGTTAGAGAGGAGAGAGAGAGAGAGAGATCATGGGGGAAGGGTTAGGGGTTTAGATAGGGAGAGGGAGAGAGGGGTGGGTGGCTAGGTAGGAGTAGGAGAGAGAGAAAGTGAGGGTTAGGAGAGAGCTGAGTTAGGGGGAGAGAGAGAGAGAGAGAGAGAGAGAGAGAGTGGGTGTTAGAGGGTTGGGGGAGAGAGAAAATGATGTGGGTTAAGGGAAGGGGGAGGAGTGAGGGGAAATAAAGAGTGAGAGAGGGAATATTAAGGGATAGGGGAGGAAGGGAAAGTGAGAGAGAGAGAGAGAGGAGGGGAGTTAGTTGTAGGGGTGTGGAGGAGGAGGGTGTGTTAGAGAAAGAGAGAGATTTCATAGGGCTGTCAAGAAGTAGTGGA